>VMRM01000015.1:3840525-4558025 GCA_010277075.1 Poeciliopsis retropinna | reverse complement strand
AATGTTTAATCTACTGCCTAGTGAGGCTAAACCGCCATCTCTTTTCTTTTTTCTCAGTCTCTAACATGTGCTGCTGTCTCACATACACACACACACGAAACGGGAGTCATAAAGCACAAAAGTGCTTTAAGCTTTTGTCAGTCCATTGTGACTAAGCTGTGAACAGTAGGAGTGGTTCCTAAGTGTTCTCCAATCTATATATGTGTTACGAATTAATGCTTAGCGAAACAAGGTCAAGTAATCCGACACTCACGCGGTTTTAACCTAAACTGAACCACCGTTCAGAAAATTAGCAATTAGCAATTAGCTAACCAGGAGTAAATGAGTTGGCCAACATTTCCAGGGATGTTTCCATCCTTGCTTGACCTTTACCTCACTTTGTTATTTTACCCCCTTTGTGACAAAGTGACATTAATGTTTGGCTTATTTGATTTATTAAAACCAAATTGCATGTACAAAAACATTCACGCCCTTCGACATGACATTTAATATGGAGCTGACATGCTTGGTCGTCGTCTGCATGTGTTCGGTTCAGTTGAACATGATTTGGGAACAGGAAGGACTCGTCTGTACGTCAGGTCAGGCAGTTGAAGAATCATATCAGAGCAGAAACTCAGAGGTCAAATGAATTTTCTGTAGAGTCCCCAGATCAGATTGCATCAAGGCAGAAAGATGGGAAGAGATGCAAACTGCATTAAATATCCTGAAGGGCCAAATAATGGCGATCTGTGTCATTTGGAAATGGAAGAAGATTGGAATCTCTTTGGATGATAACCTAGATCTGGTCTGCCAGCAAAGTAGAGTAACAACGGAAGAGGAGTCAGAGAAGTGACTATGAAACCAGGGGTCAGCTAGGAAGAGCTCAAGTGTTCCTGAATGTCTACCGCTGCTAAAATACTCACAAATGGTAAAAGAGGCCAAATTGATACAAGGCGGGACGAAACAAAACTCTTTGTTCTGACAAAACCAAGAAAGTGTTTTTGGTCTGAACCAAAACCTGTCTGGAGACAAACAGGTCATTTGCCTCAGCAAGGTGAGTGGCATCAACTAACTTACTCACTCTTTGGTTACCTAGCAACAACCCGTTGAGTAAGTTGAGCAGCAGAAGTTTGAAACTGCTTAAAAACAAAAAGGTCCCGTCACGAGTTTGGCAGAAATTTAAAACAAACAACAAGAAGAAATCAATGATTATCGATATCGACTGATAGGAAATCATGATACAATTTTCATCTGTATCGTCCAGCCCTGTGTCAAATAATTGAGGCAAAGCTCTGAAGTGGAAACATGACAGCATCTTGACGTTTTCACCACAATGATGGCAGATAGAAGGAAACGATCCCTTTAAATGTTTCAAACAGCTAAAATCCTGAAGTCTGCACCGGGACGGAGCCGGGTCGGCTTTCGGCCATCTTTGAATCCTCACAGACACACCAATCAGAAGCACTGAGAGGCGAGAGAACTAGCAGAGCTCTGGGTTCAAGGCAGACTGTGTTTCTGTCTGAAAAAAATAAGAGGAAAAAAGCAAATACTGTGTGTGTGTGTATGTGTGTGTGTGTGTGCGTGTGTTTTATCATTCCTCAGCACCATGTTCTTCTTGGCAGATGGCTCTGCCAACCTTGGGACCTGGGATGTGTGTGTGCGCGTGTGTGCGTGGGCGTGTGTGTGCATGTGTGTGTGTGTGCGTGGGTGTGTGTGTGTGTGAGTGTGTGCAGTCTTGGTGTCTTTTGGGGCACCAGGGCAGAAGCTACCTGGTGTTGACTGCCAAGTTTCATGCTCTCTTATGCTCTCTGTTTTCTCCTTCTTTCCCTCACACACACACACACACACACACGCACACACACGCAGACACACACACAGCGACTCCAGCAGATAGGCTTTGCCCAGTCACGACTTCCACTGCGTGCAATTAAATTACAACTAGTGCAAAAACAAGCATCAGGTTAAAACATCTCGATGGTCAAGTTGATTAGTTTAGTTCACCGATCCGACGTTTTTCCATTATTTTGACCGATTCTGGCTCTTTTCGTTTTTTCTTTGGGACTGTGTGACATGGAGGAGAAACATTTCACACGAGTTCATTTCACACAGCAGTAGCTGTTTCGAGTCTCACGGACAAGATTTACTATTATTGATAATTACACTATTATGCTTCAAGCATGTCGTGTCGCGTTACGTTGCTTGACTCCTGACTTTCTGACTTTTCTACATTTAATAATTAAACTTAGCTAAATAAATCTGATCTGCCGGTGATCAGCTGAGGATTATTCCAATCTCCGGGTGATTGATTGGTGCCTCTCTGTTCAGAACTACTGGTGCTAGGAAAAATTCAATCAGAGAATCTCATACTAGCGTATAGTTAGCATTGAGTCTCAAATCAACCCAAATGTATTTTACTGCTCTCTTTTCTTATGTGGAAAAGCAACAAGCATTCCCACTGCTGCAAACAAATTACATATTATTACAGTTGATCCATAGCATTTTATTTACATTTTCCTGCTACATTTAGGTTTTAGGTTGAAGAAAAATGTGTGCAATATCTTTTTTCCCTATTTGCAAGTTATTTTATAGATTTTAATTACCTGAGGTTTGTAACTGGTTCTTAAAAACATTTATGTTTTTTATAACTATTAATTTTGTTAGGTATGATTCATGCCTGTAGATGACTGTAGATCTGAAACATGAAAAGGCTGTTGCATGTTAGTTTTTGTTTTTAGAGGGAAAATATTTTAGAAAAATATGAAATTTGTGTGTTGAAATCTTGCTTTCTTAAAAAGGGTTAAGGGAATGTTTTTTTACAAGCCTTTAATTGCGTCTGGGGCCCCAAAATATCATTCCGAGGGCCGAAAACAGACGCCAGGACTGAGCTGGTGGGCTAACAGGCAAAAACAATGGTTACTGACTTCTAAATGTAATATTGCCTCATGAGCAAATAAATTCAAAATAAATAATATACCAAGTTATCAGGTTTATGAATAATCAGTGTTTGTTTTCCAGGACCATTTTCCCAGCTGACCAGCAGTGTGCAACAGTAGGTGTGGGAGGGGCGATGCTGCATTACCTTACTCTCGCACATTTTCAGCCCCTTCATTAAAAATGCTTAAAACCATGGCAACAGTAAGACGGGAGATTTTCTGACGACGTTTTAAAATCTCAGAAAACTGCAAACATGAACCACGAAGCGGCTCTACGAGGCCAAAATTCAGAATTTTTCAAATATCCTCATTTACAAAATTCTGATCAAAATCAAAGAAAACACAGAACAAAAACAAAACATGACACTGCTGTTTTTTTCCCACCACTTCTTCACGAACCAATTCAACCAATTATCGCAGGACATTTCACGAGAAATTAAGGAACGCTTCTCCAAGCAAACACACGAGCAACTAATCCTTAATTAGTTTCAACAACAAATTAAGGGCTGTCATTTGAAGCCAGCTCTCCATTAACTAATCTGACCCGAACCCAATTCACTAACCGCATGCAAATTAACGAATATCATCCTCTGCAAATCATCCGCTAATTAAATAAAGCCGTCATTGAGCAAACATGGCAAATCGTCACGCACCTCACACTTTGGGAAACACTTTTAGCCACAACAGGAATGACAATCAGAGGTTGTTGTTTTAGTTTGTTTGTTTTTTTTATTCGTTGTTTGGCAGCTGCTGCGTCGTGACTCACGTTTTGGCCTTTTGATAAATACAAATAAATTAGCTTTCGCGCCAACATGAAAAGCGAGGCCGACAGCGAGCGCGTTGAGGTGGGGAGCAGAGAGGCTGCTGGGACAGGAGCTGGATAATCTCATAACACGGGAAGGATCAATTTCAGTTATGTGCCGTTACACATCGGCTTTATGGTCTAATCAATAGTAACAGGGCTTTTAGTCACATCTACTGGCAGCGTGGCATCTTCTGACTTTTTTAAAAGGCAGCATTAATGGACAGACAGTAAAATCTTTTCTTTTCTCTCTCTCTTTTTAATGGATGGAAACCGCATCAGGTTTTCATTTGTGTTGTTCTTAACAAAGTACAGAGGGGCCGAGGGCCCCGCAGTCATCCCAGAATAGCTAAAATCCACAAATATTTAAAATATATCAATATTATAAATTTTAAAACCACATAGTGCCATTTTATAGCACAATCAAGTAACTATGTTACCTTCAGTTGTTAGAAAAATGCCATGAATATCAAAAATGAGTTAAAAGAAATTCCACTTTGTAGTTTAATGCTTTTAAATTGGGCCTCTGTCTCTTTAAGAAGCTCCTGCTCTTTCTGAAACTCCGCCTTCAGGAAGTCATGACGACATGGCTCCTCTATTAACCCTTTAGAAATGTTTTTACCAGCATTTTACTGAGAAGTAGCTCGTATAATGAGCTCAGCTAGTGTGCAGGTCCGCTAGGTGTTTGCTAATTGTTGCTGACTAGTCTGAAGGAGTCGTGGGCGAAGGCTGCTCTTTAAGGCAGAAGCTCTGAATGGGAGCTATGCCTTGAAGGCGGAGCTAGGTCCACCAGGCAGTTTGCTCAGCTGAATGGTTGCCATGGAGAGTAAAGGATTTCCCAAAAATGCATTAAAGAGTCAGGGCAACACGACAGGTATGTTTTTGATGAGGGAATAACATTAAAACTTAATGTAAAGCTAAAAACAGTCAATTTTAGACCTCTGGAAATGCTAACTGGGTATTTTAAAAGTTCAAACACCAAATATACCTTATTATCAACTGCTTGTTACATTAAATACTTCCTCTTTTATAATGAAAACCTTGAATTTCATATTTTTTCTATGTCATATATATTCATTGTTGGGTTTTTTTTTAATGAAGATGATAAAAGTGCAGTTTATTTTAGAAATTCAAACTGGACAACTGAGTCTAATTTTTTCCTCTTCATACTGCGCATTCGTGCTTAGAAGATGGGATTTTGTTGGGGTTTTTTTTTTTCTTATATTCCCGAACTCAATCACCAACCTTGACATCCATACCTAACATTGCTGAACTGTGTATAAAAAACCAGTGGCGGCTAAAGCAATAAACTGTTTATTTGCGCCTGTGAACGCTGGTTTCTCGTCAAATCGCAGGCACGCGTTGCAGTGTGCGGCATCTGTTAGTGAACTTGTTGCTAACGTGTGTGAACGCATCGAATGCTGAGAAATTACATCTCAGCATTTCACATATTTGCATTTATAGCCAAATACAGCCTCGTCAAAGAGCACGCTAATGCTCTTTGACGAGGCCATATTTTTTACTAACAAGACGGAAATCCGTCTTGTTAGTAAAACCGGGCCTGGCATCATTCCCAAACCTGAGATTCCGACTGTTGATGTAACCTTAAATACAGCTTTATTAAGGTACGGTAAATTAGGCAAACTTTTAATGATTGCATTGAACTTTGAGCACCAGCTAATAAATAACATGTACAGAAAAATGCAGTTTGTGTGCTGAGCCTTGTGGCTTTTTGGCTAACTATCCATGACATAATTCAGCTTAAGGGAGAAAGTGCACATGCATTTACAGCCACAAAATTAATGGCAAGGGATAGATAGTATACTTTAATTTAAAACGAAGGGGAGGAAGATGCTGTGTTTTTTTTTTGTTTGTTTTTTTTTTCTCTTCTGGTAAAGATAAATGTTCTGCTGAGGGTTTTTATTTCCCTTCCAGATGGTTACTCTTAATTTTCGTGGAAGACACTGATGAAACCAAACAGATGGCTCAGCTCTTTATATGAAGCATGTGGAAACTCGATATTGTTATATATCCTTAACAAACAAGGACCTTAATTCACCACAGCATACGACCTCTTGTCTTTATTTATGCCAGTCGTGTGATTGTGATAGTAAAAATGTCTTATTAGTTTAACAATACATTTCAATACTCGCAGGTGAGCGATATCAGGTGCAATTGCTCCACAATTGACTCATTGTGGAGCAGCTGTATAACGTTTCATCTACACATGTAATTCAATAGGATTCTGTTAGGAATTAGTAGTAATTAGTTGAGATTTCTTTAAGTGGGGTTCCGTTGAGACAACTGCAGTAGATAACTTTTAATGTCTTGCATATCAATACAGATTTTTAAAACGATCTAAAGCTAAATGTTAGCTTGAGCAAGGCTAAGCTAACGCTCATGTAAAAAAATACTGTTTAAATATTTAGTCCAAAATGCGTTATCAGATTAGGGTTTGTTTGGTTTTTCTTTAACGCAGGGGCGGTCCAGCTCTGTCTGGTGCCCTGGGCGGACATCCACCCGCTAAATCACCAAGTGCCAGAGCAGACACTCAAATTTCTTTCTTTTTTTTTTATTAGAAAAATGTGGAAAATAAACTAGAGTGACACTATAGTTTATAGTTTAGTATAAACATACTGTATACCAGGAGGTCAAAAGTACACAATACACTCCAAAATGCTAACATTACTTCCAGTTGGCAAAAAAAAGATTACTTGGATCCTAAATCTGACTGAGGTGTGTTATTTAAGCTTGGTTACGTCCATGTTTGGGAGCCTTACTTTGAAACAAAACAAGAAATAGCCATGCTATGCTGTGTTAGCATTGTCCGGCTGGCAGATACAACATGGTTACAAGTGCATTGAGGAGCTCCATTCACTAAGCAATACGCAGTAAAGAAAGAAACAGTGATAATGTGACAAGATGCGAAGGTTTTTCGAAAGTCAATTGCTAGGAGTTAGCAGCTATCATTTAGCTACCTCTATGTTTCCTCTTGGTCTTTTTTTTTTTTTTTTTTACAACCTTTTATTATATGAAATTCTATTTGAGCCTTTATAGTTCAATCCCATTTAAGAGAAACAGTGATAAGTAAATAAATAACTGTTAGCAGCTAACAGTTAGCTACCTCTTTGTTTCTTCCTGGAGCAAGTTTTTTTTTTTTTTTTTTTTACAATCTTTTTAATTATACAAAATTCTATTTAAGTTCAATGCTATTTAGGGCATTATCACATTATCACACTTTCTCTTTAACAGTGAAACTGTTAAAGAGAAACCGTGATAATGTCACAGAATGCGAAAGACAATAAATAACTGTTAGCGGCTAACGGTTAGCAACCTCTGTGTTTCCTCTTGGCGTGTTTCCTCTAGGGCTTTTTAATGAGGACAACATGTTTGAGTCCTTGTAGGTTAAAGTCCAAAATACTTAGACGGCTCAGAAGATCTCAAGAGAACCACAATTTTAAAAAAATAAATAAATCTCAGCTGTCCCTTCAAGACATTTTGTTGCCAATAATACTCCTGTCATGACACATTATAACAATCATCTTTAGTTTTGGTCATATATATATATATATATATAAATATATAAAATGATGGAAACATTTTTGAAAATCTTAAGCAGTTATTAAGCTGTGATGTGACCGATGTGGGATTTCCTCCTTTAAATCCAAAAATGAATAAAATATTTTAAAGTTGACTTAAAGATTTTCTTTCACTTATTTATCTATTTATTTTTTACTTTTTTTTTTTTTTTTTTTTTTTTTTGCTGAGCTCCCTTGCTGAACTGTATAAACAGCTGGAGAGGAGACATCTGTATCATATCACTTTCTCTGGAGCTGTTGGCGAGGGAAAACAGTCGGAACCTGCAATGGATCAATGACAAGCCCTCACAATTACGCTGCGGCTCGGAGCTGAGTGGATGCTTCTGGAATCCATCAAATCCACACGAACAGTGCGGCTCTTTGAAATCTGGAGGCACTGTCTCAAAGCTGCCCCAGTCAATAGATTTATTTGGCCAACATCGCGTTTGGATGAACATGAGCGGCTTCCATCCTCCTCACATGTCAGCTGAGAACTCGTCCAACTGGGGGCCAAATCAGCCACAAGAGCGTTCTTACTTTATTTTGTCATGTGACAGCAACAACCGTCCACGTATTCCTCTGGGACTGTATGGACCAGATTAACTCCAAATAGTGCATAACGTTGACATGGAAGGAAAATAACACACTGTTTAAGTCTTTTTCTTTCTTTTGTTTTTGTGCAAATGAAATTTAAATAATGCCACATGCATTATTTCCATGTGGCATTATTTAACACCTCTAAATAAATTCAGCACAACCGCAAAAAGCTCCCAATTAGTAAAAAGAGTAAATATCCAGCTGTTTTGTTCTGCGAGAGAGGCTCAAAAAGTTGGCGCAAAGGTTATAACAAAAAAATAGCAAAAAAACAGAAAAAAACGTAAGCTAAACATTTTCAAGCAAACTTTTATTTATTTGTTATTATTCTAAAATGTAACAAATTACTTACTAAAATGTAATTTGCCATTATTTGCTCATCTTTCTAATTGGCTGTCAGTTAAATTTATCAAGCTGCTTTCCTCCTTAAGTTAGCATAGCCAGCAAGCGAGAACTGGAAAAGTTTCGGACATAAAAAAGACAAAAAAAGATGGTTTTTTAAAAAAAAAAAAAAAAAAGGTTACACAATCAAATTTTTTTTCTCAATAATTATAAGGTGTTTATATACTAAAATAAGTTACTAGAATGTTATTTACGATGCTCATCTTTCTGACTGGCCTTCAGTCAAATTTATCAAGCCGCTTTGCTCCAGAGCTAGCAAGGCTAGCAAGGCTAGCTTGCGAGAATTGTAAATATTTCTGAAAGAACCGGCCAAGAACCCCCAAGAACTCCCAGTCGACTAAAATCAAATTGTATGAGGAAACATTTCGGCTAAACAAATGTATTGAACGGTGAATAAAAGTGGGGGGAAAAATTCTGAAAGGCAACGTTTCTTTACGGATTTTGTAGCATTGTCTACGTGTTAGCAAAGATGGCCCGGCTAGAAGCTAACGCTGTTCGGAGGAGCGTGGCATGGAAAAGTTTCAGAACCCTGCACTAGTTCATTGGTGGAAACTAAGGACCAGAGCAGACATGTCAGGGAGAAAGTTTCAGAACGACTTTTAGTCATAAACTTCACAAATATAGCTTTTATGGAAAAAGCTACTATTTAAAAAAAGCTAAAAGATGTATTTTTATTTATTTTTATTTTTTTTTGCTACAATGCTTCTCCATTTCAACCACCTGGAAAACGGCGCTCTGATCAGACGGGACCAGTACTGGGGCCTCAAGTGGCTCTGTGGCTCTTTCACAACGGCTCTCAGTGACGCTGCTGAAACCGGGAAGAATCAAATAATGTTCTTAAATATAAATATAAGAAGAAATAAAGGTTTTAGCTGCTCTCAAACTCCTTCATGGAATAATTGCATTAAATTTCCATGATAGAATAACACTAAAAGTGTGAGTAATATTTTTCATCCTTTCAAGATTTTTTTTTGTTTTTATTTTAAAGACCAGAAAAAAAAATAAGTAAATGAATTCTTCTTTATAAATGGCAAACTTTTTATAGGAGATATTTATCAAAACAAATTATAAGTAGAGCTTTTTCACGGCTCTATGCAAGTTTTTTGTAGCTTGACTGAGAGCCAAATGGCTCTTTGGACCCTAAACACACTGTCCCACATTGAGACACGGCGGGGGCAGCATCATGCTGTGATATTAGGTTCCTTCAACAAAACAGCAAAAAGCAGCTTAGAGTTGACAGGAAGATTATTGAGAGGGAAAAAAAAAAAACATTAAAAAAAAAACTACAGAGACACTGATGTTGACGAAGCTGCTCCTGGTTTTTCATTTTCAATCAGCTAAACAGTCAAACATCAAAACATTCATCCTCATGGAGCCACTGATGAAAATAACTGTTTGCAGCTGCACCTCCCCCGTTTACATGTAATCAGATATTCTAATTAAAACCAAATCAACGAACTTTTGGTTCTTTTTTTGTTTGTTTGTTTTGTGTTTTTGTTCAGCACCACGGACAGCGCCCCCTTCCCTCCCGGCGGACCAACTTCCCGGTTCACACCTGCTGACAGAACCGACACTTTTTCCACTCTCCCTCCACCTCCAGACAGAGAGGCCTCCAGTTGGTGCTGTCCGCTATAGTTTTTGCGGGGAGACTCGGCGTGATGACGCGCGCGGGGGGGTCTGTGTTTAGTACCTTCGCGAGCTTCAGAGCGGCGCCGTGAATGACTCCGCGCGCTCATTGAGCCCGCACGTGCGACCGAGTCGACCGAGAGGCGGGAGGGAAAGGAAGATGGAATGAATTGAATCTTCTCTTCTTCTGCGCTTCATGCCGACAATTCAAACCGGGAGGACTTGGAGTTCCCAAAGCCGAATCAAATCAACACCGTGTGTGTGTGTGTGTGTGTGTGTGTGTGTGTGTGTGTGTGTGTGCGCGCGCGCGCGCGTGCGTTCGGCAACAACAAATAATAGCAATCAGAGCGTCTTCCTGCAGATGTGAGCCTTCCCGGCTTCAAAACACGCAGCTGGATTCTTATCATTCCGCGCTGACGAAATGTGTAATCAATTCTCTAATTAACTACTTAAACGGTTCAACCAATCACCATCAGCGTCAATTAACATTCAAAAGCGATCTCCCTCGGATTCGGCGCGCCGTGATTAGCCCGGCTACATGATGGGGCAATTACAGAGAGAGAGAGGGGGGGGGCGCACGCGACGTTCACCGCGAGGCCTATTACAATCACGCGCGCGCGGGGCCCTCAGATCTGCGAGCGCGACGATGAAGCGAGGATGGAGGAGGAGGAGGAGGAGGGAGGAAGAGTAACAAAGAGAAGAAGAGATGAAAGGGCATTTCTTCAGGAGGAGGAGGAAGAGGAGGAGTCTTCGTGTGTTCGTTCAGATTTAACAAAGGCGCGAGGAGCTTCCAGATAGTTTTCCTTCCTTCAAAGGGAAATCTGATGGCAAACACCAACATCTATTGCTAGTGACAGACTTTTAATGCAAATCTGAGTGATCTCCTGTTGCATGTTTTGCTTTGGGTGCCTTTAAAATCCACTGTAACGTTTAAGGAAAACATCAATTATAAGGGGAGAACCCCCCCACGCCCCCTACTCCCCTCCAGTCCTTCTTGTAATCTTGGACAGTTCTGTCCAGCGACATCAAAGTCGTGGCTGGCCTCTGGTAAAGTGCAGAAGAAGAAGCGCTTTCATTGCTTCGCTTTATTTGTCTGGCCTGGGCGATCAAGGAAAAGTGAAATTCTTTTAATTACTTTGACTTGGCAGCCATGTTGAAAGGGAGAGTAGCGCTCGGCCAGGATTTGGCTTTGCTTTTCAGGCTGCGCAGCTTACATTGCTGTGGTAACCGCAGCCTCTCTTGAAGAAACACCAAAGATGGACTCCACAAACAGGAAGTATCAGAGTTCTTCTTTTCATGCTGTTAGCACATTGGGGGCGGAAATAAAGACTTCCCCTGTCTACTCACAGATGAATCGCCTTAATCACCTGCTAAATGTAAGAAATGAGAAATTTGTTGACTGGGAACAAACTTTTCTAATGCAGACAGAAACCCCAACCCATGAAAAACAAATATCGGCATCAAGCTAGCAACGTTATCGTGTCTGCCGCTAAAATAAACACCCTGTGGTCAACGCAGATAGCTATAGGCTAATTCACAAGCTAATATCAGCAAGCATCAAAATGTTGACAAAAAGCAAACATTCGGATCAATTCCTTCACGAGTTCAAACAAATGAAGCCGTGGTTTTGGCTCTTTAAGTAAATAGCAGCAAGTTGTTTTCCTTTTTGACAGCTGTACAAGGTTTAAAAAAAACAAAAACACACATGAAAACAATAAATTTACAATGTAAGAGTTTGCCAGAATACAAAGTAGAAAAAAAATGAAACGTGCTCCATATATAAAGTGTTTCTGCATATTGAACATCTGGGTTACCTGATGTCACAATGGGTTTAAACCACAGATATGTAGCTACTAGTAAATACAACAAAGGACACGCAACTATGGACGGATTCCAATGTGGATTTTGAAGCATTTTTATTGACTCTAGCAGAGTTTATAGCAGATATAGCGCTAACAACAACAGATGCGATGGGGAGGATATGTTTGATGGTAATACATGATGGATGCTAACGAGAGGCTGAAACAAGCAGTGACACTGATAATAGTTTGAGTCCCTTTTGTTTTTCTGGTTGATTTCAATGAATGTTAGCCAGGCATAAAGGATAATGTACCATGTCAGAAACTTACAATGAGTTCACTTTATGCCAGCGCTTCTCAATTCCAGTCCTCAGCCTCCTGCTCTGCATGTTTTAGATGTACCTCTATTCCAGAACAGCTGATTCAAATGATTGCATGACCATCAAGTGCTACAGAAGCCTGTTAATCACCCACATCTTCAATCCAGGTGTGTGGCATAAGGGAAACACCTAAAACATGTAGGGCAAGGGGAGCGTGAGGACCGGAGTTGAGAAACACTGCTTTATGCCAACAGCCTCCACAGCCACCAGACTTCAATCGAACGCAGCACTGTTATGCTACAGTGGAAGCAGAGAGTAGCATGCTAAAAGTGAAGCTAACCAATCGTTTTGTGATTTCTTGTGGGCCGAACCTCTGAGCTTTAGACATTGTGTTAAACACACGCAATAAAACCCAGTTCTACGGAGCAGCAAAAGAAAATCGATAAGCTCACATACCTAGCCACAATGCTACTTGACACGCTATTGGCTGGCATTTACACAGGGCACCTTTTATTTTCCTGGGTCCTGATTGGCTGTAACCCAAAAGAGGAGATGAGGCAGAAAGTGGGTGTTAGTGCCGAGACAGCTTCCACTGTGTTTATTAATGGATATTAATGCATATTTGGGGTTCAAACCATTAAAATCGGCAGTTTTGAGAGTTTCTAGAGGGGTTGTGACGTATTAGCAGATTTCAGTGGGGTAGCAGTGGAGCAGGTGCAGCTCATATCCCAACCTTTAGTCCTTTTTCTTCTTCCATGCTTCCCTCTTTGACGATTTCCTGTTTTATGACTGCAAATGAAGCCCACTACTGCCACAAAATCATGAATGTTATTGAAATAGAAACTGGCCAGAAAGCGAACAGTTCAGTCTAGAAAAAATAGTTCCAAAATCTGTCAGTGAAACCAGAACTTTTTTTATTATCATTATTTATCTACCAGGAGCGTTCCTACCCTGTTTGGTGCCTCGGGCAAACAACCCCCCCCCCCAACACCCTGCTCTAAATCACCTTCTGCCATTGCAGACAACAAGTTTTTTTTTTATTTTTTTATTTTCATTTGAAAAATGTGGAACAAAGTAGCATAAAAATGTAAACACACGAAGCAAGACGCAAACAAATGGTATATCATAAAGTTAAAAGAACACAATACAAAAAAAAAAGATACATGCAAATAAAATAAGGCATTTGGAAACTGAATTACAAAATTACGTGTACTATTGCGGTTCCAGAAGCTCGCCTCCCAGATGAGATGCAGCCCTGAGCAGCTGCCCACATCACTCATGTCAGAAACTCCTTTTTATCAAACATTAAGAAATCATTGACTTAAAATAAGCTCCTGTCTCTTGCTGGAAAGTTACCTGTTAGTTAGTTTAATCTTACTTCAAGTGCACTAAGATATTTGCTCTATAAACTAGACTAAAAATACTTGGAATAACTCCATGTTTTCGTTCTTGTCTAAGGCGTCTATTTTAGGCCTCAAACTGCCTCAGAATGTCATTGACTTCCTCGTGCCGACGCGTTGGGCCAACCCTCATTTCATAACCGTCTTCTCGCGGGGAGCCAGACGTTCTCCAGAATTGGTCTCGAGGGACGTCTATTTCCGAGAGGGTCTTTTAATGACAATTTCCCTCAGCGGCTTTTTTTTCCCTTTTTCTTTTTTCGCACGTCGGCGCCTGGGAGAACCAACCGCTCCATTCGCCAAATCGAGGCATCTCAAGTCTTCGTCTCCCCCTTTCGTTTTACACACGCGCTCCGTCTCTCATGGCGTCTGCTGCCGAGCACAGCCTTTGTCAGACCGAGCCCCCGTGATGGAGCGGTGGCAGCGGGAGGGCGACATGCGTACACACCCCGAGCGTGTAGCCGAGCCCCGAGCAGCTCCTCTCCACCAGCGGGGGGTTAAGTACCTTGCTCCAGGGCACTTCCATCACGACCGCTGAGGGACAACAGCGTGTGTCGGTGCTGCTGCTGCTGCTCAGACTCTCTCTGCCCCACTGGATCAGGCGTCCAAGACAAGCTCTGTGGTTGCCAAGTTATTTTTGTTCCCGCTGAACTGTAGCGGTCGGCTCTTTTCAGACCACCCCACCTACGGTCCGCGGCGTGCAGTGGAACAGCTGATTATTACTGTGACATTAAGTGACATTTTTAAGATGTTTTCAATCGGGACATTACCCTGTCTCGCGCTGCACGTTCCCCCAAGGCCAGAAATGAGCCCATAATCATTTGGACCGAGGTCGTTATTGCCAACTGAATGAAAACTGAAATTGAGAAAACATCTTTGTCAACTGAAATAAATAAAACCGGTGATTAATGGGGGAAAAATTGGGGTGCACCGATTTATCGGCACCGATTTGAACCATACTTTACACGTGAAGCTGATCTTACCCACCGATCTTATCTACCTCAGCGACAGTCTGAAAATCAGCCACTGTCCTCTTCTGCTCTGCTGTGAGAGGTTTGATTGTTAGCAAGGTCATGTCTGCACGTTTGTACTTAACAATAATCACACCACCGTTGCCAAATCAGTAACTTTCTTGCTATATTTAGCGGCATTGCGGACGAAAATATTGGTATCCACCAAAATCGGAATCGGCTCGTTGGGCTTTTTGTAAGATTGGTAATTGGCCAGAAAACTGCAATCTGTGCACCTCGGGGAAAAGCCATAACTAACTGGAACGATTTTGTGCTTTTATGAAACTGACTAAAACATACTGAGATTATAGAAGATCCCTTGTTTTGTGCTAATGAATCTATTAGCCTTTCGAACCGAAGTGGCATTGATTTCAGCTGTTGGAATAACACGGCACTAATGGACAGAAAAATTTGGGAGGAAACGCCAGAGTGAGTTGGTTGTTCCAGAATAATTAGATACATTTTTTGACAATTAAATCTTCCTTTGAAGATGTATTAACCAATCGATGTATTCATCACTTTTTGAATTCTGTGCCCAACAATGAACCAAAGTACAAAAAAATTAAAACTACTACTGTAACTACTAAAAAGCTAAATTAAAACGGAACAACATTCAACTAATAAAAACTAGCAAACGCACCGGAAACGAATTAAAACTGAGTGAATCAGACACAAAATGAAACTCTAAGGAAAACCCTTGGACCACTAGAACCCTGATTCAGCCTGCCGCCGTCCTCTTTCAACACAACGCTGCTCTCAAACACAGTGGTAAAAACGAACGACGTACAAGTTTGGATGTTTTCTTTTCACCTCTGAGTCTCAGTTGCAAGACGAAGCTCGGGCCTCAGCAGGTAAGGAGAACCCAGGGAGAACGATGAGGGCCCCCGCATTAAACTTTAACTTTAATCTCAAATATTGTGAATGATTTAAAACAAGGAAATGGCTTCTTGTCACATTCTATTCAGCGCTCCAAGACAGACTTATTGGATTCAGACAAGTGCTGATTTTTAGGAATTAAAAAAAAAAAAAAAAAAAAAGGAAAAGGATGGATGGATGGATGGATTTCTGGGTTTTTTTTCTCTCCGAATGACTAGATGAAATGTAAAAGCTTGCTATTGTAATCAATATTCCCTTTTTCCTTTATCCCCCTAAATAAAATCCAGTAGTCATTTGACTTTGCAAGTCAAATGCTATTTTAAATGTGCAAATAAACAGGATCCAACACACAAGTGGTGCAGCTCGTCAATTTTTTCTGTGCATGTTACTATATACAATCATTAAAACACAAAATGAAGTCGATTGGGAATCGTGTCAAAGTAAGTAAAGGGATACACCGGAGCGTTATTTTTCGCAGACTGTAATATGGGAGATCCTAAATCTCCTTTTTCCATAAAAACATCATGTTAGAGCAAATCGAAACTAAATATTTTTTTAGGCACAATTGAGAAATTATAAATGAAAAAAAAAAATAAATCAAAATGGAATCTGAAACTAAAGTATCGATCTTAGTCCGCTGGCACTGATTTGATACTGATACTGACTTGGTATCGATATGATCGATATTTTAGCTCCAACCGCCCGCCTCTAGTTCAGGTCAAAGCTAAACTACGTTCAGCTATTGGAGTGGCCCAGTCAAAGTTCAGACCTAAGTCCAAATGAGAATGTGTTGCACGACTGGATGATGGATGCGCTCTCCATCCATCCAGGCTGAGCTCTTCTGCTAACAAACATTTCGGCCAGTATGTAGGAACGCACTGTAAATATTATTGTTGCATATAACAATATTTCATCTGCTGTTATGATGCTTTAAAACATGTGTGACCTTTAAAAGTAACATATTGTAGTGGGACTAATGAGTGTATTAACAGCCAACAAAAATACTTCCCAGAGAGTCATTTTCTATATTAACATCGCAAGCACTAATTTTAGAAAATGAACATATTAGCAAGATATTGTCCTTCCATTAATCTGTTATAACTACAGTATGTAACTTTTACTTTTTTTTCACATTTTCATTAAAATTATCACCGTGTTGTGACAGTATAAAGCACATAAACTGTGAAAAAATAAAATCAAGCTCATCTGTCCCAGCGCTAACTAGAAACAACCAATCAGGACCAGGAGGCGGGTCTTAGTGCTGTCAATCACGCTTGTGTTCACACAGTTCTGAATGCTAAAGCTGGCCCCACCACAACATATCCAGCTAATGCTAGCTGGTTTGGCCACCAGGTAGCAAGGTGAGAAAGATAAACGTTTTTTTCTGTAATGGTGAGTCATTTCTCCGTTAGCACAATAAGCAGCGCGTACACGAGCACTACTGACAGCGCCACGATTCTCCTCCGTGTGCCGATTGGTTGCTTTTAACCAGCAGACTGCTATAGTAGCTCAGGGAAGACGTGGGGGAGCTGGATTTGTTTATTTTTATTTTTTAAGAGAATATCTGTCTCTTCACTTACTGTCACAACATTGTGAAAATAAAGCTTTTAAAAAAAAAAAAAAAAACAGACCTGCAGCTGTGATTGTTTCCAGTGAAAGCTGTTGGCTCATTTGTGACCGAATATCAACACTCCTCAAAAACGTTTCATACAAATCTCCTGATTTTAAAAGTTGAAGCATTTTGCTGTGGTTCCGCTGTCGAGCCACCAGACAAACACTGGCCTCCATCGGGCCGATCCAGGAAGCTGTTCTCTCTCTATATGTGTGTGCGAATGCAAGACGTGTGAAGCCTGATGGCTCTTTTATTGCGGCGGCTCTCTCAGGCGGGCTCGCGGCGTACCATAAAGACCCCGGTCGACTTTGCGCCACCATCTGCTGAGCTGTGATGAGCCCTCTGCTGCAGACAGTGATGAGGCCATTAGAAAGCACCGACTCACAGCAGCTCCACCGGACACACTGCGTTTCCTCTTCCGCGGAGAAATACCGAAGCAGAAACCTGCCCGCTGCCACCAGAACCCGACCGACGTGTGCCGAGAATTCAAAGCAGTCGGCTTCAGTAAAAAAAAATAAATAAATAAGTGAATCCCGCAGAGAAACAGAGATGCGTCTGGCGCATTTTGAGCGGGCTGCGGTTACTGCGGCACGTTCCGGCCTCCGGAGCGCGGGAGCCTGGAGAGAAGCGCTTCTCTCCGTGTGGGTCTTTGTTCTGTCGTCCTCTGCTGTGCACAAAATGACTCGGTGGAGCAGAAGTGCGACGCGGGGTTGTTAGAGAGTGGGGTGTCTTTTTCTCCGGCGACGCTCTGACTAATGCTGTTTTTGAAAGGTCAAAGGTCAGCACGCGTATGGAATATTTGCAGTGAACTAAAGAACCTGCTGCTGTGCAGGCAGCAGGTTTAACAGGTAGCTGCACGGCGTTCGAACAAAGTCTGGAATTTGATTTTGGTCTTTTCTACGCATGGGGGAGGAAAGACTTCCTTCCTTCCTCTCTGGTCTTCTTTTAGTTTTTCCTTTTTCTTTCTTTGCTCTTCCTTCTTCTGTACTTTGCCTTTCTTGTTCCCATATACAAATATAAATGCATTCCTTTCTTCATCCCATGTTTTTCATCTGATTCTATTCTATCCTTCTTTTATTTCCTTATATTCCTGACATGTTTCCTTTTGTTTTCATCTTTCCTTCCTTTTTTTCTTAATTTTTTTTCTTTCCTCATGCTTCCTTCTTCTGTACTTTTCCTTCCTCGTTTAAATTTTTCTTTCATCCTTCCTTCCATATTTCTTTCTTTCTTTTCCTTCTAGTTCCTTTTTTCCTTCATCTCTCTCTTTCCACATTTCATTTTGTTTTCCCTTCCTGTTTGCTTGAATTGTTTTCCTTCGCTTCTCGTTCTCTACTTTTCCTTTATTATTTACATTTGTCCTCAATCCTTCCATATTTCCTTCATTTCTTCCTGCCATTCATTTTCTTGTTCCTCCCTTCCCAGTTCCCTTTTTGTCATTCTTTCCTTTATTGTTTCCTTCCTTAATTCCTTCACCCATCTCTCTTTCATTAGTTAATATTGCCTTGTCTTCTTCCCTCTTCCTAGTTTTTCCTCTTTTCCTTCCTGTTTTTGGTTTCTTCCTTCTTACCTTCCTTGCCTCCTTCCAATGGTTTTAGAGTGTTTGGTCAATTTGAAGTGTTTTAAGCCCTCTATGAATTTACTGCAAGTATTTCTGTAGTTGCCAGATTTTACACAACCAGACATGAACAGATTTGGGAATTTGGGCCTGGGAACCACAGAGGTTCTCACAGACCGTGGGGTCCCACCGGCAGCAGGCAGAGTGTGAGCGTGTCCCTTCCACGCGACCGTGATAAGGACAAAACCAATCTAATTTGGGGTGTTTAATAACAGCCTAACGGTGATGCATAAGCAACACATGGAGGTGCCATAAATCACCCCGGGCCCGACTCCACTCCGTCATTAAGCTTTCACGGCCGCGCGTGGAAGAGAGGCGTCCCATAAATCACAACAGCACCTGTGGTGCACCGGCTCACCAATCAGCCGCAGATCTGAACGCGGGATTATCGCTATTAATTACCGAAGGGCTGAACCGTAATAAACAGCTAATTAACAAACTTGTGAGAGGATTCCTCTCCTCTCCTCTCCTCTCCTCTCCTCTCCTCTCCTCTCCTCTCCTCTCCTCTCCTCTCCTCTCCTCTCCTCTCCTCTCCTCTCCTCTCCTCTCCTCTCCTCTCCTCTCCTCTCCTCTCCTCTCCTCTCCTCTCCTCTCCTCTCCTCTCCTCTCCTCTCCTCTCCTCTCCTCTCCTCTCCTCCTGATGTCACAGATGAAGGCGCGGACCGGGAGCTCCGGCGGCTCCGCCGGTAACAACAGCAGCTCGGACTGTGACACAACAAAGGCGGTCTGTGCGCTGTTCTCCCTCCGTCTCTCTCTCTCTCCCTGCTCGGCGCTCACTTCCACTCCTCTACCGTCACAAAAAAAACATCCACGAAATGACACAAACTCGGCTCTGACCTCCAGCGTCCACTCACCCCGCACCCCAGCAGGGAGGGATCGCGCACGGACGCGCGGAGGAAATCAAAACAAAGCGGCGTGCGGGACTCACCACGGTTGCTCCAGCTCCCAGTCCCTGAAAAAGTCGAATTCAAAGAGATCCATCGCCGCTTCGGCCGCCGCTGTCGATGTTTAGAATCCAAAAGCCGGTGCTACGTGGTTGTACATGAGCTGCTGCTGGTGCTGAGTGTGTGTGTGTGTGGGTGTGTGTGTGTGTGTGTGAGAGAGAGAGAGAGAGAGAGAGAGAGAGTGGAGACAAGCGGCTGCCGCTGCCAGGAAGCTGCTACGTGGTCGAAGAGAGCTGACAGCCAGGCAGAGGTGGAGGGAGGGAGAACACACACACACACCACCATCTCTCTCCCTCTCTCACACACACACACATGCTCCACACACAGGCATACTGAGATAGTCACTGGGAAAAAATGAGCTTCTTTTATAACAAGGTTTATATAACACTCATTTTGCAAAGATACAACTTCCTGAACTCCTGAGGATAAAAAAAAAAAAAAAAGTGTAAACATCTGAAGCAGATCGGGGGAAATAAATATAATCAACACCATATTTTAGAAATCTGCGAGGTGTGCGTGCGTGGAGGAGCCGCTGTCATCACGTTAGTCCTGCTGTTAAGCTAACAAAATGACCTGAGAAGAATTTCTCATTGCCTTCGCTGCACAGCTCAGCAACGGATTGGTATGATACCCCGAAATAAAATCTGGCCCCAGCAGTTTGTCTTCAAAAGTCTCCTCGTTAGGGAGCAGTTTTCACCTGTGTCGTTCAATCTCAGTGTAAATCCAGCTGTTCTGTGAAGGACTCAGAGGTTTGTTGGAGAACAAGGTTCTAGGTAAGAGAGCACCGATTTATCATCCAACCGATTTATCATCCAACCGATTTATCATCCAACCAGTTTATTAACCAACCGATTTATCATCCAACCGATTTATCAACCAACCAATTTATCATCCAACCAGTTTATCAACCAACCGATTTATCATCGCCGATTTTCTTAATTTCAAGTGATTGCTGTATATGTGTACTTACTTTCTCTTCTGCTCTCCTGTTGGAGTCGTTTGACTGACAGACCGGCCAATCAGGTCACGTCTGCACGTTTGCAGCTAACAACCGTCACCCCACTGTTGCAGAAGAACCGTGTTCTTTCCAAATGAGAGAGCCTTACCAGTTCCTCCAGACACAATTTAACTGCTTTTTTCCAAAACATCAACACCTGCTCTTTTGCTACGATGAAGACATAAGACAATAATTGTTGCTGGCATTTATTAAATTGAGAAAGCTGAACAGAAACAGAAGAGTACAGTCAGAAGCGGGTCCACCCTCAGCTCCCTATGGAACATGTCTGATAAAGTTTTGGATTTGGATATAGTTTAATTTACAACACAGACAGTAAGAATGGAGAAGAGTGGCATCTTCAATATGGCATTTGTCACATAGTTGGGATGTTTTAGGGAAAATGTTATGTCACCACCTTACAGTAATGAAGCCTGTGAATGGTTTGACATTGAATAATGTCTAGAATTAGACAATACGTACAGTACTGTGGATGATGCCGTTATTGTTTTATGCTGTGGTATCTATACTTGGTGGTGACAAAATAAGAGCACCAATTTCATGAGGGCTGCAGTCTTCTTTTTACATTGTGACCCACTTGGGTTGTGTGAAAATTGTGATCCAGCCATATCGTAATGATGCAAAGGGCACAAGAGTAAAAGTAGAATGAAGAATTTGGGAGGGCCAGTCCGCTCTCCAGTTGTGCCTGGCAAAGGTGAGCTTTGCTAATTCGCTGCGTTTTATAGTCCCACGGAAATGGAAAGATTATAGAATCAAGTTGCTTAAAAACATTTATGAGGGAAAAAGATGGGAGTGTTTTGAAACAGATAAAGGATCTGAGGGAGAAAAAAAGCATTTTTATTGCATTGATTCTTCCCACCAGGGAAATGGGGAGAGATCTGCAAAACTGAATGTTATTTTGCATTTGTACCACGAGGATGGGGTGTGTTGGGGGGAGTTATCTTCATAAAGTGAATTAAAATCCCTAGTAATCTCTAATTAGCATCAGTTCACTCTTAGACCAACTCTGAAAACCTGCCAAACTGAGAGATTGTATACAGGTCAGTCGGGATAGTAAACTGAAGGTTGGCTGTGAACAGTAGGATATCATCCGCATATAAGAGAATGTTATTTATTCATTTACAATTTTATTCACTAATTCACTTGTCTACTTGTTTGTTTATTACATCCAGTACAAAACTATTCAAATAAATGTTGAAATGCAAAATAAGCAAACGAAATTTGACAATATGCAGCACGACGACACACGATGGATGATTTGAATGTCGTTTGTCATTACGAGTCACACGCCAGCACTTTTATGGCTAATGCTTTTATTACAGAAACTGAACATTTTCTTCCAGTAGACCAATCTATTACTGTAGTGTTCATGACATATTGTAATGAAATCTAGCACTTTTACATATTTTCCCATGTTTCTAGAATCACCTGTTGATCATCACCGCTAGTCTGAATTCTTTATGAAGAGTCATTAAGAAGAAGGAACACGTGAATTTCCCTTTTTACTTCTGTTACTCTGTTGCTTTAAATATGATTGCAAACATATGACGTACATTAGCAGTCACATATCATAACTGTGCTTCACCTTTGCTACTTTCGTAGAAGAGTGGTATTTTTATTTAACTTGTGTTGCTGTTTTCTTTTGCGTGTGAAAAACAACAGAGAATTTTGTCTTTTTGGAGACTTCACTCTATTTGGACCGCCTTAGAAAGGCAGTAGTTTTTGTTTCTGCTGATGCTTGTTGGTCACTTACCATTCTGTGAGCGTTTCCCTCCACAAAACTCACAGCAGCATTATTTGATGCTGCTGCAGTCAGGGCCGGATATACAAGGACTTGGGCGCCTGGGCTGGAGCCAGTTTTGGTGCCCCACCAACGAATAAAACTTTTTTATTACTATCAATGTAAATTAGAGTACATTAATAGGCAGCCCTGTGGCTCAGCAGACATGAATTGATGCATGGTAGATTTAATGCATCCCCTACCCAATAACCCTGTAATGTTCCCAAAGTAATTGACTGTAACATCATAATTTTCAAATGACTGCATATTGTTTGTATTCATTTAAAAAAATCTAAAAACATTAAAACATGTAACGTGGGGTGCTGTGGTGGCGCAGGTGCAACGCACAACCCAAGTATTGAGGGCTTAGTCCTTGTGACGGTGGTCACAAGTTCGAGTCCCAGCCTGGCGACGTTTGCCACGCGTGTCTTCCCCTTTTCCCATTACCCTGTTTCCTGTTGAACTACTTTCAAATAAAGGTCACGAGAGCCAACAAAACCTTTTAAAAACATTTAATCCAATTTGAGTCCAGACAAGAAAAACCTTTGGGCAACCCTTCCAAAAATGAGGCCCTGGGCTACTGCCCTTATAAGTTCTTTTTAAAGTCTGATCCAATTTGCAGTAGTTTTAATATGGAAAACATTCAACATCCTGCACAAGAAAAGTTTTACCGCATGTACGGCTTGTGTTTTTTCTTGGAGAATAGATCAAATATGGATGCTCTATCTTAGGGTTATCAGAGTGGCAGGAGTACCTCTAGGCAATCAATACTTTTCGAAGTCACTGTGAATTTATTGTTTTTTTTCTTTCAATCAAATTTGAAAAGACATCTCTTCAACCCAGTTACTGGATAGCTACGTTTGCGTCTGCAGTGGGTGAAATTCCTTGTCACCTTCTTCACCGTCTTCTTTCCAAGCCCATCTCTTCCCGTTCAGCTCAGCTGTGGCGTTGACGTGATCAAACGCGTTCTCCACCGCACCGCCTGCCCAGCGGCAGCAGCTTCTCCTATTTTCAAAACTGTTTACGCCAGGCTACGAATAAGGACGGAGCAGATGGTTGAAAGTTTCCACGCAGCATGTGCAAGGTGTTGTCAACTGTTGCTGCCTCTCTCTCTCAGGCAGGTTTGGACCTCCTTTCATGATGGAACACGGAGAGTCCAAACTGCACCGGAGATGTGCTACGTGTCTGTCTTTGTTTATTTTTCCCAGCGTGTTGCTGCTTCTTCTTTTTTTTTTGGTTTGGTCTGGGGCAACATGCCAGTACGAGTCTGCATCACAACCAGCAAACAACAGCCTTGGTTGGATGAGAGGAAAAGAGAGAGAGAAAGAGAGGATGGGAATTAAACACTGGCTCCCATTCCTGTTATTGGCTGATTGTATCAAAGTGCTGTTTCATAACGTCGACCGATTCCGGCCTCACAAATCACCGCACCATAAAAACACCGCATCAAAATACCACCAATCTTAGAGGGTTTTAAGGGCACCTGCAGGAGCATGGATACTGTGTGTGTGCGTGTGTGCATGTCTGTGTGTGAGACAGAGTCCAAAACTAGGTCAGACACTGAGAGACAGAATGACTAGAGAAAGAGAGAGAAGATGTGGGTGGGGGGGGGGAAATTACACGATTTATGAATAAAACAGTCGTTGGATAAGTTATTAGAGAAGTGGGTGATAGGAAGAGATAAATCTGAGGAGAATTTATAATTAGGGCCAAAAACAGAGAGATAAATACAGTATTTGTTTCCTCACTCACAGCCTTCATCAGCAGGGAGGCTGTTTGTTCAGGATTATTATTGCTCCTGTCTTTCTGCGGTTGAAGTTATACAGCAGTGCCAACAATTTCAACAATGATTCTGAGAGGCTATTGGAGTTATTTCTCTCTCACACACACACACAAACACATGGAAGAGAACATGAAATGATAAAATAGTCAGGAAGTACCAAGTTCTCAGCTTTGAGCTCATTACTCTTGCTGTGTGTCTTGTAGAAGTAGAGAAGTGCATGTCATGAATTTTCAAAATGCAGCCCGGCTTTCTTCTTTCTTCTGGATCGTCTTCCTCGTGATGCCTCGTGGGAGGAGCGATCACAGTGCCACAGCTCCCCCGTGTGGCTGAAAGGTAGTATTACACGTTGGTAAAAATCCTAAATCTTTTTCACCTAAAGCTGCTTTTAAGCAAACAGTTTGATTTTATTACTCAACTTTATTTTGGGGGGAAGTTTTTATTTTTTATGAAGATATCAGACTCTATTATGGACTTAATTCTAATAAAATTAAAGGATTTTTGAGACATTTTGATGACACGTTATCAAAATGAGTTTGTTTTTTTGCTACTGCTCACTTGTATATTTGTCAGTATTATTATTATCAACATTATTCATTCTTATTATTATTCAGAGGCACAGAAAATAAATTACAATTAGTCCTAGGAATTATGAATCCATTCAAAAATCGATCTCAAAATACATTTAAGTTGTAAGTCTTTACCGGTCCTATTTGCGAACATTGTGCAAAGTCTCTCCCACCATATACATTATGAATATATAGCATTTTAAAAAGAGAAAACCGTTTTAAATAATTATTTGTTTGTACTGTTTTCCTCTTGTCCCTGGCATAACTTAAACAGAATCTCTAGACTTTTTGAAAAAAGCATTTTGTTTCTGAATCGAATCGTGACCCTAAAAATCGCAATCGGATTGAGAGATTTACATCTCTTATTATGGACCTTTGAACAAATCTGTGTTTATATCATCAGCGATTTTCCAGATAAATTACTATTTTAGCATTTATTGTGTTAAGAATTTAGAAAATATTTTCAAATTTGTTCCGATACCTGGGTCCGAACCCCACCACCTTGTAATATCGGAAGTTAAAGCTAAATATTACAAATTTAACTTTAATCATTTTGACAGAAAATGACAACTGTACAAACCTTTTAGAGCAGCTTTGTGTCGTTATTGTCACACAAAAAGGTACAAAAAAAAAATGCGCCCAAGATACCGGAGGAAGATCAAACTTTATTTATTGAAACTGCTTGCATACAAAATATATTGCACTATAACCAGACATGTCCACCCAAACATCTTTAAATGCAGGTAGTATGTACAAAAAGAGAAAACAAAGATTAAAATGCCCAAAAAGTGCACACAAGGTTTTACAGCTTTTTGAATTACCCTGGTTTAAGTATCTACAGATGCTCTGCAAGTCGTCACTTTCTGGCAATCTATAGTTGAATAGCCCATAGTGTGAACACCTAGTATTCTTCGACGTTACCTTCTATGAATAACTGCTGTGTGACATCTGAGCCAACAATAAAAAGAAAAAAAACAAAAAAAAAAAACAATTTGGATAGACCTTGTTTTAGCCCAAGACCAACCGCAATGGGACTAATGGCGGTTCATAAGTATCTTTAAATGTCTTGACATACATACCAAATTCGATGTTTCAAGTGAAGTCAGAACAAAGCAGGGCCTTTCAGCATTTGGTAAGACTCCACCGATTAAAACAAACAAAACCTTCCCAAACTAAGTCGGTTCTGGTCTATAGTCAGGACAGCACTCAATGTGACAATCACATGCACTCCTACCCCCTATAGCCACAGACATAGACTCTCCGCTAATCCGTAAAGTACATACTTCCAATCAGACGTATTTCTACTTCTTGCCCAATTCTCTGTCGAAACGGTCTAAATGTTGAAGGCAGGCTTCTAGACCCAACGTTCACTTCCATTAGCTTACAAAGACATTTCTAGGTGAGACACAAGTGGGTTTACAGTGATTTGCAAGTTTCAGAAGGATTGCTCCTTAAAAAAAATCCATCATCACGGTTTAAACAGTTGTATTGGAATTCATATTCTTAGGTTCCCGTGTCGAAAACGCTGCAGGGTTACGCCTTCGATGGCGTCACTTAACAGCCACTTCCATTTCGGGACCCCAAACGGTTCAAGAGGCTCGCGATTGGCCGCAACCAATTCTGTTCATGCATCTCAGCATAAGTCGAAGTTCTTGATAGTTCACCCACTGAGACGAGCTTCATGCCATGAAATGAGCTCTACTGATCTCAGGTGAGTTGCTTAAATGCCAGGTTACTAGTTAACTACGTCACCACCAGTTGGTTAAAATGCTTCCAAAGCGACATCTCCTCAGTGACCTCAACCGGGTCAGCATGCAACAGTCTTCGTTCACTTTAGTGTTTTATAGTTATTTACATACATTGGTCTTGTTCAGCAGTGCAGTTGGTTAGTGATCTCCCTAGTAATCCAACCCGAACACTGAAATATGTTTCAGCTTTTCTTCCCCACAGGACTAATTCACTCTCCAGCAGGTAAGAAAAAAACCCAAAACACATCCCACCTGAACCCGGAGGCTCCGTAAAACAACAACGCACAACCAATCTGGTGCGACAACAGCGCTAAAATGAAGAATGTCTCTGAAACATCTATAATAGTTTCTAAACAAACAAAAAACCCAACTAGATCAGTGTGTACTATCTATCCTGTGGGAGATGAGTCCGCCTGGCAGCACTAAAAGGGTAAGTAACAGTTTTTGTTGTTGAAAAAATACCTAGGGTATTTAGAAATGACAAAAATAGGCTGCTTATTATTTCTTTATCTGTACACGTAGAGAGCAAGAAAGTCCCAGGGTTCACTTTTAGCTAGGAATTAAAGGGAGAGTCCATCATACGGCATTACGGATGTCGACATAATATTTGCTTCAGGTTAGCCACAAGTGTTTTCTTCAAGGCTGAAACCCTTTATATTAGCGCTCGGGAGATGCTAGTGTTGACTGCAGACATGGCTGACAATCGCACACAGTGTCTCTTCAGTTAAAACAGACCTCTCCTATCACTCTCTATGTTCAGTTATAGCTCAAACTAAACGACAGTTAAAAATGTGGTGTTTGCCAGCACGTTTTTACACTTTGAAGCAATTCAAAACGAGTTTTTAATTAGTTTAAGCTAAGCTGTCTTTGTTGTAGCTGCTCTGAAATTAGCAATACCTTAGCTAGAGCATGCTAGCATGTAGCTTCTTTTGTTTTTTTCCCCTCCTTCCTAAACGCAACATGTCGAGTCATGAGCTCACTGTTCTTTCTAAATCTATTATGAGGAAAAAGCTCCTGCAGACCATAAAACATCGAAGGGAGTCATGATTCAGATCAATTAGCCCCATCGCCAAGTCATATCATTTCATACCCCGGTGATGCCATTTTGTCACGTCTTGCATTCCGTACCCGTTTTAAAATCATTGCGTTGTCTGAATTTTCTTTTTATTGACATGTTTATGAACTATAGTGATAAAAATGAACAAAAACACCTCACATCTGGCTGGTAGGTATTTCTTGGGGTGATTTCTCTACATTTCCTACAGACTTTGAGAAGACAATGGAAAGTTTCTTAAAATGTATTTTTGTCAGAGTAAGGTTTAGCTGGTATAAAACGCCATTTGGCACCCAAATCACCAAACAAACTCATTTAGAAGACAATCAAAACTCTAAAGGTATGAAATGACAAGGGGACTAACCAATCAGAACGCACAAAACTCACCAACTTTTGTATAAAAAGGCCCAGAAATGTTTATTTTACTCATCCCTACAAGAGTCGCAGATTTGGGGGCAGCAGAGAACCTAAAGCGTTTATGAAATCTTGACATTTACTTTAATACTGTCGTCATACAGTTTCCATCAATCATTAGGTCAATTCCCTGAGTGGGTTCAGTATTTTATTCAGTTTTGGGTAGATTTTCATAATAGTCAAATGAAAACCAACTCCCTCTGCAAAGCTGTTCGTATCGACCGTATTTCCACCACATCCTACTTTACTGCACAGCATTGAGTTTATTCTGAAGAGCTCTAGCATGTAGCCCGATATTAAACCAAAACAAAAATAGCATAAGAGAGCATTTTAAACAATTGTACAAATCTTTTCCTAAACAAATAATGACATCATTATATACAATATGCCACCCTCCCTTCTTGTTTCTTTTTTTTTTGTCTTCTTTTTGTTAAACAAACCGCAGATGCCTCTAATGACAATACATAGGTGACTTTCACTGGAACCATTGGTTGATGAACTGGTTGGAATCCTTACCAGAGAAAGTAAATGCAACATGGCTGCTGTGTAAACAAGTGAAAGCAAAGTCTTAACATATTAGTGATGGAGAAATTAACATACATCATAATTAAAAAGGGGGTAAAATAGAAAAAAAGGCTTCTAAAAGAACTTGTTTCATCATTTATTACTCATGTAACCACTTTCTAAAATGTTATATAAAGTTCTACGCGTCACTGACTCTAAGGTGTACGTTTTCGGCTCATGACTGGCTACTCAAGCCAAACACCTATTTAAAAAAAAAAAAATTGTGTCAAACTCGGAGTGTCTTTAAAGTCCAGAAGAAAGATGTTCATGCAATGAAAGTTCAAAAAAAAAAAAAAAAAAAGAAGGAACCTGGCCTCACCACAGCCCCCTCTTCGGTTCATTTTCCAGGTGTCAAAGCAGCATGAGGAGCAGGTTCACTTACCGCTTCACACCCAGAAATGAAACTTTCAAAAGGGTGCATGTGTGAGGGCCGAGCGGCCACTCGAGGCCTGCGCAGAATTTCACAGATGAGCCGCCAGGCTTCAGTCTGACGCTACAGATGCAACGCCTAGAGGTCCGGCGCTTACAGCAGCGCCGGACCTTAAGCGCTGAAACCACCAGACTCATGAACCTTTACTTCTTTGCAGTCAGACTTCAGCCAAAGCTTTAAGAGCTCAAGATAAGTGAGTCTTTTTACCATCTTGAGACACTGAATTATCCTCCATCCCTGATTTATACATCTAGGTTGTGGTGCTAGCCATAATGGAAGGCACGTGTCACGAAATTAAAATTAAGGTTTTCCCTACGCACTGAGCTGTCAGAGATCTTAAATAAAAGTAATTCAGACTTTCCTTTAGAAAGGTTTGCTTCTTTTCAAGAATTGTGTCAAAGGTTTTGCTTTTAGTAGGATTTGTGAAGCAGGCCTCAAGAAACTTCAGATGCCTGGCATTGTTAACATGCAGGTTTTGTCACGTCCGCCTATGGCGTCTTTGCCTTACTATTAGCTTTCCCTAAATTTGACTATTTTTAAAATCATCCCAACATACAGGTATGCCAATCTTGACAAATTCCAACATATTCTTCAATAGCTGCGTTTCCATTGACTCTAAAATGGCGCATTTCAAAAATAAATTCACTTAATGGCAATTTTGAAAAAACTTGTTTTTCGGTAAAAAGTTTATTTTTATTTTTATTTTATTCTATCAAAACAGTTCTGTCGCAAAACTGCAATGGAAATACTGTTTTTTTGTATCACACGAGTCATATGACCAACAACCAGACGTTACCGCTGGCAGAAACCAAGAAGAAGAAAACGATGGGAAGTATTTAAGGATGACAGCGCGGCATGTTTAACGACTTATTGGATGAACAAGCTTATTCACGATTTCAAATCCTTGTTCTTTTTACAAAGCTCTGCGCACATTTTAATGGAAACGCAGCTGGTGAGAATAATGAGAAAGAAGACTTGAGTGTTAAATAAGAAATTCTACGTATTTATTGATAAATCTGATATTAGTCATTTTGTCTCCTAAATCATAACACTACTCTACATTAGCCCATGTCTATTATTGCAGTCGGTTTGAATTGAGAACTTTGACAGAAAAAACCAACAGTAAATCAACTTTTAAGGCTTTCTCCCCCAACTAAACCGAACTGCTCTCTTCCATGCAAGAAAATCCACAGAAATCGATGACTACAACGTTAAAATACGTCATGATTTCAGTTCACACCCATCATACTGTTTTGACCTCCATTATGTAAATAGTAAAAAAAAAAAAAAACTCAGGGACTTTCAAAAAAGCAATTTCTCCCATGAAGAATCAGAATCTCCATTATACGTCATTACGCTGATGACTGTTTCCTTTTAAATTTCCTAAATTTACAGACAAGGAGGAACATAAACCCAAGGCACAAACATAAAGGAGCCTCATGGCGACTGAAAAACGAGAAGCTCTCACAGTTTATGAAAAAAAAAATCACAGGCACATGATGACCGCTTCACTGACTCTCGTAGCTGTAGGAAAATGTCTCGTTTTTGTCGTCGTTCACAAGATGCAGCCAAAATGTGATTTTGAGGAAAAAAGGTAAACGGGGAAGGGATAGATCACAAATATGTTGGACAAGCAAAACCTCAACCAAAAACAACGTCTATTTAATCTGCAGTTAAGACAAATATGTTTTTATAAATGAAAAGACTTGACAAGTTAATAAATTAAACAAGAGAATTGTCCTGTTTGAGCTATTTCATCTGCCCTCCACTTAAATGGACTCTTTTAATGTCAGCAAATAGAGACAGAAACCAAAGTAAAATGCATGTAAGGAGTTTTCACCTGACAGCTCTTTAGTACCACCCTGTGAATCAGTGCAGTATCGTCTAAAACCAGTGCAGGCGTGCTGCGATGAATCCATATACGAGCATCAACCTTCAATTTTACAGGCAGGAGCCATGAGTCAGTGGGTTTTTTTTTTTTTTTACCTTACAACGTATCAGCAATCTGCTCACAAGAGAGGTGGAGCGTTTATTTATTTATTTTTTTTTTACAAAATGACAGTTGACATCGACGTAGTACAAACCTAGACTTTTGGAAGTTGCTGAGTTTTAATTTGCTTTAAAAAAAAAAAAAAAAAAATCCCAAAATAGAACAGATATTTCACACCAGCGGGCCTCAGGTTTAAGTCTGTATGCTTCAGAAGAAACGGGGGTCCGACACCTTACAATGTTTAGGCATCAAACCAAACGAAGGCCTTTTTAAATAACAGCGTGATGTAGAGCGTCGCTTTTAGGAGTGCCTACCTGTTTGTGTTTCAGTGCGGAAAAAGAAAAAAAAAAAAAAAAAAAGGTAGAAAATAAAAGTAAAGTGCCATCTGCAAACATTTTCCCCACAACCAAATGTCTTCCCACATGGAGAAAAAAAAAAAAATCTCAGATTTGCTACTTTTTTTTTTTTGTTTTGTTTTGTTTTTTGTTTTTTTTGAACAGGTACGATGTAGAAAGCTGGTTTTGGGTGACTTTGAAAATGTTGGATTTTGGGAGTGTTTCTGTACCAGTGGGGGTAAATGTTTGGACACAGCGAAGTCTGCCATCATCTCTAAGAGTTAAAAACGTTGAAACTTTTTTTGCCCAATGGATGAAATCGTTTCCGCAGATTTCTGCCGGCGTCGTCGTTCCCGTTTTCTCGTGCGAGTAAACCCGAATGGGACTGAAGGGGAGAAAAAAAAAACATAAAACTTCCCCCAAAAAAAACACATATTTGTGGTGTTGACGGAGTGAAGTGGGAGCAGGTTTCCCCCCCGCCCCCCCTCAGCTAACCCTTCTGTCACAGAGGAGCTTTCGTCAAAAACCTTCTTCTTCTTCCCGAAACAGTCCAGAGAAGAACAGGAGACAACATCAGGCGGGAACGGATCGAGACTTCGCTAAACGTTTCCATGCCGATGGAAATGCGTGTCCTCTTGTGTGCGACAAAGACGAGAAAAAGACCAAAAAATAAAAAAATGAAATACGCCAGAGACTATAAGACTACAAGATGGTGTATGAGAAGTTGCCTGTGGGTGTGTGTGAGAGAAGGTCCTCATGGCTGCTTCTACGACACTCCGTTCACCAGCGCCGGAGCGTCCTGTTTGTCCTTCTTTATCCCCCGGTCTCTCAGGGGTCTCTGATGGTGATGGCGGGACTGGCCGTCCCCTCCGACAGCGATGCCACTCTGGGATGAAGATGAAGAAGGTCCTCCTCCTCCTCGGCCGCCTGATGAGTGCTGCACGCTGCGCTCGTTGTTTCCGTCCACACGGATCTGCCGGGGGGAAAACAGAACATCACATCCGCTCCCACACTCCCGATCTCACATCAACACCTGAACCAGTACAGATACCAGATACTGAACACAATTCTTCCTGTGACGATGTGGCTGATCCGTGAGGGTGGATCTATTCAGTCTAACTCTATGCTTTGTGCTCTGATATCATGCTTTATTTATTTATTTCACATCGTATTTAGGATTTTGAGTTGCTCTTTCTGAACCATTCGAAAGAAGGTTTTTTTTGTAGTTTATTTTTACATGTGGGACTAAAAATAGTCAACCTATTGTTTTTAGTTTCTCTTTTATTTTCCATTGGCTGCTTTGCTCCTAATTGGACTGACTGAACAAATTTAATTTGTTTTGATTTTACATATTTGATCATTCTTGTGAAGTTATTGGTGCTTTTAAGTGTGCTATACTGGTGCACAGTTAACAAATAGACGTGTAATCCGGTACATTTCTGTCTGTATTTCACAAAAAAAAAAAAAAAAAAAAGAAAAGAAGGAGACATGTTTTAAGTCAATTCAGTTGTTTTTCTGTATCGGATCCGATTGGTATCGGCCGATACTAAACCTCAGATATAGGAAGTGAAAAAAGTGGCTGGGTGTTCAACCTGTGACAGGCCAATAAATACAACAGCTAACTGGGTTGTTAACAACCTTGATGACTAGGCCAATGAAACTAAACTAAATTTTCTTCATAAAGCAAGACATCACCTGATGGCCCTGGCCAGGTTGGCCTTACACCCTTGGTTTGACTGGCTGGAAACCAGAGATAAAAATAATTTCTGTTGCTTATATTAAGCAAGAGTTCACCTGGAGTGTGTCTTCCTGGGCTCGAGGCTTTGGGTCCCTTACATGACGAGGTCTTGGCTCGCCCCACTGCATGTCATCACCTAGGCAACACAAAAACAAATACCTTTTAGTCAAAAGAAATCATGAAATAGTGACTGTGTGTAATAAACCTAAAGTGAAAAATGGCTTTATTCCAAAGACAATCTAGATTATGATTATCAGGGTTTTTGTTTAACTGGTTGAACCTTTTTTAATACAATATTAAAAATACAGTAAACGATGCAAATAAACCATTAAAATCCCTTTTCAGATAGGAAAAACATTGCACTGCCTAAAATGCAGCATTCATATAGTCAATTTGAACTGGGTGAATTAAAAAAAAATGCCACTTGAGTTTTGAGTAGAGCACATTTACAGACAAAGGTGTTTATATTTGAAAATGTGTTGTTTTTTTTTAACAAATGGCCTTTTTAAAATCTGCACACAAAAGTTAAAGATTAACCAACTACTAAATTAGCAGACAATTACTGAAATAATCGACTAATCACAATAAATCCGATTAATTGTGTGAGCCCTAAACACAAAGATATGTATTATATCAGGCTGCTAACCTCTTTCTAGCAGAGGATTAATAATAATCACCTTTATACCCTCCCCCTCCTCTCCCTCTGCCCCCGCGGCCTCTCAGGCCCCCTCCTCCGGCTCGTTTCCTGCCGTCAGTCCGCCTGGGCAGGGACCCGCCTCCCGTCATCAGCTCCTCGGTGGGAGCCAGGGACCAGTCGCTCAGCTCCTCTCGGTGGTCTGACTCCGTCTCCGAAGCGTTGGACGCCTCCGAGTTGGTGCCTGTGGAGTTGAAAGTCAAAAAGAGTTTGCGGTAAACGAGGAAGTTTGACGAAACGGCGTGCGAAGAACCAGGAAGGGTCACGTTGAGCACACCTGAGGTGAACGCCGCCCCGCCCCCTCTCCGGCCCCGTCCGCCTCTTCCTCCCAAGTAGGGCTTCCCACCTCCTGCTCCTCTGCCCATCCCCATCCCGTTATCGAACACATAGGATTTGTCTTTGGGGTTTCGGGGGCCCGTCCCTCCGCCTCCGCCTCCTATCTGTCGCAGCTGCTCGTCAATCTGAAGGCGCTCCAAGCGCAGCTGGTCCACCTCCTGCAGACAACGAAACAGGAAATTACATTCCCAGTGAGATGACACAGTCCTGACCAGGTGTACGGTGTACCTCAAGTAAAAAAAAAAAAAACAACAACAACAAAAAACTTTGGTTAAAGATTTAGTCGATCACCAATCTTTCACACAATTTCTGCGATTTCTTTTTAAATTTGGTTTCATTTCATCTTTTAAAAGAAATGTAAGACTTTTTAATACCAAAATGAATGAAATTTAAGGCCGATATAGAAACAGAAAATAAAAATGTTCTATTTTTTATGAAAAATTGCATCTCTGTCAGTGATAAATTTGCACTTTCTAACAATACAAAGAAAAAAGCTAGCTAGTGAGACAGCAACTGTTTATTAGCAGCCAGTAAACTTAACTGCATTTAGTCACAAATCATCCCCACATAGAATATACTAGCTGAAACATTTCAGCCACAAAGTTTAAGACCTGTAATAAACACATTTAAGGGCTTTTTTTTTTTTTTTAATTAATTAATTTGAGATATTTTAAAGGCCTTAATTTTACATACAAGAATTTGACACTTTAAGGCTTTTTAATGATGCATGCTCAGTCTGTTTATAAATGCCTGACCTGCCAATGACGATTCTGGCTGATACCAATTTTTCTATCTGAAAAGTTATTAAATATCGATTCTGTCAAGGAGTGGCTGACTTTCAGATCTTTACAGAGACAACATAAGATCGGAGGATGGGATTGGTCGTACGTGTAACTATCGTCAATCTCCCAAAATTAAGGAAGTCGTTGGAGATTGATCAATGCACAACTGCACAACACTATTAATCTGTCTTCTGGGATGCAACACACACACCTTAAGGTAATTAAGGTGATAGTCCAGGAGCACTGTTGCATTGGAAATGCTTTCCTTGGTCCCCACAAACACAAATGGCACCATTCCCTGAAGAAGAACATTAAACACGGTTTGAAGTGGAAGAGATGTGAAGAAAATCCAGAAACTGAGGCATTTTCATCCCGACATCACTGACCTCATCAGCCGCGCGCCGCTGCCGCCGCCGCCGCCGAGGGCTTCTTGTCATTCTCCGGCTCGATTCGAACCCTCACCACACCGGACTTATCCACCACTTCCTGGATCAGCTTGCCGTTCTTTCCGATCACTTTTCCTGCAGGGGATCCGAATCCGGTCAGTGGCGAGAGAAGGCAAATATGAACTGAAGAGTTAGAGCGCATGATCTTGTTACGCTCACCGACTAAGTTTCGGGGAACTTTGATGATATCTTCGGAAAACTCCAGGTAGCTCCTAGCTATTCGGACGGCATCCTGGTCCTGGGAAAAGCAGACCGATCAAAAACCCTCTTCTTCATCACGTAGTACCTCGTTGGTGTGGCGGCTGATCTGGAGCAGCCCTCCTACCTCCCCATATATGTGGAAGGTGCACGTCTCTTCGTCCAGGTCAATGTTGGTGACTCCGGGGACTTTTCGCGCCTGTTGAATGTTGGCCCCGTGAGTCCCGATGGCCAGACCCATCAGGTCGTCCCGAACCGCAAACTGCTCATGAAACCGAGACGCCAGCTGTCTGGAACTCTGAAATAAACAAAAATACATAAATAATTTGATTGGTTTGCCGTTTATGGGAAATATCCACCTTTTACGTATTTTGTGGCTCTAAATAAAACAAGTTTAATTTAACTGGACTGAAGACTTAAAAACTCTTCCAATTTCAAAGGATTGCAGACTCCTCATCTAAAATCTTAACAAAAACAGATGATGTGCTTGTAACCAGAGAGAAGCCATCTCAAAGGGTGTGAACAGTTTTGCAAGAGTACCTCCAGCTGCCTGCTGGCCTCCTCGTTCCGCATCATGAGCGACAGTTTGGTGCGGAGGCTCCTGAAGTGCATGTCGCTCATCATGTTGGCCCGCTTCGTCGTGACCTCGTTCACCGACTGCAACAGGAGGTAGAGCCGGGTTTTATTCACATCCACAACACAAGCAGATGACTATGAACATTCAAATCTGCTGACGAACCAAGATGACCAGCTGCTTTTTCTCAGAGTCGTAGGTGATGCTGAACGCGCCGACGGCCTTCTTGAAGTCTTTGTGCGCCGACTCCTTGGAGCACCTGGAAACGCGACGTGCGAGACGAGAAGTTATGTTTTATTTTTGTTTGTGTTTATAGAAATGAAAAGCCCGACATGGGTTATGAGCGAGACTTGCATCTGTCGCAGGTCTTCAGGGACTTCCAGCCTGATCTTGATGAAGGTGTTTTTGGTGGCTGGCTTATTCGGGTTGACCGGCCGTAACCGTTCCAGCGTCACGATCTCGTTCAGCGTGGCGTCGCACGCCGCGTACTCGATCACGTAAAACTGAAAACAGGAAAAGGTGAGGGTCAAAGGTTCCTAAGGGAACATTTACAACAGACGATCAACGTTTTTACCAAACTAAAATCTATTGTAAAGTTTGAATAAAGATACGTGGACCCGGCCGTACCTCTCCTTTGACCATGCGAACCTTGGCCAGCCACCATCCACACGGCTCCTTGTCATTTGCTCTGGAGTACACCTGACAAACATTCGCAAGTCATTTCTCAATAGCCTTTGCATTGATTCTCAATAACTTGCATTTTAACCTCCATTCTTTGTGTTTAAGTTTGAGCTATTCTTGAAAAGAAAACGGAACTATTCCCACCTCAACTTCGTCGCTCTCATTTATCTCTTTGCTGAAGCCTGTCGGAGGAGGGAAGCGAACGTCCTGGAACGGGATCTGACGCTCCGGCTGCCAACTGACACAGGCAAACAGTAAAAACAGATTTCATAACGTTGGCCTAAGATGAAAACACAGCCATTATGTTTGCCTTTTATTACATTACTCACTTATTTTCAAATGCCACAGTGACTGATCCCTCGTGGACGTCCTTCACAAAAGCCTGAGAGAAGCACAAAAAAAAAAAAAAAAAAAAAAAAAAAAAAAAGAACACCATGTATTGTTCAGGTACAAAAATAAAAATAAAAAAAGAAAATGCAAAAATAAACAAGCATCTAACATTAATGCAATTGATTTATTAAAAAGAGGATTATTCAGACTTCTTTTTTTCCCCTCAAAAAGCTGACTTTTTCCATAAAATTCAGACTGGTCTCAGAATTGAATTTTTTTTTTGCAGTTCTGACATTTTCCGCTGAATTTTTATTTTTTTGCAAAATTCTGGGTTTTTCTCAAAATGTTGACTTTAATTGTCATTAAAGAATTATTTTCTTTTTTTCAGTGGCTCTAATCCTCTTCCACAGAATCGGTAAGACATTTGACTCCAGTTCGACTGTATCTCGCTACAATCTGCATTCATGTGCATAAAAGGCTGCAAATAGGACACATCCTGCCTGTAAGGAAACGACTAATTCAAAGATTCAGAGTGTTGCCTGAGGAGTAGCACCGGGCTTAAAGCCTTGCCGTCAGCGACGGATGAAATCGAGCAAAAACAGAAGCTTCCCATAAACCTCTGAAATAGTCAGTGAAAGCTTTCTTAAAACCTCCCTGAGTTGTAGAAGTCAACAGAATTACAGTTCAGGAGTCACAATAATCCAAGTAAAAACTAACAAATGTTCATAGTAAAGTGTTGGCGTTTTTCTGCTGCCATCATTAGCGTGCATTCGCACTAGAGCTGTTTAGTCCGCTTTAATCAAACTCTAGTTCATTTACCTACCAAGTCCAGTTCTAGTGGAGGTGTGAATGCATAATCGAACTCTGATATGGACCAATAAACTGAAAAACCGAAGTCTTGATTTGGTTGGAGGGAACGCTGGTGCGGTTCAAATGCTTAGACCACTCCAAAAGCAGGAAGTGGACAATAGTGCAACCAAAACAAACAAACCAGTTTAGCGGTAATGGGAGAAATGACCAAACACAAAAGAAAAATCAAACAGCTGCTAAAATCTGATGTTTCTTCATTTTTGTTTACATTTCACGAAGAAGGAAATTGCTTTCGGTGCCTTCTTCTGAGGTTTTTGTGCCGATTCCGTCACTGTTTCCTGGTGCAGCTCCACCGCAGGCGAGGAGGGGAACTGATTTTTCAAGGGCTTTCGTTTGTTTGACAAAGTGTAGTATGAAAGACAATCGCGTTAACTGAAACTGTAACAAATGTTGCAGTTTCGGTCCCCAACTGAATAGAGTCAACCAGACTATCAAGTCAGAAAACATACCAAGAACAAGATTTATATAACTCTCACACACACCAAACGTTTAAATCACTCCGAACCATAAAAAAAAACTTGGGGGTCCACAGCAGTACGCTTGTACCTTTAAAAGACCACAGAGATGATCCCATATAGGCTACATAAACAAGTAGACACACTAAACACTTGTCTAATGTTTTTAATCAAGCTCCTGTTGTAATTCATCATCCGTCACAAAAGCATTTTAAATTTACTCTATAAAAGAAACTGAAATATCTGCCCAATTCTTACTCCTGTTTTTCTGTCACTTAGAAGATTCCTGGTTCATACAAATGGGGAGTTTAGTTTAGCGTTTGACAACATTCTGGACATTTAGGTTTTAGTATCTGTATGCTTCCCACAGGTCACACCAAAAATACTGCAGTTAGCTTCTGATTTGGGAGTGTGATAATGAGTTATTTCACAGATTTTTGGCATCTAACCCAGTTTGGGTAAACTCCACTTCAAAATCCATAGTTAGTTACATAGAGTTGCATGTATGTTCTCGGGCAACATACATGATGAGAAGCAAAGTTGCTATTATTTACCATTAAACTGGACTTCAGGGCGACGTCTTCAGCCTGTGCTAAGGCAACCAACTAACATGGCTGCCAATTGACATGATGAACTCCTTAGATTTGTCAGATCTAGACTGGATTATTCTTCTTTAAAAACTGTTTTGGTTTTCTAGTTAACAGTTTCAAATCTGTGATTGAATTATTTTATTTGTAAAGCTAAAGTGCTAGCCAGTTTTTTCAGTTCCACTTTAGGAAATATAGGGACCAATTTTACCCCGACCCCAGACGTCTAGAGCCCCCTTGGATATCCTGTAATGTAGATTTTTATTTTTTAAACAACATATTAAGGTTAAGGGGTCAATAAGGTCAACATTTTCAGCCAATGTGTAACCATTGTCATAATTGTTAGACTGGCAAGTTACACGGCGTGCAAATAAATGCCAGAAATCAACCACACAGCATAGTAGGAAAAGGCATAGAGTTGTAAAGGAGAGAAAAAGGAAAGTATAACAAGATGTCAGTGAGGCATGCCATGATGTCCAGTTTGGAGAATTAAAAGGAAAAGCCGAGCTGGAGGTGGTAAATGTACATTCTCACTGGATGGGATAAAACCGAACTGGTCTGTATATGAAGGATGTATATGTACGCTGGTGTTCAGGTGAGATGGATGCCAATCATTCGCTTTTGTACGTTTTAGGACAAGAATTCCCCTTCCCAAATTGGCACTTTAAAGTGCGTGCGTTCTGGTTGCAATGCCAAAATCAAATATAAAATGGACATTGTGTTCAGTAGCATTGCTTCTGTGGAATACAGTATGTTTGTTGATTTACAGCAGCTAACTCTTACGAAATGCAGCACATCTTGGATCACACACAGATTGTCAGAAGTGTGGCTCTCTTCAGTTATGACCAGTGAGATATTTCCTTACTGGCAACCTGCGTCAACAACCCAGTCTGACCAGTTCATTTACAACCAGGAATATCTTCTACAATCAACTTTAACTAGTCTCTTATAAAGATAATTATTTTTTTTATTATTACTATGGGTAATTTTATTTTTTGTCAAGGGCTTAATAACTGAACAACAAAGTGTAAATAACAATAATAAAAAGTCATATTTAGTTAAGAAATATGATTTTAGTAACCTCTAGTAAGAAGAGATTATTTTTATTATTATTATTATTGTGTGGAGCATTTATTTATTAGATAACCAAATACCAAAATGACCAACAGTGTTGCAGTGTGGAAAATCTCAGACAAAGCTAATCATCTAAATTTAAATATGCCTGTTTTTGCAGATTACAGAACATAGAGTGCTAACTATCGTTTACTTGATTTATACTGTCAAATAAAGCCTCGAAGCTCAAAAGACACACCAACGTCAGTCGTTTTTCATACATACTTGGAAAAAAAACAATTAAATCCAACTCCATCGATTTCAAGACTGGGTTCTAATTATTAGTATTAGGATAATCTGATTTGTCCGTTATCCCACCAAGCAGCCATTGCTACAATTTGTTGCTCATTTATTGATCATGTCGGCTGAAACATCAATGTAAGTTGAGTTTGAGAGCCTCTGTAAGCAGCTCTCCTCTTCATCACTTAAACGGAAACAAGCACGCAGCCTGAATTAACCGCCCTGGTTCAGCGGACACCCGGCCGGGATGTGGACGTTCATTCAGCTCGCAGTACGGAGGGAAACACGAATAAAACGCGACGTTTTTTGTCCTCTGGTTTATCATTACACCAACCAACCGATCTAGGTGGAGGCTGGTCACAGACAGGAGGCCCACATCCACCAACAGGCATCGCAGGGCTAGCTGGGCGCTGCTATTTTCTTTTGTTGTTCATTGTTTATATTTGAACAAACTATGGCAACTGCAGCAAAGCGCGGTGTAATTTATGCCACTTACCTTATAAAAGGCACCACTCGTCCCTCTCACTTCCACCACAAGCTCCTCCATGACGCAACTTATCACAGCTCGCTAGCTAGCTAACTACAGTTAGCAACGTTAGCAGCTAGCAAGCTGGGCTAGCCCGCTGCTAGCCAAGGTAGAGTTTCCAACCGTGGGCTTCCCTGCTTTGTCAAATGACGCTGCCGAGCTGGATGCAAGAAAGGACTAAGGTAACCGTGCGCGACGGTGACGTTGTTCTTCGTTTTGCTCCGTTCGTCGATTCTCCGTCTGCCCTCGGCGGCTTTTTAATTCGGAGCGAATAAGAAAATGAAAGGCAAGACGGCTGTCCAAGTTAGCCCGCGGAGTTAGCTGGTTTGTGTTAATGCTGTGTGATTAGTCGGGAGGCAACAGCTACTGCTGGCTGGCTGCATCTCTCCATCATGTGACGTCTCCCCTTTCTTCCTCGGCTGCCATCCCAAGCTGCTCTCACTGAAACATGCCTCTTACTGCTGCCCGCGGCTAAGAAGGAGGAATACATCCAACCCAAATGAATTCATTTAAAATATTTGTTTACATAAAAAAAATAATAAAAAAAAAAAATATATATATATATATATATATATATATATATATATATATAAATAAATAGCACATTTTCAGTTTTTTACCACCAGCTTTCTCCTGATGTAATGTAGATAATATTCCAACATATATTTAAAGTAATGGTGTATTTCTGCTGTAGTTTTCAAAAGAATTGATACAAAGTACTGCTGGCGATGCTGCTTTGTCTTTTGTGGGACCTTTTTGTATCAGACATTAGCAAGATCAATAATATGTAGATTACAGTAGAACTAATAAGTTGAGGTGAAGTAAATACTGTGTCACCAATGTCAATACCGCTACAGATACTGATACGTTTTATTATCTAGGTTTGATATATTATCACATTTCTGGCCTTTGGGTGTTTTGTTTTGTTTTTTTTCCTTTGAATCATTTTGTTAAAACCTATAGAATTTAGACAAAGTTTATAGGTGTCTACAAAATACTTTCAGAACATGACAAACAGAAAACATAGAAAAACCAAACATGTGCATTTTTTCCCTAAACAAATAAAGTGCAAAAAATATATAGTTTGAGAGCAAATCTAAACAAAATCTTTTCTGAGGTAGCATTGAGAAACTACAATATGAAAATAAAATTCAAATCTGAAATCAAAACATCAATCTTATCCGTATCGATCCGATACGCAGTATCGATGTCGTTGATATTTTGGCTCAATATGGCCAGTTGTTCTAATAACAAACCCAAACGATCACGAATATCCTCCAACCATGCTGATTTTTGATTTAAATAGCTGCATATTTTAAAGATTTGCTCAAATATTATTTTTGTTACCTAAGAACATTTGAACATTATAAATATAGAAGTATCTAATTAGGCTTCCTGAAAACTGAAATTTATTGAGACAATGATAAAATTCTTATCATCTGAAATTTATCACGATGAATAATAAATGATAACTGCCCACTCCGACTCTTCACACTGGAGGAGCTCCAGCTGGATGGATTGACTTGACAACCTGTGTTTATTTGGACTACCTGAACTCAAAGAAGGAAACCGAACCAAATAGCTTCTTCAGCATTTTTATCTGAAGTCACGTTGTGAGATTGTAACAGGATTACAGAAGAGGATACATATAGAGAAGAGAAGATGGATGTGATCTCAAAAAGATGAAAAGCTACAAGCAGCGACATTGTCTCCTCAGGTGTACTAGCCTGAAAAAAACGATATCTGAAAAGAAGGTGAAGCTACTGTGAAGGCTTTTGTTAAAAGAACAACAGTAAACTGCTATTTTACAGCACTTACAGACTAACGTTACAAATCTCTGTCAGAAACCAACATGTGAGATGACACCGAGCGATGGCTTCTTTTTTTTTAGTCCACACAAGCTGTACAACAGACAAAAAACGTCACCAATCAGCTCCCATGTGAATGTTTTTTAATATTTCTATTGTAAAATGATTTGAACATCTGTGACAAAGTAGTCAAATCGGGCTACAAAAAAAAAAAAAAAAAACATTCGGATTTGAATCCAGGGAAACATTTTGATGAAGGAACAGTAAAATGTCCAATGAGCTCCATCTTACAATTAACATCCCTTGCTTCTTTATTATATATATTTTTTAAAGAATTATGGAAAAACGTTATATAAAAAAGTGCACTTCCCTCTACCCTATGGTCCTCAAACAGTCTGTTTAGCTTAATAACAGCATCTTGTTGCTGTTCACATGTATTCTGCAATGTTAATATTATATGATTTACTCTTACGTACAACTTTAGTAGATATATTAGACTACATTTTTCAAAACGTCTTGACATCCATCCACTTAAGAGCAAACATGACACATAAATAAAAAAACCCCCAACATAAATCAACTGCACTTACTTGTAAAACTAGCTAGAAAAGCGATAAAGAAAGGCAAGTACGCTAATTATGTTGCACACTTGCGTATAAAGAACTTAGTCAAATGCATTAAAATGGCTGATCTAGAATCTAAGAAGTGTGGAGCGCATTCCCCCAAATCTTCCGGCCAGCCTCATCACCAAACATAATAAAAAATATTATTTTACATGATCCAATCTTCCTACGATCCTTTGCGATTCCCGCTGAGGCTCGGCTCCGGGTTGTAACACTGAACGCGTTGAAGCTGTGTCTGGTGTCATACACCAATCTCATGCGACTCCCTAAGAAGGTTTCTCGAAGCATGAACTTAAAGAATGGAAAAATGTTGAAACGTGGACAGAGCACTTGATCTCTGGATTTGCACAGTGTTTTGTGGGTTCCAGGTGTAGACTCAGATCCACATCCAATATGGCTACACACCTTCACAGCACCCTCTCCTATTCCGTGGGAAACTGTTTAATATTGGCTCTGTGCGCTACTATGAGAGGGTTTTTTTGGATTTCAGTGGCAATGAAGATGTTTTTCGGTAATGTTTGGAGGAGGACAGACGTCTTGTCAGGGTGGAGGATCGGCACGGCTTATTCCTGTCGTGACTATGTGTGGACGTGGTGTGCTTTGGAGACGGGGGTTGGCCAGCAAAGCATTCGGCTTCTCATAACTTAGAGCTCATCATTTCTACTTTTTCTGGTAGCCTATATCCATGATGCAAATCTCCTGTTCCACCAAGCTGCCCCCTTGGTTTGAGATCTTTCTGACCACTGGAGTACAGGAAACCCACCCTCATGTAAAGGAAACCAGTCATAGCTAATCAGAAGATACTTAGGTTTGGTGCTTAACTAATGGTCAGTTGCTACAAAGGGCCCTTGTGTGTTCAAAGAAAAATACCCCCACACCATTACACCACCACTACCAATGGCCTGTTAATAAGCAGGATGAAGATATGCGTCGTTGTTGTTTCCAGGAAATTCCTACTTTAGTATCTCAGTTTGAAACTGAGACTCGTTGGGTCAGGTGAGGAAGTTCTAATCTGTTATTTTCTGGTTTTGGTGACCTTTCAGGACAGCTTTAGCTTACTGCGTTTAGCTGACAGGAAAAATTTAATTCTTGATGATGGCACTGATCAATTGATTCAGTTCATCAGTCCCTTTAGCGAAGAAGCTAAAGACCCCTCCTAAAATGCTCACTAATCTACATGTGGATGTATTGTTAGTGCTTAGTGAAAAGTATGCCACAGTGATACAATACAAAGAGCCATAAATTTCATTGTCAGAGTGTTTGATGCTCTGTTAGGCTTTGAAGCTGAGTTATGTACATTGTGTTCCTCCGCCTGCAGCCCAGTAAGAAGCTTTCTGAGTCTAAAGCAAACTGTCTTTCTGTGCACAATAATCAATATGGCTTAGTGGATATCTTCATGCAGTCTGATCTTCCTGGATAGATTCATTTACACTGGGCTTAACTTGTGCTATGAGGGCTTTTTTTTTGGGCAGTTCTTTCGGACTCTGACGGCAGAGATGCTGATGGGGAGACAACGCGTTTTCTAGGGAAGCCTTGTGAAAGTATCCAAACCCGTTTTTACATTATGATTACACTTTGACCTAAACCAGGGGTGAAGAACTATAGTCTGGCAACTTTTAGATGTGTCTCTGGTCCAACATACCATCCTTACATCAGTCAGCTTCTAAATCTTGACTGTTCCCCTGATTTAACATTCTCCTGGTGTGTTGATATTCAATGACAAACTGTATTGATTAGCAACATTGCTTCTGAATACAACTGATTGCACTTGTTTATATTTAGCAGTATCAATGCAAAGGTGATCAAGTGCATATGCAAGACAGGCTTTTTTAAGAGTAAATGTTTTTGAAAGCCACATATCATTTTCCTTCCGCTTCACACTTGCACACAGCTTTGTGTTGGATTGTCACGTGAAATCTCAGAAAAACACGTAAACAAGTAAATGTTGAAGGAGGATGAATACTGTTGCGAGGCCACAGACGGCCACAAACGAGAACGGAAGAGAGCCGGCTTGATCTGCCGAAGTCCCGTAAGACTGAGAGTGGATCTTTCTGCATTTGCACACAAAGGGAGAGCCGGCCGGGCCTTTTCCTCAGAGGTAAAAACGTGGAGAGGGATATGTTTACATCGGGAGTAGAGGAGAAAGAGGACGTTTACTTTCCTCTCTGCATGAGAGCGCGCTATGGGTAAGAGGAGCGCTGAAATCAATAGGTGGCTTGCTACAGGGAAACCCATTAAGGGTCTGTTTTTGATAACCTCGTCAAGGTGCTTCCAGTCAGGCTCACCTTGAGTATTCTCCTCCGTTTTATTTATATTTGCTACGTCTTAGATGTTACAGGTGAGCAAGATCAAATCCTCCAACAAACAAGCCACTGAAACGGGATGTCTGGTAGTTTAGGCGTTGCCTCCTGCGCTACTCCTAGTAGCTACTACTACTCCTACTCCTCTAGACGGTTTGTGAAGGTTATGGGTCAGGCAGCGTTTTAGTTGTTAAGGCAGTAGAAAAAAGTCTGGGAAGTTCTGTTTCCAATTGAAATAAGAGCTAACATATGATCAACGATAAGAACGAGACAATACAGCATTATTAGGAAAGTCAGTGGAAGAGTTTTCACACTATTGTAGTCTAAAAGGCAGCATCGTTATTACATGCCACTCCCCAATTCATCGCTTCTGTTCAAGAACTCCGTCGAATCTCAGTCCTAACACGTCTTTCTGTCGTCCACTGAAAGCACATCACTACTAGCGTCAGCATAAACCTTCCCTGTCATCCTAAACCAGAAAAGTTCCACTTCAAACTCCCAGATCCCATTTCTCCTCCCTTATATAAGTTACTCCTCTCATCTCCTCCCTAGAAATGCCTCCCTGTCTTCTTCTTCCTCAACACGGACAGTTAGTCTTTGTTTCCGTCTCCTGTGTGAGTCTCACTCTCCCGTCTTCCCGCTCCACGTCCCTGTAGAGCAGGGACTTCTGGGCCTTCAGGCGGCAGGCCAGCGACATGAAGATGGAGTCGACGTTCTGACTTTCCTTTGGGTCCTTCGCCGATGTCTCGAACAGCAGCATGTTGTGGGAGTCTGCGAACTTCAATGCCATGTTAGAGGGAACCTGTGGAAAACGGCGACTTTCAGGGAAAGTTTGGCGCTGAAGTGTGACTGAAAACAAGTGTTTTGACATTTCCTTGCGTTAGCCAACCTGGATTTGGTCCACAAGGTCGCATTTATTTCCCACCAGAACTCGAGGCACTGACGCCGACACCCGATGGCCATTGCACTCCTGCCACAAATTGAGACACAAGAATCAGATTTGGATTCAGCTGAATCGGCCAGGTTTGTGCGCACAAATCAGTGAAACTGAAAAACTCATATTGACTCACTATGTTCTTTTTGCTTATATGATGGAATATCGGGGCTATTGTAGACTGAAAAAAGGGAGTAAATGTCCGTCAGAAAATTCAGAAATTTTATAGAAAAAACAAGGACATTTCTGAGTTTGGAAAGTCAAATATATTTATATTGCTAGAAAAACAGAAATTCTGAGATTAATCTCAACTTGGAAATTTCAGAGTTTAAAAAGTTGAACGTTTATGACTTTTAAAACTCAGGAATTGTCAAGTTTTTCAAAAAAACGTTTTTTTGGGGGGTGTCGGTGGCACATAAATGTACTCCTCTTGTGTTTTTCTATCTACAATGGCCCTGAATGCAGTCATAGGTTTACATCTAATTTTACTCTACAGTCACTATCAGGGACATCATGGCCAAAATACTGATAAAAACAATTGCCCATAATATAGAGTGCTTTTACAATAACCATAAACCTTGGATAAAAAAAAAAACATTTCCAGAACCTAATACAAAAGACTAATATGAAATTGTTTTTTTCAGCTTCTGCTTACCTCTATCCATGTCTGTAGGTTGCGGAAGGAAGCCATTTTGGTTACGTCATAAACAAACACCACTGCATGGACGTTGCGGTAATAGTGTTCCACCATGGATTTGCGAAAGCGCTCCTGACCTGCCGTGTCCCACACCTGCACCTGTAGAGACAGACAGACACAGACAGACAGACAGACAGAGGATATTTTCTTCATTAATGCATGTGTCCCTTATTTTTTCATTCTTAGTTTGATAGATGAGGCTGTATCAGAACCAAATAAGAACAACAAAATGCGCACCTATGGGTTTTATTGCAACCTTTTAACTATTCACCAAATGCAACGACAGAATGAGATGGTAAAAACAAAAGCACCATTCTTCACACTGAATAACTAGTGCCACAAATATACATGCAGAGGTTAATATTGCATTTATTGCGAGGCGGTTTGATTACATGGGATTGATCCTGACACACACCAGTTGTGCCAAAAGTTCCTTATAGGCTGGGTACTCATAATCACAAACTTCAATGTAATGGATAGATCTTGGGTGACCGATCAACTTATATTAGTGCAACGCTGTGATAAAAATGTGTTTTTGTTTTGTTACTTTTTCCCCCCAAAGAAAAATCAAAAAAGTGAGCTGTGCATTTGTAATTAGCCCCACTGATGCAATACTTGTGCAGTTACACTCTGGGCATCTCAATTACTTTGCAGTCCTGCCATTTATTCTCATTTAAGTTTAGACATGGAACATTTTAACACGTATGGTTTGGTCCAAGCCAGGGGTGTCCAAACATTTTGTTACATGGGCCAAAACAAAAAAATAATTAATAAAAATAATTACTGAAACTAAAATCACCAAAAATGTGGTGATTTTCTTTTTTACCTACTTAACAATAAGCACTTAACAATAAGCATGAATTACTTTAATTAAACAATCTGATTTTTTTTTTACAGGAAAAAATTAGATTGTTTAATTAAACAATCTGACAATTACTAATTTATTCAAATTTCCTCTCTGTTTTCATCTCAGTTTAAGAACATTCTACACGTCTATGTTAGCCATATAACACCTAGAATGTCTTGATTTGTTTTCAATAACAAAGGGCGACAGACCTTTCAAGTTACTGTGTATTTCTGCGTCCATTTCTTAAATATAAAATACATGGTACAGTGGCGCAAAAAGTGGGTATGCGTTACATGCAACGGGGCGCTGCGCTAGGGGGCGCCAAATCAAGGGCAGAAAAATTATTCTGCATTGAGGCGCGATTTATGTTTTTCTCTCTCTTTGTTGAATCGTGTTTTTAAAAAAAAGGCGTTTTGGGGCCATTGTAGATAGAGAGAAAGGAGGAGTAAATTTTCGTTAAAAAAATATAACTTAAAAATAAAATCTGAAACTTTGAGAATAAACTCAGAAATGTTCGAGAAAATACTTGGAAATTTCGGAGTTAAAAATAAATTTAATAAATCTTTGACTTTTTGAAACTCAGAAAATTCCACCCTCCCCCCCCAAAAAAAAAAATTCTGACATTAATCTCAGAATTTTTATTTGTTCTCGCCTCTTGCAAATTTTTGACTTTTCCTGCTCAGAAATTAATAAAATAATTTTTATTAATAGTCTAAGATTAATCTCAAAATTTCAGATTGTCTTTTTTTTTTATTATTTTAATTTTTTTTTCTACCTACAATAACCCTTACAGGCGTGGTGATGTTGTCGACTAATGACAATAGAGAGGCAGGAAAACAGGGATGACAAAAAGCTGTTAACCAGCAGGTCAGTTCATCCAGCCTATCCAGAGGCTTCCAAACATTCAGGTAGTTACTGGTAATAAAATGACAGGTCACTGTTGTTTTGCAGTGTGTCCAGCAGTTACAGGTGCTGTAATAGGTGCATCAGAACGTACATATCAGCGCCATTACCTATAGATAATCAATAAGGCTGAAAGGAGAGCTGTGCTTTCACAGCCTGGGAGATTAATAAGAGAGCAGGCCCGAGTCATCGTCTGAGCTGAAGCCCGGGGAGGGGGAGGGGATGAGGACGGGATGTGGAGGGGACCTCATCCGCTGCCTTTACCTTGATGGTCTCTCCTTCGATCTCCACCGCCTTCTCCCTGAAGTCCACGCCGATCGTGGCCTCGGTCTTGTCGGGGAAGCTGCCCCCCGTGAAGCGGAAGGTGAGGCACGTCTTGCCCACGTTGGAGTCCCCGATGACGATGATCTTGAAGATCCGCGTCTGGATGCTCGTGTCTAGGGAGGATGTGAGGCTCGGGGCCGCGTCGCTGCTGCTGCTGCTGGCTCGACTCCGGCCGGCTGTGTAGAAATCCATGGAGGATGTCAGGATGGTGACATTGTCGTCCGCCCGGTTTCTTCTGGATGCTCCTCTCCCCGCGCCCATCCCTCCTCCTCCTCCTCCTCCGATACCGCCGCCGCCGCCCGGAGCTCTGGTCTCCTCCTCCGGGGAATCCTTGGTCATTATTGCCGGAGGAGGCGATGCGCCAGTCGGGGTGCGTGAGTCGAGAGAAGCGGGGGGGTTGGACGGATGGAGAGGAGAGTGAAGGGAGGAGAAAGGGAGGAGGAGACCAGAGATGCAACAATGACCACGATGCTGTCTGTCAGCAAGTGACGGAAGCCTTAAAGGGAGAAGAATCATTATCAGTTTAACAAAACAGTGACTGGTTTAAGCCTGAATCACAACAGCATGAATGTATTTCTCTTTTTTTTTTTCAAAGTAATTTATCTGAATAATTTCCCCCCCCACTCTGGACTCCATCTTGAAAAGATAAGTATTGGTTGTAGATGTTTGTAACTTCATAATTCGTTAATATCGATACTAAGTTGGTGTCGGTATCACATTATTACTAGCTGATAAGATCGATACTTTTAGTTTCAGATTACCCCTTGACAATTTTGTTTTGTTTCTACAGATTTTGGTTGGGATTTTCTCAAATGATAATTTTCTCCGCTCTGTTTGCTTAGAAAAAAAAATGCACACAAATGTGTTTTGCTTTTCTACTGGTTGCCATGTTAATATGTTATGGAAGTATTTCATAAAGGTGTTTTGTGGACGCCTTTAAACTTTGTCTGTTTTTTTTTTAACAGGTTTGAACAAAATAAATAAAAGGAACAACAACAAATACCCTTGAACATCAGATGTTTGATGATATATCAAACTTAAATTATAAGTGTCAGTATTGATGATACAGGCCATGTATTTACTTGGTATTGAATCAATACCAAAACCTGGATTCCAGTCATCTTTAACATACTGTGAAGATGCCATGTTAAATTAATACTATATGCACTCATATTAAAATGTAAACTCTATTGTATAACTAAATAATGAGAGCCAGAACAAAATAAAATGGACTTCATTGTCTCAGATCCAGCTTCCTGTCCAGATATCCCCAGCATGCTGGATAGAGAGAGCAGCTGAAACACCAGTAGCTCAACTGTATGACATTTTAAAAAAGCCCTTCTATTCTCTATGGAGCGAGAATAGATTTATTTTTTATTAAAATTAAATTTGGACTTTTTCTTCATTGACGCTTAACTGATAAACAAGCCTCCAGTCACTAGGTGGCAGCACTGTTCAAATTAAGCAACAGACTGTCTGTTCAAACCGTAAACAGCTGACAGTGATGTGATCAGGAGGACACAAGCAAAGGTTTTAACACATGTCGGCCTCCACAGAGGAGAGATGGAGAAGTTTGAGGAGGTTAGTAAAGAAAGTATCAGACTATTTTTTTTTTTATACAAGGAGAAATATAAGAGTTATACTACTGGCAGAATGATACAAGAAAACATGCTGACTAAAAATGTATTTTGAATGAGAAAAACAAGTCAGTGGTTCTGTCCTGGCAATGTTGAAAAGTTTAAACAATCATTTCAAAGTCCTGGCCAGATGCTGCTGTGTTTGCTTATTGTAAAACTGATGCCGGCTAAAAGTTCACGAGTTGCTTGCTGTTCTCGGACAACTTTTTAGTTTTTTAGTTTTTAGTTTCTCGTATTACAAACAAACAAAAAAACAACAACCTTAGTCTGGTGAAGCGGAAGTTGGTTTCCGATTGCAGCTTCTGATTTGGGAAATGGCTAAAGGGCGACTTCACCTAATTTTTTACCACCTTCAGCATCTTTAATCTATTCTAGTTTTTTAAAAAAAACTACAACACGTGGACTCTTTAAACCCAGACTAGATAAATTTAAATTAATAGCAGAATATTTAAAACCAAGTTTGTGATTTGTGAAACCATTATCTGATTTGTGACACTTCAATAAAGGTTGATTTCAGCACTTATTATTATTGATTTGTTTATTTATTTATTTGCATCTGGACCACATGAGAACTTTATGGGACATGGAGGATTTTTAGTTTTTTTTTTTCTGAGTTATGATTGTGGGCAATAAGTCGTCTGACAGTTTTGATTGTGTCTCTTTTGTGTCGGTAGTCTGAATGGTTAAAGGGCTGCTTTCGTGTGCATTTCCATCTCAAACTTACACAGACAGACGTAAACATGCAGTGAATAAATCGATTCACAATCAGTTTTTGGCACCAAAGAGTTGAGAAAATACACGGAGGCTCCTTAAATATGTATACATTTGACATTTTAAATTGACATTTGTGACCGTATACAAAATATTGCAAAAGAAACACTTTCCCCATATCACTTAGAGGACTCAGTAGAACTTAACTTCTCCTTCTCTAAAATGTCCATTATTTTGCTGTTACTTGCACTTTAACTTTCTGTTTTCTTTATTTTTTTATCTGAAGGGTAGCAAGGTTTGTTTTTACTCTTTTTATTTTGTTTTTTTCTCTTATACCCGATGAGCGAGTGTGGTGGGTCTCACCTGGGATAGTGTTCCAACAACTTAATGTTCTCTTTCTTCTTGTATTCACGTTTTGCTATTTTTAATACAGAAAGTACTCCTATGCTGGTGCTTCTTTTTCAGTGTGTCTGCTTAAACCCGCAGTTGGTCATGGTAGATGGCTGCTCACGCTGAGCCAGCTTCTGTGGGAAGTTTCTTTGAGGTTAGAGGAAGTCTTTGCTCTCCATTGCTTGCTAGAAAGCTTTGCTGCAAAGTTGAAGACAAGTGCAAAGTGGTCGTAAATTAAACTTGGAAATTGCTTGGAGACATAATAGAATTTCACTTGCTGATAAATTTCCCAAAGATAAAAAGGCTTTCCACTAATATTCTAATTTGTCTAATAGACCTTTAATACTGCTGGAATGTAGTGTGTTATTTTACTAGATAAATGTGTCACCAATTTTACTGAGATGACATTGTCTTCACCGTAGAGTCATTTTCTTTTCTTTTTTGAAAACCGCAGCCAGACTGTTCTTGGATTTAGCAAAGAACAAAAGAGTAAAAAAAAAAAGTTTCACTTACCTTTTTTATTTGTACCTCACAAAGCAGCGGCAGAGTGTTTGAGGTGCTCAGCTGTCATTTGAACTCAATCCTGCAGTAGCGTCACCTACCCGCCCGCCCGCCTCTGTTGACACGGCACAGCTGTCTGCCGACGGCAGACTGAGATGTGGACGGAATGACAAAACACTTGTCCCGATTTCTTACTCTGACAAGCACAAACACAGGCGTGCCGCTTGATCTCTTCCTCTCAGAGACACCCACATAATCTCTTTCTCATACAGACACACAGCGAGCGCACACTGGCAGCGTTAAACAATCTCAAGGCTTCTGTCTCACAAAGCTCCCCTTCATCCTCGGTAAAAGGCCCATTTGTCTCGGAAAGATGCTCAGTGGGACATTCACGTCCTGCAGAACACAAACCAGCAGCGAAAGACAGAAACGATTTGCATAACATGTAGATATTGCGATGCACAAGTCACACGCACTCCCCCGATGTTCTGTTTTCGAATCTCTCGGCGCTGATTTCCCGTCGTTCGACGCAAACAGCGACGTGAAAGTTCATTTGTACTTTTACAGATTTTTGTCTGGTTTATTGTTTTTGTCACACTTGACAAAAACCTTTTTTTTTTTTTTTTCCATTTTCCAGATTGCAAACACACAGGCTGCTTGTTCTGCTTGAGACAGACCGGGGTTTATTTTTCTCAGACAGTTTGTTTTGTTTAGGCTCGTCATTTCTGGACTGCCTGCAACATGCTGGAGAGCTTCCTGTGATAGCGCCCCAGTTGAACAGCTGCTGTAATTGCATAAAGGCAGTTGTTCTGCTTTCAGGAGTTTCCCCCACAAAACCTGCTAAGCTCGGCGGGTAGGGCAGTCAAACAGAGGCCCATCGTGTTTTTGTGCTAAAAAATGTTAAAAGTTACAAAAATTCAGAGGTGCAGGCATCACAGTTTGTGTGAGGCCCAGGTCAATGTACCAACTATAAACCTAGCTTAATCTGTCTTTACTGTCACTTTTATAAAAGCCCTATTTAAATTAAATATATGACAGTTAGCCTGGTGGGTGGGCAAATAAGGCCTGGTGGCCCGCCAGGCTTATAATACACTGGAGTAAAGCCTGGTTTTTAAAAATGTGTTGTTAAAGTGAACCAAACTAAATGAGAAATGTTTTGGCCCAACTGAACCAAGCCCCCCTCCAAGACTAATCAGTGTGAAAACGCCCCTATAGGCGACCTTGTGACCTTTTCCTGACTGATTAATAGAAGTTACTTTCTCAATTAATGTTACATTTCTTCAGAGCAGAGCATGAGGTGTTGCTTTTTGAGTTTTTCACAGACTATTTCATAAAGCCTCGCTAACTTCAGAAAGTGAGTACTGAGGCAATCGATAGAAACATCAACACCTGTTTATTTCGTTGACTCATAAATTATGCAAACATATTTTCATGTTGTCACAATGTGCCTGTAATGCCAGAAATGTGAGAGAGTAGACACGATACTTATACTTGCAGTTCGTTATGCAATGTACATGTTTCAATGTAGAGCACGATCTGAGAGCAATTACATCTTCATATGGAAAATAGCCCAAACTTTCCCAGCATGTGGCACTTCTCACCATGCAGCTGCTTGCTAAGGATACAAGTACAGTGAACCCCTGGTATTGGGCAGGTAGAGACCACAGCCACCCAAAAAATAGCTGAAGTCCATAAATACTTTAGACCTTCTCTAAAAATGCTTATAACTGCCTATTTTAATAGTTCAAATATACCTTACTATGCAGTAATGCACGCAATATAAACTATCTTTTCTCAGCTGCAGAAGCTAACATCCATGGTCTACCTTATTTCTGCTCTTGGGGGTACAGCCAATCAGCACCAAGGAAAATTAATGGTGCACCTGGATTGGCTGCTTTGTCAACACCGGCCAATAACATGTCAAGTAGCATTGCGCTGAGGTATTCAGCCTCCGAAGCTGCATTTTCTTAAGGATATTTTTCGGTATAAATCTCTGAATGAGCAAATTTCCCACAAATGGTTTTGTTCCAATCCACAGAAAAAATGTGCAAATAGGTGTGTGTCCAGTTTATATTTGACGGTGACCCATTCAGGACGACATTTTGTGATGAACTGTACTGTTTCATAAAACGCTAAATTCCTTAAAGATTTTAAGTCATGGATATAGACACAGTTGAAAACACTGTAAATTACATTTCTGCCATAACAGAGATAGCTATGTCTAGATATAAGCGCCAGATTACACCCAGCCATATTAAGCGCCTAGAATAATCAAACACAGAAGATCAACAACAATGCCGCGTGAGACTTTTAGAATGCCTTTAAGGGTGGAAGGTCAAGAAACCAAAGCTTCCTATAGAAAAATATTCTTCATAAAAATATATCTCGGTGTGAATCTGCAGAGTTGAACAAAACTTGAAATGCAAAACAAGTACTGTAGCAACAAAACAATCTTATCTATGGTATATCAAGCTTCAAAGCCACAGGTCAAGCTGTTTTACATCTGCCAGCAGAACATCTTGATCATCATTAGTCAGTCCTCAACAAAGAATTTTCATTCAGTTATAGTCTGAGTCATAGTCTGCTATGAGAGTCATCTGGTCCCTCAAATGACTTGTAGGTATGTTGATTTAAAATCTGTCCCAAGGGCATTTTTAGCATTGCATTTGTAAATTCCAGAGTTTGTCAGCACAGGATTCTGTATGACCAGACTGCCCCCGTCTGTCATACGAACCCCTCCCTGCACTGTGTAGTGGTTGTGAGGTAACAGCGTGGTGCGCCCGGGTAACGTCCACGAAATATCTGGCTTTGGAATGCCTGTCGCCGCACACCGTAGCACGACTGGGGTTCCTCGAATGACTCTTGTGATGGAGCCCATTGTGCTTGTGATCCGGGGAGGGAAAACCATCACGATAACGGGATAAGACAGAGTTGAGGATCCAAAAGAGTTTGAGGCTCTACAAATATATGTTCCCTTATCAAAGGGGGCAATCTGCCTCACGTGTAGGGTTCCATTGGTGAGGAAAGATATTCGACCAACGTTCTGTGGTTTGTCCAATACTACTCCGTTGGGTAGGGTCCATGTAATCAGTGCCTGTGGCCAGCTATCAACAGTGCAAGGTAGGTTTAGACTGAGTCCATAAGTGATCTTCATTCCACCTAATTGGATAAAATTATAAGAATTAGATTAGAAATGGGCAAAGACAACAAACAAAACTAGGTTAAGTCATAGCCCATAGGCTTAACCTTGGTATAGCAAATTTTGAGCATAATTTTGTACTGCTGTTGTGACTCCGAATTATAACTAATTTCTGGAGCAAATACAAAGCATACTCCAAAAGACGGGTCTTCAACTCAAGTCCTCAAGAGCATCTCTCCTGCAACCGTTAGAGACATCCCTGTTACAACAAACCTAAATCAAATGGTTGAAAAACCGAGTCAAGAGACTTTAATTTTATTCAGATTTATTGGAACAGATATCTGTCTAAAAGTTGCCAAACTTGGAGCTAAAGACTCGTGTTCGAGGTGAGCAGCTCAAACATGGTTGAGCTGCTCACCTTGATGCAACTGAGGTGAGCAGCAATTGACCAGCTGAAATTTTAGAAAAGCCAAACACCGTTTGGATGCAATAATTAAGATTTAAGTGCACTACCTTTGTTTTAGGGATAAAAAGTTATTTTCTTTTGGACATCATAACAAATAAGGACCAGAATAGTGATTACCTATTAAATTAAAATGCTAACTACGTGTGATGGGTTTGAGAAGCGATAGCCTACCTGTTGTTCCTCTGATCACAGGTTTCCAGCCAGCCTCCAGGGAATAACGTTTCTCTGCTTGACCTGCTATGTTTCTTGCAAGGCACCGGTAAATTCCTTTATCACTTGGCGTCGGCTGAGAGATCCACAGAGTCCCATTTCCAAAATGGTGAGTAATACGCTGAAGTCTCCGTCCGGGTGACAACATAGTCCCGTTGGGCAGCACCCAAGAAATCTCTGGGATTGGTGTGCCGCGAGCAGGGCACTCCAGGATCAGCTCACTACCATCTTGCTTAATTGGTAAGATCTCAATGTTAGGACTGGCAAAGCTGGGTTTCTCAGCTAGCGACGCCACTTCCATCTCAACTGAAAGGGAGGCTTCACCCAGGTGATTTTTAGCAAAACACTTGTACCTGCCTGCATCCGTCTTCCTGACACCCCTCAGCTCCAAGCTTCCATTCTGGTGGACTTGGAAGCGACCGCCAAGATAGGGTGGTGTTAGCGAGTGGCCATATGGAGTGAGCCACCAGACCTTGGGTTCAGGTTTTCCCTCCACTCTGCAATCCAGAAGTGCTGTTTGGTAGGAAACAGCCAAAAGCTTTGCCGAGGTCTTCCCTCTCACACTGTTGATGTAGGGTTCCTGGAGTTCAGCTTCCACTATCATGTTTTTAATATCGTCACCAGCAGAATTTCGTGCCACACAGGCATATTTCCCTTCATCGGCCAGTGTCACTTTCTTCAAAATTAACGTTCCATCATCTACAACTCTGTATTTGTCTGACAGTGGTGGTATCACGCCCGTATGTGGTGAGATCCATGTGATTCTGGGTTTAGGCTCACCTGTTGCCTGACAGCTCAGTTTGACTGCCTCGCCCAGTTTCACTTTCACCAGTGATTGCGATTTTAATCCAATTTGTGGAGCATTTGATGCCAGTTTGACACTGAGTTTTCTTTCATCTTTGCCTAGTTTGTTTGTTGCGTGGCAAGTGTAGTCGCCTTCGTCTTTTCTGCCCATCTGCTGAAGAAGTAGAGTTCCATTCCCGTACATCACGTAACGACGATTGCGAAGGCCGCTGTCGTCAGACTGAAGGCCGTTGTTAACTAATGTTCCATCTGGAAGGCTCCAGGAGACCTCTGGGTTGGGTAGGCCAGTTGCAACACAATCCACCTTGGATCAAAAACAGTGAAAGAAGAAGAAAGGATGATTCCGATGGTTTATGTTGTGACATAGTAGACTCACAGTCTTGATGAAAAAAAGAGAAAAAACAGAAAGCCAGAATTTTCTGTTGTTCGGTTTACAATGGAAATTATAGAAGCAAAATTTAAACTGATCTGTGACATTACAATGAGAATAATATGATTAAAATCCTGCTTAATTTTTAGCAATTACCTGGAAATTTTCTCCGAAAGTCACTCTGGTCTGTGCAGTCCTTACATGTTCAATTCGAGGGGGAGTCATCAGCACTTCTACCTGTTGAGGTAAATACGTATTTAATGTTTCAGACAAAAATGGCCATTTTCTAATTACATGTATGGGATTCAGTAGGTATTCACAGTTACCAAGAAATATTGTTTTCACGATTCCTGGCAAGAACTTTGATATCTTTAAAATATTTGGGTCACAATCTGTACAGTACTGTTTTATGTTGTTGTTGTTAAACGTAGAGATATAATGTGGTTAGCACTGGAAGACCATTAAAATGGCTGCATAAAGTGAGGAATACACCAGCTTGTTAGCATTAGTAGCATTCACCATGGCAGCAACGCTTTGCAGGCATGACTTTCTAGGTTCAAACCCCACATCAGGCTGGAGGATAAAAGGGGATTTAAGTTATTTTGAACATGGCCTGGTGTCAGTCAGACCTTGTCGTCTAAGTATTTCAGAAATTATTGGTCTACTGTGATTTTAATTTACAACCATTGCTCTCATTTTGCATTGAATGATTTGGGGGAAAAAATAAAGTGAGTGGCAGTAGTGTATGTGAAACTGCTTTGTTGATGTCAGAGGTCAAGATGATAGACACCCCACTCATTTAAACCAAGGCATGCAGGACACATTAAACCTTAAAGAAGTCAGCAGAAGACCAAACAAGGTGCAAGAATCAGCTGTTCAAACTGCCACCGGTGGGATTCAACTATAGAAAATATTTTCTTGGTACACTTTTGGCCTCTTAGTACCAGCATAGCATTATTTAAATGCCACGTACAACGTTAGTGTTGTCCATGTTGTCTGTCACAATGTACCCATCCTTGGATTGCTTCTTCCTTCCTGGAACTAGAAAGATGTATGTCTGGTGTAATTCCAAAATACACCAGTGAGCTAATTCTGGAATAAATTTTGGAGAATTACAGCTTATTTGAAAACATGCTTTGTAAGGGTTGAATTAACAGAACTGTCAGTGGTCAAGAAAGAAACTGTACAATTTAAATTGGTCTTCTAAAGGATAAAGAATGCTAATGAAAAAAGTTAACTGAGACATGATAGAAAAAGAGACCCACTGGAAAGATTATGCTGCAAACTGAACTTCAAGCTCTTATGTTTTCTGCTCTTACCTGGAAAAGCTCCATGTCCTCCCCATTAGGCCTCTGAAAGATGCACTGATAATTTCCACCATCCAGCTCTGTTAGCTGAAGTATCCTGAGGGTCCCATTACGAAAAACTTTAACTGGTCTCTCTGGGCTAAAGGCAGAAAAACATGGATCACAATAATGCAGTTCGATGTAGCGGTTGTTCACAAAGTCAAAGGATATTTCAGGTGCCTGTATTGATGCTCCAGGATGATCTTAGAGGGCAGCTGCCAGAAAGTCCCTCGTGAGGATCCAGTGGACTCTGGACAGTGGAGGTAGACTGCAGAACCATACAAAGCTGACACAACATGTTGACGGGATGGAGAACCATGACTCTGAGTTGGCGGGATGGGAAGAGGAGGAGGAGGACCTTGGCGAAATAAAGAGGAGGAATCTTCTCTCACCTCCAGCAGGACTTTTCGCTTGGCAATACCCACTGCGTTGCTGGCCAAACACTCATACCTGTACGGGTAGATGGGAATTTGGTTTGTCAAACTCTGTCACTTTGCATTTGGTTATGAAATATAAAAAGGTTTACAAGCTTGGAACCTTTATTAGAGAGCTTCCAGTGCACTTGAACGCAACTGTCCTTTAATTCTAGGTTAACCTTGTCAAGATCTAATACTAGTCAACTCAGATTTTCTGCTCTCCAGTTATGGAGTTTATTACATTAGCCACATTTGAGGACGTTTATGAGATGAAAATTAACAGTAATGTCAGTTGAATATTTTGTCTATAAAGGAAGGAGAGGCAGTTTTCTCCTCAATTCTGATTGGACAACATTCAAAACACAATGTTTCATATACATTATTTATAAGACACACATCACCTAAACATTTCTGACAATTAGGAATGTCCAATTTCAGGCAAGCATCTAATTCCAATTCTGATGAAAACCATCGTAATGATATTGATTACAATTAACCCTCCTTTTTGGGATCCTATTCTTTCTTTATCATTAGATACTGTGACATAAAGGGAGGACATGACGTTTATCTGCTGATTAATTGTCTCTGAGCGTCCAAGGGCTCACAGATCTGAGTTCCTAAAATGTTTAGGAAGGCAGTCCAAGATATGCAGTTGCTGTCATTAGCTAGCTGCTACTTAGCGCTTAGCTTTACTTGTAAAACCGTTTTGTTGCAGATGGGGTTGGTTTGAATGGTTGATTAGTGAAAGACGAAATGTCCTTGATTATTAATCAGGACAATCAGGTTAAAGGTTTAATATCTGAGAAGAAATATTAACAAATAGGAAAAACTGAGCTACCACTATTATGGAAGCATCATTGGCTAAGGTCATAATGTTCTTTGTGTCTACTTTGATATTCACATCATCGCACCTACAGGCAGAACACAGTTGCTTAAAAAAATCCAAAGTACTGATGTTTAAATTCAATTAGATACCAATTTTATTCATTAAATTAAGCCAATTTGCAGTTCATACCTCCCACCATCAGATGGTACAACATTCTTTATGAACAGTGTCCCATTTGGGAAGACGAATACTCTGCGTCCAAGAAACTGTGATGCTTTAACATGGACGCCCGATGGAAGTGTCCATTTCAGAGCAGGCACTGGCTCGCCCTTTGCCGAGCAGTGGGCATACATGCTCCTGTCTGGGTAAATGAACTCCAGTAAGCCACAAACAAGACAAGTTCTCAACAGGATGTAATGGCAGGACATTTGTTTGTCATATCTCACCTGGCTGAAGGATCACTGTATCCTGTGATCCTTCGCTGATGCTGGGAGGCAAAGCTGCCACGTGGAGTTGATAAGTGACTGTGTCAGCACCAGCTGCATTGCTTGCTATACATTTGTAGTCTCCTTTGCTGGAGAAATTGGCTGAGTGAATTCGGAGCGTCCCGTTCTGAAGCAGAGACATTGGAGAAAGGACAGTGTGAATGGTTCCGGGGTCTCGCACAAACGTCCTGTCTGGGAGAATCCAGGAAATCTGGGCAGGTGGTTTCCCAGAAGCGAGGCAGTCGAAAGCCACACTTTTCCCCAAGTAGATTGATAGTTCTGCGGTCTTGGGCGTCTGGATTCTGGGAGCCTCCATCTGGACTGCGAGGGTGATCACCATACGATCCGATCCAAACCTGTTCTGCGCTGTGCAGAGGTACTGTCCTCGATCCTGAAGTTGCACATTTTTAATGAGGAAAGTTCCATTGCTGAAGACTTCAAAACGTGACCCGTGTTTGGTGTTGGCTGGGATAGTGGCACCTAGTGGCAGAACAGATAACAAAACAAGATTAAAATTCACCAGTATCGTCTTGACTTTGCTTTATGTCTCTTTCTTCTTCTTTTCTTCCATTATTTTTCTTTCAATATTTCACCTGTAGAGACTTTGGTCCAAGTGATGTTGGGTTCAGGGTTCCCGGATGCTTTGCAGGGCAGGAACGCATCATCCTCGGCCAGCACTGACACACTGGCTGTACTAACTGTGGTTATACGAGGTTTCATCCCATTAACTCCAAACAACCATGGGAAAGGAGCAGCAGCTGTTGGATTCGGGGGGTTGCTTTGTCCTGAAAGGAAATTTGACGTAGCAAAACTATAAATGGTGCAAAACAGATTTAGAAATATATGTCGGCTCTTTTTAAGACTTACTTCCCTGAACAGGCCACCTACCTCCATACAGAGCAGGAGACGTTGGTGGGTTTCCAGGAGGGGTTAGCGGGGGCTCCAGGAATGATGAATATGACGGTTTAGCAGCCTTTAAGTGCTCATGGGAGTAAAAATATGAAGCAGTGGCTGCTGGTTGTTTCAGAGTTAAAGGTCTGTGCAGGGACGGAGAGTCTTTTTTAGGTGTGACTGGAGGAGGAGGTTTGTAGCCAATCCGGGGTTTGGGTGTGGCTATCCGTCCGAGCTGAGCAATCCGATCAAGCTGGGCCTGAAAAAAAATGTATTTTATCTACATATGTGTCTGTGTTTAGTTGTACCTAAAAGTTGCCATTTTAAAAGATTGTATACAGTATGTTGAACATTTCTAAAGTGTTTTTGCTTGTGAATCAAGTTTGTACTAACGACCACTTAAAACTATTCGAAGGGCTGAAATTTTTCCAAAAACCACGTCGGGCTTCTTAAAGCCTTTAACAGTGTGGTAAGTATATTGAGATTTTTTACAAGCTTCAAATTCACAGTTCAAAATTGTGCAAAAAGTAATTGCATGTAATAATTCTCTTAATGTATAACAAATTGTAGGAATGTCTGTCATTTAGTAAAGACGATATTCACTTGTGATGATGGTCCAAGAAAATGAAAGTTATATTTTGTCATGTTTTAAATGAATACAAGAAGAGAATTATTGATAAATTGGAATTCAGACATCACCAGGTGTACAATAAGAACCCTAAAATTTCACTGTCCCTATCTATTTCACAATCTCAAATGTGGCAATCCAAAAAGTATGTATAGCATTACCAGGAGCTTAAAAAGTTTGTTTTGTTACATAAATGAAACACAAATTCTAATTCCTGAAACAGGGCAATGAGAAATCCTGTTTCATCACATATTTCAAAAACACAGGCCTCCTTTTACCTGTCTGTATCGGTTTCTGAGCCTCGAAAGAAACAGATGATCTCTTGTTTGGGCCTTGCTGTCAACGTGGTGATTTCGATGATTATGATGATAGAAATTGGGTGGCAGAGATTTGGAAGGGTTTATTCCAGAGACAGTGGGTGTGGGTTTTGCAGTGTCGGCTGTTATTTCTGGTCTGTTGGTGATAAACGAGCCGTGACTCCACGGGTGAAGGAAAGGCCAGGGTCGATGAGTGGGGGTCAGCCCTATAAACAGACCATGTGTTGTAACTCTGAGTGACTGCTCTCATAACTCTAAGCAAGAAAAATCTACAACAAAGGTTGTTTGAGTAAACAAAAAATACTCAAGTTTCTTTATATCTTAGTGTGAGCTGTATTTACCTTGCCTTGGGTGAGGGAATGGCCTTTGACCAGACCATTGATGTTGATGATGGTGTGTGGACCAGCGGGAGGTCGGAGGAACTTTAGGGGGCCGGGAATGCCTGCTGGGATTTACTTGACCGTGTCTTACTGCATTTCTGTCCTGATCTGTGTGAGTAGTCCTGGAACTGCTGGTTTGTCCTCTTTCATGGTTGTTCTGATGCAGCCAAGGATGAAGTGGTTCCATAACTTGTGGGTGGTAGTTTTCAGTCTTTTTAGTTGGTTTTGTTGTCTTTGGCTGTGCAGGCAGGTTTTGATCAGGTGAAGGCCGTGTGGTAATTCTTTGTCTGTTACGGTACGTTAACCAGAATTCATCTTGTGAATTGTAGCTCTGAGTAACTACCTCCGTTTTTGATTTTTCCACGTGTCTCTCACCCCCCTTTGTAAATTTTTCTTGCGCCTCGGATGTATCCATGTTCTCACTCTCATTTACTCTTGCAAGGATTTTAACATTACTTTCATTGTTGCTGTCAGTTCCTTCTGTTTGTTCTTTGATCCGTTCTCTCTCTACCGGGCTTTCCTCAAACTCTACTACATCTTCAGTTCTCCTTAAAATTTGAGTCTCCAACTTTGGAGTGGGAATGGTCTTTGGATTAGGTAATTCTTGTTGATTCAGATGATACATTTTTTCTCTCTCCGGTGGAGAAGGGGTAATGCTATCATGGAGATGGGTGTCAGGAGAGATTTCACTGATTACATCGTATGTAGCTTCCAAGCTTTCGCCACTCTTGTAATCATAATCCTCATAGTATTTCTCATTGTTGTCTTCTATCTCATACTCATCAGGTAAGGGTTCACTGTACTCCACTGTAGTTGGGGTAGGGGTGGTTGTTGTGGGAGTAGTTGTGGTTGTTGTGGTAGTAGTTGTGGTTGTTGTGGGAGTAGTTGTGGTTATTGTGGTAGTAGTTGTAGTAGTGGTGGTTGTAGTTGTTGGTGTGGTAATTGTTTTTTGAGGAACAGTTCCTTGGGGGTTGTTAGATGTTTGGTAGAAGGGGTTTTTGTGTGGCTTGAGTTTTCTCATTGGGGGCTTTCTACGTCTTTGAAAGGGTCTTCTCCTGTTAGACCAATCAGGAACAAAGTTTCTTTTTCCCTCGTCAATTTGCTTGGTTTCTGATTGTTTGACAAAGAGATTAGGTGGAGTTGTGAAACTTTGTACTGTTTTCGGGGTGTGATGAACATGCTGTAAGGATGGTACTGTACTTCCAAGTATAGCAGGGTCTACATCCAGCAGCTGATTTTGCTGTATTTTGGGTACTTTGTAAACATGCTCCATTTTGCCATTTCTTGAATGGGATTGAGGTTTGACTTTTCGTTGAAAGGGAAACTTTTTTTGTGTTGTATAATGAGGGGTTGTAAAGTACAATAAAGTCTCTGCAGTTGTGCTCACACTAGAAGTTGAGGTTTTGACAGTGCTAGCTTGGATTGTGACTGCACTGGGCTCTTCTAGTGACTGCTCAGTAGGCAGAGGAACACTCGGTTTAGCGTTCGCTTTGGCCAGTATCTCCGCCCAGCGATTTGGATCCAATTCCTTAACAGATTTATTGGGCTTCCTCTTAAAATTTTTCATACGTGTTCTCTTAAACAAGCCGTTGTTTGGTCGTCCTGCCTTCTCTGGGAGCTGTGTAGCAAAAGGCCGTATAGTTTCCTGAAAGTCACCTCCTGAGCCCTCCCCTTCATCCGATTCTAGTGGCAAAATAAGTGGTTCTCTGTCAGTCTGTACTTTGGTCTTTTCTACATTCTTTTCTCCTGTTACTTCCACCATGTGAGAAAGCATGTCCACTCCATACAGATTAGAGGCCAAGCAGCTATATTCCCCTGCATCTTCCTGTGTCATCTTCCTAACCACCAAAGTGCCGTTCTCCATCACTTCTGCTCTTCTTGTCTTTTGCATTGGCAGGAGAACTTGGTTTTTGGGGAGGTACCACAAGGTTTGACTTGGCTGAGCTGAGGTCACCTCACAAGGAAGAGACAGAGAGTTCCCCGTCTCAAGCATAATTTTCTGCCCATTTAAAGCTGTTGGACCAAGTGACCGCTCTTTGACTGTAAGCCTAAGTGGCATCAAGTCCACAGCGGCTTTGCTTCGGACTATGCAGTGGTAGAGACCTGAGTCAGAGACAGAGGCGTTTGAAATTACAAGCTGGCCTCTTTCAGATATTTCTACCTTATCTGTTGCTGCCTCTACACTGGATAAATCAGGAAGCATCCACTCTACTTTTACTTCTGGGTCAGAGGTAACAACACTGCACTCTAAATGGACCTGTGTGCCCTCTGGAGCAGCTTGAACCCTTCCAGTTGTTCCTCTACGGATTAATGCCCAGGAGGAACTAACATCGTTGTCATCCTCTTGCCTCTCATGGCTGTTGATGTTTTTTGTGATTAAAGTGGTGAAATCCATGACAAGTTTCCTTGTTGTTGTCAGTTGCCTATTTAGCTTCACTGTGACTCTAGGCTGAAGCAGCCATGCCGGTTCCGCTTCTAAATATCCTTTTAATTCTGTGAAATAGGGTGAGTTCTCATTGACAGCCTGCGAATACTGATACGTAACTTTGCTAGTATTAACCCTCTGTTGACCTCTCTCTAAAATTGCTGGGGTTTCATAGTAATAAGCAACCAGTTGCCAAAGATTTTGCAGCGTTTCTCGATCGATCTCGCACTCCAGGATGGTCACCAGTGACACATTCACAGATATCTCCAGGGGTGACTGCGGATTTGAAGCCCACACAATGGGCGAGCTGTCGCCCGGATGGCGCACGTCACATGACACAAAAGCACGGTTTCCATGGCTATCCGAGAGAACGATGGTCAGTTCGCCCAAAGGTTTTTCTAAGTCCCGAGTGTATGGGAGGTCAGGATCGGCTTCAGACTCCGCCCAAAGAGGATTGTCCCATTGTTTGAGGGGGGATCGAAGAACTGGGCGTTCACAGACGAGCTTGCCGACAGACAAGTCCAGGAGCTGGGTCTGGTTGAGGAGTTGAGGATGTGAGCACTGAGGGCACATCTCAGCAGAGCCGCGCTCCTTCTTACATTTCACTACTCCTGGAAGAGAGTAAATAAAAAGAAAAGGTTAGAAGGCGTCAAACAGTGAAAACACTGACAAGAAGAGGAAAAACATTTTCTGATGTAAGCATGTTGTCAACTGTCGCTGCTTATCCAAACAGAAAGCATATGGACCTGATCAAATATGTTTAAAAATGTAAGAAACGAATGACAAAACTGTAATTATTTTACCCAAGAGGCAGTGAAAGGGGGAGAGAAAGCAAATTAGCTTGGAATAAACAGCCAATAGTCTGTTGAACGGGACCAAAGCAATATTTTCTTTTGGGTTCTACTTCCATCCAAAAACAATGATCTCAGTCTCAATAGTGCTTTGTTATGATTTTTCTATACAATCATAACACGAGATCTGATGTGATGCTTGAAAAAGCTTTCATGAAGCACTCTGTAAGGATTTTTATCATTTTCGTGGTTTCTTTACTGTCATCTCTTTGGACGTGGGGTTCCTCCTGGCTCAATCCTTTTTTTAGGGCAATTTTTAAAAATGTTTCTAAAATTAACATAAACTTTAAACTAAAAAAAAAAAAAAAAAAACACTAACCCAAAACAAATGAAAACCAGGACTCTAACCAATCCAACTGGTAATTTAAGTATAACTTATGAAATTTAGCTAAGGTTTTTGAAGGGTCCATGGAAGGTGCGTCATAAAAGAAGCTTTTGCTATTAACCTTCTTAATTTCTATACTTAAAAAAAGAAACATGAGCTCCTCTCCAGCCCACAACCAAGATGAACTTATAAATATATCTTTCATAAATGTTTATTAACTGACCTTCGTGAGTCGCGCTCCATTCCACAAACCAGTGAAGCTGGCAGTCACAGTTCCAGGGATTACCGTGGATCGTGAGGAGCTCCAGCCTGGGAGCCGTTTTTAACGCCGCAGGAGGAAGCTCCTCCAGCAGGTTATCTGCTAGGTGTAAGTGTCTAAGAAAAAAAAAACATGTTTTTTGTCAGTAATTGTGCACTGCGTGCATATTCTACATGCCTTAAGTAAAATTATTGGCCTATAATTTAAGAAACAAAGTTTGTTTGGTTTCTTACTTGAGTCCAGAGGTCCAAAAGCTTCCTAATACCGAGACCGTTATGAAGGTGTGAGGATGGATCTGGTTCAGCTGGTTCCCTTCCAGTTGTAGGAGTTTCAGGGAGGTGAGACCAGAAAAGGAGTAGGGCTCTATAAAATTTATAAGGTTGTGGTCCAGGTGGAGCCGGATCAGAGTGACCAGGCCCTCGAAGAGACCAGAACTCACTGATGTGAGCTTGTTGTAGCTCAGCTTCAGGATCTATTTGAAATAAAATGAGAAAGTTCACTTGCTATTAGCTATTTTACACTATGAAACAGCTACCCTCCAATAGCAACTGCAGTATACAGACTCTGTTCCTGAGAATTAACCAAACAGAAGTTGTTCCGTCTCGGCCTGGCCAAGTAATATTAAGTCACATAAGGTCCAGTGTCCTGATTTTTGTTTCCCAGTGTATTTTCCAATTGGCCCAATGTATTGGGTGCATTGTTTCTCATCTGTTTCATTGGCATCCGACTTTTGTTTTGCTTGAGATCAAATTCAGCCCGTAATTGCAGCCATATGCACCTGGCAACAGGGAAGCAATCAAAGTGCAGCTAATTACTGTCTAAAGTAGGGATCATTTAGGAAAAAATTACCATGACTTTGTTTGTTCGGTACACTGCATGCACTAGCTCTTTGCCGGCCTCATTACTGCAATTTTTCTTTGTGATGTTCCAGCCCTGAAGAAAATTACAGTAACATTTAAAAAAGAAAAGTCATGTGAGGAGTAATATGCCAGTTCAAACCTGCATGTGGGTTTTCATGTCCACTTATAACTTAATCTAAGGCTGTTTTTTTTTTTTTGTTTTTTGGGACTTTTTGATCCGGAAAAATGATCTGCAGACAGATGTTAAAACAACATATTCAGAAAGTTATGTAAGATGTACATTAGTCTTGATCAAATGTTTCCTTTGGTTGCATTGGTACTCAAGACTGTGATCTGCTAAAACTGATTCAAAACAAAACCAAAGAATTAGTTCCAGTATTGGTCCAGTTAATACGTCCTGATAATTGTCAACTGTCAAATTATGTCGTTTCAGGGAACGGACCAAACTTTTAAAACTTAGTAATATGCAGAAAAAGAGCTCCTCCTGGTGGACCTTTGTGAATACAGATATCTTAGTGACTCAGCGAGTAAAGACGATGCTACCACCAACCATTTTGCTACTATAATTGAAATAAAAAAAGTTTTTTACTTCTATACGTGCTACAGCTGCCATAAGCACCCAACACTGCCACCTTGAGGTTAGAACGGGGGGGGACTGTTTGGCTCAGGGATGAAACTAGCTGCCATTCTCAGCGCGGTAGACGGCCGTTGACTGGTTGTTAGCATAATTAGCATGGTTGCTGGAAGAGTGGCGGCTGATGTTGTTTTCTTTAAAAACGGCAACCGTTTCTTGACAGATTAGGCACCGGACTTCAGTGAAAAAGTATTTAATCGTCCATTCCTTATTAAACGCTTGACACTCACTGTCAACTTTCCTTCTCTTTGGCCCACTCATTGTTGCAGAGTAATAACAGAAAAGTCCGAGCTCCACAAAATCAAGTCGTGTATCACGGCGCCTGAAGCGCCCCCTGGTGGAGCGCCAGGCATTACAGGACGAGACCAAATGAATGAATCATGATCATGATATGATTTGATTTTGGGCAATTCTGTATCGATCTTCAGCGGACCTGATTAAATAGACCAACCTTTCTCATGATTGCTAACCAGATTTTAGAAAGTTGCAACTGGTATTTCACTGACCCTGGAAGACCTCCTGTCCTTCACCACAACCTTTAGCTCCCACTACAGATTCCCTTTCCAAAACGTTAATGTTGCTTCCAGTCTCAAGAACGTGCAAACACATGCATGTGCTAACAGTACAAAAAAAAAAAAAAAAAGTACCTGTAGTGATTGCAGGGTGTAGAAAGCCCCAGGCTGGACCCTGCTAATGTCGTTCCCATGCAACATGAGCATTTCCAGTTGCCGCAACGGCCTGAACTCTGACCCCTCCACCTCTGTCAGGCTGTTGTAACTGTAAGAGAAAGAAAATAAGCAGTCTGCAATGAAAAGGGAACCTTTAGGACCAGCCGGGTAGTCTGCTATTGAAGGTGGGGATGGAGAGGTTTGCTACTAGCTGTTTGCTAGCCAGTGTTTGTCTGGGGAAAGTTAGGAAAAACACCAGAGTGGAGGATGGAAGAGTAGCAGAGAGAATCTGGCCAACCTTTGACCTACAGTGATTTTCTCCACCTCTCAACCATGTGGCTTTAGCGTGGAGACAGTATGTAGCATGTAGCTTTAAGGTCTAGCATTTAGAAAAACTTTCTCAGACAAGAGGTTTCTCATTTTCGTACGAACCAGAATGATCCTGTTTAGAACAGATTACACATTCAGACTAAATTCAGAAGATTTGAAAACAAAATGTGATTTACAGCAACAAATCAAAGCGTCAGCTGGATCTGGTGCCTCCTCCTGTGCTGCCCACCATTCGTTAAAACCAGCCAGCTGGCGATATATCATGCGGATCTCCCTTTCATCCCCAGTGTCTTCCACTACCATGAATGCACACATTTTAGTGTAGGTTTCCCCATCGGGGGCTCAGCTTCAAACCCTGGCAGGTTTAGTGCTTTTCTGTTAGCAAAAGCAGATGCACTCCTTCACTCTGTGGACTCAGCTGGTTGTTTCTAAGTCGGCTAGGAGGCCCAACTGACTACAACCTGAGTGTGTGTTTTACTTGCCATAAGCTCTTTTTCTTGTTTATCACCAGGAGCTGCAGCCTAGTGTCACCAGCTGTGTTTCTGTTACAAATGTGCGCAAAACTTTTGCAACGCCGAAAGTACGTAATTTTTGCAATTGTGGCGTTTCCGTTAAAATTGAATAAGACAATTAAAATAAGCTCGTTCGTGCAATAAGTCATTAAAAATCATGGCGGCTGTGGTTGTAAACTGTTGAGATACATTCATAGTTCAGCCTTGGTGCTAGCGGTCATCAAGTTTCAGCCAATCAGAGGAGACGTCCGCGTCTAATTGCGACAAGCCCCGCCTACTTTGGAGCGGCTGCATATGTTTTGGGGAAATTGTAGACAGATTTTACAGAAGAGCTTTGGAGTCAGCAGGTTAGAATGACAATCTCGACTTTTGAGGAGCTTTGAGAGCAGCTGGAGGCCGGCGCCTGCAAATAAACACTTTGCTGCTCTATTCAAACTGGCGTGAGACTTTATTGCAGTTTTACCAAGTACACTCATTTCAAACCAGCTGGAGAAACGGCTCCTCCTAGTGCAAAAACATTTGATCAAAAAACTTCATTTTTTTCCCTCCCTCCAAAATTGACATATTTCTATTAAGTGTATTTATCTTTGTAAATCTGTTTTGTAGAATTTTGTGGTCCGTCCCAATACGTCTCACTGCACAGCTGTTTTAACAAACCGTGGGGGGTTTGCTCCCCCGCCCCCAGAAAACGATCACAGCGTTGGCCAGACCAGGCAAGGAGGGGGCACAGTTAACAAAAAAAAAAAAAATTATTAATTACATTATTTTATTTATGTATGTATGGAGTTTTATATTTATGTGTTCATTGAAGAAACTGACTGTGTGCCATCACATGACATGAACATGATTTCTTGGGGGCAGAGTAGTGATGCCCAATAATTTTTAAGTAGGGGTCGTGCCCTCCAACCCCCCCACCCACTGGACTTGTGTTCATTTACTGTGAACCAGCAGTTCTCTCAATCTGAACCGAAGACAAATAAACCCCATAATAAATAAGCAGATGCCCAAATGCAGTTGAGGAGTCCATGAGTCAAGCTCTCACAATGTTTTGTGAACTTTCAACTAAGTCACGGTGATTTTTTAAATTATTTTTTTAAGTGGACAACAAAAGGCAACAATTTTATTTAAGAACGCTACAGCGCTCTATTTGAGTTGTGCTGTGGTTTTATTGGCGAACTGGATATTTCTTGTACTCAGCGTCTGCTGAGGTGGAGCGGCTTTATGAGAACTTGTAGTGGTAATTTAGGCCAATGTGTTGCTTTAAACTTTACTGAGCTGCCGTCGAGTTGGCCTTCTTGGTAAGAATTTGCTTTGTAGGAATATTAACTGGGAGCTCAGCAGTCAGGTTTACACTGGTTTTTGTTGCCATGATTTATTTTGATTTTATTGTTGTAAAAGAATAACTAAAAAGCTGCTTTTGCCCAAGACAACTTGGCAGTTTTTTTTTTAAGTTAGTCAGTATTACTGTGGGAGAGAACAAATCAGATTCTAGTTATAATAATCATACGCTTGTTATTGAATGGCATCATAACCCATTCATTTTCATCAAAGCTTTCATTTTCATTTTAGACATATGATGAAATGGTAAACGAACGAGAACCAGTTCAAACTGCAGACCTAATTCAGATTATTCATGTGTTGAACTATGAACACAAATCAGTTCATTTTTACCCGGTTGATCTGAGTTAAGAACTAGTTCTTGCTGGGATGAACTGGCACAACATATGCCGAGAAGTTAGCATTAGCATTTATTAGCACAATATTACCACTGGTGCCAAAAGTTATTCAAGCACAGAAATTATGAAGTCAGAGCAACAAAGATTTTAACATCAGTTGTACAAAAGTAAAAAGCAAAACCATGAATTGTTTTTCATCCCAATTCGGGGTTCAGTATTGACGGATTCTTGTTGTTGTTGTTGTTGTTGAACGTAACTCCAAATTATCCAGGAAAGAATTAGCATAACCGCTGACTCTGTTGCAGAGCACAGGTCAAATACTCGAGAGAAAATTGGAGGCTGAGATTTCTAGGTGCAGTGACACTTGACATCATTGGTTCCTTTTCGCAAATTCAGAAGCGCCGTTCATTTCTCTTGTTGACGATTGACACCTCTGCGAAGATGGTTCCCACTGTGTGTTAATGTATATTAAGGTACACTTGATGTCTTATTAAAATAGGTAGTTGGAAAAACATTTTTAGAGGAGGTCTCATTTACTAGAAAACGTATTCTAGGTTCCTAACCCCCAACAAGTACCGGGGTCTGCTGTGGACAACAAGGGACTTGTCTCCATCGTTCCAAGACAAAGATAAAATGTCTGAAAAGCAGAACTGTTTCCATAAGTGCTTGATCGTTTGTTGTCTAATGAGAACATTTCAGTTCCACTCTGTTCCTTGTAGCATCCTGACGAGGGGGGAGAGTTTCCATTCCCCATAGTGGCGACATGCCTCCTGTTTTGACCGATGTGGCTGAGTCTTACCCCAGGTTGAGCCTCTCTGTGGTTTTAGGGAAGGCCTTGGGAATCGTGGCGAGGTGCCTGAAGGTGCAGTGGACCTCCTTGGTGCCTGGGCAGCTGCAGCTCCGCGGGCAGGATGGAACACCGCGGACCAGCTGCGGGACATGTGAAGGGCAATGAAGGTTTAAAAAAGAGGAGAAAATTAAGAGAGGACTTTTTTTTTAAATTATTCAAACTATCCACCGTAGACTTAATATTTCAGTAGAAAGTGTTAAACTTTTCCACAATCGCCAGAAAGTAAAACCACCTGCGTTGCTCTTTATAAGAAAGCAAATGGTTATTCACCTCTCCTGACATTGTAACTTTAACTGCTCCCGTCCAGAATAAATCAACAGCGTCTGCAATAATGATTTACCGTATGCAGTAGGAGTGATGAGAAGAACAGGGGGAGCCACGCTGCAGCCAGCCTGCAGAGTGATTTGGTGCAGAAAAGAAGCCCCATGACTGGAGGTCTGTCAGAGTCCTCCCAATGTCAACATACCTGCAGAGAGCGGTGATTACACAGATTAATGTCCGCAAAGATGCATTCATGCATTTAATCCAGGAGCAACAACCAGTGTCTATTGGCAGTAATTGATACTTTGAGAAATGTCAATAGTAAAGATGTCAATACTTTTTAATCCTAAGAAGAATCTTCATCAGAAAGTACCTCTAAATGTAAGGGCCCGAGGACTGAGCCTTGGGGAACACCGGTTGAGTTGTTGTTGGGTTGTAATGGGGAAAGCATTATGTTTTCCCCATAATGGTGGGGAAAGCAGAGGAGAACTAATAGATACAATATTTCAGTTCATTCAACATCTTTTCAGTCTGTCATCCTTTGTTAGAGCCGGGGTTCCCCACGGCTTAGTTCTTGGGGCTCTACGTTTTACTATCTACCTCCCTTCCGTTGGGTCACAACTTTGTAAATCCGTTTCTGGATGACACCCAGCTCCACCTGTCCACCAAACCTGACGCCACAACTCCACCCCCTCCGATTGTCACCGTGACCTCAATCGCTGGTTTTCTAATCATTTTCTTCAGCACTAAAACATCCTATAATTCGTCTCCTTCACTCTCACCATCCTGCATGCAAAATGCCAAATGTGCTCAAAAACTAAACATCACACACAATATAACATGGTAGTGGCAGAATCATACTGCGGGATGCTTTTCCTAAGCAGAGACGGGGCAGTTGGTCGGAGGCGAAAGGAGCCAAAGACTTGAGATCCTTAAGATATAGACAAAGCTACATTAGATGTGTTTTTTTTATTGTTACAATGGCCCAGTCAAAGTCCAAAACTACATCCAACTGAAAACATGTTCACATATGCACTCCATCCAATCTGAATGATCAAAACCTTCAGATTTGCAAAGCTATCAGAGAACTAACCTAACAGACTCCAAGCAAAATACAGAGACACACAAAATACTTAAGCCTTTGAGTTCATGACGTGACTGAAGGCCAAACATTTCCATCCTTGAGTCTCTTTGCGAGGTTCTGCTGTACATCTCTACCTGAATAAATTGGCCGTAGAGTTTTTTATTTTTTTGCGCCGCTTGCATTTATATTCAGTCTTTGATCTTCTGACACAGGTTTCAGGATGAGGATGAACAGATTCCTCATCTTGGACTCACTTGTCATTTTTAGCTTTGATTCCTCCTGATGAAAGAGAGAAATTATCCTAATGTGATGCAGACCTCCACGCAGTCATAAACATTTCCCTTTGCTGGAGGTTAGATTTGGAAAGGAAAGAGAGACGGGACATTAGCGAGTCTGAGGGAAAACATGAGAGTTGTGAGAAAAATCCCCAAGCTTGGGATTACAAACTCTTTTCCCTCCATGCTGACAGAACAGCTCAGAAGGCGTCGAATACGTGTCCGCCTGTCATTGGGTACGTGTTTTCTCATTGGAGGATGACAAAGGAACTAATCTTTTGTTTGTCCAGCGTAATCATATTAAAGAGCAGCGATACATCTCTTTGTGTCAGCACACAATCAACCCATCAACTGCCTCTACTCTGGATTAAAGACTCAACTTTTAATCTGGAGATTAGAGACTCTTCAGGTGAGCGTGACACAAGGGAAAAACATAGGCAAGAAAAAAGTAACTGCAGACATTCGGCCAACTTTTCCAAACCTATAACCTGTTCATTCATCCAGCCACTGGGGGCGCTGTTATAAAAGTGCTGGCTGTGCATAGCTGGAATGGAGCTGTCTGCCTTCTACACCCAAAAACTGGGTGAAGACTTGACATGGAGTGACCAGATTCACTGTTTGGATCCTGATGTTAATTTTACCGCTAGGATCTGTTCTAGTTCCCGTTTTGTCTTTTATTTCAGTTCTGCGTTCGCGGAACGGAACTCCATCGTGGAGTTTTGACATTTTTGATAAGTTTGTGATACAATTATTACAGTTAACAGTAACTGAAACAGGACTACTGATTATTTATGGCTGTTTTAAGTGCCCTTAAAGGGGCAGCGTTATGTGTTTTTCAGGCACATTGTGCCATTTTATATCACAATCAAGCAACTATGTCACCTTCAGTTGTTATAAAAATGCTATATGTAAATACGTGTCAAATATAACTTAAAAAAAAAGACTTCCTAGTTTAATGTCTTAAAATTGGATCTCTGTCTTTTTAAGAAGCCCCTGTTCTTTCTGAAACTCCACCTTCAGGAAGTCATCACAACATGGCTCCTCGTTGGGAAAAAAACGTTGCTGGTAAACAACGTTTTTACCAGCACTCTGCTGGGAAGTAGCTCCTATAATGAGCTCAACTGTTGCACAGCTTCACCAGGTGTTTGCTAATTGCTGCTGGCTAGTCTGAAGGAGCTGAGTTGGGGGCTTATGGGAGAGGGCTTCTCTGTGAAGTTTGGAAGCTTAGAGGAGGAGCTTCGTCCTCAAAGGCGGGGCTAGGTCCAACCAGGTGTTTGCACAGCTGAATGGTTGCCATGGAGACTTAAGAATTTCTCAAACATGCATGAAAGAATCAAGGCAACATTTATTGCCTTTATTCAGTCATCATGTCTTGATGACCGAATAACATTATAACATGTTCTAAAATTCAAGAAAGTAAATTTTACATCACACCGCCCCCTCAACAGTTCATCTAAACTGCCATTGGCTGTGTTATTTTTATGATGTTTTTGACATCTTTTGAAATGCAAAAGCTTGTGGTTTTCTTACTTGGGCTGTTTGAATTTAATTTTGAAACATTACTGGGAGCTATATACTTGATTTGTTAACTGCTGATTGCTAACTTCAGTTTTTTCCTGACCTTATTAATTGGTCAGTTTGTTTTGGGACCACAGAAGTTCTGCTAAGTGTGGGATCCTGGTAAGAATACACATTTTTTTTCTTCTCTTTTTATCTCTGGACCATCTTGAGTTTCTATTTCACATCAATATTTATTTGTTGACTTTGACAAACGGTAAAAAATGTTTTTTAAAAATCTGAACGTTTGAACTACCGCCTCTACATCTAAAGCAGGTATGAATAGAACATCAAGTTTAGAGACAGCAAAACGTTTACCGAAATAATATCAGTAATGTGATCGGAGGGGTGAATAAGGTACTATTTACACACAGCAACTCTCTCACACACCCCCACAAATTCTTTCTCACACTGATCTGTTGAAGAGGCAGGAAGAGAAATGTTAACAAGTAGCAAACGCATTTCTCAAGTCATTAGAGGCCAGTTTGGGGGTTTCTGGTTTCCACTTCAGTCTGTGTTCCATCCATACAGGGAGGATAATTCACCTAGCAGCTGTAGGTGTGTGTATGTGTGTGTGTGTGTTTGTGCATATTAGAGGGAGAGAAAGAAACGGTAAAGTGTGTGAAGGGGTCGGATTGTCATGTTATAATCATTCCGGCAGCAGATTGATAATCCTCCTTTAGGATTTGACTTCCGTGCTCTTGTCTTTCTCCATCACAAAGCCACACGCCGCTCGGGTTTCCTGACCTGATAAACGCATTAAGCCATGCGTAGGTCAGCGATGCTTGCTGCTGTATCCCATCCACGATCTCCATCTGCTTTATCTTCAGTGGGAAGTGGATGGAGCTACAGGTGGACAGTCCATCACAAGCTAGCACAGTCACATTACAGCACTACACACACACACACACACTCAGCTTTATGGGTAGTTCAGCGTGTTTACTGACTGTGGGAAACAAGAGTACCTTCAAACAACCATGCATATGAGAAATCAATGGTTGAGTATGAAATTAAAGTACAAATTGAGCACAGGAAGAATTGACCCAAAACTTGGACTTACAAATTTCTTTATCAATTTTTTTTTTTTTTTTGTCAAAAATTTTAAGCAAAATAAGCAGCTGGTTGAAAATTGTGGTTTTATTTTTCAACTTTGTCAAATCTAAATCTCTGCCAGCGTCTTTGTCCTGTTTTGGTATTTCACATCAGATCTGGCTGACGCATGTCCCAGATGGAGCAAGAGAGTCGTGTTAAGATCTGTGTGTTTTCAATTTGTGTCATTTGCTTTTCCGCTGAAACGCACAACATCAACTCTGTCACACGACGGAAGAGAACTGGGCTTCTATCTGTGAGGAACGTATCGGACACATGAAGTCAGAGGGCAGAGGTCAAGTGCAAAAAGTTAATTCTAATTCATGGTGAAGGTGAAAACCCTCTCACCTCTGTTCCCCACAGTAACTCATGTCTTTATGATCTTGAAACATTGGGGGTAAATTTAGCATATTTTGGAAATAAGGAGATAAATAAGGAGGATTACGCCCCAAAAAGAAGGAAACGAGAAGATGTAAAGATAGAAATCTGGGTAGAAGAAAGGAGAAAACAATACAGTACAACGAAAAAAGACAAGGACAAATGAAAACAGGTGAAGAGATCCAAGGAAATAGGAACAAGACTTTTGTTGAACCATAAAAATCACATGTGTCTGACAGAGATGAAAGTGGTGTACTCCTTATAGAGGAGGAGCAGAAACCAGTCTGACATGCTGTGTATCAAAATCATATGCTGCCTGTCTGGCACAGTGTGTTACTGTAAGTCATTTCTTTTCTTTACATCTTTCCATAGGGTGTTTTTCAGTGGATCAACTTTGGAAAATATAAGGCTGACTATGGTGTTCATAAATGTTCATAATTTGACCATTAACAGTTCCATTCACAGCTTGAGCATTGATTAGAGCAGAACTCTGCATTTTACAAAGAGGAAAGATACATTTGTGAAGTTGCACTTTTTCTACCTTTTTTTCCTATTTTATACTTTTGTGCTATTGGTTGCCTGCCTTGTGTCATTTTACATGAAAAATAGGTTCCTTTTATATCAGTCAGGTTAAGATTTCTCACCCACTTTGACAGCTAATGTCTGTAGAAGGAACTACTACCAGAAAGACATGCAGTTATGTGACTCAAAAAAAACCCCACACGATTTACTAGCAGGGTGTTTTATTTTGACTTGATTATGGTTTATAGAATGTTACAGTGGGATTAGAATCACAAAAAATGGAAAAAATGGAAATGGAATGGTGTTATTTTAGTCTGATCATGGCCTGGAAACTGTCCATCTGCCAAAACAGGGTTCAGAGACGTGTTCAGTGATGTCAAATTTTTAGCAGTATTATACAATTAAATGAAGGGCTCAAGTTAATGATCGACTGACATCAGTCCACAGAGAAGCAAATTTTACATTGCCATACATTGAGAGGTGCTTACCAAGAGAAACCTCCATGATTCAAAATAAAAACCCTCAACTTGTCTGAAAATTTTTGTCTCCCACATGAACAAGCACAGAAGAGCACACCCTGATGGAGAAATGTTTGGGCACGGTGACAAGAGGATTGTTTAATGGAGTCATGATGAAGCCTTCCAACTCAAGAAACTTAAAACCACTGGACCAATTTAAAGGCCTGGTAGCATAATCTGACAATCGGCTTTTGCTGCCATTTGCTCAAATGGATGGAGTACTGAAAACAGAGGCCTGTCTACAAATTATTTAACTTCAACAACTGGATGGATAAAACTTATTTACAGCTGGTGTTCCAACAAGACAATAATCTCAATTACACATCGAAAGTATTTTTGAAATTGATGAAACAGATTGAAATTAAACTTGTAGGATGGCAAATACCACAATCCTGTTGATCTAAAAGTTGAGTTCCTGACCAGAAACATCCGATTTGAATAAATTCTGCCAACTTTGATGAGACTATCCGACTAGAAATTTATCCAAAGCTTGTTTGTGGGAACAAAATGGTTGCTTAGAAGGATCTACTAGCCTGCTTGCTTAGCTCCAAGCTCCATCTAATGATCTTCTAGTTTCGGCTGATTAAAAAAAAAAACTAATGGATCTGAAAACCCGCTGGATTCTTTAAAGAATGTCGGAACAAAGCCAGCACATCTTTAAATAAAGAATGTTGCGCTGACGGTCGGCCAAATCCAAGCTGCTCTTTTCAAGATAACACATGTCTTAAGAGGACCGCAGTATGAAATCCACATGTTTTCCCTGAAACTCGACAATATCGTATGCTGCACACACATTTCCATTGTTTCTCTGCCGGTCAGCATCTTTTTTCCAAGTGTCTTCATAGATTGGCACTTGGCACAAAGGCTGAAGAACTTTTTATAGTCAATTTCTTTAAAGGATTGGATTGTTTTTGAATTTTCCTTCCAGCAATTAGTTGTAAATACCTCAAAAAGCCAACAAACCATCAGGCTAACCTTCAACTGTTTGTGCTTCAGCTTCGTTTGCAAGCATCCCCATTCATTAGAGCATAAATTCAACCATTCTTAATAGCACTACCTGCTGCTTGTTATTAGGAGAGGTTGGCCCTCTTTAGTCATTAAAATCTAGCAGAGTGTCTAATAAATTTTAAATGCTGTATTTATGCAGAGCGTCTTTTTTTTTTTTTTTGCCCAAAGTGTTCACAGGCAACAACATGACTGGACAAACCTCCTGAAAAAGTCTGGGTCAGACTACAGAGCCTCACAGCTTTATGTTTCTCCTGCTTTATCTTAGTAGAAATGAGATTTTCGATGCTGCTGCAATGGTTTGTCGGCATGTTTTTCAACTAGTTTTATGGTCGCACTCTGATACTTCTGCTGTCTGATTATGTTAACAGATGAAAGACAGCGAGATTGAGCGAGTGCACTGCAAAAACACGTCATCTTATATTTGGTCTAGTTTCTACTGCAAATATCTTGGAATAAGACCAAACTTGTAGGAACTTGTTTTAAGTAAATAATTCCCTAATATTGATTTAGTTGCATTGGCAGATTTCTTCACTTATAAAAATACATTTTCTCCATGTTATAGGTAAAGAAATATAAAAATCTAGCACATTTTTTCAAATAAATATTAAGAATGATTCTCGTAAAGCAAGCCATATCTTGCAGAAAAGTTGCCTGTAAGTTAGTTGTGTTGTATTTCATGTGCACTACGACATTTGTACTAGGAACTAGACTAAAATACTTGGTAAGATTTTGTATTTTTGCATTGTTACAAAGTGATGCACATCACTTTTGCAAATACTTTACTTTCAATCAGTAAAGGCTCTTTAATGCAGCTAAATGATAACAGACATTATTCTGAATCTACAGCATATAAATCAGGTCACTTTTGTAAATTACATAGAAATTTAGATGGCAAATAAAAGGAAGAGTGCCAGAAAACAACATCTTTAAAGCTGGCCCCGACATCTGGGACCCTTCAAAAAGGCTCTCGTACGGGACTCACCTGGGAATTCCTCCAGGAAATGGAAAACAAACTGTCTAAGGAGAGAAAACAACAAACTCCTGGAGATGGACAAAGTTTTACTGGAGACACTGACGTTAACAAGCATCCAGCTGATCGTCCTCGTCCCGTTGATCTGCGAGGAGAGAGTGCGTGGAGGGGACGGAGGGATTGGCTTGACCCTCTGCCGGTCCCCGAGGCATCTGGATTTCAGATTAGCTGCTTTTCCTCTTCCTCGCCGCTTTTATGCCAGCAGCCAGGAATGCCTCTCCATCCTCTCCTGCACCCTTTCATTCGCCTGCCTCGGTGATCTCGCCCCTCTTCTTCTTTCACCTCCCAGACTGTCCCAGCGGAAACATAATCACTCTCTTTTTCCTTTTTTTTTATTGTTTACTTTCTTTAGAACCACACCGTCCGCCTTGCTTTTTTTTTTTTTTAAACCTCTTCTTTCTGTGTGAGATCTTTCCTTCCCCTCCCTACTTTGGTTTTCTCTTTACATGCTTTCCACCTTTCCAACCCTCCCACGCAGTTCCCCCTTTTCTCCCTCCAGAGGTTATGTTACACTAGGTGAATGCAGATCAGTCAATTATCATAATCCATCTATAGGTTTGTGGCCGGTGCCTGCGGCTACACGCATACGAGCTGCAGCCTTTGGCAGACTGTCAGAATAACTCATTTGATCTGTCTGGGTAAATGTTGCTGTGAATAAAACAGGAGGGGTTGGCGGCTTTAACCGTACAATCGGGCCTTAAGCCTCAAAGCTGAGACAATGCCGTACCATACAGAGGAGATGTGGACACAGGAGGAGAATATGCGCTCCTGGTATTGAGGTGAATACACACATTGTCCACTCTTGACTTGTTTTTAGGTTTGAGTTTGTCCTCGTGGTTTTGAAACACTCTCGTTACTCACCTGCTCTTCGTTAGCCAGAGTCAAACTTTGAAACGAGCCCAGAACTGAAGGCTTTTTGTCACAGGAGCATTTGGCCCGCCCCGCCTCGCAGTTTCATTTCATTGACTTCACCTTCTGAAGAATGAGAGGGAGCCATCAATGGTCGATTCACAAGCTCTTGCTTGCAAAAAGAAATAGCAGTGGCAGGCAGATGTGCATGTTTGTAATTTTTTTTCAGACTTCGAGGACTCATTCTTGTCTCGCGACTAAAATCACACATCTTCTATGCAGCAAAGTGGCGCTAACCCTGGAAATGTATCGATATCCCCGAGATCTTTTTTTTCCCCCCACATCTTCTCACATTTGAGCCACAAACTTCAATGTATTTCCTCTAAATTTCATATGACAGAAAACGGGTCTGAATGTCAACAGTGCCTAATACAAACCATCGTCATACCAACGCAACTCAAGTTTATCGCTGCTCCGAAACATTCTTGACAAGAAGTCAAAAGTTATTAGAGACACTGAGACTAACACGGCGTTCTTGGATCACTCTGGAGCTGATTATTGGTCAGCTCTATTACTATTCATCTGTCCATCTGAATGGTAGTTTTTCACAACTTTCCATGTCTGCTTGGATTTTAAAGCATTTAAATCTATAATCTTCTGCTCTTCTTCAAGCAACGTCAACGTTTGTCTGTCTGGAACGGCCCACTGTACCTTAGCTCTTCAGAGAGTGATGAACGACATGGACATTATCTGCCACCAGTTTGTTTCTACAATCAGTGACCGATTTCTATAATGCTGCTACACATAATTTATGATTTTTCCAAATTGGAGATATAATTTCTACCAAAAACAGCTGTGCTGTTCCAGTCCACATACCTGTTGGATTAGATTTGGAATGCAGCTCCTCTCGGTTTAACGTAAGCCTGCTTCGCCCACAATAAGGGTCTGAACTCTTAAAGCGACAGCTTTCAAACTCATAGAGTAATGGTGGTATTCTTCATCTGTGAATATTTGTCTTTGTGCGGGTTTTCACACACTCCCTATGTTTACCTGACGCTCATCTGCAGGGTCAGGGTTCAGTCGTGTTGTTCCGTCTTAACCCGAGCGATGCGTCGTTCTTTGTTCTTGGCGCTCCAATCTCATGAACCCTCGAGTTCTTCATATTGAGCTTTCTCTTCGTGTTTGATCTGTCCGGCTGTAATCCTCCTCCTCTGTTTCTTTACCTCACGTACGAACCTCGTGGGCTGAGAAACGGATCCCGCGCTCCCGCTTTGAAAAGGAGTCCAGATTATTTTCTATAGTCTTAGTAAATCTGGAGGTTCCACTCCACATACCTGTCGGATTAGATGTGTGCGGACTGCAGCTCCTCTCGGTTTAACTTAAGCCTGCTTCGCCCACAGTAAGGTAAGCTGTGGTAGAGACCGACTCGGAATAACAGTGGTTCCACATGGAGCATAAGCCAAAAAAAAAAAAAAAAAGGGAGGATTTTCCTCATTTAACCGGAATAAAACAAGCAACGGTTTGACAAAGAAAACTGCTGGCTGTCTTTTTCTAATGAGTGGATGAAACTGTTTACGAGAAAACAGAATCAGTTTGTCAAAGGTGAACCTGCAGGAGGAAGTCGCTTAAACTTTTTATTCATTTTACCATGTGTTTAACAGATGAGTTTTAAGTTCACACTTAAAAAAGCTGGAAGAAGAAAAACACAGGAGAGGGGAGCATTGCCCAGGGTGCTCAGCAGCAGGGTTTTTGTGTCTCGTACTGCGCCGTGAGGGAGATGCAAGTGTGTTACTTTGACCTGCGTCTTGTGGGGTTTGAAGGCAAATATTCAATTTAGATCAGTTGTGAATTTGCAAATGTATGTGCGTGCGTGTGTGTGTTTGTGTTTCAACAAGCTGACAGAGACAGACGTTTGTCGGGAAAAATTAAACCCTGAGGTCAAAACAAGGGATGAAGCTCCCACACACGCACATTCATGGAATAATTGCCATGGATATGATGGTAATAATAATAATTAATAATAATAAACCTGACAGGCTTCAAGAGGAACTCCTCACCTGCCTTTATGTGACAGCAACCAAAACAGAGAGCTCCTCTTGACCAACATGCTGATGACGACACCGGTCAGAGCTGACCAAACCTGCACAAATCAGTCAAAGGGAAACTTGCAAGTGAGTTATGAAAGGTGCAGAACCCGCAGGTTGTGTTTAATGCTTGCCTGTGTTGAACTTAATGTCACCTATGAGGCCTATGATAAATAATGCATAAAGGCTGGAATCCAGCGAAGCCTTGCTGTCTAGCTGCAGGCGGTGAAGCATCATGGAGCGGGGAGACGGACGGCTGGAGAGGAAGCAAGTCGGAAAGTTTAACGAGACATTCCAGCGTCAGGCAGGCAGTCGGCAGGTCGGCACACGTCCTGTTCTGGGTGTCTGTCACCCCGACGTCTTTGCTCACGAAAGTCATCGACGGTTACGAACCGATGTACAGTACAGTTAACACTTTTCACAATTTTACCATGACATTTTGAATCGCCAGCAACATTTATTTCCATTTTCTGGTTGGAAAATGAGTATGATGGACATAAAATGAATGTATCATTTGTTTTTCCACTGCTGTGATCTCACATTAAATAATTTTGCAAAACTCCAACCTTTTTTAGGTTTTTTTTTTTTTTTTTCAAAATGCTTTTATCTTTTTGAGTTTCCCCTCTTTGTGTTTTCATTGACAACACAACACAAAAAAACAAGACAACAACAGACTTTAAAGCTTAAAGTGTTTTTTTTTTTTGTTTTTTTTTTGTGAAGTTTCCACTTTTTCCATCACCTCTTGCGTCTTTGAATATGGTATCAGAAGTGCTCTTGAATGGCTGGGTAATTTGGAGCTGTGCGCGCAGGTGAGAAAATATGTTGTTTTGGGTTTTTTTTAAGCAAAAACACAAAAAAATTAATAATAATCAAAAACACGTATAAGCTCTGGTAAAATGTGCAGGGTTGGCATATTGTCACCTTTCAAAAATAATGGCCTACATCGTTTTTTCTTTTTTTTATTTACCAATAGTGATTTTTTTCTCAGCATAAAACCCCTTCTGGAAAAAAAAAGGTGGTGTTTTTTCCCCCCCTTTTTTTTTGCCAAAATAACTTTAATTGGGCATATAAAATGACTTATTACCAATGTTTTAGGAAGGAGACAATGTTCGTAGTTGCTTGTGTTGGAATGTCAGACTGTCTTATTGTCTCACATCAAATGCTTTTTTTTTTTTGTCTTCACCAGGACAGTTTTCATTCATTTCTCTAGCCAGTACGTAGTCTGACCCCAAACCTGAACCTAAATTCAGTTCAAAAGACGACCTACGCTTTGTGTATCCTCAAAATATAGAATTTGTTGGAAAAATAGCCCTTTAAATGTTACATAAACACACACACACACACACACCCACATCTTGTTGTTGTTTGAAAGGAAGGTGGTGGCGCTGAAAAACCCAGAGGGAAGGTGGAGGGCTGGATGAAGGCGCAGGAAATTATGAGGAACATTCAGTTGTAATACCTTTGAAGCACATTAAACTTTATATGCCTTTTGGAGCATGTGTTGGTGTTTTATCTATTACATGTACCACAAAAACAAACAAACAAACAAACAAACATGTCTGCTTGGCTTCACATGTGCACTACCTGGTTTCCATTATCACAGGTTCTGAAATGTTCTGCTGCTTTCTTTTCCCCAAAGGCACAGCAGGTGGTCCAACCACAAAGCACAACTGATTTAAAGCCTCCCTTCAGGTTTTAGGTGGACGTTTGTCCCAGAAAACGACGACGTACAACTCGACAATACGCATCTTGTTTGTAAATAAATTATTTTGCATCTTAAATTTTGCAGCAACGTTTGTGTATCTCCTCTCAATCTGTAAGTCTTGCCAAATCTTCTTTCCTCGACAAAACAAACTTTATTTTGAATTAAAAGCTGCAGATCACATTGAATAAAAACAAAAACAGGCAGAGTAATAAAAAAAAAAAAAGCTACAAATATTGTCATTACTTGTAATAGTCAAGAGTCCTGCAATCTACCAAATAAAGTACAAAAAAAAAAACACTAAAAATATAAAAAATACATTAAACGTGTTGCTTTATTAGTTTAATGTATTTTATCTGTTAAATCAGATTCTTTAACTGTTAAAGAATACGTTTTCCCAAGTTTCTGGCAGTTCTTAATACAAGAGTGTTTTCCTCATAAGCCTCATCCTCAACTCCTCCCATCTCACCGTCCCCTTGTGATGACGCATACGCCTTCGGGTTTGCGCCTGCGCAGTCTTATGTACAGCTACCTGCTACCTGCTAGAAAGATGCGGCAGTCAAAGCTGCGGAGGCAGGAGTAATACTTCACATCGACACAGAACTCACCGCCTTCATCATGACCAACAGGACATCTTATTTTTATGACCCGGATGTGGGCAACTTTCACTACGGTCAGTCAGTTGTTTGCGTCCTGGAGCCGGGATGGGGCTGATGCTGCGAGCTAGCTTCATGCTAATACCTCTGCTATTAGCATGTTCTGTGTTTTTTTTTTTCTGTGATTAGCTTAACAGCGTTAAGGTTCCTATTTCTGAAAACATTCCCAATGGAACAATATTGAACTTTTCTGATAAATAAATACTACGATAGAACAAAGAATAATATATCTCCCATAACTCCTCACACACGCTTTAGGGGAAACAAAAAAATTCAGTCTGTAGCCTAATAGCTTTTTATTGTCATTTGCTGATTAAAACCTGCATTTTGCTTATGACACTAAATGCTTTAATTAGACCAGAAAAACACAACTTTGTAATTTATTAATGCCTGAAATTAGCAACAAAAAAGGAAAGTGATTAGAGACAGAGAGGTGCTTACTGTTTTCTTGTTTTTAATATTTAATTTCTACTTAATTTCATATGTAAAACAAAGTAATTGAGGCTGGAGGAGTATTTTTTGTTCTCAGACCAATCAGGCGTGTGTGTGTGTGTGTGTGTGTGTGTGTGTGTGTGAGTGAGACATTTCAAAACAAAAGATGTAATATTTCAGTTTACTTTGTTCTTGCTTTAAAATGTAGGATACTATTCGATGTTTTTAATAACAGTAATAAATTGTATAATACTGAATTGAAAAAAAAGTCTTTTTTTATAGTTAAGTTGTATTGTTTTTTATTTGGTTCAGGAAATGTTTGAAGTCTTGAATTTTACTGTGGGAAAAGTTTAGAAATCCTACATATAATACGAGTTTAACTTTCTCAGATGTCTGGCAAGAAATATTACACTTTTTACACAATATTTACATTTTTTTGAGAGGTAATATCATTTCTCTCTTGTGGACTTTGAATTGAACTTCTTGCAGATTTTTTCTGTTTTTTGCTGTCTGAATTCCCTCCCTGTGCCTTGTTCAGGTGCGGGCCACCCCATGAAGCCTCACCGTCTGTCCCTGACTCACAGCCTGGTGTTGCACTACGGCCTCTACAAGAAGATGATGGTAAGCGGCCGTCGAGGCCCACCTGGAACGTTTTTAGCGTCACTTAACGCTCCCGTCTTCCGCCTCCGGTCAGGTCTTCAAGCCGTACAAAGCCTCGCAGCACGACATGTGCCGCTTCCACTCCGAGGACTACATCGACTTCCTGCAGAAGGTCAGCCCCAACAACATGCAGGGCTTCACCAAGAGCCTCAACACGTTCAACGTGGGAGACGACTGGTGGGTGCCGCGCCTGTCCACCTCCTCTCTGAGTCGCTGCTCCTGTCGCCTGATTGGCTCTGGCCCGTGTTGTGTTTCAGTCCCGTGTTTCCAGGTTTGTTTGAGTTCTGCTCTAGATACACAGGAGCGTCTTTACAGGGAGCGACGCAGCTCAACCACAAGGTAACATACACACACACACACACGCATACACACACTACATATATCTGAAAAGACGCTGCTTGTTATTGCTATGAACTTTATCCTGTGAAATCTGTAATGTAGCATTGAAGCTATCATGTAGCTTCAATGCTACATGATAGCATTGTGTGATAGCTTCAATGCTATCAATGTTACGTCCTAGCATTGAAGCTATGACGTAGCATTGAAGCTATGACGTTGAAGCTAATCAATGTCATAGCTTGTGTGATAGCTTCAATGCTATCACACAGTGACATCACAATATTGATTAGCTTAAATGCAATTAGCTTCAATGCTATCACAATGTGATAGCATTGATGATAGCTATTCAATGCTATCACAATGTGATAGCATTGAAGCTAATTCTAATTTTTAACTAATTTAGACTTAAAAACGTAAGTTACCTTGCTGACATTAGCATTTTGTAGCTTATCAACTGTTGTTGAGTAAATTAATCTTAGTCAACTTGCTAGGATTTTAACTAGTATTAGCTTTCTTGCTAATTTTAATTTAAACACTGCTGTTCCCACACGAGTAATTTAATGTTATGAACATGGTATCTAGTGAGCCAAAACATTTTAGCTAATTGGAGCATGTACACTGTTTGCACTAGATGAGCTTTAAATCATTACTCTAGTAATATTGACTTTACTTCGACTTTATTCTCATGCCAGTTAATTCTTGCAATACTATATTCTTCGCCATTTTGTTTTTTGTTTTTTTTTAGTTCTTATTATTCTAATGCCCCATTGTACTGGTTTGCTTTGACCATGACATGAATTCAAGGCTAATTCTTTTGACTTTTTCCAGATTTGTGACATCGCCATAAACTGGGCAGGAGGTTTGCATCATGCCAAAAAGTTTGAGGTGAGAACAAACTTTCCCATCCCCTTTTGATCCGGGTCCATGCTTGTCAGACCTCCAACACGTCTCTGCTGTATTTGCAGGCCTCAGGGTTCTGCTACGTAAATGACATCGTCATCAGCATACTGGAGCTTCTCAAGTACGATCCCGCTTCTTACCCGCCGGCCGTGCCGCATTCATATCGCCGTCCGCCTTTGTAAATCATTGTTGTCTTTCAGGTACCACCCCAGGGTTCTGTACATTGACATTGACATTCACCATGGCGACGGCGTCCAGGAGGCCTTTTACCTGACGGACCGCGTCATGACCGTGTCCTTCCACAAATACGGCAACTATTTCTTCCCCGGCACGGGTAAGCGGTTGCTTAAAGTTCCCGTCTAACGTTGGTTTGTCACGCGCGTGTCGACGCCTCGTTTTTTGGGGGTTTTTTTGTAACGCAGGCGACATGTACGAGGTGGGAGCAGAGAGCGGCCGCTACTACTGCCTCAACGTCCCCCTCAGAGACGGCATCGACGATCAGAGTGAGTCCGAACAGCCGACGGTGACACCAAACGTCGTCCTTAAGGTTGTGTGTTTTATTTATGTGTGTGTGTTTCAGGCTACAGGCAGCTGTTTCAGCCGGTTATCAAGCAGGTGGTGGATTACTACCAGCCCACCTGCATCGTCCTCCAGGTCAGTTCGCTGTTGAGGTGGATCTGTGTGGGTGTGTGTGTGGGTTTGTTAAAACGAGGGTAGCTTGTGTTTGCAGTGTGGAGCAGATTCTCTGGGCTGCGACAGGCTGGGCTGCTTCAACCTCAGCATACGGGGACACGGGTGAGTCGGCCGAGTCCAACGGCGGCGAGTCGGTCGCCGCCGTTGGACTCATCCAGCAATGTTTACTCGTGTCTTTCAGTGAGTGTGTGGAGTTTGTGAAAAGTTTTAAGATCCCTCTGCTGGTTCTCGGAGGAGGAGGATACACGGTGAGGAACGTGGCTCGCTGCTGGTGAGTGGAGAACAGAGAGACGGAAATCCTGCGATTGTTTTTGTAAAAGTCCGTCTTTGCTAATGAAAACGGTTTCTGTCATGCAGGACTTTCGAAACGTCTCTGTTGTTGGAGGAATCCATCAGTGATGAGCTGCCTTATAGCGGTGAGCCTGTTCAGAATTCACTTTATCTTTAGTCTGTAGCGCCATCTGTTGGTGGATCACTGAATTAGAATATGCTCTGGAAGCCTATTTGTGCAAGAGAAGCACATGAAATAAATTCCACATAATTTTCCACTTACAGGTAATAAAAATATGACATTTAGTTAGAATATTTAATACAAAGACATGAGCTTAATGAGAAGTATGTTTTGTCTTTTAATCTGACAAAGTGGCCTTATTGAATGTTTTGTTTCTAATTTTCCTTTTGGCTCTTGCAGAGTATTTTGAGTACTTTGCTCCTGACTTCACGCTGCATCCTGATGTCAGCACCAGGATAGAAAACCAGAACTCCAGACAGGTTAAATATTGTCCCAGTTTTCACTGTTTGTTTTTGTTTCTTGATTGAATTCACTGTGAGATTGAAAAATCAAACTGTCCCTACACAGTTGAAATTACGGACTATTTTAGCCTTGTCCAACTCTGAATGCAAATTTGTAAGTCTTTGTTTTTGCGCTTCCCCTCCCCCCTATTTCTTCTGAACAAAAAAAAAAAATAAAATAAAATCTCAAATTAATAATTCAATAAACTATTTTTTTAATAATATAAAGAAACTACTGCTTCAGGTAATCGTAGTTTATTATCCCTGTGAAGGCACTAGTGGAGCTGGGCAAGAAATTCATTTCGTCAGTTCTATTTTCGGAAAGAGATTTTTCCTTTATTGTTTTTGCATTATAAGAGACAAGAAAGTGAGAGAAAAAAAAAACTGATGAAAATCAGAGATTTTAATTTGCCAGAGCAGTGATGGTTTTATCTTGAACAGGGGTCAAAATTTCTAATTCGATGTAGTAATTCATTAATTTAAACATTTATTGCCCAATGTCAATTTCTAATGTGACTTTATACTTAAATCTGTTCTAAATCTTGCTATCCTAATGAGAATTTTGGTGTTGCAATAATTGAGCATGTCTGAGACAAAACTGTAATCTTGACGAAATCTCTGGTATGAAAAAAAAGGAATGGGATAGATTTGACTGGAATTCAGTTTTTGGCTGCGACTGCTGAGTTTTGGAGTTTTACCTCGTTTATTGTTCAGTAAAACCAGATCGGATCAAGTGTTTTGTTATTGTGTGGGAAAAGGGAATATTTGAAGATCTTCACCGTTTCCGTGTCGCTGCAGTACCTGGAGCAGATCCGTCAGACCGTGTTCGAGAACCTGAAGATGCTGAACCACGCGCCAAGCGTCCAGATCCACGACGTTCCCTCCGACATGCTGAGCTACGAGCGCAACGACGAGCCCGACCCCGACGAGAGGGGAGCCGAGGAAAACTACACTCGGTGGGTTTGTAGCTTTAGCGACGAGTCAGCAGGTGCTTTCATGTGTGAGGGTTTTTTTTTTGTAAACATCTTGATTTGTATGACTTCTGCAGGCCTGAAGCCGCGAATGAGTTCTACGACGGTGACCATGACAACGACAAAGAAAGCGACGTCGAGATCTGAGACTGGAAGCAATTTGGACCGAACTGAGATACGATCAGTTCAACTTTTCCTTCGTCATTGAAGGAAGTTTTTATGGACTTTCACATTTTCCTTTGTTTCATTTTGACTTTGTAATAGTGATAAAAGTTTGTAGTTTTCTATCAGACTCCTGCATTTCAGAAGCCAAAGTCCAAACATTATCTGTGAAATGCTGTTTTAAACTGAATCAACATTTACACTGCTGGACCGGCGCCAGTCCAGCCAGCAACAGTTCTGCCTTTTTTAAAAACGTGTAAACCGAATGACACGAGATGGAAACGTTCACATGAGAAATTGTAGCCAGCTTTGAGTTAAAAAGAAAAACTTTGCATCATGTCCCTCCTGCAGTCTGAAATCCACCCATGTGAGTTTTGATAGATTGGTTTTATTAATAAAAACTGAAACTGTGCTTGTGTCTGTGTGGTAATGTGTTCACCCACCACTAGATGGCGACAAAACACATGGAAAGACAAGCTCAGAGTTCAACTTTATTACTAATGTGTCCTGTAATATGACAATCAGTACCTACAAACACACTTATTACAGTTTAAAATATTTAAAAATGTAACGGTGGGCACTTTCTGAGCCAGACACCGCTGCAGTTCAATAAACACAGCAAGTACTAGACAGCTACTTGTGTATACTCAGCAAAACATTATCAGTAAACCATAAAATGCAGATTTAACCCATAAGGCTCCGATTTCAGCTTCCTGTGGACATTTTAAAAAAAGTTAGTTGTGTGATCCTCTCTTGCATGCATCGTCAGTCAAAAATAAAATGTAACAAGCTCCTGGCTGGCAGCAAGCAATTATAAGAACACAAGTTTAAATAAGCAGACTCCCTCTGTTGGCTGGTATACTGATACCCATTTATCAAAATTCAAAACCAAAGACGAATCAATGCAACAGGGAAACTAGTTCTCTTCTGTAATTGAGCTTAAAACAGCTTCTCTGCACTGCAGATGTGATCAAATGTAAACATAGAGGTCGTGACCTTTGCTCCAAGTGCAGGTTGGGTATCAGAATAGCAGCGTTTTTTTAAAATTCAGCCATCTGTAAGCCAAGACAATACTTCTCAAATCTAAAATAATAATAAAAAAAACCACATTCAAAAAACAAAATACAGAAATCAATTCAGTACGAGACAAAAGCAGCAAATGTCAGTTTTTCCCCTAAACGTCTTAGAAGCAGCTGAACTTTGAGAACTCAGATTTCTGGGACTAAAGCGGTAAAGCAAACATTTGTGGAGTTTAAAGTGCAGTGTTGCAGAAAGAGAGGTTGAACTTTTTGGTTTCTAAACTCTCGCTCCAAAGCACTGTTCTATGTTCTGGTACCGGTTGGACGCCACCTGACTTTAAAATGCACCTTCACCCAGAACAATGCTATTTCTATAATCTAAGTTTCAAGAAGCAAACTGCACATGTGCTCTGTAAAACACATCACCATGGCAGCGCTCAGGAAAGCAGTACCGAGGCTGGGCTGCATGCCGACCCTGCAGAGTTCTAATAATACCGACCCAGAAGCTGCATTCTGCTGAGAGCAGACAGGACAGAAAATCTAAAAGTTGGTTCAGTGACAAACAGCAGCCGATTATGAGAGCTGAGTTCAAGCAGCTTTTTCCTCAAAATTGTTTTGATGGAACAATGTCAGGCAAATCCAACAATAAGAAAGCAGCTGTGGGCATCATGAAACCTCTGATGTGTGGAGAAGCTCAGAAATGAAAGAAAACAAAAATGGTCAGTCTTGTGTGATGCTGAACTGGCTCCAGAGGTTCCGGTCCAGGTGTGACTGAAGGCGTTTGACTCTACAGCTCTTCACTCTCGTACAGAGGAGCCGTGTGCTGAGCGGGGCTCTCCGCCGTCAGGGCAGGAACGTGGCTCAGAGACGACAGCAGCTTCAGGGTCTTGGAGGCAGGAGGAGCCGTTTTCAAGGCTGGCGCTGTGCGAGCTGGAAGAGAAAAAGCGTGGCTGACTGAAACTTGGATAAAAATACATTTATTGCAGCAAACATTGGTGAATTATTACACCAAATTATTTCACATGAAAAGTGCAGCAGAGCCCACCCGGGGAGCCACAAGTCTTAAAGGCGACTGGACACAGGCTGCAGATTCTTCTCATGCCACGTGTCTGAAAATAACTCCTGCCCAGTGCAGAGCGGCAGGTGTGGCTCCCTGCCAGGTAACAGCATGTCCACACAGGAACAATGGGTCACTTTTAGCATTCCCAGTTTAAACTAGACTTAACGCATGTTGATACAGAAAGGAAAAAGTTTCATTTTTCTCTTTTGCTTCAGGTTAAAAACACTGTTGCTTTGAATAGATGACGGTTTTCTTCACTCAGCTGGAACTTCCACACCACAGCTAAAGCCAGAGCTGATAACCTATCCCTAAAACTAACCACTTACTAACTTAGTACAGGGTACATTTCACGTGATTTTTCTAAATCACAAGAATAAAGTTGTAAAATGAGAACAATTTTGGAAAAAAGTAAAAATAAAGTACAGGGGGGGAAAAAAATCAATTTATATAAAGTAAAAAGCAATTTTGTAAAGTTTGTAAGTGTATGAGTCAAAAAGAATTTGTAAAGTACAAGAAGAAAGTGAATGTATGAGGAAAAGTGTGTAATTTACAATAAAAAAAAATCGTAATATTTGTAATAAAAAAACCTGAATACACGAGAAAAAAGTCTGAATGTACGACAATTTGTAAAGATCATAATATCTGAGGATAAAGGTTTGTAACACCAGAAAAAAAGTTCAGAATGTAGGTGAACAAGAGCTTTGAACAAACGATTTGCCATTAAAACAACTATATTTCACGACTCATTGTCTAGTAATATGACTTTCTCCTCTATAATGAGTATTCTAATGATTAAAAGATTAATAAATCTTGCCGTTTTAACATTTTGTGGTACTAAGCTATGGTGCATCCTATGGCCAGAAGAAAATGCGATTTCTGAGTTTCTCATAGCCAGTTGCTCAGAATCATCCGTCATTTTGTACAGAACAATAATGCAGCCTTCCCTGTGTGTGTGTAACTAAACTCAATGAGCCACCAGCCTGTAAACTCACTTTCTACTCATGCTGGTGAGCCGTTGTGTTTGTGGGAACATGGTGTGCTCCACAGAACAGATGCTGTTATTTGATAAAGCAGAAACCCAATAGCGAAGCTGCACTTTCATCTCGTGAGCCTTCCTCATCGTCCACTGCAGTGATGCGTTCGGATGTAAACTGAACAGCTCGCCGCCTCACGAGTTCAGAGTTTCTGCTCGATCACATAGCAGTTCTGGAGGACAGCAGATGGACAATGTGTGCTCAGGGCTACAATGAATCCAGCTCTGTTTGATTTTACAGCTTTGCCTCTATGGTAACCTGCAGCGCGTCTCATGCAACAGATGGCTCTGATGGGAGTCTTTCAGGAACATTTGCATTTGGACTTACTGCCAACGTCCAGCCTGGCGTTGCAGGTAGACATGCCGGCTTCGTTAATGGCCGACAGCGTGTACCAGCCAGAGTCGGACTTAGTCACTCTATCAATCAGCAGGCACTGGCGACCCGAGCCGTCCTGGTACAGACTAGAGATAGAAACCAACGTTAACACATGAAGGTCCTGCTAGCAGAGTTCAGCTCTCAGTCTGAGGTCAACTTTCATCCATCGTTATTGTGAAAGCTGTGAAGAGTGTTTATTTTCACTGGAAGGTGTAAAATGAGTGGTTAGCGTTTCACCTCATTCTGTTGGGGTCGATGCGCAGCATGTCTTTGTCCTTCTTCCAGAAAAGCTGTGGAGGAGGAGAAGCATCAACTTTACACTCTAACCGAACAGTGTCTCCTTCCAGAGCTCTGGTGTTCAACATCTTTTGGACAAAGGTGGGAGGGCGGAGGGCTTCCTGAGCTGCAAAACAAACATTTTTTACTTCTAATTCCAGTCAGCCAAACACCTATGTCTTTTTATTTCACATTTTCAGCATATGGCGTCAGATTTATACCTATGACGTCCAACCTCATGGTAAACCTGCTCTCTCCAGCTCGGTTCTTGGCCACACACTCGTACACACCGGCATGATGCACCGTGACGATCTCTATGATGAATGAATGCATCCCTTTCTCACACACCAGCATCTTATGGTAATCGTCTGGGCGGATAGCCTTGCCGTCCAGGCACCAGGAGATGTCTGGGGCCGGGAGCCCGCTGACCTGCATCCGAACGAAAGAAGACATTTCTCACTCTGCGATGGCTTCCTGAGAAATCTGGACAATCACACCGAAAGGTGTGAGTGGATCACCTTGAAGTCGACCCTACAGAAGCGTCCTTCTTCAACTGTGAGATCTGGGGGGATCTGAAGGAAACGAGGAGCGAAACATTTCTCCTGGATCGCAGATCCCTCGTTAGTCTTCTCATCTGTCCCGGAGTGGTGCCTCCCCCTGACAGGGATCAGATTTGATCATTTCAATTTTAATGACTCCATGTTACTTAATCGACTGCGCACACACACACACACACCCACACACACACACACACCCACACACACACATATATGTGTAAGCAGAATATTTCTGGTTTGTTTCTGTACATGAAGGATGAGCCCATAGTTGTTTCCATTAACAATATGACTGCGCAACTTGAAATTTTGAAAAATAAATTCACTGAATGGAAACATGCCAATTTTGAAAAAAGTTCTTCAATCAAATGTTTTGGGACTAGCGCGAGTCAGTTTTTCAGTTGAATTGAAATAATTGAACTTTGCAAAAAACTGCAATGGAAAAACTTTAATCGCACAACATGAGTCACATGATTGTTACTACTGGCAAAAATGATAGACAACGGTGACAGGAAGTAGGAGGAGCATGATTTTGTTTGGACGATGTGCAGCTGGCGCCATCAGAGCTCACAGCATCGCACAGTTCATAAAGTTGAGTCATTCAGTGTGTTGAATCCATAGCTCTTCTATAAAATGGTAGACTACAATTTTCCCAATGGTTGCTCACAAGGAGGCGTGGCTTGTTGCTACTGAACAATATGCCAAAGTCTCTTCTGATTGGCTGACAAATTGCTAGAGCCATAGCCGAGTTATCAATATAATCTCAGGTAACTGTTTACATCTGTCACTGCGATGATTTTAATGACTTATCAAATGAATAAACTAATTCAGGTGTGATTTTACTTGTGTTTCTTATTTAATGAAAAAAACAAAACACTGTAATTCTGAAATTGTGTTTTTGACATTGGCAGAATATTGACAAAGATTTGAGATTTGAGCTTCAATTTGTAATGGAGACAAATGTCTCCATTACAAATTGAAGACAAATGTGCATTTGATTATTATTTGAAATTAGGACAAATGTCCCATATGGTTGGAGAAATCTTGAAATTCCAGCTGAATCTTTCTTCTAAGACACTTCCTGAGCACATGACATTACAAAGTGATTATTATGTTCCAGCCGCACGTTTTCCACAAGACTAACACTTACAGCTGCACACAGTAAACACTGGCCTGCTCCCACATTCAACCTCCCAAGGTGAAAGCAAAATAAAAGCAGTACTGATGTGTGAATCATAGTTACCACAGTCCACCTGTTCGTCTTCCTTCTGGAGACTCTGACTGCAACAGACAACAGGGTTGGTGTTACAGCTTTGAAAACTCATAACAGTGAAGAGCAGGACAAACGCCAGGAGGGGAGCTCTGAGTGTGTGGATGTTTGGACACAATAGGCCTGTTGTCACCAGTGGAGGGGACCCTTTCTCAGAAGGCTGGATCAAAATAACTTCTGACTAACCTAGCTGGATGTGAAGGATGTGCATTTGAGAGTGTGTGGACATGCCTGCATTGGCATTGTGTGTGTGTGTGAGAGAAAGGATGGTGCAAAGCCCAGAGAGCAGCGCAGTGTGGTTAAAATGACAGCAGCTCACTGGCTCTTTCAGCTTGTTTAGAGGCCCTGAGAGGGAAACGGGCTTCCCATGCAGCCTTTCAAACCATGATGGCTACATTAGTGTTGACTCTCCCAAAAGCAACAGGATCAAATGGATTGAAGATTTCATAACCTTGAGCAAATATTCATTTTATTTTCATTTAAAAAGTAGCATCTAAAAAGTGTGCCATGCACATGTATTCAAAGATTAGATACTTTGTAGGAACATCTTTTCCTGAGTCAGAGCTGTAAGTCTTTAAAGTAAAACAAACCCTCAGTGTATTATAAGCCTGGCAGCCCACCAGGCTTTGCTTGCCCCCTGCCAGGATAAATATTGCTTTGTAATTTATTGTAGTGTTTTTTTAGACACCAGTAATGGGGATGGCATAGATGGGTAAAAGAGTCTCTTGTTGAGTTGGTTAAAGCACAATGCCAACATATATGGTCAGTGTTTGAACTCACAGGGAGCCTGAGGTCAGGGGTAATTTTATAATTCACTTGAACAACACAACCACTGCCAACAACTTTAATTAGAATGAAACAACTGAAATACAAAATATATTTATGTTAATTGTTTCTTGGAGACTTTATAGTTGGTGTTTAGGTATTGTTGTTAATGTCTTCTAATAACACTTAAATTATTACATTTAATGTCAGCTTTAAACTCGTTCTAACTCAATGTGGTAGACCGCTGGGCTTGGCAAGTTTTCTGGGGAAAATCTTGAAGCACAACCCAGACGAGTCAAGAGTTTAGACTCTCCTGACTCGCCGTAGGCTTACATGCCTGAGTGAGACGTCTTCTACCAAAACTCCAGGTGTTGTGGATGTCAACCAAGCTGTAGCAACCTAAAGAGAGCAGCACTAAGACGATTTTAGGCCAAATATTGCAAAATTAAACAAACTTACAAGAAAATGTCTAAATTTCCCCAGACACATAAACATGGCACGCTTAAGAATTTAACAATTTATCTTCAAGGGTTTGTCTTTACCACATCTAAAAGCTAAAGTGTTTGCCCATTCTTTGCATGTAGCAAAGTTTTCTAAACTTTGGATACACATTTTCAAGGATTTAGTTCTGAACTTAGGCTAGACCAACATGGATTACATTTACTAACCTCTGAAAGTAATGGATGGGTGTTTGGTTAAAGATGCACATCACACTTCAGATTAAAAAAAAAATTTTTTTATGTACTTCTAACTTATAGCTCTCCTATCCTATCCTAACAGACTCCTTTGTGTTGGTCTATTACATGTTCATGATGAACTGTGGACAAGTTCGAAGGGGTTTAAAAATGTTTGTACATCAGTAATATTATGGGTTCTTCTGATACACTGCATTTGATGCTTTCCTTACTAAACAGAAAACCGTAGTACCTGGTCAAGCTGTAAGTCAGAGAGATTGTCTTGGTCCATCATATACGTAGCATTGTCTGGACCCAGCAGCCTGCGAGCCATTCGCTCCTCATACGACAGTTTCTGGAAAGAAAGAAAAGCATTCTTACTAAACTGGCTTAGAGGAAACAAAGCGTGAGAACAGTGGTTCAGAACATGAGTTTAAAGTAGTTTCTTCAAATCAAGGCAGCAGAAGAGCCTTCAAAAGCAGATTAGAGTTGGGTAGAAAGCAATCAGTAAAGCTTTGATGTAATGTTGGTGAGAAAACTTCAGTTCATTTTCCACAGAATAAAATGAAACTTGTACAGCTGTTTTTATGAATGAATCAATTTGTTTATATATAAACCAAGAAAAAAGAAAATACACCCTTAGTAAGGCAAGCAAAACACTTTTAGATGCTTTGTTTGACAAGCAGTTTTTGATGGATCATGTCTATAGTTTAGTTTGTGTTTATTTTACACAGGAAGTGTTTTCTTTTTCCTGTAGTCCATCAGTCACACCTGGCTGTGTCTCCTCCTGGCTTCCTTGGAGCGAAGCTTCTTTTCCAGATCCTGAATCAAGGCGTCTTTAGAGCCCTGGATGTCTTCGTCTGTGGAGCGGGAGGACGACGGCCGAGGAGCTACAGATTTCTTCAAGATGGGCTTAGGAAGGCTGAAGGGAGCAGTGAGAAAAGATAACAGATAGAAAGAAGAAAACATTTTCAGAGACTGAAAATTAAGATAAAATCTCACTTCAAAGAATTCCTACCCCTTTTAGATCATATTTTGTCAGACAAACTTCTGTGTCTCTTACTAGGATTTTATGCTGTAGATTAACCCAGAATAAGCCTGTTCTTGTGTAGCACTTTATCAAGTCCAGTTCAAAACATAAAAAGGAGGGAGAGGTGTCCTGCCCAAAGACAGCAGCAGACAGGTGAAATGTGGGTTCAAACCGGCTGGCAACCCACTGAGCCACCGTCACACTGGTGGTGGAATCAGCCGCTTATAAAAACCAATGAGGTCATAGGTCAGGAAAAGAGGTTTTCAGTCATGGCCGACTCAGACGAAGTTTTTCAACCTAAAACAGATACGGTGGGCATGTTTCATCAGCCTTCTTTACTACACCCCAAGAAGAACCTCCATAAATACAAAGTATTAATCAGAGAAGAGAGCTCCATGGAAACGCTGGAGGAGCTGCAGGGATCTACTGCTCATGTGGAAGAATATAGCTTTATTAAGAATTAAACTATTCTTCTAAGGATCTGTCAAGTTTGCTCTTAATGCGTCTCTGAATATTTTAAAGATACGTTCAATGTAACGTTACACAAGCTGTAGCTTTTAAGGGGTGTGAATACTTTTGCCCGGGAGTGCGTTTTATAAACATCACACCTCTAAACGGGAAAGTGCATTTAAACTCACGTGTTTGACGTCCCCTTGTAGCCGGCAGGCAGGGAGACGACAGTGGGCTGAACCCTGCTCTGATTGTTCATCTGGGGGAGGGAGGATGAGGAAGGACGGTGAGGGATGGAGGGAGACACTGGGAGGGGCTGCTGAGGAAGGGAGGATGTGGAAGCAGAGGTCCTCATAGGGAGGAGGGGACTGGAGGGCGCCAGCGGGGAGCAGGAAGGGGAGATGGAGGGGTGGGGGAGGCTGGAGCTGGGAGACAGTTTGGAGGAGAACGAGGAGGACGGGGAGGGCAGGACAGAGCAGAGGTAGGCAGCAGATGCAGACAGGGCATCCTGGTTGGCAGGTAGGCTGGCACTACCAAGGCCAGAGGCGCTGGGGACCCTGGGGGTGAGGGTGATGGTGGAGCGCATGGTGGCCCGGGGTAGCGAGGAGGAGGAGGTAGAGGGAGGGAGCAGGGAGGCACTGGAAGAAAAAGGAGGCGCAGCAGAGGAGGCTGAGGTGGATGTAGGAGAGCTGAGGCTGGATGAGGAGGGGGAGGACTTGGCTGTTCCGTTGGCCTGCATCTGGATCTGACCGTGGGCCACTGACCTGGTCTGGTTCTGACTCAGGCTTAGCGACTGGAACTGGGACTGAGTCTGGGACACAGACTTGGACACGGACTGAGCTTGAGAAAACGACTGAGTGTGACTGGCCTTCATCTGGCCCTCTGTGACGTTGGCGCTGCTCTGGGTACTGCTGAGGTTCTGCTGGTTGTTCTGGTTCTCCTGGGCTTCCCTCAGTACGCTCTCATAGCTGGGCGCCTGGAAGGCCGCCTGCGACTGGATGAAGTGCCTCGGTCGCTCATAGTTGAAGGCGCTGGGCGGGAAGGCGCCGGGGGTGAAGGAGGGCAGGTCCGACAGGTTCATGTTGTTCCCTCCTGACTGGGAGGACTGGGAGAAAACGGGACGTTTAATCTCACAGGATTAAACAGCAGATTATCAGCCCCTCAAACTTACCGTGAAGCTCAGCTTGCTTGGCGTGAACAGCTTGGGCGTTTGGATTTTCTCCTTGACTTGTGCTGGCGGTGAGGGCGGAGGAGGGGGGCTCGGCGTGCAGACCCTGACAGGAACCTCTGGTGACCTTTGACCCTCTGAGCTCAGAGCACTTTCTTCCTCGCTGCGACCTAACGGCTCCTCGATGGAGCAGCTGGCGGGTTCAGGCTCGGGGAGACTAAAGGAGAGACAGACAGGAGTCAGAAAGAACCACAAGGAGGGAAATGTAGCCTAAAGGTCTGAAATGGAGCTGCTGAGTATTTATTGTATCATTTATCATGAGCGATGTCTCATCTGATTTACAGTCATAATAAATACCAATTAAAGATGTTTAAAACCATGCAAAATGTATTATTGTCAGGATTCATAGTCCAACTATTTTCTCCATTGTTTGTTCAATAAAATCACCAATAAACCTGATAACAGTTACTGAGTGCAGCTTTGTGATGCAAACCTCACTTCTTCATGTGAGAAGTGCATTACAGATGGGAATGATATTCAAGAACATTATTCGTGTTTGTGGGAATGCGATTGCTGTGACGACGTGGCAACACTAAAGTTGACGGCAAAAGATGTAATGATAAGTTATAGATCATTTTCATCATTAACATCTTATCCTGAAATGATTAAACTAAGTTCATATCGCCCAGCTTTAGTTTAAAGTATGTTTGAAAGAAAAATAAAAGAATCTTCAGTAAAAAAAAAAAGAAGAAAAAAACAGATCAACGTTAAACAAGGTAATAATTTCATATTTAAAGAAAAACCAGAGAGTCAGTTATTTAAAAAAATAAATAAAGTTTGGATCAGCAAAAGTAAACAATCAGAGTTGTTGAAATTAAAGGCCCATTAAATGTTTTACAGTGCTGACTGATGAGAGTAGCAGATAGAGGAGGTTCTGCTCCCGTTTCAGCCCAGTCAGCCGGTTTCCTCCTCTAATAGCAGCATGTCTGCTCCTCTACTTTTCTACTGGGAAAGAAAGAATGCCGTTGCCATGACCACCACGTAGTCGCCCTACACAGCAGAATAATGACAATAGTTGTTCTCTCTCTCATACTGTGGTTCAGAGCCGGATCCCGTCTCCTCAGGGCATAAAACCAGGTTTGCACTGCCAGCATGAGCCGACCCAGACTCTGAACAGGTTCAGTCACATTTTGATACTGCAGATTCACAACTCGACTGTATAAATCACACAAACACCAACAACAAACCTTGGCTTTAAATATCATGAAATTATTATAGTCCAATGGTTACATAACTGAAATACTGTCTTACAGTGTTCTGCATTCAGGGGTCAAAACAATACCAGAAAAATCAGAACAAGCTGTTCTTTGGGGAAAAAAAACCAAACAAACAAAAAAAAAACATATCCTCCCCCCCAATATTTTCTTTAGCTATAAAAAGCTTAAAGAATGAGTGCAACATGTAGTGCTGTATTGTTAAATTGGGATTAAAACAATCACCAGTTTGAAAATGAATACTTTCACCGTGCCTAAAAGTGTAAGGTTTTCTAAGTTATTAGAAAACTTATTTTACAAATACATTAGTAGGATGAAAACATAGCTGGAAAAAATGACATAAAATTACAAGGAATAGTACGTTTCAATGAGGAAAAAAAAGCTTGGATAGAGTTATCAATACATGATCAGCTTTTACATTCTTCTTTAAAATGATCACTTTCAACATTTCAAGATCCTGCTGCTGATAATTAGCATTTTAGGCATTACAATGTTTATTTTATTACTTGAAAATGAACCGATTTATTTACTTTTATGTATTTTTAATATGGTATTGTATAAGTGATGGAATGAAAATCTGCACAATGTGCCATTGTTTTGATAATTGTTGATTATCAAAACAATTGTTAGCTGCAGCTCTATGTAGGAAGTTATTATAAAATTACATATTTATTCTCCTAATATTGTGGTTTTAATCTCTTATTTTGAGTTTATTCTCACAGTCTTATAACTTCAATCCCAAAACTAAAAATGAAATTCTTATAGTGACTATGAGTCACTTTTTTAGTGAACAACTGATAGAAAACCACTCATAATTGGCGGTTCTCAGCATCTGTTAAAGGAAGTCAGGAGAAACATGTAGATGGAGGCGTCCATTAAAACAGAGGCCTGCCAGCTGTTCAGTAAGGCTGCTGCTTAAAGAAAGAACAGGAACGCTACGTTGAATGCGCTTCCAGCTCCTGTTTATCATGGAGCATGCTTGGAAATGTTCCTGGTCTTTTGGACAGCTCAGAGGTAAAATAAGGGTCTACGTTTACAAGAAACATAAAAAGAGACTGTGCTTGCAGTGAACAAACCAACATAAAAAGTCAGAAGACTGTTTAAAATGTCTCGCTTCATTAGTTTGAAATATTATCGCTCCCTCAAAAACAGTGAACTGTCAATGTCCGTCATTAATCAGACCATAATACAGCATTCACAATGAATATATAAAATAATGTAAAAACTAATTAAGACAAACTTAAAAAAAAAGCTTCTTTAAAATACAATTTTATAGCAACAATGCTATTAAAAAACAGATGAATTTATTGAGTTCTGAATGGAACGTTTGAATCGACTGCAATCGGTACAGACATCGATGTACAGAAGTCTGACATTAAAAGTAATAGCAAAATCCTGATTTTAAGAAAACATGGCTACTTCAACAACAAAAAAGCAACTGGCTCAACAACTGAGCCCAACAGAGTCTGAAATGAAGATATTGGGCTTTTATAGTCAACTTTCAGGGACGACTACTTGTGAGAACATTGTTAAACGTGTGAATCTTACACTTCATTTCCTACAGATACAAACTCTCTCAATTTCAACTACTTGTTAACTGAACACACTCCAAACTTTTGTGGGTAAAAAAAAAACAAACACCAATCAAAAGAGAGCATCCCTACTTTACTCGTGTGTGTGTGTGTGTGTGTGTGAGGGGTGTGTGTGCGTGTGTGTGTGTGTGTGACAGTCTGTGCATTTGTGTGATAAAGTGGCCTCAGCTATATTCGTCTTGGTATTCGGACATCAGCTGGCAGGTGCAAACACTAAAGCGGTGACAGAGCGACTTTAGCATTCCAGCAAGATGGACACAAGAGCCGCACGGCATTGTGGGTTGGCCCAATGCAAGTCAATGACATCACAGCGACAAAGACGTTGATAGCACTTTGTAATCTAGAACTATCGCTGCAGACACAGACTTCATACTTTCCTACAAGGTTGACGCACTCAAGGATATTAGGTTGTGCACCAACTTGATCCCTGACAGCTTAGTGATGTACACTGCGTAATAGCTGTTTGGACATGAAAGAGAAATGATTCATTTATCTACGAAGAACTAATTATCCAATCATTCTGGCACCAGTTTTCTGAAACGCAGTCGTGTGGAGCACGAGAGAAGAACGTGGCTGGTTTCTGAAGGACGCTGCCGCCATGTCTGCTCTTCAGATTACATGTGAGATCACAGTTCTGGACAGCACTCTCTGACCAACATACTTCACACCGTGAAGCCCTCCCTGGAGTTGAACATGAACCAAAGTATCAGGTCGAGTTAAGAGACACACCAGCTGAACTGCGTCCAATAAGAAGGGCAAGGAAAGCATTTATTTATACCCCTCTCAGAGGTTAAATTAATTATGGTCCGCTCGCTGCAGTATGGAAACTTTTCATGAAGAATTGATTTGAGATTCAACTGAATACCACAACGTTTTCCTTTTGTTATTTAAAAAAAAAAACTTCACGTCTTTGAAGGAAAAGCATTTGAATGCCTGCTGTGCAAAAGAAAACATTTACTTGGGAAGTGAAAGTGATCTGACTGGGAAGTGTTAAAGCCTCAAGGTCAGGGGGCTTCTAACACCTCACCACAGCTTCCCGCTCAGGTCATTTAGCTGCAATGTCACTGCTGCAAACACAGAGAGCAAACAAAAAAAACTATTGGGAAAGTTTTGGGTCCCCGTGCAGAGTGACGTCACGAGCAGCTGAGTAGAAAGGGACCAGCACCGGGAGGAATCATGGTTCTAATACCGAGACTCACATTTTAACAGTTTCTAAGGCACTGTGTGTGTGAACGTGAAATTAAAGAGAGATGACAACATGTCGGAACTGGAACCTGCTGCAATTAACCCAGAATAGTTCATTATCCCGTCAGCGTTTTCTGAAACACCGACAAAAAAACCCGGACAGAGATTTTTTTTTTTTTTTTGTCCTCCCTTTCACGCGCTCGAGACACACACACACACACACACCCACACACACACACATAGTTTAGCTCATTTTTGGAGGGCGTGACATTAATTTATTTAGTTGGAAAAACCAAAAAAACAAACAAAACAACAACAACATTGAGGTAAAAAAGTTAAGCCGTCTAAAATTCAAAATGCACCGTGGAGCTCAAACACACGGACATAAACCGAGTTAAAACGCTCTCAGCAGCCACAGGCCTGCTGTTCTTACCTCGCCACACGTTTCCTCGCCACAGAGCTCGAGTGGCTGAATGAAAGCGGCTCTTCCACGCCGCAGTGACTCCACTAAACTCAGCTGGAGCAAAAAAACTCAGCGAGGCTGGCTGGCCGGGGACTGCAACAGGTGACACGGCGCGCTCACGTACGGCTCGCGCGCTGCTCCAGCTCATTAACTGCCCGTGAGAGCTCATTCGTGTTACCATGGTTACGAATTTGCGTCTCGTTTTACTCATCTTTAACGGGTTTAATTGGTTCCTTTTCAGTTTTAACAGGGATAATGGACATAAAAATAAAACTTATATATATATGTATTTATTTGTTGTGTTGTAGGTGTGCAATATATATATATATATATATATATATATATAGATATATATATAGATATACATATATATATACATGTATATATGTATATATACATATATATACATATATATATATGTATATCTATATATATATATATCTATATATATATATATATATATATATATATATATATATATATACATATATATAGATATATATATATATTGCACACCTACAACACAACAAATAAATACAATAAACAACCTGGAGAAAACTAGATTCACGTGTGTTGTGTGTTCTTGGGAATTTGCCGTGTATTTAAATCGCAACCAGCATGGAAACACTGGGTGGACACGGCGTGTTGCTGTAACCGAGGCAATTAGGCTTTGATGCAACACTGCAAAGGTCATGTAAGAGATCAATGGTTTTATTAACACATTGGACACCTTCTTAGCCACGGATTGGGACTGAAACAGCTGGTGTTAATTTGCGCTCACTGGCAGGGTTGCTGTCTAATTGCTGAGTGATTTCAGATGGCGTGTCAAGGCTTTTGCGCATCCAGTTTACGTCACACATAACCACATTTATGTTCAATACTTCATTGTTGTACCTGTTGAATCAATAATATCATGTTTTTGTTCCCGTGCACAATAAATATTGTAAATTAATAATTGTATTAATTTAGTTATAACTACTTATAACTACTAGTTATAACTACTCAAACAGAAGTTTGAGTAGTTATAACCTTTTTCAAGTGTTAAAACTACTCAGTTTCTTGTTGAAAAAACCTCTGAAAAGAGTTAAATTAACACCACTTCTGGTACGGACCAAATAGACTCAGCATAACTGCAGAATTTACTGCTCAAAGTGAGCCAGGTTGTGCTGCAGGTAATTGGAGTCTGTATGATTGAACCATATATTTCTGTTTATAAATGTGTTGGGAGTTTTTTTTTTCCCTTTGTAAAGTTCCTTCATACCGCTTTTCGTGTAAACTGGTGCTCTGTGAATAAACTGAACAGAATCTTACTTTATTAGTTACTCTGCAAAGCGAGTCAACTTCACATGAAATTATCTCGGCTAAAGCAGCGTTAACCCTACACATGTTGACGTATTAAACTAATTCATCATTTCCTAAGTAGATATAAAGAGCCAAAAGAGACACAGCCTAACAACTGGTGTAGTAAGTTCTTATATATATTTAAATTAAACTTTTTAAAATAAATACAAAAAAAACAAAAAAAATGAATAAAAGCACATAAGCATTTACAGACACAACCCCTCAATGTGTTTGTGGCTACATCTGATGAGTTTGATCTCTCTGCCACAACAATTCAACATTGTGTCAGTTACTCTGACAAAAGAAAATACAATCAGTGTTGGATCAGTTTCATGCACATCACAAGGATCCAAAGCGAGACCTCGTCTTGGAAAAATCCGATCGCAGTTTTATTTTCTTCTACTCGGAATATAATCCCACTAAAACGTAACGAGAGACGTGTGAGACGGTGGTCAGAGAAAGGTGCAGCAGTCCTGGAGTGTTGCCCCGAGGCTCCAGACTGGGCTGCACTGCGCCGGCCGCATGGAGAGGGCATCGACGCAACGACTGAGCGTGCGACCCGCTTCAAGCTACTGCGTGGACGACACAATCCCCACCAGAACAGTAATATGCCTCACTGATAACACACGTTGGCTCACCAGTAAAAGTAAAGAACTGCTAAACAAACAAACAAAAAGAAGAGTCTTTAAAGAGTTGTGAGGGAGTATACAGAAGCAACTCTGTATTAGAGACGACAAGGAAGCGTACAGAAAGAATCTGGGTAGTGAATATTTACAATACTGCATGTCTGGATGGTGTCAGCGCTAAAGGCCCTCATGTAGAGCAGCAATAAGGGATGTTGCAGCACCTCTTCCACTTTTGAATTATTGTTTTTAATGGTAAATAAACAATTTTTCTTGTAATGCATGGAAACTATTATTTAGTTTCCTTGCATTTTGTTGCACGGAAACTAAATCAATAAAAATACAGTACTCACTCCAGAAATGCAATCCTTAAGGATTCAAGGACTTTTTATCCTTGAATTGTCAAACCAACCTTCGCTTGTTTGTGGCACAAGAATTTGGATTCAGGTCCCAGATTAAAAAATAAAATAAAAAAACATAAGAAGTAAATGGGTAAAAAATAATTTTCAAAAAGGAATAGAAATTAAGAGCAACAACACGTTTCTGATGTAGAGAAACGGCAGGAGAGAGAGAGAGAAAAAAAAGAGTAATTTTGGAAATGGACACCAGCGACCTCCTGTGGATAAACACGTGAACTACAGCACATGTGCAGCACATAGATTTAATATCAGCAGTAATGGCCTAAGTCATTTTTTAAAAGATGATTTCAGGAGATTAAAAAAAACCCACTTTTGGTAAAAAAAAAAAAAAAAAAAAAAAAGAAAAAAATGAATTAGGAAGGTGAATATGTTAAATGTAACAGAATTAATGGAACACTTGACCACCTGGTACAATAAATTATTTTTTTTTCTATAATATAAAAAAAAAACAATGACTTGCTTGCTTACTCTTTTGATGGCTTTTTTTCTTGCAACTTTTCAACTATGCTAGAACAGAGCATTAAATTACAGGGGAATAAAAAAAAAACGACCTCTAGGTCATATAACGTCTCAGTGTGTGAGAGCCTTCATGTACTCACTCTGCACCGTGGATGCTGTCTTCTAAGGGGCTGTCGGGCCACTCCGGAGGGGGAAGGTTCATACAGTCGGGCGACACAGGAGGGAAATCCTCTATGCTCCTCCTGAAGGAAGTGGTTTCCTGGTGGTGCTCCGCCCCGCTGTCTTCCTGACTGAGAGACAGCGCGTCTTGCTGGCGAATTGCCTCGACCTCCAGCTGCTCCTCCAGGTCTGGTGTGTGTGTGTGTGTGTGTGTGAGACAGCGACGCAGGTGAGCTCACGGATCATGCAGCGGGTTTGCGAGACAGCCAGAGAGGGCATACCGTTGTAGACTTCCAGTGTGGCTGAGCAGGAAACCGTGCCGTAGGAGTTGAGCACCACACACTTGAACAGGCCGGAGTCTTCGGGGAAAGCCTCGGTGATCACCAGCGTACACAGCTCCTCTGCGGAGACGAGACTTCAGCGATACTCACAGGAATACACATCTTCCATTTTCTGTTTCGTGCATAAATCGCCGACATTGTGTCTTGAGCCCAGTTCACACTACACGATTTTAGAAAAGTCGGCCGATTCTGAAACCGTGAGAGACCACACACTAGCCGATTTAAAATCGTAGGTGTAACGGGTTCGATCATAGAGTGTGAGGTTTCACTCGAAGACATTCTTATTCCAGACACGAAATCCCTTCAAATTAAAATTCTGCGCTACCACACCTGAATTTAGAGTGAACAAACAAACATGGACAACGACGTTGAAGTGGTAACTTTAGTTTGCGGACTTGTGTTAACCCAAAAAAGACGTAACCATTAAGAACTGGAGACATTGCGAGCAAGGATTATATTTGTTGCATCGCAACATGGAGGTGAGGTTTTTTTTTTCTTTTTTCATAAAAAATACTGTTTTTAATGTTTTCGGTTTTGACGTTTAATTAACCGTTACCGTTTACGTATAATTTTATATTTTTCACTGCGTTTATGTTGTTGTAGAATAGAATACCTTGTTTCAGAAAACGGAATGACTGAAACATCAGAGTAGCTTAAACTAGAAGAAAGCATTTCCTGCATATTCGTTTTTAGAAAATCAGATGGCGGTTATCCTTTCCCCCCCCCCAACTGACCGCGAAAGCTTAACGTATTCCAGCTCCTTTAATTGAAACTTATTGTATTGTTTAAAATTGTATTATGACTGCAAAATAAAATGAAATGCGCCATTTCAACCAACGATTGGAATGCGCTTCTCAACCAGGTATAGGCTACTCTGTGCAATAATTTTATAATTATCTGTCATTTAAAAAAACAAAAACAACAACAACAAAAAAAACAACGATCCAGCGACTCTCGATTGCGCCATGTCAGCTGTTCTTGGGACTCCTACCGTGCTTACACCACAGACATTGCGATGAATGAGCCAAGATGATTAAACACGTTCAATATCCCCGATTTTAGATCAAAGCGGTCCCGACGTTCCACCGACTGGACCCGATCAGTCGTAACACACCACACACTACAGGATGATCGGTTACGATTGTCGGAAGCGACAATCTTAGAACTCAGAAGGTTCTAAGATTGTCAAGGGCAAAATCGGGGCAAAAAATCGTGTAGTGCGAGCTGGGCATTATCAGGCCTTACTTTTAAAGAACTACTCTTATAGTTATGTCTAAACTTTGTAAAAGTCAACCAACGAGCCTTACCGTGAAAAAAAACAAAAAACAGAAATTTATGTGTATTCATGGACTATTTTCATCCTCCTACTATTATTATTTCATGCAATCTGTGTTTTGGACTCACCTGGCACCGATGCAGCGCTGCCTTCTGGAAACACAAGGACAGATTGTTTGAGTTAATTTTAGTTTTTGGTTCTGATTAAAGTAATTCACATCTGAAGATCCAGTAAATGCAAACTGCTTTATATCTACGGTCTTTTTAGTTTTACTGTCACAGACAATACAAAAATGCCATAATGTACTGAAGTATAAAGACAGAATCAACTAACACAAAAGGAACTTTTATTCTGAGTGGAGAACTGTGTTTCTTCTTATAACCGGTTCTCAAAATCGTAAGGTTAGTATTTGCAACCATAAAACACATAATAAAAATGTTTAAAAATATCTTCTTTAACATGAAGACGGACTAAAATCTGTTAACACCACTGAGGGCCTCATCTATAAGTCACTTCTTGACTCCAATATTTTTAAGATCAAATGTGTCAGATATCCAGTATGGACTCTGCTTAAACTTTGTTACATCGTATGACTCCACCTCACACTTACTCTTGCGCAATATCCTAAAATCGTCAGAGTCCTGTATTTGTTCGTCTTCTCTGTACCACATGACCTGCAGCGGAGGGGTCCCCCTCAGCCGGCACTCCAGGACCACCAGCTGACCTTTCACTGTGGACATGTCATGGAGGCACTGGGGTGGATTGAGGGTGATGATGAGGAGGGTTCAAAGGAAGACAAGAAGTAGGGAAGAGAAGGTGGATGAGCCTGATGTCAGAAGAGATTTATACACAGCTAGTTCTGATATTTGCACCTTGTTTAAGGCCAGGGTGTCCAAACATTTTGTCACGTGGGGCAAAATGTCTGTTCTGATTTAAAAAAAGAACAGCTAGTTTTCAAATTCTTGTAGGCTCAATTGAACAAATTTATTTCTCAACATAATACGATTTCTTTCAAAACACTGACGATGCAGCCAAAATGAACTCGTTAGACAAAAGTTGACTTTGGTGAAGCAAAGTCAGCTTTTCAGCAAAAGTCTTTGAATAAGAGCTTGGTTATAAAAAAAATAAATAAAATGAAAACGAAAGCAAAAACAAGTACTTTGTAACATACTTAACTTTTGTTCTATTGTAAGAAAAATTGTTGGCGGTAATTTTACTCTGATTACAAGTAAAAAGTCTCCATCAGTCCAAGGGCCACAAACAGACCCAAGCTGTGCTTTGGACACCCCTGGTTTATGTGTACCATTTTATAGCCTGATCAAGTAACTATGTTAACTTTAGTTGTTATAAAAATACTGCTTATATATAATTTAACACCTTGAAATTGGGCCTCTGTCTCTTTAAGAAACTCCTCCTCTTCCTAAAACTCCACCTCAGAAAGTTGTCACAACATGGTTCCACTATTAACCCTCTAACAAAATTTTACTAGCATTTCCATCAGTAGTAGCTTCTGTAATGAGCTCAGCAGAGCCGCAGTTCCACCAGGTGTTTGCTAATAGCTGAAGGCTAGTCTGCAGGAGCTAAGTCCACTCAGGCATTTTGTACAGCTGAATGGTTTCCATGAGAGATTAAAGGATTTCTCAAAAATGCATGAAAGAGTCAAAGCAACAGACCAAGTATCTTTGATGAGGGAACAATATTATAACACGATGTAAAGCTCAAAAAAGTCAATTTTACCTAATACTGTCCCTTTAAGGACCCTCTTATAGAGATCTGTTACCTTAACGAATGTTGGAGGCACTCCTTTCCCCGAGTACTGCTGATTGTAGACAGGACTCTGCATCTGCACACAGAAAACACACAGGGTGCTGTTTATTGCTACTGTATCTTCTGCATGCTTGTGTACCGGCCCAGGCCTGAGCCAAACACTGTTTTCCATATTTATCTATTTCCATGAAGGATCGTTGCGTCTGCAAGTATAGCAGGCAATAAAAGGTTACATTTCCCAATTTAAATGACACATTTCCATAACGCATCAGCCGAACGGGGACAAATGATTCATTTTAGGTTGATGTAATTACCCTCTGGGGGCTGACACACAGCGGATGCACCAGGCTGGAGTGTCTCTGAGCGAGCAACGCGGAGGAGGAGGACGAGGACGAGGAAGAGGAGCGTTCCCGAGAGGAGGAGGAAATGGTTAGAGACATGGTGCTGGTTTTCTTCTGCATCCTCTGGACCCTGAGTGGTGGGACGTCGTGGGAGACGTTACACCTTCTAAAGTTTCTCCTGTTCTCTTGGTGTGAGTGTGTGTTTCTAACTTACTGGGTCACATTGGAGTCCATGTCGCTGGCACTGACAGATGTTCTGCAAAATATAAAGATAATTATATATTTATAGCTGTCTTTAATTATAAAAATATATGACAAGCTGCTTATGATACATTTAGAATTATCTTTATTAAGATATAATTAAAAGCAGAGAGAGAAGGAGGAAGTTCAAAGCATCATAACCCGACTCCAACGTCTCTCTGCCCGGCTTTCTAACCCGTACCATTTAAATGAGAGTGGCAAAAGCAAACAAGGTGGAGGTAGCAGTATTTTTTTAAATTAATTTGAAAAACATAAAAACAGGCACTGAAACACATCCCCCTTACACTGGTTACTCTATCAGAGCAAAAACATTAAAAGGGCGGTATTATCTACTTTTCAGGCACATATTGTGAACTTTATTGGTTGACAATAAAGTCTCAATATCTAGTTGTTATAAAAATGCTATTTATATACATCAAACATGATTTAAAAGAAATTTGACTTTGTAATTTAACGCCTGGATACTGGGTCTCTGTCTCTTTAAGAAGCTCCTGTTTTTTCTGAAATTCCGCCTTCAGGAAGCTGTCACAACATGGCTCCTCTGTTAACCCTCTAACCACTCACATGATTTGGGCCTATGCATTTTATACAAAGTACAAATATTTGCAAAACACACATTCATAAAAAGTAAAAAATGAAAGGAAAACAAATTTGCAGCCCTTCCAAAAGTGGGCTTCAGGTTGGTGCTTTGGTCTCACCCAAAGCACTTATTTTGCTCTTATTTTGAAGGAAAATTTTGCTTAAAAATTCATTTTATTAGTTTTTTAAAAATTATTATTTATTTTGGATATTTAGAATGTCTTCCAGTTACAGTGTTGAATGTTTATTCAAATGAAAGGTTTACTGATCCTTTAGAATGTGCTCTTGCATCATTATTTTGCCATTACTATTATCTTAGATAAAATGGTCTCAAACCAACAATATTGTTGTTTATCGCAATAATTCTGGGACAATTTATCGTCCAGCAAAATTTGTCATCGTGATTTCTCTTGTATCTTGTTTTATTGTTTCTGTCTGTTGGTTGGTTATTTTTTGTGTGTTTTCTTTTGTTTATGCTATTGCGTCTTTTAACTGTACTGTGTTGCGTTTAAATAGTGAGATGTTTTCTCTTCGTGCTCATGGGAAATAGGATGAAATTTAACTTTTGTCCTCTGCCACAAACTGCGTTAGTGTTGATTAATGTGCACAACTCAAGCACATGGTCACCCTCTGAGGGCCATCAGGAGCACATCACTTCCTGAGCAGCAGATCACTCTGTGTCTCCAGCACGGTCTGACTTTATTTAGCGGTAGCATAGGGTTTCGTTGCTAACTGAAGGTGTTTTGGCGTTTTACAGCCCATTCCCACCCGCGCTCTGTCTTGGGAAGGAGAAGGAGCTGACAGAGGAGGCTGAGAGTCATGTTTCTAGGCTAAATTAAACTCTGGCTCCTCCTGAACACAGAGGAGGCTTCCTGGCCTCCATAACCAGGCGACAGGGAGAAGTTCAGCTTTGATTCACTGCACATTTCTTTGTCTTCTCTTTGGTTTTTATCACTGATACAGCTGCTAACAGGAGACTATTACGGGTTGAAGGGTCAGTATTATGCAAAATAGATTTTTTACATCATGTTGTGATGTTATTCCATCCTCAAAAACATACATGGATTCTTTCTTGCAGGTTAGTGAAATCATTTACTCTCCAATAGCAGTTGGGTCTAGGACCACCTTCAAGGACGCAGTTTGGAGCTTCCATATGGGGAAATTTTTCTGCCATAATCCAACAGTACACATTTTCAGTCTGAAAGCAGGATTTAATGTCTTTTGTTCTTAAAACTCTTAGTACTTTTGCTTACATTTTTATTTTGAAAGCATGACTTCATGTATTTCTTCTAAAAACTTGTAATGCCTGTACGCAAAACTTCGCCTCACGCTCAGACATAGTCTCTGCTCAGACTCTCTGCTCGCTTATGAAACATGGAACTGTCTTTTTGGCACAGTCGCCTAGCAACCTCACAGCCAATATAATGAAAGTGTTGCAGTAGATGTGTTTGTTTCCTTCTAGTGGGTGTGCCAGTGTGTCTACTATCGATTGTAGCAACCTGCACCACCCACTGGATGTAGCGAGTGGTTGGGTGAACAAACTTCTGCCTAGGATCAGTAGCTGTTAGCAATCAGAAGCACTGCTGGCAGATGTTTAGTGTAACATGGAGCAGAAAGCTGAGGACGTTGTTTCCCCCTACAGGTGCAGGTCGCTACAATCAATAGTAGCCACACAAGCACACCCACCAGAAGGAAACAAATGCACCCAGTGGAACACTTTCTTTCTATTGGCTGAGAGGTTATCAGGTGACGGTGCAAGCGGAAAATGTTTCGCAAGTGAGCAGAGAGTCCGAGCAGAGACCATGTCTGAGCACAAGGAAAAGTTTCGCGTACAAGCATTACAAGTTTTGAGAAGAAATACATGATGTCCTGCTTTCAAAATGAAAATGTAAGCAAAAACATTAAGAGTTTTGAGAACAAAAGACATGAAATCCTGCTTTCAGACTGAAAATGTGAGCTCTTGGATTACGGCAGAAAATTCCCCCCATCCTTCCACCTCGTGGAGCAGACTTCCGCCATGACTCACCCTATCAGCTCCTTGAGACTAGTCAGCAGCAATTAGCAAAAACCTGGTGGAACTGCACATCTGGTTAGCACATTGTAGAAGCTAGTTCTCAGTGCAATGCTGATAAAAATGTTAAATGGACAATAGAGGAGCCATATTGTGATGACTTTCTGAAGGCGTCGTTTAATAAAAACAAGAGTTTCTTAAAGAGGCAGAGACCAAACTTCAAGGAGCTAAATTACAAACTAGCACTTTTCTTGACTGCGGTATAAAACGGCGCTATATGTCTGAAAAAAAAAAACAACACACAGACAATGCTGCCCCTTTAAGAGAAGAAAAACAGCTGCAGCTCGTGCATTCCACCCTGTGTCCCCTTCAGATAATCACAGCAAACAAGTGTATTTGCGTGGGTGTGTGTGTGTGTGTCCTTTTACCATAGCTTGTTGGTGATACAGCAGCAGCTGCTGTTAAACCCTTTGTGCCGCTTGTCTCTGTTACATAACCACACAATTTATGGCTGTATTTACCAATCTGTAACCCGGCAGGTCAGAGGACCATCGAGGCTTACAGTAAAGACAGGGGGTGTAAATGGAGGGGGGCAAGGAGTTCAACGACAACAAGCAGGTGAACGGGTGCAACACCAGCATAGCATACACACTGATGCTCAGATGGTTTAGGCTGCTGGCTGTGCAACACACTCACACACACACACACACACACACACACACACAGAATATGAAAAATGTATGGATAGAGACAAGAGAAGAAGTGAAATACAACCACAGGAAATCAAAACTTCTTAGAAATGATAAAATATTACTAAAGGCTGTTTGACTTCCTCAAGTAATCAAACATTATCAAAAACAGTTGATAATGTACCAAGCAGTATGAAACGAATAACAAAACTATGACAAGATTGTAATTATTACAGCAGCGGGCATCACAGCGTCACACTGTCTGCACTGTGTTGACAGATTTTGTCTTTTGCCTTAGAATAAATTCACTATATGAATAAATATATGGACTTGTTGTTTCAAACCCTTATATTCTAATGAAAATAAGTGAAAAATAATAACTAAAAGATTTGTTGTTCATACATAATTATTAAGAAATCCATTAAGCATCAAATGAAGAAAATTATACATAAAATCATTTTAATTACAACATATTATTAATCAATACATAAAATAGTCTGTATTGACCACAGATGTGGAAACTGGCATCTTTATTTCCAGATTTGGAAATGAATGAATGACATCATATAATCTTTTGATTGAAATCAAGAAAACCTCGTATTCTAAAATAGAAAAAAACTGATAATCATAAATTTGTTTTCCATAGCTCATTGTAATAAAAAAAAACCCAGAAGAAAACCATACATTAAAACTTTTTAATTAAACAAGTCTGGTTTGTGTTTTCCATCAACCAATCATGTGTCACTGATTTAAAGCTCTAGAAACACTAAGATAACAGTGATGAAATTATTTTACCCTCAACATTAAATGATTCCATAATTAGTGTACTAAACCTAGAAGGAAAGATATGCATTTAAATATGGAGTTATTTCATTTTGATTTAATATATGAGCAATAACTTAACTCCATCTTTTATCCTTCAGCATCACACATTGTATGTTTTGACCAGGCCAAGAGAATCAATGAGCAGATTAAATGGTAAATGGCTCATACTATTATAGCTCCGTATCAAGTCTGAGGACTCCAAAGCTCTTAGCAATACAATACACCGGAGAGGAAAAGAAATGCCTTGCCCGAGGACAGAATGAGTGAGACAAACGGAGCAGGGATTTCAACAGGCAACCCACTGGTTGCAGGACAAACCCTCTACGTCCCGTCGCCACTGCGGCTTCAGAATCCGACAACTGTTCACACGAGTTGGTAAACCTGAGAACAGCTTTCAGGAGGACAGGAGGAAATCAGCACCTACTTGAGATCCGTATTAATTTAAGCAACCATCCAGTGTGACGTGTGCCCTGAACACATCATCGCATGGTTTCTCTCAACTGCGGACACATTTAGCTCCTGCTGTGGTTCAGCTGCGGAGGTAAAGCACAACAGTAGCTGTGCAATTATAATTCTGTGCAACACAAAACAACAGTTGTTATGAAACGACCTAATTTCCAATTAATGAAGAAGTAGAACCATTTAACTAATGTATTTGTTTTTTAAAAAATGGCGGTTCTTATAACAGTGGTTAACTTTTCAACTTCACAAGGTAAGATTATAAGATGATGCATTTATTATCTTTTAATTTTTCCAGAACCCTCAGAATGCCAGAGTTGATCCAAGTTCTTACTGCAGAGGACCCCTGCTGTTCACGGAGGTTTAGACCACAACCGTCCACCGAATACCTGAAATCAGCCAATACTTTGAGAAGACGTCTAAAACGCTTAGAAATATGTATTTAAATAGACTAAACGTACCAAACATACCTCAGCAGTGGAAACCGTCTTAGCACTACAAGAAAAGCTAACATTCATCACAGACTTTCCTCTCTCCTGTCTCGGGATACAGCCAATCAGTGTCAAGGGGGAAAAAAATGGCGCTTCTAGATTGGCTGCTTTGCAAACAACAGCCAATAGCGTGTTAAGTAGCATTGGGCATATTAATGTCTCTCTCTTCCGTTTTCCTTTGCTCCCCCATAATTAAAACTGGAAACAAAGTTGGTTACAAACTTTCCCTGTAGTGGGTATTAGGATTTTAATACCAAACACGTTTTAGGATTTTATTACTTGTATTAAAATTTGTAGCTGTAATACCTGTAGCAGCTATGCTTACTTAGCTACTTTTAGCTAAGTAAACATAGCTATGTAGCTATGCAGTTATGTTTAGCTATGTGGCTAAACATAACTGCATTCCCTGTTGAATATTTATGCTCCCGCAAATAATTTGGAGCTAACTGAATCTGCAAATGCTGAACTGCGAAAAGGCGGGGTTGCACCATGGATCCAAATGTTTGAATTGTACATGCTTATTTTCTTTTTCAAAGAAAGGCATCTAGGTTGGAAAATTTGGGGGGGATTTTATTGAAAAAACATGGTGAATTCTCAACAACAACAAAAACAAATAAAGAAAACAGGATTTGGGTTTCTGTTTTTCTGAAAATATGTGCTATAAATAGTCAAACTTAATAAATGAGCTAAATGTAGATTTCGGTACACCGAGGCTTGCTTTGGAATTAAAGTCTAAAGCAATTCATGTACTCCTACTTAGTATGAAAATAAATAAAATCCAAAAACCGCTGTTGTTAAAAGAAGATGACTGTGTTGTCCTTGACATTTTCCAGTTTGTGAAGATTTTAACTTGTTAGGAGTAATTTTGTCCTATTCAAGCATAAAAAGCCTCCATCTGCACACGAATGACAGTTTCGTCTCATTCTTGCAGAATAGGGTCTGAAAATGAATCCAGGGCACACCTTGGACACCCCTGCTTTAAAGGTTATTATATTGTGGCAAAACGGGAAAAAATTCAAGTGCTACAGATACGTTTGTCAGGTGCCATGTCTTTATACCTCTTCTTCAAACACGTGTTATAAAAACACAGTTATCTGAAGGGTATGCTGGATTTTTACGTGCAAGCATCATGATCTCCAAAGCTCAACAAAAGGCGTGAACGGACTTTGCGACATTTCCTCAACCGCTGAAAAACGAGCTCCCCACTCTTCTCAGGCGGTCTCGCATGGGAGACCAATTTAGTGTGGATTGGGTCAGCTGGTCAGTCCGACCACCAACCACACGCTAGTGCTGTGCAATGAATCCCCTCAGCAACACACATATGCACACACACTTGCTCTGTGAGTGAGATTTGACTGGTATGTACTGCAGGCTATAAATGACACAACTTTGTTTTGAATTATTTCCACCCATTAAGAATCCAAATACTTGATAGCATCCACAGTCACATGGATCCAGACGTTCGAAAATTAGATCCTCAATAAGGATGGGTCGTTGGTGAGGAGGTGGGGGTGTATAGGCTCATGACACAGCACATAAAATTAGCCCAGGGCAGACCACCCCCCCATACCCTCCAAAGCCCAGCTGTCGTCTTCTCTCTGACTGCAAACTCATTCACTTCATACAATAACACACTCTATCATGAACCCAACGGGCTTCAACCAATTAAATCATAGTACAATGAGACCGATCTGTAGGTTGGGTTTGGACTACGGGCGGCGATCGAAGCCATGCACTTGTAAAACAACCCCCTCCACCCGTCATGCGCTGAGCCCCTTACCTGTCTGCTCTTTCTCCAGCAGATTAAACAACACAAACCAAAATCCCAATCCACCAGGAGGACGATCCCGTCAAACTGCTAGGTGACCCTGTGCCTGCCAATCATGACTTGGCCAACGGGCGCTTGCTGCTATGGGTGAGCTGAGACACACTTTTACACATGTATGTAGGCGTGCGTGTGTGTGTGTGTGTGCGCTCATGGGTGTATTGAAAGGGTCAGGAGGAGGGGGTAAGAGGAGGGGATAGCAAAGTTCTTCTGGAGGGCAGCAAAAGGAGCAAAGTTTCCAGCTTCGAAATTGAAGGCTAGATGGATTGTTCATTAGATTCCTTCTTTAGCATAAAAAAATACAAATACAAATGACTAGTATAGAGAATGATATATTTGTTGTTTACTTTTTTTTTTCATGATTAAAATTGTTCTTCTAGATGTTGCCGATGGGTTTATGCAAAAGAGGCGTTCAAGGTGTCAACTTTGGCTGACGGAACAAAGTTGATCAAAGAACTGGAGACAGGAAACCTGCGACCGGTGCCAGCAAGTCGTCAGTGGAAACATAAAACTCAGAGAGAGACAGACACACGGAGAGAGTGATGGGTTAATGCAGTCTGACAGAGGACCACTGCTGATGTCCAGCTACTAATGCACTAGTTATACTACCACGATGAACCACGAATAAAGAAAGAAGAAAACTTTTCAAACCAATTTGGCTCTGTAATTTTGCTCCACCCTTTTTTTTTTTTTTGACATTGAAAATAACGTGCGAGTCAACGAAAAATGATCAGAGCGGCTTTTACATCTGGAAAAGTACAAAGCCACCTCCATTTTGGCTTGTTGGGTTTAGGTTAGGTGTAACATGAGATACACCTTCTAAAAAGTTCCTCTTTAGTCTCATCTGACCACAGAACATTTTCTCAAAAGTCTTAGGGATCATCAGGATGTTTTATGTTTGTAATTCTGTTGTAGTTATTGGACCGAAACACATCAAAGGTAATTTAAGCGTAGCCAATCCAAGGTATTTGTGACCAGGAAAGGTCAGTAAATGGCTTCTGAACTTTCCAACAGAAGCAAAGGTTTATAAATTTATGCTGGTTTTCTACAAGTCCACCCCTACGACACTAAATTGCTTTTGGTTAAGAGACGTAGATTATGGGTGATGGAACATCCATGACATATGGTGACAAGACTCTGCCTGGCTCCCTATAGCTCAAAGAAAAGACTTTAAAATACTATTCTGCAAGGTCTAAAAGCATCTTTAAATGTTTATCATCTTAAGTTTAGGCCTGAAAAGTTGTGAAATACACCCAAATGTTTGGAAAAAAGTTTCACGTTTAAGTCTTTTTTCAGCTCACAAATGTGAGATTCTACTTATGTCACACGTGGTGAAATAGCTTTGATGAGACTGCCAGCTAAAACTGTAGGTGATTCTAAAAGATCCGTTTAGCAAATGTACACAGTGGTCGAAAGCAAAAGGTGAAAATAAAACACACTTTGAATTTAGTTTTTAAGTAAGCCTGCTTATTGTGGAGAATGTGAAAGCCTTTCTTTATGCTCTTCTTACAGTAACGCAGCTGACATTAGCTGGTTAACTAGCTGGGCTATGGGATTACTAGCTAGCCTGCAGTCTGATATGCTGCTCAAGAAGACAACTGTACGTTCAAAAACGAACCATGGCAACACTAAAGGGTAACACCCCTTTGGCTTCGACACCACACTTACCAAAGTCATGGTGGTCTGCAATAAGAGACCAACCCACACAGGAAACTCGGCTCGTCCCGGAGTCTTCTCTTACATTTTATTAAGTGGACATTCAACCGAGGGAGATTTCTTCAGGTCTCCCTCAAAAAAAGAGATTTTATCTGAAATGACTTCTTGGGCAAGAGACAGAAAAGAAACTGATTTTTAAGCAGTTACTTTCAAAACTGTGGTATATTTTGAGACCAGTAATGCCCCCAAATTGTGGCGTTTATGATTCGTTGTTCTAGTTGATAAGTTTGGTGTTGTTGTTATAAAGCTGTTTCTGATGTCCCCTGCATGCTAGCATGGGAATGCTATACCTTATGTCTGTGCCAGCAGTTAGCTTCAATCTACATTGAAGCTTGTTTACACAGTCAAAAAAAAAAAAGTTTAAGAGTATATTCCACCACATAAATTATTAGTATTCCAATGTATTAAATATGTGGGGGGTTTATTGACTGAAACTGACCAAAATACCATGTTAAATCAAAAATAAAAAAAAAACGGAACCAAAATGCAGTCAGGCGTTTCACCAGGAGGCCTAGAGCGGGGAGTCCCGCCTCCTCGCTGCTCAGACAGAGCCTGGGGAAGAAGATGGCGGTCGCTCCTTCATTCACCGAAGCTGTTCGTGTTCACAGGTCAGTAATGTGAAGCTGGTGAAAACTGTCTCCCCCCCCAAATGTGAAGTGACAAGTTAATTTGGTACAACCACGTGCTTAGGCGTTCAAAGAAAAAGGAGTAATTTCCTTCATAATAGCAGTTAGCGACATTTGAGCTATAGCGGTCGTTTAACGGTCGTTTTGGAGACGCCACATGTATCTATAAGCTCCACTCCACTCAACGACACAACTTTATTAAGGTTATGGTGGTATCCTGACATGTGTTGTTATCTGTTAAAAGGAAAAGTGCTTAATATGTAGAAGTGTTAATGTTACTCCCAGATACATGTAATCAGTTCTCATCAAAGTTTCAAATATTTATTTTAGACATTACCATTTCCCCTACAGTGTTATGGATTCCACTCATACAGTTATTCAAAGCTTATGAGAGCTTAAAGTAGATTTGGTCATCTAAATATGTCCATATTAAATTATATAACTAATAATATGATTAAGTCTTTATTGCAATTTAAAGAAATGAGTACCCTTAAAATTTCGCTGCACTTGAGAAATTGTTTTTTTGTTTTTTAATGTAAATCTGTGAGATTTAAATTTAGTCTTGAATCGTTTTGATTTTTGAAATCCGATGCTGTCACAGCTGGTGGGAGCTGATTCAATGAAGTGGATGGTGTATGGTTGTTTTAGAACAAGGGAAGGAAACTTGGACATGATTGCACAAAGGAATGTTCATTGTATAATTTCATGATTTTGAGAATTTGTAATAAAAAAACAGTTTGGGGAAGAAGACGGCGGTCGCTCCTTCAGTCACTGAAGCTGTTCATATTTACAGGCTTTTCTCTCAGAAGAAAGGATATATATATATATATATATATATATATATACATATTCCAGGCAGCTGAAATTAATAAGTACAGTTAACTCATGCTCACTTTAAAAACAGTAAATAAATAGCATATTAGTACAATAAGTCTGGACCTCCCCCCCCAGATAAGTGGAAGAAAATGGATGGATGAAATGGAGTTGTAATTTCAACTCCCTTACACTTTACTCAAATTTTTTTTTTGACTGTTCATTAACATATCTAACCATTTCCATACCCGTGCATCCATGTTTGTTTTTTGGGAAGATTGGAAAAATTGTTATCTAGGACAGTGGTCACTCAGGGGTACTGTCTCCTAATGGCGTTTTCGCTGACTCAGATCTCTGACATACTAAAAATCAGGTGGAGCGTGACAGATCTAACATGCTGTCAGTGAAAATGTTGGACAACAAGAATTATCAGCGTGACGTCTGGGCAAATGTTTGCTCTTTTCAGCGCGACGTCTTTCCTCGTCAGACCAAATGTTGCAGCCAGGTAAGATTGCTCTTTGGACCTTGGGAGAATGGTGAAGATTGGTGAAATCATTCCCTCAGACAGATCTCTTTTCATGGGTCTGGTCTTCTGATGTCGTTCTCATCTGAACAAAAGTTGAATTTTTAGACTCGGCTGTCTTCTTTTCAGATGGTTTTGGGTCTGGATAGAGATCAGAGGCGTCGTCAGATCTCTCTCGATGGGTCTCTGTTACATGCAGTGGTGGCTGGCATGTAGGATTTCCCTCCCATTTCAGGCTGCTGCTGAGCTCCAGCTGGCTTCACTCTGCCTCTTAATTGGCAGAGTATAAGGCTAGTTGGGAAACTGTTGTTCAGGGCCACTTGGGCAGCTTGTGTGCTGCAGCTTGGTGTGTTGTGAAAGAGGATCTATTGTCTGCTTGAAACCCTGGCTTTTGGTTGAGAATTCCCCGCTTCTTTTTCTTTAGGTTCTTTTCTTCCTCTTTAAGACTTCGTTAGATTATTTTCTAAAGAAAAAAACTTTGCTTTTACCCTTCCTGGTTTTTGTCTCTTCATTTTTCCCCTGGTTTTATTGTTACAACCCCATTCCAAAAACCCCTAGCAGGCCTTGGGGATGTAACAGTCCCGCAAACTTCCTCAGCCGGAAAAGTTTGTTCTTTGGAACAGAAATCTCTGAAAACTGACACTTAGAGCGTGATAAGGAGAAATTGAAGGAATCAGAGGAATCGTTCTCTATTACAGGAGTCTCTTCAAGAGAAATATAGTCTTCTGAAAACTCAGAGCAAACTTCAAGCAGGAAGTGTGCTTTCTGGCTTGAAAAGATAAGTGCTTAGCTGAAAAGATAAGCATCGAAAATATCATAGTCAGTGCTCTCGTCCTCAGAGCTATGTTGTTTCCCCAACAGGGGAAGGATCGAAAAGAAAATCATCAAATTCATCGTATTCAGTGCACTCGTCTTGAGAATTGAGGCTTTTCTCACAGCAAACTTCCCAGCCCGGGAAGGATGGAAAAGATATGCATCGAAATCATCATATTCGGTGCACTCCTCCTGAGAGCTACTTCTTTCAAAACTGGTTCCCGGAAGCAGTTTGTTAAAAACTTTCCTCACTCCTGTCGTCATCAAATATCCAACGCCAAAAGTCAAGGGAAAAAGCAGTTTTGGCTAAAACGAAACCTCTTCCATACTAAAAATCCTTGTAAAACACGGTGCTCACGCCCAGTTCACACCACACGATTTAGAAATTGTCGGCCGATTCTCGAATCATGAGAGGCCACACACTAGCCGATTTAAAATCGTAGGTGTAACGGGTCCGATCGTAGAGTGTGAGGCTTCACTCAATTCCAGATACGGAATCCCTTAAAATTCTGTGCTGCCACACCTGAACTTAGAGTAAACAAACATGGACAAAGCGGTAACTTTAGTTTGCGGACTCATTTTAACCCAAAAAAGACGTAACCAAAAATCAAAGCTTTGGATTAAGAAACTGGAGACATCGCGAGCAAGGATTATATTTGTTGCACCACAGCATGGAAGTGAGTTGTTTTTATTTTTTATTTTTCTTTTCCTCATAACAAATACTGTTTTTATTTATTTTTGTTGTTGTCCTTTAATTAACCGTTACTGTTTACTTGGTTTATCATTTTTTGCTGTGTTGATGTTGTAGGATATATGTATGTACTGGGCTTTGTTTCCGAAAACGGAATGATTGAGACATCAGAGTAGCTTAAACTAGAAGAAAGCATTTTCTGCATATTCGTTTTTAGAAAATCATATGGCAGTTATCCTTTTTTTTTTTTTTTCTTCGGAGAGCCTGCTGTACAAAATAATGTTTCAACGTCTTGCTCTTTGAAAGACAAAGTACGGTACTAACTGCTGAACTGTTAAACTGACAACTATAATCTAATTACTTTTGTATTTGAGGTAGGGTGACCAGACATCCCCGATTTCCGGGGACAGTCCCTGTTTTATACAACCTGTCCCCGGCTAAAGCTGCCCCTGGAAATGTCCCCCATTTTACGTTTTATGAATGAGATTTATTTATGTGTGTGTGTTTAAGCTGTTACTACGGTAACCGAAAATATAAAGTGCGAGTTAGCATGATGCGTGCAACAACAGCTGTTATGGTAGTGTTGCTGATGGTTGCGGCGGTGTTATCACACACAGCGCAGAAGAGCAGTGGCTTTAAAAAAAAGAAAAACAACTCTTAAAGCGCAGAGAGCGCAAGCTACTCCATGGGGTGAGCTCGCGTTGTCCTGGGGGAGCTGACCTGTGATGGTATGTGCTTGTATTGCTTGGACTGGGCTGATCCTTTGCCGTCAAAAAGGTTTGATTCATGATAAAAAAATAATGCTAAAAACAAATTAGGGATACCATCCATCCTGTAAAATACAAAATCATCCTCCATTTGGAAGTTATATGTTGATCCGATATACGGGATACGATTTGTTCTGCATTTCATTAAAGCCCATGGTTAGACACATCTGTCAGACGCAGACATCGAATCTAAATGTAATGACAAGGAACAAAACAGAGGAAATATTAAAACCAGCTAAATTGTCGTGGCAAGAGGTCTATCACACTGTCAAGGGACTGATAATAAGAAGCATTTTACTGTTCTGTGTTGTCATTAAGGGTTTGTAAAACATGGTGCTAAAGCCCAGTTCACACTACAAGATTTCGAGCTTGTTGGTCAGGAGTATCATAACATCCTTGGACACAGCAATGAGTGCTGAAAATGTATGTGCCACTGAAAACTTATTTTCTCTCTGAAGAAAAATGTCCTGTTGTCCTGCAGAGAATCTTCGAAGTTCCACTGACTGAAATATGGTTGGCCTTTACCCATGGAAACCTGACCATTTTCAGTGACAGCATCAAAATGCTTGAATGTCAGAACTGCTCAGCTGTAGAGTCTGCTGCAGGTTTGAGAAACCTGGAGGCAAAACTCATAGCAAGACGGGAGGACAACTTCATTCCCCTGCTGGCCAAAGGACTCCTGAGGGAGCTTGAAGAAAATGGTGCAATGTCAAGAGAGACCTGCCTCAAAACTTCCAAGTCATTCTTCACCACAGCTGTGAACTATTTGCAAGCATGGGGAAAGAATGCAGACAGTTTAAACAACCCATCCCGTCTCCTTTTAAAGAAGACAGACACCTCAGCGTGAAGAGATCCAGAAGGCCACAGACACACTTAAAGAAAAATGCCTCAATGTTGTCATCAAAGATGATTTATTTGATGAGTTCCTAAATGAGGGATCACTTGATGAATGGAGAAAATCGGAGACACCAATCGGAGCAGTGTGAAGAAAACTACATCTCACACACTAATCTGGCTAGATTAGTCTCTGTTGTCTTGTGTTTACCTGGAAGTAATGCACCAGTAGAGGGTATTTTTCCATCATGAATGACATGGACTGATACCAGAAATAGGTTCACTGTTCCTACCATCAAGGCCATGCTTACTGTCAAGACAAACATAAACCTCTCTTGCCAAGAATTCATGGAGAAACATTTGTTCTGCTTCTGGTGCAACGTATAAAAGAAAAAAAGACAAGCAGCACAAAGCTTACTTCAAGATATTTATTGTTGTATCACTGTCATCTTTTTCTTGGTTTACATAAAATGCAAATTAAGAGAGCGATCATCTCAAAGCAGAAAGGGGTACAGTATACAACACGTCAAACATAGGTCCAGTGCAAAAACAAGGTAACAGAAGTTTTCCTAACTACATGACTATGAAAGTTATTTTTCACATACATATTATATGTCTATATATATATATATATATATATATATATATATATATATATATACACACACACATACATACACACACATGTATTTGGTCTCATTAATCACAACATCATGGAAAACACCAATTAGCTAAAACTTGAATCATGTAGCCCATTATCAGTTTTTAATGGGGAAAAAAAAACCAGTTTTGGAAAAATTAGCATTTCAGTGGATTATGTTGGTCCAGTAATGAGCTCCTGAGATGTTTTTAGGATATTCACTGTTCCTGTCATTTACTCACATTTCCTCTCTCTAACCATACCATTTGAACTTTTCCAAGTGAGGATTCATATCTACCGTACCAAAACCAAACATCCCTTTCATCTTAACACGTCCCTAGAGCCACCAGCTACGTCTTTCACCTCCATCCCTCTTTGTTTACTGCATGTTAACCACCTGTCTACCTTACTCTCTCCCACACAACAACTTGTGACGATTCAGCAGATTTTCATTTCTTAAGACTATATGGCCTTCTTCCTCTGCATCCTGCCTGGATAAGATGCTTTAACATCATTAGAAAAGATTCCCTTTGTCAGTAAAGTTTGCAAAAAACTTTTTTTGTTTGTTTGTTTGTTTCTGACAGTTCTTGGTTAGTTCAATTGCAAACTGCTGAAAAAAAAATGACAGAAATACTTAAAGGAACAGGATGAAAATCTAGAGGAATTAAAGGGTGACAGAAATCAAGATAAGAGAGAGTTGATCTGAGTAAAAGTGTTGGGGCAATGAAAGGTTTGGAGATGACTGAGAGATAAAGAACTGGTGGGAGCGGTGGAGACATGAGTCACCGTGGGTCTGAAACCGAATCTGTTATGATCCCCACCAGTGGAAGGTGTGGGAGGAAAGTTTCTCATTAGTGATCCAACTACAGTGAAATGCCTAGCAACAGGGACACGGAGCTGGAGAGCACTGAAGAAACTAACTAACTGTGGTATGTGAAGACATGAACAATTTGCTTCTTTTCCTCCCAGGCTCAGTTCAATGACAGTTAACCAGCAGGTCTTTGCCAGAAAACATCTGTTGGCTATTTAAAAGTATAAATTACTGCAATGTTATGGTTTTAATGGGAAGGTGATAAGTGGATGTTATTGCCTTTTTTTTGTATATTGTAAAAACTTATGACAGGGTGTATTTAAAACACCTTGTCGTACAATGTTTGTTTAGGTCTTTGAAAAGAGAGTATTCTTTTATTTTAGCACTCATAATACATGATTTTTAATAAAAAGTCATGTATTCAATTAAAATAAAATAAATTGCAACTTGGTTGAAACTGTTTTGGTCCAGAGCAAAGCTCAATGTCTGGACTCTTTACTGACCACTCAACAACATGGCCGAATACAGCTAATAGCCGCGCAGATGTAACTGGAGCTAACGGCAAGTTAGCACATTTTTTGTTTCTAAATAAAATCCATCCACATGAATACATTTGGTGAAATCGATTTTACTAATGTGAATTACTGGAACTGGTCAATTATTGTAACATCACATGAACTGCATTTGATGTATTTTCATGTAATTCCAATTTACCCCATTGGAACTTATTTTTGCTAACTCTTTCTACTAATAACCTTTCTAAATGTCCTTGGACCCAAAGGTTGGTGTTTTGTGACAATAAACCAAAACAAATATTCATCTAAAACAACATTTCTGTTATTAATAGTCAACAAGCTTTAATGTTAGCCACACATTAGCTTAAAATGTTAGTTAGTTCCAAAGGCTAAGCTAATTAACTAGCTCCGGTAGATTTAGCTGAAGTTAGCTAATGTTTAGCTTTGTGTTTGCTAACACAGTAGATACTGAGTTGGCAAACCTGCCATTTCATTTGTACTGAGTATGTTAGGAAGGAATGCTTTTTGTTCCCCTGAAACAAACGCAAGACATTTAATAAAAAGTTAGCAATAAAACGTTCAACACCCAGTAAGATCTGTTTTTGTTGAGGTTACAATATTCTCACAGAACCAGCTGCATTTTCAAGTTTATACTTAAATCTACCGACAAATATTAATGACTACAAAAACTGTTTGGCAATGTTTTGACAAAATTCAAAGTGAAAACCAGCAGCGGAACGTACAAAGCAACGCAAGCAAAGTCTAAGGCTGGAATGTACACACAATGAAAAAGGAAACATCTCCAAATGCAAAATTCACACGTTTTTGGTTTTCATCGCACAATGGCCTCGGACAAATTTTCAGCTTCATGATTTGGTTATCATATTCTGTACATTATAATATTCTTCAAACTGATCTCAGTCTCTGTCTTGCAAAACGGGAACTCACCTAGTTGTCTTTGCCAATTTTTTAAAGTTAAACTTAGTGAAACAAATACAATAAATCTCTTCTGTTGCTGAAATCAAAACAACAGGACACAACACTTTGAAAATGTAACATTTTGCATCTTAAGGGGACGGGATGAAGTACATTAAAGGGATCAAAAGCAACAAAAACAAACATCTTGTCAGAAACATTAGTATGTCATATTTGACAGTAAAACAAATACTGATCTAAAGCAAACGGATACCAGGAACTTCAACGACTTCATATATCTTACCTTGAAAACATTAATTCAACTCAAAGTAGGATATATAGGAGCAAACACCGGTATCATGGTTATTGTGCAAAACACCTGATTTATACGCATCAGGAAAAAGTCAACAAAAACAAAACAAAAAAACAATTTATTAAAGCATGTATGCTTTATGGAACCTGAACAAGAGCTTTACTGTCAGTGGCTCTTACTCATATTCACAAACATTCAGAAATCACAAAAGTAACACACTAATAGTATGTTCTGAGGTCAAATTTCACATTTATAAGCCTATATTTCTGTACACGTAAATAAAGATGGCTTGGCATTTGTAAAACACTTAGAAAACAGTGCATTTTAGATATGTACATCGTAAGCTGTACAATAGACACACAAAAAAGCAACAGTGGGGCTGTCACTTTTCTTCATCTCAAAACTTCAAAGCGGTTTTGTTTTTGGTCCTCATTGCACAGAAACGAAAGGATGAGTGAGTTCTGGGATGGACATAATAACTCCGCACTAGAAGTTATGGAAACCGATAGGAAAATGCTAGAGGACATAGGAATTTAACACAAACTACACAGTGGAGCGTAACGCATTGATATGAATTTAAGATCTTTTTTTTTTTTAAAGTGCTTATCAATTAATTCAATCAATTGATTGAATTGATCAATTCAATCAATTGAAATTAAAAATTATTAGTTTTTTTTCTCCAGATAAAGGGATTCATGTGTGAATTGTGGAGTCATAATCCTAACAAAAAGGATACACTTCATCGTTCGCGTGGTCGTGTATCAATTCATGAATTATAGAAATTGGTCGTATCGGGATTATCGAGAAGTCTTCATGAATAATAAACATCTTTGAGGTATTACAGACAGGCAGCACTGATCTAGAAATAATAATTAAAAGAGCATTTTGAGAAGACGTCACAAAATCAGGACCGCACACAATTAACTGAATCAAAAATGATCTGACAAATGAAAAGTTCAATGTTCCAGGAGCGTATTGTGAAATTTTTACACTTCCAAGTTTGGATGTTCTTTTGCTACATGTGGATGAGACAGCAACACTGTAAAGATTCGCTGCTTTCTCACAAAGGCACTGGCAGCGAGCTAGGCTCTACCTACCGACAAGCCACGCCAGCAGGGGGCGCAGCAATCAAGTGACCTTTCTCTGAACCTCTCGAGTGTCGTGCTGCGGGAGCCCGATCGGTGGATTCAAGCAGAAAGATCCGCGATCAGTCCATGTCGAAGTGGGATCAGGCCGAGTAGACCTGGGGTTATAATCCTTCAATCCTGAAGATCAGCGTCGGTCAGCACAAATCTAGTCGTCACGAGAGCACAGAATCAACAAGACGGACGCCAGCGGTCAGCAAGTCCGTTGGTTACCAGCTGAACAGAGAGTTCTGTCCGAGCGTCATGAAGTAGATCTGGCTGCTGCCGCCGGACTGCACTGACGCAAAGAACACCTGCAACACGGAGAACAGTTTTGGTGGCGTGTTAAGTTTGACCACAAAGTGGTGTGTGAAGCTGTTATGATTTGGGAAGAAAGTAGTGCTGTCAATTGATTAAAACTTTTAATCTGATTAATCACTCACAGCGCTGCTATTAGTCATAAATAATCTCTAGGCTTGACTTCGTCCAACCAATTAAACGCAACCAATTATCTGACTGTTTTGGTTGTTTTTTGTAGCAGAAAGCAGGTAATGTAGTCTCTCAGTACTCGACAGCAAGTAAAGGAAACTTACTCCACATGCATACAAGTTGCAGCAAACTTGTTCTGATAAGATAATTTTCTAATTCGTAGGCACCCCCCTTCCTTTCTGATGCCACCCTGGGCAACTGCCCATACCAAAAACTCCCAGTGTATGCACGTTTTCAAAAAAAAAGTTTTATTGTCTATATCTGAAGATTCTCAGTTTTCCAGACTTTTATTACCAGAAAGATTTAAAGCAAGCCATTTTGTTTTAAATTTAGAAATGTTCCTCTATTCGTTTCTTGTGGAACTTGAGTCTCTGGTCCTCATCCAGCGAGTGTACGGCGTAATTCGTACATGTGAAATTTGGAGTTCGTACACCTACACATGTACGAGCTAGCAACGCAACACAAGAAAGTTGAAAAATTTTAAAACTTTTGTTGCCGTCTGCTGTCAGAAAACCTTTTGCCTTTCACTGTCGTTCGACTCGCCCATAACGCCCTGCTGTGAACGAAGTGACCCTCCGCCGGAGAGAGGCTCTCTGGTCATAGTAAGTAGTTTGATTAATCTGCATAATGTAATATTAACAGGTTCAAATTTTCAGATAAAGCGTGTGTTAATGCGTTAACGTTGCTAGTCATCTTACCTTGTCATTCCTCTCACACAGGAACTTGAGTTTCTGGGCCTTTTTGTGCATGAACACTCCGTCGAGGTTCCCCGTGTTGGCCGACCTCAACTCTATGGCTTTTTCTCCCCACCCCATCACCTGGTTGGACTGAAGGTAGGCTGGACAAACACAGACGGACAGAGATGAGTCTTCAGCAGAAGACGTGACCACTTCAACGTGTTTGTTCATAGCGTTTTCTGCGCCTCCGATTACCGATAGACGTTGGCATCTCGCCCCACTGCAGCACCGTATCCTTGGTGATGCGGCCGTACGTGTCGATGTAGACGCCCTCATCTTCGTAGCAAACCAGAACCTCGGTCCCGGCTTTGTTGGGCAAAATGATGATGGCGTGAGGATGGACGGGACCCTGGATCTGTTGAACACATGCAAAAGCAAAAATTTTTTAAATAATTTTTAAAAAAGGGACATTTTTGAAGCAACATACAGAAAAAGGTGGCAAAAATAAAATAAAATAAAATAAAAAAATCAATGGCATTTTTTGCCAGGTCATTTCTACAAATTATTTTAGCAATAATGCACAGGGTTTATAGAATGAAGAAAAATGATTTTTTGTTTTATATCAACGTGCTTATTTTAATCACATACGTCTTCGTTGTTGATATGCCGCTCTTACTTGGACCAATGGAGACGTTTACCCACGTTGCTTTGCAAAAGTTCCCCGAGTTCCTCTCCCTCCTCTGATTTTGTGCTGAACTAATTCCAAACTTTTAATTTCCCTCTCATAAAGTCACTTATGACTTTAATATGGAAGTTGCTCAGACATATCGTGACGCTAATAAAAAAAATACTCAAATCTTGAACAAAAAAACCCAACATTTTTCTTCCAGCTTGCAATGAATCTCCTTCAGATGTTGATTGCAATACCATAGCTAAGAACATTATTGTCGGCTTTTCTATCTATTAAACAATTGCATTGTAACTTTATGCAATTGTATTTTGTGTGACATTACTGTTTGTTGCTGTATGGCTCAACTTCACCTTTCATCCAACCTCTACTTCACACGCAAGGGATTGAGAAATTACTCCATTACTAAAATAATCGTTTACATTAATTAAAAGCACAAGCTATTTAGTCAAGAATGCCTTCAAAAACATTTTTCTAACAATCTGAGAAACTTTCATTCTGTTGATGAGCAACTATTCTAAAAAATTTTCTTAAACTGTATAAGAAGCAAAATCTGCTTAAATCAACATTTACTGATCTGTTCACAATACACAGTTCAGAAATATGAACTTTGTTTGACTAATTTGTTAAGAAAATGGGGAAAAAAAAAAAAATATTGGATGGAAAACAAAAGACTCATAAATATATAACTATTAATCTTTGCCGTATTTCCACTAAATAAAACATTACGTTTCCCATCCTTTTGTAAGAAGAAACGGAAGAATGAAGAAAACAATAGCGATGAAATAAAGCAGTAGCAGAACAATGTATAAAAAAAATAAATAAATAAAAAAAGCCCCTCTGGGGTTACGGTCAGCGCTCAGAGCTGGCGGCAGGAAGCGGGTAAAGTTTCATACGTTACCGGAACGCGAGCCACCACGATCCTGAGCATGAGGACCGGCATCCACAGGCGCAACGCAATCTTAATCCTCTGTCTCGGAATCAGCATTGTTGCATAGTTTTCCGCCAACGTCCACAGATGCGTGCATATGGTGTGTGTGTGTGTGTGTGTGTGTGTTTGCCTCTTTAGGTGAGAGAATGCAATGCGTGAGTCATGGTTGCGATTAGATGAATTTCTTTCAACAGTACTGAGGAAACCCAAATCCCAGTTTAGAGTGAATGGTGCAGGGAGGCGCGAGTGGGTTGCGCACATACCAGGAGGTGTGTGTGTGTGTGTGTGTGTGTGGTTAAGACAGCGTATGGCTGCGCAGCTACAGTGAAGGCGTGTGAAGAGCAGTTGGAGTGTTAAAAACAAGTGGAAGTGAGTGGATTTTCAAGCTGAAGTGGGAGAGTGAAGGTTTTTCTGCATGTGTGTCAGAGAGAGATGAAGTTTGCAGCAGCAGCAGTTTAAGGCACCAGCAGTAGGCAGCTGTGTGTGCAGACTGGCCTAATATACCCAGAGAGGAGGGAGATAAAGTCTCAACAGGAGCCAGAGCAGGTCAGAACTGACACTCAGAGTTAATGATCGCAGAAGGAGGACAGGACGGGTGTATTTTTAGAGCTTCTCTCTCCCTTCACTGACGCCATTCCTCCTCACCGGGTACAAGCAGCACACACATGTTGCCGTTGCAGTGCGTCATTTATCAACCTTTTTATTTTCTTCCCTCCCTCTTTAAACATCTGAGGAACAAAAACTGTAATTCGTCTGCATCAAACTAAACTTGTTAGCTCAAAACTTCTTGAATGATTTCAGAAGACTTTTAAGGAGATTTGTCTCCTTAGATTTGTCTAAGCCAGCGATGCAAAGAGAAGAGGGACGGGCGCTACAGCACGGAAAAGAGATGAAGAGCAACTTCAAATCCATTATTCAAGCGGGAGAAATTGCTTTATGTGCCAGCCGCCCACTCCCCGCAGCATCATTCAGGGTTTCACCAACTCAAATTTAAGACTTTTTAAGAGCATCACAAATGGAAGATCTTCGTCTCCACAAAAACGCACAAATGTTGCCCAGCCAACTGGCAATGCATTTGCACTCACCCAGGAGAGACACGAAAAAGAAAACGCAAATCCATCGCCCTGCTGGAGGGCAGAAAAACTGCTCACTGACAATCACCGCTGTTTGTTTTAGCCATCAGCTTGTCGACATAATGTGCTAATTTTTAATTTGATGCAAGATCTATGAAAGAAGAGGGAACGCAGTGCTTTACTACTAATTATCAACATTGTGGCGTCTAGATAACAAAGTTTTAATCAAAAGAAAACAGCGAGGTCGAGGGGTGCAGGTTGGTCATGCTAGCTTGACTATGACAAGTGTAACATGTGGATGTGCTGCAGAATTTGTTTCAGTTCCGCTAAGAGAAAAGGTGACCCAAACTCTGAGTCTCTGACGGATCATGAGCAGAGAAGGAGTTTAATTTATCCACTGTAAAAAATACATAAAACTGTAAAAGACTGAACGTTCTGGTCTTTGTGTGGGAATAGTGTGAGAGGTTTTTTAGTGTTCAATCCCACTACATTAGTGGCATTGTTGTCAGTTTCCACAGCAACGACTGTGTATAGTCAAATCAATGCAATTTTTATCTGTCTACAGCCAAATCACATCAACTTGTCCCTCCAGTTTCTTGAGAATTATTGTGGAACGTCATGTAAAATTAACAAGTCGCTGCACTTTTTTACCCTAATACAAAATTGGGAGTTTATTGCAGATTTTTCACAAGAATTGTCAAAAAACTTTCTTACTTGAACTAAACAGCTGGCTCAGCTTTAATTGGTGTCAGATTATAGTCCATTATATTTACGTTGAGTAATAAAAAGTCACATTTACCGTCATAAATAAGTCAAATTAGAACCACAAGCACTTTGATTTTTTTTTTTTTTTTTTTGCAAAAGAATCACAAAAAGAATCCCTCCAGGATTTTATGATTTTCTTTTTAAGGATGTGGACAAAACCAGAAGCTAAAACAATGTCTGCCTCTTCCACCTTCCAGCGTGACTTTAAATGTTGCTAAAACAAAAAAAAAAAAACATGCTTAATAGGATGTGTTGAGTCTAAATGTAGCCATGAGTCACCATCGTCTACAGTCAGCTTTATGTGCCCACATGCAGGAGAGAAATGGGGGGGAGGAAAGCAAGCAGAACAAAAGAGAGGCTTCTCCAGCGGTGGGCGTTTTGTTCACAAACTGGTTTGCAGAAATGTGAGAAAGCTTCTTTAAGTCTGAAACGGCTCCCATGTTTCAGCCACAGAGCACGTCATAACTGTTACTGTTAACAAAACCCTGCATGTCATATAAACTAGACCAGAGACAAGGCAGTAGGAATAATGACTGCTGTATGACCACTGCTGGAGGAGACAGTAGTGATTAGGCCTGATATAACAAATTTTACTGGACAATAAATTCTCCCAAGAATTATTGCGATAAACGATGATATTGTCATTTTGAGACCTTTCGTAACTAATATAATAATAACAACGCAAGAAGGATCAAACAAACTTTCATTTCTAAAGAACATTTAACACTGGAAACGATTTCAAATATCCAAAATAAAACAAAACAAACGAAACAACAATTCAAGATGATTATGAAGTCTCTGTACCCAAAATTTATTAAAAAAAAAAAAAAAAACAGGCAAGAAGGAAAGGCAGTGCAGACTAACAACTCCGTCAAATGTTTATGGCGTTCCTCAAAATGGTGGCTTTCCAAATGGAAATTATCACGTGATTACACTGATTTATTTCTTATTGTGGCAAGCTTATTAACAACGAATGTCAAAAACCAGTATCAATAGAGCAATGATATGTCAGACAGAGAGGATCTGACGGCTCTACAGGCTGTAGAGGAGAGCAGGGAGGACAGCAGGAGAAGTAAACAACAACAGTGACTAACATCAGTAGACGGTGAGTAGGAGGTGGAGCACAACTTCTCCAGAGATTCACACCGGAGACGCAGGAAGCAGGGATGGAAATAAGATGGGTGGGGGCAGAAATCTAATCGCTGCTCGAAAGAATCCAACAGGCAACACCAACAGTCAGTGGTCCGAGGGCAGAGTTAGTGCAAACCAGCGCCGGGATGTTGGGTCAGAACCGACACCAGTTCCCGTTATGTTCTGTTATCTGACACTGTGTGGAGCTTAAAGGCATTTTATTCTCATTTCCTGGATGACAGAATTTACACCAGCATCTGCACTCGATGTTTAAGAGGAACTTGTGTTTTCTACCTTTAATTTATAGTGAACTTAAGCCTAATCTGGAGCACAGCCACATGAAACACATGACTGGATGGTGATTTGAACAAGTTAACTTTTAAGATTGTTCTTAGGTTTGTGTATTGACAGATTGTGGGTATGCTCCTTTAACACAAGTCACATTGCTACAGCATGTCAGCAGCAGCGAGAGGCTCCCAGTCCAGCTGATTGCAGTTTGAGAAGCAGCTCTTCAGTTTGAGGCGATGAGTCAGTCTAAAGGTTTCTAGATCCTAAAACAATGGAGAATCTGTGGGAAATGCCAGATCTATAAATATGATGCAACCTCAGGGGGTCAGAACTAAAACTTAGCTTTCATATGATTAATCGAGATAAATCTACTTGATTCAATCAAGTAGATCAATTTAACAACTGATTAATCGTTAGAGTAAACAGATTCATTCTGATAGCTGTGATTAAGCCAAAACTCAACAAAATGTATACATTCTGCATTTAAGATAAAAAAAACAAAAACTTTCTTTGTAAAAATGTTTCACCCGGTGTAGCATAGGTTTAGCTTCAACTGATTTCTGTAAAATATTTTTCCTATTAAGCACCTTTGGCTATCCAATTATCAATCTGTTAATCAAAAAAAAAAATAGAAGAATCACACGATTATCCCTTCACTGCACTGATGTTAAATCAAGCAGAAAACATCTGAGCTTTTCACATGTTGATGTTGGAAATAGTTTTATAGATAAAGGTGCATCCTTTGCTGCAAATACTTTAATTAAAAATTTGCAGAATGTGCCATTTCTAAAATTAGATTAATGGATTAATGGATTACTCAAGTAATTATTGATAGCCTGCATTTGCTTTGTTTTCAATTTTTATTTCCTTGAAAAGTACACTGTCAGACCAGCACTCACTGCGTTCTTTTTGGTAGTTTCTCCATTGTTCTTTGCAGAGAAAGTGTTAATTTTGGGTTTGAGGAGGGCAGAACACAAATTGGATTATTACATAAAACAAACAAAAACAGTTTGAGTTTGTAATGTGGACAAGCTTAAGAGGGATGGACAGTGACCGGTCAGAACGCTGTCGAGAACGGAGCAGGCGCTTACGTGCGTCGGCAGGTAGAGGTCGTACGGAGTCCCAGAGTCAACGTCGATGGCGTGGAAGCCAGACAATGAGCCGTAGATGACTTTTAGCCTTTGACCTTCCTCCACGGTCAGGTCGACAGACAGCGGTTTCTGAGGCAGGGACCTGAAGGACTGAATGCAAACAGGACGACTGAATGAATGAATAAATAAAGACATGAAATCCATTTTGATTTATCGTTTTCCTAACCAACAGATAAAGACGGTCATGCTTTCTCTCGCACAAAGTATATTTTTGGACGTTTCCGAGGAGAGAGGGTTAAACTACAAGGCTACAGGGGAAAAAGTAGCTCAGGTCCCAGAGGACAGAAATAAACGGGACACAGCTCTGCGTGTGAGGCTCGTTCTCTGGATGTGGAAGTGACCCTGTTAGGTTTTTAACCAGCCGTCTCCCTGACAACGCAGAGGGTACAAAGATGACTGTGGATAGCGTGGTTAGCTGCTGACGTTTAGTTCAAATAATAGCATATGACACAAAAAAAGGAGTGTTCATCTGACCAAATAGTTGAGATTCAATCTTTGACTCCAAGAATGAAACAAAAATGAAAAGTTATTAATTTTTTTTTTTTTTTTTTCTTTAATGACACAAACCTTGAAGGCCATGAACTTGTGGTAGGGTTTGGGAGCCCAGGCGTACACCTCCACCGCGTTCTTCAACGCAATCACCAAGAACTTGATCTTCTCGTATCGCACTGAAACAGGAAGGGGGGAAAAAATAAAAAATAAAGACAGCAGCTAACAAGTGTATCCACACCTCAACTTTTTGAGCTTTTTTGTGCTTCGATGGGATTTTATGTGACAGGAGAACACAAAGTACAAACATTTCTTGAATAATCATTGTTAAAAAAAAAAAAAAGAAATGCAAACGTTGCAGTGTGCTATGCTATTTAGCATCCTCAATGTAAATGCATGGAAGAACAAGTTTATCGAGCGATTAAAGTGGCAAATCATTTACAGCAGTAATTGTTGCAAATATTCATTTGCTACAAGAAAAGCTTCTACATTTACCTTTTTCTTTGTCCAATTTTCTGGATCAGATGAGGAATTTGACTACACCATTGTGACACATGCACATGCTTCCATTAATGTAATATGCATTTTTTTTTTTTTTAAATTACCATTTTTTTTATTAGCTTTATTTTTTTTAAGAGCATCACGAATGGATGCTATTATTTTATTTTATTTTTTTCCCCACAATAATGTTGCTTCGATTTCGCAAGACAACTTACAGACTAGAAACAGAGTAACTAGAGACGATTAATATTGGTCGTAACACATTGGTCAGAATTGTTTTTATTAAAATTGCCATGTAAATTAAAAATTTAATTGCTTTAAATGTCTATGTTTTTCCTATTATTGTTGTTCTTTATTACTGTACAGTGTATCTGGGTGCTTTATAAATAAACAAATGTATGAAAATAAAGACTTTTTCCATTTTCTTCACTTCGAGTGCTTTTAAATATTTTTACAGCTCCGTTTTTTCTTTCACTCTGGAACCTTCACAGTGAAATCAATCCTCTTGTTTTCATTTTTCCTCCCAACATTGTCCTATATAAAGCTTCCTTCATTATTTCCCAACAGCTTCTCTACCTGCTTAAAAAGAAAAGCACTCCCACAGCATGATTCCACCACCACCGTGTTTCAGAGTGAGATAGAAAAGTAGTTTTTGCCCATATATGGAGTTCCACATGGTGGGGGGGGGGGGAACTCTATATATGGGCACGTTTGCCCTCAACATGTCACTGCAGTGTTCACTTACCCACTTTATAGTGTACGCAGCCCTCCAAGTCACCTACTGAGGTCCAGCCCTGCCTCTTCTCCACGTCTGGGTCGTTGTGGAGAATCTTGTTCCTTAACCAGGACAGGTAGTACAGACGCAGCTTGTTCTTTTTGCCTGCACGGTTCAAAAGATGGAGTCACAAAGCGGCAAGAAACGACGTCAACGCGTTCAGAAACAGGTGTCTGTTCAATGTGTGTTGAACCGCAGCACTTCTAATAACACAGAGCCGTCGTTCTCTAAGAACCGGGCTGGCGTACCTGATATCGTAATCAGGACATTAAGTCCCTCCAGAACATCCATCTGCTGAAACCTTCGTCTGCTGATGAGCGAGTAGACCTTCCCTTGGCCGCTCCGATCCAGCAACCACAGGCCGTTTTCCGTCCCCACTAACAGGTTCACACCTGCAGGACCCAACACACACATTGTTCAACGTGCGCACAGACACGAGAGTGGTGGACAAAGCAAAGGAACAAAGTGGAAGTGTAAATTAAAAATAAGTCTGTCCCATAAAAGCAGAGAATTGCATATTTAGTGCATTAAAAAGCAGCCGGCATAAAGCTACAAACCCCATAGTCCGGCACACAGAACCTCGGCGTTGAACTTCTTCTTGTATTTGCGGATCTCAGGGGTGTCGCTCTGCGGTCGTATGTTGGTGGGGTTGACGTTCACCACAGAGCCCTTTCTGTGAAACTCCCTCTTTAGCGGCTCACCCTTCATACCGGCTGCACAATCACAGGCATGAAACAGACACCTGAGTTTCACGTTCTTTTAAATGTTTACACAAGTATCTAATATTCCACATCCAGTGACTTTTGTAATTAAAATAAAATACATATTCATTCCACTTCAAGACTTTTTACAACATTACAGCCATAGCCTTTGTTGTATTTGATGTAGATTTTATGAGAAGACCGGTGCGTTAGCTGGAGAAAGGCACCCACACCCTGCCGACCCCAATACGGACAAGTGTTAGAAATTGGATGGATGGATAGATTTACACTTAATGCCCCTACATGTTGTATTGATGTTTATATCTTGTTCTCTACTGTCCATGTTTTATTTTGTCCCTGTCGGTTTCCTGTTGAAATAAAGTCATTGGGAGGGAAAGAAGAACCTGACAAACAGTCTTCACCCACTTTAAAATAAGAGCAGAAATATAAACGTTTAATTATTTGAACAATTCTGAACATATGAAACCCAGAACTTCAACACAGATATCAAACTTTGTTCAACTGAAAGTTTGAATAAAGTTTTATAATTTAGCTGGAAAAGCTAACTAAGGGGAAACTTAGCGCTCTAAATGTTTTCAAAGTTAGCTAGAACGAAAGCTAGTAGCACATTAGCGGAAGTGTGCCCACCACTGAATGGGACTTCCAGATGGACAGTAACCCAAAGGATGGGCCAGAACTCCGGCAAACTATTGTGAGCAACTTGTGGAAAGAAACCCAAGATGTCTGACCCAAGTGCTACCGGTCAAAAGCAACGCTACCAAATACTGAGGAAATGTCTGAAAACTTCTGATTGTGAAGACACCAATAAAGCACTCTGACATATGTTCTCTTTCAATATATTACTGTGGTACTTAGCAAACAAAAATAATTTTGGTAATTCTACCCGACCTGAAACAATAGACGTTTGGTCTGATTTAACTTCAGACAAACTACATGTCTTTTTATTTAGTGTACGTAAACTTCTGGTTTCAGCGGTACGTATAAACACTTACTTGGACTCTGTGGAGGGGATGATATGGGGATCAGTCTTGGGTCGATGAAGGACAAAGAGGAAGAAGAGCAGGTGCTTTTTCCAGACGGACTGCTAACAGGCTGGCCAGAACAACAACACATTCATACTGTGAATCTCTTGAACTATTTAGCAGCTCTGACAAGGTTTGATACAAACTACCCATGGCTTTAAAGACAAGAAGCTAATTCTATTATTTTCTGCTTCCTATTCTTGTTGATATCATTTCTTTTTTTTTTTTTTTCAAAAGAAACTAAGATAATTTTAGGTTAAGATAAACACAATTACATTGATTCAACAATGATAACACTACAGAAACATTTGGACAACTTTTGTCCTTACTGAATTGGTATTACTACACCACTACCGCCCTCTGGTGGATAAATGGAAGTGATGCCACACATTGTGTCATTCAAATACCACAGAAACCCCCAAACAGTTAGTACTTTTCACATCAGAATCAGACAACAGTATCACCTAGTGTTTAATTCCCACTGGTGTTATTTATCCATTTACCTCACGATAAATGAATGGCAAAAATATAGAACAAAAATTTGTCAGGAAAATACAGTGGCCCTGAAAGTGCAACCCACTTCAACAATTCACTAAGTCAGGACCGGCCCAAGCCTCCACGCGGCCCTCTAGTTCTGGTAATAATGTGGATCGGGATCGTGATTGGCCGATACTTACATGTGAAGCCCATCTTATCCCCCAATATTATCTTCATCAGCAAAGGTTTATAAATCAGTCTCAGTCTTCTGGTGCTCTGCAGTGAGAGGTTTGACTGACAGACCAGCCCACCAGATCAGGTCTGAACATTTACAATTGACAATATTCACCCCTCTGTTGCCAAGTCAGTGACTTGTTGCTATATTTAGCGACATTTCAGACAAAAAAATTGCATTGGCATTTGCTCTCTGTTGAGATAAGCAAAGACAGTCGCAGTGCGATGTACTGTACATTTGCTACATTTGCACCATTGGTAAGAAATTTTCAACAAAAGAACTAAAGCCAGAATAACTTTGGTTCTCAAACCAAAAGCTCCGTTATTAATCAGTAATATATTCGATTTCCTACCAAGACCCACTTCTTCACTTTTATTAATGTTGCTGTGTCTTCTTAACTAATGTGTTTTTGAATATGCTGTTGGGTTTTTCAATTAGTTGGTGTGGTTTGCACTTCAGGGCCACCTTTTGGTTTAAATTGACTGAGCTCACATGCAGGTCCTGCAGAGTTGGGGATCCGGGAGCTGTGGGTGAAAGCGAGTAGTTCAGTACTCGTGTGTGGTGCTGGCTCAGAGCGTTGTGCGCCGGGCTGGAGGTTTTCTGCAGGAGGTCCGGCAGCAGGTAGGTGTCATCCGAACCCAACCGGGACATCTGTGGAACCGCGAAGAACGTCAGGAGGCTGGATAATCCCAGAAAAGGGAGTACGTCGTCGTGTTTCTAGGTACCTGGTTAAGATTGTGGTGGGGTTGCAGGACGATGCCGTCGGGGATTCCTCTGAAGTACTTCCCTTTTCCGTTGGACAGGGCGGACCTTGAAGGACAGAGGCAGGCATTTCAGAACCACGTGAAAGGAAGTGGTTAAATGAATCAATCGAAACATGATCAACAATTAAATCAGGTACTCCAAAAAAAGCCACAGATGGCACTTGTTGGGAGTTGAACTTTCTCAGAAATATCAAATCCTGCAGCCTTTCACCTGGTTCTTTCCTCATCGTCGCTGCTGCCAAGCTCGTCACTGGACGAGGAGTATTCGGTGACCTTGTTACGCCGCCCCAGAGCACCTTTTACTCCCTTTGTGGAATGAAAACAGGCGAGTCAGAACGGCAAAGAAAAAGCTAGACGATTAGACACAGATGAAACATCTGTGTTTAATCTAGAAACATGACTAAAGCAACAAGCTAACTGATTCCAACAAGCAAAGAATTTACATTTGGTTTGCATGATAATAAAACTACAACTTTTTTTTTTTTTTTTTTGTTCTTTAGTGTTAAAAAAACACATTTCCACTCTATAAACATCAAACCTAAATAATAGCAAGCTCTAAGAACAGTAAGGGGTTATTTACTTGTGCGTGTCCTCTGGATGTGTCGTCAGTCTTCCTGTGCTGCTGCAGGCGGTGCTGCAGCAGAGGACTTTCAAGCTTGAGCAGGCCTGAAACGCACAGACTGACTTTAGCTTTCAAAACTCCAGACTTACTGTAGTTCTACTGAGAACCGGATGTCGATCCGGTGGATTATTCAGCTTGATGAGTGACCGGAAAAATGGAAACAGAAAAATCAGATTTTTTTTTTTTTTCAAACCACTTCATGCACCATGCTACTACCAGGTGGATCTAGCAGCAACACTCCTCAGTGTGGAAGTTGTTACTGAGTGAAGGTGCCTCAAAGATAGGTGTTTTCAGTACCAGTGAGCAGTACTGAACTACGTTTTCTATTTGTGCAAATAGAAAATACAGAACAAAGTTTTAAATGAAGTGAACAGTGTAGCACACTTCCGCTAATGAGCTGAGAACACACCAAATTTCTTTGTTTAGAGCAATCGCACTTTTGCTAACTTTGAAAATGTTTTACGCTTTGTTAAATATGGAGCAGATTATTCTACATGAAATACAGGCTCTGTGCAGAAGTTTGTGAACTCTGACACGTTCACCAGTTGGAGGCAAATTTGTAAGCAAGCGAGGAAAACAAGATATTTGTTCTGTTTCTTTGCTTTGCTATGACTGGTTACAGATTCCACAGAGATCTGGCTTCTGTGGGACTTTGCAACAGCAACAAACATTTCTCTTTATGAGGTTGGGATGCTCTGACACTCAGCCAATCACAGCGCTCCGATTCTAAGCTGCACACAGATGTCAACCACAGCTGTCGGACAAAAGTCTGATATTATGCTCAGGGAATGTGCGAAAAGCTCAGAAAGAGTCAGATATCGAGTACGATGGTAAGCCGTTATTTTGTCGAGACCAGAAGTTCACATGCACTGGTGCATCTAACTGAGCTGAAGCGAGAAGTTTGGTCTGGTTTCACGTCAAACAGCGAGGAAAGAAACGTGTATGTATTGCATATCACAAAAAAGAGCTGAAGATAATAGTGTGTGTGTTAAAAATGTCAAAAATTGTAAGTGCCGATGCTTTGGTGTCCAGACCAGAACCACGGGTTCAAACTTTGATTTGAGAGAATAAATATGCTGTAAAATTGCACTTTTTTGTTCAGTACACTGTCAAAAACCAAGAAAGAAATTAATGTGTTGGACTTGAAACCTGGGCTTTGATGTGGTAAATCAACAATAAAAGAAGCTATCTGCTAATAACGCAACAAATAAAGCAGTTTATTTCACAGAAATGTATATTTTTTTGTCTTTTAGTAGACAATAAAACAAGGAATAAAGTCTGGAAACTCAAAATGGCGAAATCCATACTGCTTAAGATTGCATGGGACTGAGTATTTACTCAACTACAAACACAGAGTCAATCTAATCCAGTAGACATAAGTCTATTTTAATTTACCTTCAAAAAAAAAAAAAAAAAGACCCACAAATTAACATTTCTCATTTGAAGACGCCGCAGACGCACCTGGGTGGTTGCTGCATCCTCCTTGAGACGCAGACCTTCCGCTCCGGTCCGCCACCGACACCGGACTGCCACTAGATGGCGACAGAGACACGCACCAGGGAGAGAGGAATGGAGAGAGAAGGTGGGGGGGAGACAGAAGAAAAGTTACGATCAACATCTGTGTCACAATCTAAAACAAATCCTTCACGCTGTCACTGCAGAGGTCCCATTTCCTCACTGTTATTTTCATCTAATTCACGGCAATCATCCCGGCTAAACTGATCTGATCTGCTCATGGACAGCTGCTCTCGATGGGAGGCGGAGGGGGAGCAAAGATATGAGCTGGGATGGTGATATATGGCCTCATAACAAATACAGTCCAAAGTAAATGAAACAAAAGGCAGTTAAATAATTAAAATATACAGCATGCATATTATATCTGGAACTAATAGTAATTAGGTTATATAGTATTTTACGTGCGAGAGCAGAGACAAGGAAAACTAAAATATTTTTTTAAAAGTCCTGTACTGGAAGCTCTCTCTCTCACACACACACACATACTATACATCTGACTGGTGACAGAACAAAACACTGATTTATGTGTTTTCCAGTCACATATTGTAATTTTATAGCACAACCAAGTCACTATGTTACCTTCAGTTGTCATAAAAATGCTAAAAATATGAACTAAGTCTTTAAAAAAAGCTTGACTTTGTAATTGAACACCTTGAAATTGGGCCTCTGTCTCTTTAAAAACGCCTTCAGGAAGTCATCACAACATGGCTCCTCCATTAATAACCCTTTGAAATGTTTTCCCAGCGTCTCACTGAGAAGCAGCTCCTATAATGAGCTCAGCTGATGAGCAGTTTCACCAGGCAGGTGTTTGCTAATTGTTGCTGGCTAGTCTGAAGGAGCTTCTATGTTTTTGACGAGGGAATAACATTATAAAATGACGTAAAGCTCAAAAAAGAGGATTTTAGACAATACTCCTCCTTTAACAAAAATACCCCAATTTCAATAAACTCAACATATAAAAATAAGACCACCATTATTCCACTTACACAGACCAGTAAGTCACTGAGCCAAAAGGAATAATAAATAAATATTTATTTCATTGTACAAACTGGTTTGAGTTAAGCTAAATGACCTTCCTGCTCAAATGAAATGCTTAAACGTAACATAAATAACCGCTTGGCTTTCCCTAAGACGTCTTTTTTCCTAAAAGTTTATTTCTACTTTATTACAAAGCTGTACAAATAAAATATCAAGCCCTTTCACTGCTTCGTACAGAAATGAAGGACTTTCCAAACCTTGAAAACATCTTATTGAAACTCAAGCTTTTTCAAGGATTACAGAGGTTCAAACCTCTGAACATGGTTGTTGGTGCTGATCTGAGTACTTCAGAAAGTGCTGACATACTGGGAATTTCACATGCAGCCGTCGCTCAGGTTTATAGAGAATGGGTCCGAAAAGGAGAAGGTATTTAGTGAAAGCCGGTCGAAAGGAGAAAAATGTCTTACAATGCCAGAGGGAAATGGGCAAAGGGGTCCGAGTTGAGTGAAAGGAAGCAGAAGCTGAAATAACCACTTATGAAAGCAAAGACTCAGAGATTAAACAAAAACAAATCCTGATTTCAGCTGTGACATTCTGACAGCTTCCTGAATCAAAGCTGTTCTGAAGGCAAACTAGGTGTACCTAATAAAGTGGACAATGAGCATATGACATGAGAGCAAATAAAACCTTTTCCAAAAAATACGTTAAATGACAAATTAAAAGAGTTGGGAGATTTAATGAAAAGGAGTGAAGAAGTGAACATTAAATGGTGGAGAGGTCATTTCATAATTAGATACTGCACCATTGCAAAAGACAATTGAAGCAAATTTTGTATAAGCTAAAGCTTACATTTTTGAATGACTAGCTAGCCACATGTTTTGCCCTTATTTTATGAAAAGCGTCTGTAATTTAAAGGAATGCTAATGTACTAACAACAAAAAACAAAAACAAGTAAATCTGCTTCTGGAAGTTATTTTTAATCACTGTTCCGAATGAGCGATGCTAATGCTAACAGAAATAACAATAAAACAAGTAATTTAGCTTTCAGAAAACAAAAAGCTAACTTATTTGCAACATCAGCAGTTATTCTGTGCTCCAGAAATCAGAAATTCAGATTCCCAAGCCAGGAAGCTTAATTTAATTAAATGTTTGACTTAAACAAACAAACAAACAAAAAAGTCCTTTCTTCCAAACGTAGAATCCAAAATGCCTGCAGAGTCCAGAAAAAAAGCTGCCAGTGTCAGAAATTAGCTCCTGGTTTCAATTCTGATGTTTCTGATTAAGTCCAACCTGCTAGATGTAGTTCTACTACAGCTTTGAATTAATAAAACACAGAGAAATATACTGTAAACAGATTACTTTACAAGGTAGTTAGCTAGCTAACAGAAAACAAAAGCTAGCAAGTCACAAATGTTTTCGGTAAAAGAGCCAGAAACCCAGATCCAAGTATTACTTTCCAAGTTAAATTGAAAGTTGCTTTACTTTAAAAAAAAAAAAAAGTAGCTTTAGTTCTTTGTTTTGTTATTTTTTTCAGTTCATGAATTAGTTTTTGTTGCTAGAACTTAAAATACAGCATACAGTGAGTTAGCAAGTGTTCAATGAGCGGGACGAGTTGAACAAACAGCAATAAATCTAGCAACAGGAAGATAGGTGCTTCCAGATCTAAATATCTTTATATCTCGTTTCGGGAAATCATGAAGTGAATCTTTACCTGGAAGCCGTCCTCTTGTGCCCCATCACCAGCTCTCTGCAGTAAAATTTTGAAGTTGTGCGTTCTGGGACCTGGAAGATAGAAAAGCAAAGTCCACAAACTGGCCAGAGAAATATCATGTAGCCTCCTACGTAACGACTGCATTTTGTCAAATTGTTTGCGTTTTATACATTTTTCTTTTTTTTTTTTGCTGCCTTTCTTGGACAGGTCATCCTTGTGAAAAAGGTCTTGTTTTTTGTTTTAGCTGGTTAAATTAAGGTTTAATGAAAAAAAAAAAAAGAATTAAAAACAAATTTCTGCAGCACATGTAGATCCTAAACCAGAGGGTTTGCAACCTGCAGCATTTTTTAAAAAAATTATTATTTAGAAAAATAACATAGAAAAAGATTGTGTGGTAAAATGAGACCAAAATTATATGTGGAAAAAAAAACACATCAGCATTCCACATCACTGCGAACTCAACCAGCCTCACCACAAAACATATTCTTGGCAGTATTATTCTGGGTGGTTCCTTCCTTTAGCAGGAGCAGTTCAATTCAAAATCTCTTTTTACAGCCTCTGTACAGCCTGTTTGGTCCTAAACCAAAGAAACTCCCAAAAAAACTGTAAACGGAGATTTTGAATTTTTGGTCCCACAAAATATTGACTTTGACGACTGAAAACTAACGCACACCACACTTTTCAGATCTATATTAGTAAAAAAAAAAAAAAATATATATATATATATATTGAAATACCTCCCAGTTTGAAATTATGAACGGCTTTGTGTTGGTCTGCCATGTAAAATACATTAGATTATGTTATTATTTAAAACAACCTACTTTCAGCCTCTGATTTCAATAAAATCGTCTATCTGAGCCAACAGCAGGTGACCTTCTGACCGCCTGCGTCCTGGGTCGCATGATACGCTAACAAAGAGGAAGACACGCCCGACAGTGCAGGAAAAGAGCTGCGGGAATACTTATAATCCCTCTTACAGGTTGCCCGTGTCCTACACACACACACACACACACACACACACACACACGAACACAAAGCAAACAGGGTATTTTCTGCTGTGTCTCCAACTACACATTCAGGTTAGAGCGACACTTCTTTTCTTTGTTGTTGAAGATTACAAAACGCTTTAGTGGGGATTTTGTGAGAATGTCTTCGAGCCAGGAGCAGAAGACTGTTCAGCTGCTAAATTGTTTCACTTTAGACTTTTAGGATTCTTTATGCAGCTGATCCCCCTGAAGAAAGTGTTTTCATAACCCTGCTGCTGGTTTTGCACAACCTCCGCGCTGTAAGAGAGAGCATTGACTTATTAAACGCTCCATCGGCTCCATATGCGCTCCCGTTAGTTCAGCAACACAGCAGCCGAGGGCTCCCTGTTGCAGTTATTAGTTTATTTATCGTCTCCTTATAGAGTTTTGTTGGTGGCTTTACATGCAGCCGTATTTGTAAACCACATACTGGGGTGGGAGACACAAGTGAATGATGTGGTTTGTTTTACAGTGCGAGCGTTCGCAGTTGAATTAAAAACCCGTCCTGCGGGCGCCATTTCCCCACCGCTGTATGACTGGAACACGAGACGCACAACGCATTCGACAGTGCCCGTGTGATGCAAGCGGCATCCTGTGACTGGTGTGCCAACACACGACGACTTCCTGTTCTTGTGGCGGCCGGCCGGAACAAAACAAAATCCCACATCTGTTGGGTTTTGCGGCTCATTGGAGCCGGCCAGCCGGCCGCCGGACCTGCTGACGAGCAAACCCTCACTGCGCCGCTGGACAGCCGATGGCAGATGACACTCACTTTAGGCGGGGCCTCTGAGTCCCAGAAGACGTCGTCGGTCGGGGATACAGGAGAGAAAGGGGACAGCAGGGAGACGGCCATGTCTGACATTGAGCTGCTGTGAGGGGCGTCGCGGCAGGAGATGAGATTGGCGTTCTGGGGGATTATTTATAAAGTTTAGTCCAAATATATGATCACTTAAAGCCACAGAATTCTTGCGTGTGCGTACGTACCTGGCTGAAGTGAGCTCTCTGCATGGCGGGGGTACAAGGACTGGAGTTGCTTCCAGAGCCCAGCCTGGAGTGCATCTGACTGGGAAGCCCGGCAGCCAACAGCACCCTGGCCAACTGGGATTCCTGGAGCTCCATCTGAAACCGGATCAACAATCCCTTTAAGACTTCTCTCTTTCCTAGTGTACGTGCATTGAGTCAGTCAAAATGTGGCTTGATGATTTCAGGCTTTCTGCCGGTTTCACCAACTCAAATTTAAGACTTTTTAAGACTACCATGAATGGAATTTAAAACCTGTTTCTCCATAAAAATGTACAAATAGATAAAGTTGCACTTAACCATGATAGACGCAAAAAGAAAAAAAAAAGCTAGCTAGCTAAGGTATCTTAACAGCGATTTAACGGAGTCAAACTTTTGCCTGACAGAAAGTCTCTCGAGAAAAAACAAAATCGAGTCCAGCAAAAAAACCCACATAAACATGAGATTAAATTGTCGTGACAAAGCAAAATTAAAGACCTGCCTTCGGTCACAGAATGCAAAGAAGATGTCTGGGGGGGCGACTCAAACTTTTGCCAAACAGAAAAAAAAAAAAAACTATACAGATCCTACCACGAGAAAAACAAAACAAAACAAAAAAACAAGCTGCGATTAATGGATCTGAGGTAAACTTAAATTTTTCAAATCAATTTCATTTTATTCAGGGGTATTAGAGTAAAAGGCTCTGTGGAAAAAAACAAAATGCATCTTGTACATCTCACATTTGAATTTGTGAAATAATTATTTTTTTTTAACTATAACTGGCTTCTCTTTCCATTTCACAACAGTGTCACATAAAATGCATGAGGTCTGGCACCGTAATGTGAAACCGTAAAAAGGGGATGGAAACTTCTGCAAGACACTGTAATGAAGGGCGTTAAGATTATTTATAACTTGGCCTATTGGTGTTGTTTTAAGACCTATATATTTCTAGCTTATAATTTCTTTTGACATCAGCATGTGACAGGAGCTCCCAGTCAGTAGCAAGTTAACAACTGTCTGGTAAGAGTCAGTAGTTAATGTTTTATTCCAGTCCATGCTACTTTGCAGATAAAGTAAACGAATCCTGCAAGACATTACACTGGGAGCAAAACGCTGATTCCCGTAACAGGTGTCTGGAGATAAATGCTTCTGAAAATTGAAAAGTGTTTGTTGTTTGTTTGTGTTTTTTTTCAGCAGTGAACAGTTCCTGTCTGGTTTTGTGGAGGCGATAAGAATGCAGGTTAAAAAAAACCCACGTGTTGAAACACCAGACAGACAGTCAGTGTGTGTCTGCGTTCGCTGGCATGAAAAATAGCCTGACCAGATGAAATCATCAACTTCACAGCAGAGCCCCGACTGTTTCCACTGGCTCACACGCAGACGCTGCAGCAACCACTTCCTCCTTGAATTCAAATTCTCTCTATTCCTTTTTCTGTTTTTCTGCAAAATTTAGGATTCATCAGCTTTTTTTTTTTTTTTTTTTTATTTGAGTAAGGTAAAATGCAGAAAGAAATCCGAGTACCTATAAACCCAGAGAGGAAACGTAAGTGTGTTTCAGATATGATAAAGCGTTGTGAGTTTACCACGGTGCGCTGGGTGTTTGCAGGACGGCCAGGTGAGCCTGCAGCAGCAGCAGCAGCAGCAGCAGCAGCAGCAGCAGCAGCAGCAGCAGCAGCAGCTTTGTGGCCACTAAAAACTGATAACTTCTGGACTGGGGCCACTGGCGCCTCCCTCTGCCGCTGCTTCTCCTTCTCCTTCTGCCTGTGGTCGTGCTGCAGTGACAGGAGCTGGGTTTGGTCTTTGGGCAGCGTGCGGTGCGACCTCCGGCTCGCCGAGGGCTGCTGATGCTGAGCCAGAGGCTGAGGCTGCGGCTGAAGCTGTGAATGCTGGGACTTGTGCTGAAGCGGCGGGTTGGGAGCCACGGCTCTCTATGTGGCAGACACGGAAAGCAGCACACACACACACACACAGACTGACAAAGACTGGAACGACTGCAGCAATGTAATATTCATAAGATGTGATTAAGTGAACGATTTTGACATGCTAATTGTTGCTTTTTTGTTTTAAAACATAAAAACATACCAAAAGTTGTACTAAATGGGTCTGTAATTTTGTTGCAAAGCGCTACACCTAAATGAGACCATCTGACATTTTCTGTGATGAAAGAATGGACTTTTGAGTTGATGAGAGAAAAATGCAAGAGATGACAATGCTTTCTATCTGTACTGCATGTCGCTGCTAGCTTTTGAAAACCAGGAAGAAAACAAAGCAGTGACACGACAGAAAGCTCATTAGCAAGCACTGGATCATTAAGCCGGGTAGATGTGACAAACAGAAATATATATTTAAAAAAAACACACACACACACACCTAGACAAACATGTAGAGCAGAAACAGCTCAGTCCCGAGCTAAAGAAGTTCTTTGTCTTCTAATTTAGCAGAAACAACTTAATACGCCGCAAATGCAATCACGCTACAAAATGGTCATCTGGCTAAAAATGATGGTGTCAATACGCATTTTCAGTTCTCTGCAGGACGAACACCAAGACCGCAGTCGGGGTTCTTCAAAGTAAACTCCACCAAGAGAAAGGTCACTGCAGGCTATCAGCGAGTCAAACTGGGACACGAGCGAGGCTTTCACACATCAGACCGCCGAGGGGAAGGTTTGGATCAACTCTGCCTCGGAGAGGAAAACGCCTCAGACCTAATGCGCTTTTCTTCTCTATGACTGGTTTTAAATACCCAGCATGCTCTCCCCGCCGCTGTTCAGCACTGTTCGACACCGAGTGCGCTCAAGTCGTGACATTGTTTATTATTACGAGTGGCAAAACATAAGAACGCGGCTTGGAGAGGGAGCCAAAAAACCTTTAAACGAATACCGAGTCGGAGCATCTTTTTGGATTCGGTTTTAGCGTTTTCTAATATTTTTCCTGCTCGTATTAACTTGTCGACAGAACTAACTGTTGACTGTAACCTCACTGACGTCCTGGACTAAAGAAATAGGGTCGCATTACAAACTGTTATGGAAATGTCTTATAGGATAATTATAGATGCATAATCTTGTTTGGACCAAAACTTCCCAAAACTAACAACAAAAAACAGTCCTTTCTATCATAAAAATAAATTAATACAATTAGTGAAACATGATGGTGGTTACAGAATGAGCTCCTTCAAACTAGTCAGCAACAATTAGCAAATACCCAGTGGAGTAATGCTGAGAAAAACATTATCATTAACATTATCAACATTAGCAGAGGAGCACTCCTGCTTTTTCTGGAGTCTCAGAAAAAGTAGGAGCTTCTTAAAGGGACAGAGGCCCAATTTCAAGGCGCTGAATTCCAATGTCAAATTTCTTTTAAGCCATATTTCACTTCCTTTATTTACCTGATTGTGCTATAAAATGGCACCATGTGCCTGAAAAACACAGTACTGCCCCTTTAAGTTTAATTTACTATGGTTAATATTTTTCACCGCATGAACTCTCAGCAATAGTGTACGACCCAGTTGAGACCCATATGTACGTGTGTAGGGTTGCAGAAGATTAAAAACGGTTAGTAGATAAAAAAGTGTTTGCGTATCAAAAAGTGAAGGAGAATCCAGGCGTGTTTTTTTTTTTTCGTCTTCTGCCAAATCTGTGCGTCTTAAGCCTGTCCCGCTGAGATCAGAAGGTACGATTCTGGGAGCAGAGTAAAAAGAGATTCGCTACAAGTAAGAAAGGTTTCCTACTGTGACCGGCTCAGGCAGGGATGGACGGAAAAAAAAAAAAAAAAAGGCAAGCGAGAGGAGGGGAGAGGAGTGGAGGCGACACGCTGGGCTCAGCGGAGACAGGACGGATATGAAGAGCGAGGGTTTAAAACAAAAGTGATGGCATGCTGTGATAAACACCGGTTTAAAGTGGTGGTAGAACACGCCTCCCCCCCCCCCCCCCCCCGTCACCGCCATCTCACTCAGTCTGCACAACAACAAAAAAAAACCCAAACATATCAAAAGTCGTTCAGAGTCTGCTTCATGGAGATCTTCGACAGGATAAATCCCCCCCACCCCCCGGTCTATTTATAACACTTTCAATTACAAGTGCACAATTTCACTGGGTTTCCCTTTCATGTTCCTGCTTAGCTTCAGCCGCACGCTTCGTTTTTTTATCTCCCATCTGTCCGAGTCTGGGACCAAAACATTCAAGGCTTTTCTCTCGGAAAACAGCCCTCAGCGATTACACAAAAAAGGAGTCGTCATCGTCTCATATCCGACCCGATTAAAAGCTTTTGATGCATGAAAACGTAAAGAGAAACCCGGCGCTCCACGCAGCCCTGAATGGAAAGAGCAATTATCGTCTTTAAGACCACAGAATGAGGTAAAACTGGATCAAACCTCCCCCAATAAACTAGTGGTCCGTTAGGTAGGAAAAAGTGAAAAAAAATAAATAAATAAATAAAAAGAAGAAAGAAAAAAAAGTATTCTGCTCCTTTGTAGCTAAATCAGAGGAATTAGCACCATGTAATTGGAAAAGCACAAGAAAAGCTTTATTACCTGCTCCGCTGTGGAGTCCAGAGGCCTTACTGACACATTGTCACTCCGCTGTCTGCCAGCATGATCCTGTTCAAACACACACACACACACACACACACACACACACACACATTAAACAGGCAGCCACGTGCTAAAAAAAAGTAAAAAAATTAATTTAAAAAACCATCTGCATGTCCATTAGAATTAGAATTTCATTCGAATTTAACAGATTCTTTTAAACTTAGTGTGAAATCTAAACTAAGATTTCACACCAGTCGTGGGTTTTTCCATTGATCAGACCAGATCGTAATCTGAGAGGTGGGAACTAAAATATTCAGCGTGGAGCTTTTTAGCCTGCGCTCTCAACTCTAAATATTTTATTGTGACCTCATTTTTGAAAATTTCTCCTGGAGCAGAAAAAAAAAAAAATAAATAAAAAATCCAAACACCTTGAAGTGGGCATGTATTTTTTGTAACATTTACGTTGGGTAATTACCGGATTTAAATGTTTGCAGTGATTGCAACGCTGCTTTTAAATTGTGTTTGCTTTGACCTGAGGGGTTCAAGCAAACCCCTCGCTTAAGCCGTGACGGCGGCGGCTTTGCCCTGATCACACAGTGCAAACTATCGGGGATGAGATAGGAATCATGGGACTTTTACAGCAAAGGAGCGAGAAATCAGAAATTAAGTCACTAACAGACACATGCTGGTTGAATTAGAAAGCTGAGTATAATCATCATCAGGATAACTGTCTTTCCCCTTCGCGCGTTGGAACAATAATAAACCTGAAAACCAGAACTGGACAGACGGGATCTACTGTGGATTTTCTTCAGGCAGGGCCAAAGCAAATATACAGACTGAAATATACACAAGCAGGTTTATTAAATGAGCTTCTGCTCTAATTCTGGTCGGACATTTGGCCTCTTTAGCTTTGGCAGATCAGGAAAAGTTCATTTGAACTGATTGGTTTGTAGTTCAGATAATAGTTTTTAATAATATAACTAGTTTTCAATCGAGTTGAGGGAAGAACTATGAGAATGGAAACTCAATGTTGGCCCGCTTTCAGGACAAGCCAAACATTAGACAACTGGACACATTTCTCCTCATCTAAGGGAGACGCTCCGAATGCCCAGGTAGAACCTGCAGCCTAGCAGATTTGATTAAAAATATGACCTAATAACAAGCATTCAGACAAAGTTGACAATACGCCCAGCTGCAGGTTGAATATCTACATAAAGGAAGTCACACTTCACACTTCCTGTCCTGATAAGGAGCCGATCTGTGGACTACATCGGAGGCGTCTGTTTCAACGTTGTCGTTTCCATTTCTTCCTGTTAACACTTGCTCACTCGAGCTTCCCCTCCACACATTCCTGGCTGCTGTAGGAATTGATGTGCAAGATGGCCATAATCACTGCACCATTTCACATCTTTATTTGACAAAACATCACATCACACACTCACTGAGCGTGTCACGTAATCAAATACCAGTGCATTAAACTTAATGAAGCATCATGCTGAAGTCGGTGACTGCTTTACTAAACTAAAGCTACAGAGCATAATGGGATGATAGATATTCCAGGGGGTCTGTTAAGAGTGCATTCACACCAGATCCGCTTTAAATGAACTGCGGTTCGTTTGTCTAGAAAATCCAGTTTTTTAAGTGTTGGCCCTCCTGAAACCCAGTGGTCGGTGCGCGTCACTGGACAAGAGTAGAGTTGAAATTATTGGCAGAACAGATTGGTTTTGGCTGTCACTCTCACGTTGTTTGGTTTTTGTTTTTTTCCCCCCCAACACATTTTCAAAAGAAAGTTGGAATTATTTCTACGGGTTGACTTACATTTTGAGAGAATGTCAGATATTTTGTAGAAAAACGAGAAGATAAAAAAACTTAAACGCATTGTACTACTGTACCTAGTCTTTTTTTTAAAAAAAATAAATTTCAGTGTTCTAAGTTGAAGTGTTTGCATCAGTTGAGCGCATCTGCTTCATGTCTGTCATGTTTACAATGTGCCACTTCCTCTGTGCTGATGATGTATGACACAGAGCGACTCCCTCATCCTTCTCCTTCAACCCAACTTCCTGTCTGCATTTCTCCTCTGCTGAGATGTTGAGTAGATTAAAGGATGTGAGGAGGTCGGCCCAATTATTTTCACCACTCTGTTTTAAATTTCGTATCTTCTTCTGGAGTCGGGCTCTAATCATCTGTCTAGATGTTTATTGTGTTCAGTTTACTTTAGTTTACTGGAGGTTTATCATATATTGTGAAAGATTTCTCATTACAATATGAATTTTGATTTATTGTCGTACAAATAAATTCCAATAAATAATGTTTTAAAAAACCAGAACTGAGTAATTAAAAAAAAATTTTTTTTTACCATTTTCGCAAAAATATAACACCCAATTAGAGTGTGCAGCTGAGTGATATAAATCACATTTTTTAAGTAACTGGGGTCCTCAAATAAACAACTTGGTCAACTGTTTTTTTTTTTTTGTTTGTCAGTTTTAATTTCTTTATTATTTAATTTGCATTGGCTGTTTTACTCCTAATTTAACAACTTAAAGTTGTTTTTACATGTTTGACCAAACATGTGAAGCTATTGGTGTATTTAACTCGGCTAAACTGCTGCAGAGCTGGAAAATTAATTTGTAATTTGGTAAATTCATGTCTGTGATTAAAATAAAAGAGAAATGTTTTAAGTCAATCCAGTGCTGTTTTTCTGTATCAGATCGCATCTGCCGCTACTAAACATGAGATATCGATATTGAAAATGAAAAAAGTGGATTAGCATTATGCTGCAGGGACAAGGAAGCTAATTAGTGTTGATGGGAAATGGATGAAGCTCAAAACAGGACAATTCTTTAGGAATTTCTGTAAAAAGTTGAAAAATGGTTTGGAGTTGGGGTGAAAGTTCACCATCCAGAGAATGAAAAAAAAAAGAAACATGCAGCCAGAGCTGCAATGAAACAGTTTAGTCCGTTAACTGAATCTGTGACAGGACTTGATGTGTCAGCCTCTACATGTGCAAAGCTCTAAATCTTTACCTGTCTCCTGTCACACTTCCTGTTTTTCTCCTCCAGTAGGATTCTGTTGTCATGGAGATCAGACTCCTCCCCCATAAAAACCTCCTGAAGCTCCGCCCACTGAAAGGCACACTCCGTCTTCTGCTGCTTCTGCTGCTGTGGGGTGCAGAGGCATTGAATGTTTCAGATACCATTGTGGGGGTTTTTTTAGCTTTTCAACATCAAGACTCGTCTTTTTTCTTTTCTTAAAGAAAAAAACAATCAGGTTGCAGAAACACTGTGGCCGCAGCAGAGCAGCTGACGTGAGCTCCTTGGTGATGAAGACGGTGATAAAGATGGAAGGCGACAGATAGGGTTCAGAGGCTAGAGCCGTGCTGAGCGCAGGTAGAAACTGTGACTCACGTTCTCCAGCTTCTGCCGCTGCTCCTGCTGCTGCTGGATCCGCCTCTGTCGGTCGGCCAGGATCTGCTTGATCCGCTCCTGCTCAGCCAGCTGCTGCCGGTGCTGCTGCTGCTGACAGGCCAAATTCACGGGTTGAGAAAGTTATTCGTGAAAAGTCCAATTTTATTTCCCGTTTCATCGGGGATGTTTCTCGTGCATACGTATTTAGAATATTAACTTGCTCTGTGACTTTTAACCATATAATCTTTACAGAAGCATTCACAACCCCTGAACTTTTTCACACTGTCACTTTTAAATTTAGATTTTTTTTGTTTGACTAATCATAGCTGCTCAATAACATTTTGACCAACCCTAAAGGTAAACATGCTACTTTATTTCTTTGTGTTTCATTTGGGGATGCACCAACCTATTTGTTTTCACTTCCGATACCGATATCTGAGGTGTAGTATCGGCCGACACGATCCGATACAGAAAAGCACAGCTGAATTCACTTACAGATATAAATGTTCCAAATTACAAATGACAACATCTGCACCAGTTCAGGACACTTAAATAAATGCATCTCCACTTTTAAATTTGACCTTTTTTGCTTTTTCCACTCAACCACAGTTTCATTTCCTCTTCGGATAATCTTAGCATTTTAATTTTGCAGTATTGTTTCACTTTCTCTATTATTAACTCTGGTCATTTCTAAGGTTATTTTATCAAAATCATCAACATGTTTTTTCTTGTTTGTTGTATTAGCACAACAAACAGGACACACACATATTGTCATCTAATTTTACCTAAAGATCCATTACTTTATAGCCGCTTGTCATCTTGTGTTTTTTAACTCCAGACAGTGTAAATGAGTCATTTCTCAGGATAGATGGAATAAAATACCTGATGCTGAAGTAAAACACTGAAGTCGACCACAAATTAGCACTTATTTAAAGCACTGTGTTGATTGAATTATTGATTTTTTTTATGTTTTGATGACTTCAGTTGCTAGAAATCTTACTGTTCTATTCTTAGCAGCACTTCGGGTGGCTTCCTGTCACTAATCCCACCTGCTTCTTAATGCAAATCCGTCTGCTTGCTGCGGGCGAGAAACTCACTTTCAGTACTACTTCACAGAACACAACTTAAAAACAACAACACACATAAAGGAACAAGAAAGAAAAAGAAAAACCTGCTCAGACAATCTGGGTCTGATGGATTTCTCCTGCCATCCCCAACTTAGTTCTTGCAGTAAGAAATTAAAAAACAAAAACAACTGAGGCTGAACTCCACCCATTGAATACTCTTTCATCAGATCGCTCTGACTCGATACAGGCAAGATTCCAGATTTATGAATGCCCACAGAGAGAAAAAACAGACACACACACACACACACACACACTGCTGGTTACTGGTTGGTATTAATTACTGACCCGTGTTACAGTAATGTGGTTAACTCTGCTGAGACTAGAGAGCTGAGGACTGAGTGTGTGCGAGCTTCCAGTGGCGTGCCGTCTTATCTTTGTGTTCAGATGTTATATCCAGAAAATGTTTTATCTGCTCCAGCATCATGATAATATTCTGCAACGGTATCATGATGTTTTTGTGGGTTTTATCTTTGGTAGGCGCACGCTGTGTCTGCTGCTGCTGCTGCTACCGCACAGAAACATTGGGTTTTGGTTAGTAATGATTTAAAGTGGGGGGAAAAAACGAGGATTATATGTTAATTTGTTCTTTATTTTAAAATCGATGGGACATTTTTAGCATCAAAAACAAATGGAAGAATTTGAATGGTGAAACTATTGAATGGGAATCAGGACAATATTTCACAAATTGCTTGGAGACATTATTTTTTTTTTTTTTTTGATGTGCCAGTTAGAAATTTGTGGTCTATTTCCAGATACAGGTTTTTCTAGAGGTTTAGCCCATCAATCCCAATTTTAGCCAAAATGGGGAGTTTCCTTAAGAACTGCAGTATAAAAAAGAATTTAAGCATATTCAAAATAGTTTTTCTAGCTTTACTGTTATTGGAAACAATTATTAATAGTCTTTTTTTAGGAGCAGAGGAAACATCACATTGTGTGTGAGGGAGAGGAATTGCTATAAAACAAGACAGTTATTACGGAGTTGATAGCTTAGACCAGTAATGTCCAGTGTTTGCAACGTGGGCCAAAAAAGTCTACAATAACTCTATTTAAACATTAAAATTAAATTATCTTTGTAATAAAGAGACGTCTAAATAATTGTAGATCCAAAACTTGAAGAGTTTTTAAAAGCAAGACACCCAGATTGCAAATTCTTTTGCAAAGAAAAAGATTCACTCTCTACTCAGCTATGAGAACATGATTTAGGTCACTGTCTCTTTAAAAATGCTTTTTTGCATTAACAAAAAATTGTTGAACAAATAAATTAAAAACAGATTTGGGTTCTCTAAAGTCTGTTCCTAGGTAGAAGTCAGTTAATAAATGTGTTTTTATTTACTAAAAAATGAAAGAGAGAGTAAAAAACATGGTAGTTAAAAGACAAATACTTTGTGTTGAACTAAACTTTTTAATTTGTCAGTGATAATTTTGCTCTAATTAAAAAAAAGAAGTTTTTATAAAAGTCTCCATCTGTATCAATCTTTCTTGTGGGCCACACAGAAACAATCAAGGGGCTCCAAATGGCCCACGCGCCGCACTTTGGTCACCCCAGACCTAGGCTGTCTTTGGCATCTTATTTCAGCAGTCAGCAGCCTTAGTTATGAAAATAGTTACGTTTTTCACTCAGTAAAACCTTCCTCACCAAAGAGTGCTGCTAGTAGTGGTTAAGTATGGTGTGTTCACTGCTCGGCGAAAGATGGGAGTTTTGAGTTTCTGGTTGCCCGGTTACCAGTGAGAGCTGAATAATTAATTGACCTCGCATCCATTATTTTTGCTAACAACAGGAGTAAATTACACTGAGTGAAAAACAAACTCACTACGAAGAAACTTAGTTTAGGACAAACACAGATTCAGTTTCTCAATGTGAAGGTGAACAAAATCAACCTGCCTGTTGTCGTTGTTGACCTCCTCCATGACCCCCCTCTCTGCCTCCTTGGCGATCTTCTGTCTGTAACCGTAGAAACTCCCGTCGTAACGTCCATTCCCCGGGAGCGTTCACTATGGAGCTGAGAGGGGACAAACAAACAAACAAACAAACAAACAAAAAGAGCGAGAGAAATGGTGAGAAAGTAAACAAACAACATGGTGTTGATCAGGTTAAAGTCAGAGCGGGCGGGGCTACAGAAAGACCTATCAGTCATCTGTTGTTGGACACCAAGAGAGGAAGAAACTAAAACAGACGACTACCTGGGTTCACCTTCCTCCTCTGCGACCTCATCTTCCTCATCCTCACTGCCGCTGTACTCATAGCTCGGATCCTCTAACAGAGAGAAATTCAGAGAGAAAGTGGTGAAGAAGAATCCAGCTTCACACCGGCAGAGGATGATTATCAGCAGAGCATAAACCAACAGCAGCATCAGAACAGACCGAACTGTAACCGAGAAGAGCCAGAGCTGTAAAAGAATCGGTCCGAGGCGTGGGTAATTGTTGATTTGTTTTTTGTTTCAAATATCTGAAATACTGACAATCTGGAGGCATGACCATTCCTGTTTTAAGCAGAGTTGTCACTCCACAGCGTTGTTTTATGTTTTTATTTTTGAAGATGTTGTGAGAAACGGTGGACAAATGTGAAACTGCTGCTGCACAAGTTACTCAACATTTCGTTGCTAGGTAACCACAGAGTGAGTGAGTCAGTTGGTGCCACCAGCCTAGCTTATCAAAAGCCTTTCCTCTGCCTGCATCTCCCAGAATGCTGTGCAGTTCAGGATTATAATTTAGTTCATATTCCATATATTTAATCTTCTACCCAATGCATTTCTTTTTTTATGATGCAGAGAGATTTTTCATCCCCCCCATCGATAAAGTTATAAAACATTTTTCCACAGACAAAAGAGACACACTTTCCCTAACAATGCGATACAGATTCCTTGCTCAAAGTTTGTCCAAGAAAAACATCAATGACAGGAAACATGGAGTCAAAGAGAACCTTTCTGATTGTTTGGGACATCTGGGAATAGAATTAGTCCTAATCCAAGTGACTCCGGTTTGTCACAATTCTGCCCAAGAACTTTGCCCCAAACAAACAGTGTGTTAAGGAACATCTTCTTCCAACAATCCGGAAACAGTTTTGTGATGGACGTTGTGTTTTACGGCACGGCGGAGGTCCATGTCTCGAGGGAAAAGTCATAACAAAAAGGTTCAAAGATCAGAACACTGACGCCTGGGATCAGTGGTGAGGAAACTTCCCAGATAATCTCGCTGAGCGTCTGCAGTCAGTTCTCAACAAAGCAGGTGGATAAACAGAATCCAGAAAAAAAAAAAAATTAGATTGACTCCAAGGAGAGAAGAGGTCACTGTTAGTCAAGACTTTGTCCAGAAATAGATGATAGTTGGACTGTAAACACAAAACTGTCCCTGTCGTTGGTGTTAGGGTCCAGTAACACCAACGACAGAAATCGATTGGGAAGTAAATCAATTTTGTTTGCTTCCCAACCAAAACAAACAAAAGTTGCTTTGGTTAGCTAGCCGATCTAGCTAATTTTTGCTTGATCAGTTGGTGGGAAACTAAAAAAATTTAATTCCCCAAGAGAAAAGATACAAATTTAAAAGGAAAGTATATTATCCTGCAAAGTAATCTCTGCAATTTGTTCAAGCAAGATTTAAAGCAGCAAACAGGAAGGCAAAAAAGCAAAAATTATTCGGTTTAATTCTTTTGAGAGCATAGTATTTGAACATGTTCTCAGCTTTTGAAAACCCCTTTGAAACTATATTTTAATAATTAAGTAGAAATTCTCATAGCCTGGACTTAATACTCCCCCGTGCAACTCACAAAAGGGATGGTTGGAAAAAAAAAAAAAGTACTTTTGGAAAACATGGCCTCTGCTACTAATCTAATTAATGCCAATCTGACATCTTCTTCAAGTAAAAACTCTTAAAGAAAATTCAGAATGAGCTAAAACTGGTAGCTACATCCCTACTCAAAACTATATTTCTTTTACAGCCGCATATGTACACAGGAAGTGTTTAGTTGTTTTTCCTCTAGCCAACAGAATAAAATCATTGTTCTGAGGTGGTGGTGGGGCCGGGGTTAGAGAAGATGAGGCTCTAGTAACGACATTTGGACAACATCTGTTGTGAGAGCAGCTCAGCCAAAAGCTGAACACTGACTCGACTCTCCAGATATTCACATTAAAGGTAACACAACCCAGGTGGAGTTGGTTAAAGCAAAAAAGACAGAAAAAAAAAAAGGTCAACAACATTTCCGTTCCCTAAGTCCCTCTCTACCCCTGTCGTGTTGTTATCCAAAGTTTCGGGCTAGGAGGAGGAAGGAGCAATTTGTTGATTTAAATTTCATCGTTGGGTGACACATCTCACAAAGCACAACCCATCTTTGGTCAAACTACACCCCTGAGGACGCTGAAAGACGACACATCCTCCTATGTATCACATCCGGAGAATTTATTTTTGATTTAGATTTTTTTTTTCCCAGCAGCTCACACACACAATAATGCGACAGGCATTTTATTTAGTAGGGCATGAACACCGAGACGGCTCTAAACACACACACACACACACACACACACACACACACACACACACACACAAACACAGAGCAAGCAGAAAGTCTCCAGCCATTTAGTATGCTTTTGGAAGCTCAGAGATTAGAACCAGATGGCCATTCTGTTTCCTCCTTCCTTCCTCTAAGCGTCTCTCTCTTTCTCGTCTTCCTTCTCCTTTCTGCCTTTCTTTTTTTTCACCTCTGCAAATAAACTTGGATAAAACTGACAGATCTGATCAAGTTTTTTTTGTTTTCACAACGTGCAAAAATCCATCAGTGAACAAGAACGCCGGGCTGACGTTGGCGTCACACATCGAGCTCATCTAGGGAAAGAACAGGGATAAATTATTTTCAGAACAGCGCTCCTCCCTCTATGTTTCGCATTCCAGCTGTGCTGCCCTGTGTCTCTCCAAAATCCCTGCTTCCTTCCTTCCTTCAAAAAAAGTAAAAAAAAAAAAAAAAAGTAGCAGAGGATTGTGGTAATGGTATCAGAAAGTGAAGACTTTTTAAAGCTCACCGAGAGGAATTGTGTAAAAATGTGGGCAGCGGCTGCAGCCAAGTGCAACATTTCCCCATGTTGTAGCTGAACATCGAGAGTTAGAGAGCGCCTGAGCAGAGAAAGGAGACTCAACTGGTGAGGGATTCATCTGGAAACGCGAGAGATAAATCCTCACACCAGCTGTGTTTCCACGAACCATAAATCTGCGCAAATTGAAACTACAAAAATAAATGCGCTGAATGAAAATACCAATTTATGGAAAAAAAAAAAATCAATTGAACATTTTTGTGATGGGATAAGGCAGTTTTTCAGTCACACATAAGTTGATGTACTTCCTTCATGCAATGGAAACACTTTTTTTTTCATCACATGAGTCACGTGACTAAAAGCCAGATGTTACTACTGGCAAAAACGCAGAAGAAGAAGAGAGGAAGTAGTAGGAGGATGACGGTTTGTTTTTTCCACACAACGTTCACCTCGCTCCAGCAGAGCTCTTGCAGCGTCACCTGGTTGTGTGAAAGTTTGTAAAAGTTGTCTGTCATTCTAACGTGTTGAATCCATAGCTATTTTGTAAAATGGCCGACTGCAATTTCACCAAAACGGCGCACACGTAGCCGCTCCCAAGTAGGCGGGGCTTGTCGTTACAACTCCTGAATAAGACACAGACGTCTCCCCTGATTGGTTGAGAGATGGAGCACCATGGCTGGATTATAAATACATATGATGTAACTGTTTACATCCATCGCTGTCACGATTTTTAATGATTTATCACGTGAACTAGCTCATTCACATGAGATTTTAAGTTCATTTTGTATTTAATGGAAACACCCAATTGCGATATTGTGGCTTTTTTCGACATTAGCAGACGATTTTCATACATTTGTATAGGAAACACAGGTACAGACAGCAGTCAGGTCAGCAGCTGGGAGGATCGTGACAAAAAGACCCTAAAAACTGTTGGGTCGCCTCACCCTTCTCTCGCTTCTTCCTGGTTCTGTCCAGGTGGTCCTTCAGCATGATGCGGACCTGCCTCTCGTTTGCCAGGTCCCTGATGAAGGCGTGCTTCAGCAGAGCGTCTGTGGCGGGTCGGTGGATGTGGTTTTTGACTAGGCAGCTGTCGACGAACGACAAGAAACGCTTCGACCTGCGGAAAGAGAGGCAAAGAAATGATTCGGAGAAATCTGTCTAACGTGTTGCACTAAATGCTTGAAATGAACATTCTTTTTGATAATTATCTAAATTTAGCTCAGCTGCTGCGATGTTTATTAGAGTAAATGTACCATGAATCTACAGTATATGGACCTTTTCCACATTTTATCTAAAAACAACTGCACACTTCAATGTGCTTTGGAAAAATATACAGAAGAAACTCTAAAAATGTTGTATCTGTTTGTATTCTCTCAGTCGATACTTTGTAGAAACTAACTTCTGCTGCAATTACAGCTACAAGTGTCATGAGGTACCGGCTTTACACTGCCTACAAATAGTATTCACTCTTTAGGATGTTTTACACTTTTTATTGCTTTTGCAAATCAATTGTGATCAACTGATTTGGCTTTTTTTCTTTGCAAATTAAACATAAAAACATTATTCTGCACACAAAGACTGAAAACAGGAAAAGAAATACTGCCGACATCCAAATAACTGAAGGCATTGAAAACGTAATTTGTGCCCCGATTTAAATTTATTTGATGTAAATGGCTCGACACTGTTGCGCAGATGAATTCTTTATACTGCTCTTTGTATACGTGCATTGGCTTCTTACGGTGTTGTTCCAGTGATAATAAAAATGATTATATAATCCTTCATGTCTTTGAACATGGCTTGAATTTTTTTTTTCCAGCTTTTGTTCAGGTAGCTGTCAATCTTATGTGGACAATACACAGAGAGTGCTGCTTTAGCAATGCTAGCAGTGCATTAGCGCTTTTTGCTAGCATTACTATGACTGGCATTTTGAATCATAAAAAACTGTCTACTGTTATTTTCTATTGTTTAAAAATAATTATAAAATCTGTTTGAGATTGCCGTTTTGTAATGCTAGCCGTGCTACAAGCACTATTTGCTAGAATAAAATAGTAAAAAAACAGTTCAAAGTGTTACATCTTATTTTTTTAATCAATGTTTAAGAATAATTTAAAACGATTATTGGTGTCTTAGTAAAGCTAGTCAAGATTTTACTACCATAAGACAGTAAAAACAGTTGAAAGTGTAAACTCTTTTATTGATTATTAATTTAAAATTTGTTTGATGTAAATGACTGCTGATAGTTGTACGGATGGACATTCTGTATGCTATTCTTCTGGATTTAATTATGTTGACTTTTTTGTTGCTGGTACAGTAACAATAAAAACCAAAAGAGCTTTTTGACAAAAAAAATGTAAAGTATATGAGATAATGACAATTAAATAAATACCATAAAATTGCATATGTTGCTTAGTTTAAACTAAGACGGTGAAATCAATTTGTGCTCAAATACTCGTCAATTTAAAGACCAAGAAGTTTCCGACAAAGAAACACAGCAAATCAATGTAAAAAGCAGACAAATCAATAATGTTTACATCTATACCCGTGTCTAGTTGCTGCTATAAACGTCCTAGAGTTGTCTGCCAACTTACCTCCAATCAGCTTATCCTTCCTCTCAGCTTTCCCATCGAAAAATATTGTGTAAATTGTAAAGTCGATGTGAGGCTTTAAGGCAAATCTACCGTCAGAAATCACTGTGAGAGTCGAACGGGACTGTTGTCTGTTTTTTGAACAAGGAAGGGAAAGAAATATCTGTGTTGTTGCTTCATTTATCCGCCTCATGGAGGCCTCCGGGTAAAATCGCGGCAAAGCTCTGCACTACAAGACCTACTGTAGCTATTAAAAGCTGCCGGGAGAAAAGGCGTTTCTGATCGTTTTAATAGTGAATGAAAGACAGCAGCTACTGTCAGTCCAGAGTTCAATGGCAAGAGCTTTTCTATTATGCATGAAAGGGCAGGAAGTGCAAGACGAGTGATTGATGTGAAGAGGGTAAAAATCAAAACCCGATTTAGTGTCAAACTTACAGCAGAAACACTACGGTAACTTTAATTTACACACAGGACAAATAACTTGCAGTGATCGCCACACGTCTACAAGCACTGAGCCTTTTGTGAAAAGAAACAGCGAGAATGTGTGTCGACTGATCGTCAGATGTACGAAACCCACAACAAAAGCCACCTGAGAGCCTCAAGCCTGCTGCCTGTTTCCCTGTGTTGTGCGTACAGATGAGAGTTGTGTTCACAGGCTTACCACTTTTTCGATTTGAGTCTGGGCGCAGGGTTTCGAGGAATCAGAAACAGAGCTCTCATTGGATGCATGTCGCAGAGAGCTGCAGAGGGAAGGCAACAAAGACAAAGGAGAAAAGTGTGTCAGGACCGCTGAAAATGGATTTAAAGCATCCTTGGAAGAGAGGCAGTGATTCCTGCACACTCTTTACAGTCACGTGAAAGAAAACACAAAGACAGTAAAGCCTATTTCAGCTCAGAGAATACATTTCTAGACATTTCAGTCATTTTCAGGCCTTCGGGTTTAGATTGCAAAGCGTTGTCATGACTATTTTTTACTTCTAAACTCCAAAATCTTTGTATTGGATTGTATGGTAACATCATCTGGAGATCGCAGCTTTAAGTATTGACTGATATCGACCCGATGCGATAACAGCTTACTTACTTTGTAGAGTGGAATGTCAGAAAAGGTTTGATCAAGCGATGTTACTCAAACAGAGAGCAATAGTCAACAATAATAGATATGAGACTAACTGACCTGTTTATTATTAACAATTGGCTGTCGGCCTGTCGCTATAACAAATTTTATTGGACGATAAATTGTCCCAAAGGTTATTGTGATAAATGATAATATTGTTGCTTTGAGACTTTGGTCAAGTAATATGATGAAAATGGCATACTAATGCAAGAACAAATTCTAACAGATCAATAATCTCTCAATTTTAATAAACATGTAACACTGAAACAGGAAAACCTATCAATAGCCCCTAGAAAACAACCCAGCAGTTAAATTTACTCAACAGTTTTTTTCATATTCGTTCATCATCTTTTTGTGTGGTGTTTTCACTCTCTGGGTTTTCCTATCATTAGCCCTTGACCACGTGTGTTTCCTTTTGTAAAAAGAAGTGACATTTGGCTTTATACAAACACAGCAATCTGCATTACAGCCAAATGTCTCCACTGGTCTGGTGTCTGGTCATTTACCCAGACATGTTGTAAATCAGTATGTTCAGATGAAACCTGAAAAGTGCTGCTCTGTTTATAAAGAGAGAGAGGAAGAGAGAGCAAGTTTGGTCTTGTAATTGTTTACCGGTGGTCTATTTCTAAAACTTACTGACATGAGCTTCAAATTCTAACGTGAAGAAACGCTTGTCTGTGACAGAGCTCTTGAGTTTGGTTGGAAATGTTTCTCAGGTTTAAGCCGTCAGCCGTCAAGGTGAACTTTGAAAATTGGCAACTGCCTTAAATGTTTCCCAATTTACATTTTTTTAACCTAATATATGGGTGTCCAAACCTTTTCCTTGCAGGCCAAATTTAGTTTGAAATATTTTTTGGGGGGGGGTAACAGCTTCTGGTTTTCAATTTGAAACCTTGAATAATTTAAAAACATGTTTTCACCTCTTCTGCAATAATTAATTTTGCAATACAGCAGTGCAGCAAACGCATGAGTGAGATTTTTGTAGACAAATTGACCTGTAAATATTGTATCTTAAAAGGTTGTCAAATATTTGCTTTTATTTTTTAAGAAAACCCGATTTTCTAATTTTTGTTGTCTTTTTTAATCCACTACAATAGATTAAGAAGTCTTTTGTTCTTCAGAAAACTTTCATTTGTATTTTGCTAACTTTAATGAATGTCGCTAAATGTTTGCGGCATGACTTTTCATCTACTTTAAACAAAAGATGAAAATGGTAGTAATAGAAGACAATAACTTCAATTTCCATTTTAAGAAAATGTAGGCATTTTTGAAAGGATCCTCCTCCTTAAAAAAATTTGTAATCATGTCCATCTGCATAAAATTCATGCAAATTTCTAATGGCAAATGGCGCCAGGCCTGAACTTTGTGACCCTATAACCTTTTACTGACTTCTGAAAAACAACAACACATTTATTCTTAATATGCACCTGAATTCACAGTTCATCAACCTATTTATTTTCTGTTACCAATTCCCTCAGTTTAAATATTTGCTAGTTTTACAAACTCTTTTTTTTACTAAAATAAGTATGGACACGGTTTAATGTATTGTGAGATAAATTTATCCAAACATACGTGCTGACTAAGGGCGCACCGACTTTTTACCTCGACATCACAGATCTACATCCCTTGTGTCTGTAACTTACGAGGAGCTCCTTCTGCCATCTCCAGTGCAGTGATGCCTAATGACCAAAGATCGCTCTAAAAACAAAAGAGAACAGAAAAAGCTGAGTCTGTAGCATAAACACAAGCTAAGATGAAACCCTATATGGTGGCTGTTTGCATTGCAGCCTGTGGGTCAGTCTGGGTGCAGACCAGGAGGAATTATAGATCAATTATAGACAATGTTTCAAATACAAACATTTCTGAAACTGAAATCTCACTTCTAGAAATGAATCAGTGGATTCACTGAAAAAAGAAATATGATTTAAAGTCTCTGTAAATGAGACAAAATGATACAAATATAAAAGCTGAAACCACAGATTTACATACATCAGGTGACAATGCCTACGTGGGTATAGTAGTTGTTTTGCAAAGGTCTTGCTTTCTCTCGTCAGATGTAAATGTGCCTATAGGCTCAGATTGTTGTATCTTTTTGCATCTAATAGATCAGAGGAAAACAAAACTTTACATAAATAATTAGATTAAAACTAACTTGGGCGTTGTGCGTCATGCCCAGGGGCACCTCAACATGTGACAAGCTGGGATCAGACCCTCAACTTTCTGATCTCAAAACAACAGCTCTACACACCGAGTCACAGCTGCAACTTAGCTGCTGCTGTCGGCTACAAATTTTTATTTATCTTTTTCCACTGTTTGCTGTTTGTAGGGAGCTGATTCTCCACTGGATTTTTGCCCTACAAAAACATCATCTAAATTTATGCGCTGTCTTCTGTTTGCGTTGAAAAAAAAAAAAAGTTACTCTGTAATCGTAGGTGGCGTCCGGATTCTCGTCGCAGGCGATGACCTCTGGAGCCATCCAATAGGGAGTACCAATGAAAGTGTTCCTTCGACCAATCGTCTTGTCCAACTGAGCCGAGACTCCAAAGTCAACTGGGGTATGAAAATATGAGAAATGATCATGAATGAAAACACCAAGAAAAGACTCTTATACTCCCTCATTAGTACTCTGCATCTTGCTGCGTTCTCTTACCCAGTTTGACCTCGGCGTTCTCAGTGAGCAAAACATTTTGGCCCTTTATGTCTCGGTGGATCACATGATGGGAGTGAAGATGGGAAAGACCCTGGAAGACAAATACGTCCACAATGAGCGCGCCCGTCCACGGACGAGTCAGATGACTCGCAAGTATGAAAGCGGCAAACACTGGCCGTCAAAGAATGGCTTCGTCACATGCCTGGATTCATACAGACCCGGATTGTCAGATTTGTGGTGCAGCTGTAAACATTCTTGCTGTAAGGAACATATATTATACCTCTTTTAACAAATTAGTGTCATTTCCTGGGGTAGGAATATAATGACTTTGGCTTTAGTCAGTCAAAATAACAGAATTACACATTGGAGTGCTCATATATATATCTCATATATATAAGACTATATATATATATATATATATATATATATATATATATATATATATATATAGTCTTTAGAAATTCTAGTGTAGTGACTTCAAAAATGCAAAGTCACTTGACTTTGCATGTCAAGTGTGATCAGTGTACTAAGTTTTTCACAAACCTTCTCTCTTCATATAACAATTACTGACATTGTGAAATTAGGGCTGTGGTTTTGTAGAGGCCACATTCTAGAGGATACATGATAAAACATAGCATTAATGCAGAGTGTGCTCTATTTTTAACTTGCCTGTGCTTGCATAATGAAAATATCAGAAAACTGACATGATCCCATCAAAAGAGAAAAGGTTGAATTATTTAGAGTTTTAGAAGAAAAAGAAAATAGGCCACAATAAATATTTCTTTTTTCCTACTCGGTCTCTTCTAAATGCTAGAGTGTTCAAGTTGGAAACGTCCGCTGGTTGCTTAGTTTCAGAGCACACACACACACTTCTGTGTCCTTGCATTCTCGCTTCTTCAAAGGAGGTTAAATAAACAGAGGAAGTGAGTCCTATTTCAGACAATGACGCTATGTCAGACCGTAGTGTCTCTGTGTGTGTGCATGCGTGTGCGCGTGCGTGTGTGTGAGGGGATGTTGTGATGTTGAAACAATCAGGAGACAGCGTGGCTGACTGCAGCTCAGAAAATACTGGCCACTGTCCAGATTTCTGTATCCCCTTCAAAATTCTAAACACTAAAAATAAATATTACAGTTTTATTCTCATTCTTGACAGAAGCACAATATCATCAGCGAAGAGATTTATTTGAACTGGGCTCAGGTGAGCTGAAGGACAGTTAGGTATGCTACTACGGTCACAAACTCAAAGAGAGAGCACAGAAAGCAGTTTTTCTTAAAATCTTATCATCTCCTAGACAACGTTGTGCTTTAAACTGTCCAATGAAGTATGAAAATGAAAAAAAAAAAAAAAAGCTATTTTGATATTTTTTGCAGAATATTGAACTTTAAGGATTAGAGTAGCACCGATGAACTAAAGAGCCACTGTGGAAAGAGGAACTGCATGAAAAGCATCGTAGTAGACACAAAACTGGAATGAATCCCCAAAATAGAAATAATTGATAAGAGTCATAAACAACAGCTAAAGCAAAGCTTAAATCTAGCTGCAGATACAAAAATCACATGATCTGTTGGGTATTTATTTCAGAATGGGTAAATGGTGTAACAGTAACAGTCTGCTCAGCAACTCATGCATGGAAATGTGGATTATTTTGCACTTCCTTTGTAAATGTGTAAGCACTTGTGTCTTAAATGGCCCAAAGCATTTAGAAAAAGCATTACCAAGTGCTTGTCATAGTTTATAATATAGCTTTTTAACATACTGACAAAACACATAAGCACATTCATTGCAAATTAAAATGTGAAATCAACAGTGGATGTGGTGTTTCAAAATTGTATACATATTCATAATCGTGGGAGAGCCATCTGTCATATCAAACCACAAAGCAACAATAAAACAGACTGAATTAAGCTACAGCGTATAGCCAAGTTAAGTTAGCCACACATCTGCTCGGCAATATTAGAGCCTGTACGTCCACTTTTTGGTGAAGCTAATCCTGATTAATGGAAAGGTGTGTGATCAAGCTAAATTTTGGCAACTTTTTCATATTTTACTTCCAGTTGGCTTTGCTTTCTATTCAAATTTATTCGGCTCATTGCAGTTTATGAAGAGCTTTCTTAAGCCCCTCTGACAGCTTTTACTACTTCTTTGCAATACCTTATTTTGTTTTATAGCCATTCTGTTTGATACTTGCTGATGTGCTTAAGATCATTTTCCTAAACATCCTGTTAGATGACTAGTTTCATTCAACCTTCAGCTTCTTACACTGACACCAGAACATTCCTATACACAGAGAAGCAAAAACAAGCCCGTCACCTCGGCACCATTGTGCTTGAGAGTTGGGATGAGGTGCCTGCACACACACCCTCTTTAAGGTGTCTCCAAAAACCGTGGCTGCCCGTTACAACCAAATGTCTCAACGATGCTCTCAACTACCCAAGGGACTGTATTTCAGAAGGATTTGGCTCAGTTTTCAAAGAAAACTTTACAACCGTTTCTTGGACGTCCACCTCGGCGAAGATTGACAGCGGAGATAACTGCTGAAAGCTATGTCGCCATTGTTTGGAAATGACATCTTGGCCTTTCCCACACTGATAGGCAGCAACAACTGCTTCCTGAAGTTGTCTTTCCCTTTTGGCATTGTCTTAAGAACCTGAACACGACGAAACAGTCAAATCCAAAACTTTGCAGCCCGTTTGTGCTATTTCATTCCTACGGAAGCAGTGAGCATGGAACTCCATCTTGGACCTTTACTTTTTGGGAAGAACTTAGAAGTTCACTGGAATCTGACCATTTTCCACCTGACCTGCCCTGACCAGCTGGTCGGTTAAAAAATATTCCCCTTTTTTTCCCTGTCAATGAATAGATTGGATCTAAGCACTAACAAGAATCCTCTCCAGTGTGCAAGTTGTTGGTGTGGAAAGAAGAGTCAATTTTGGAGAATCACTGAGGTGTTTTAAATTGAGGTCACATGAAAGGTGAACGGTGGAGGCTATTTTTTAGGAAACCATATTCTTCCTAATAATCTCCCTATTTTAATATTTCAAACTCCAAATATACATAAATATACATTAATACGCAAAGTGGAAACCATCTTATCACAACGACAGAAGCTAATAATTAAAGTCATACTTGTCTCTGCTTCTGGCGGCTCAGCCAATCGGCGCCAAGCAAAATAAATGGTGCTCCTGGATTGGTTGCTTTGCAAATGCCAGCCAATAGTCTGTCAATCAACATTGTGCCAAAGTATTTCAGCTTGAACAGTTAACCAGGAATGGAGGCGTGTCCATTGTATATCATTATACAACTGCTCATCATGACCTAAACATTACTAAGGAATCCGTCATATTATTAGGTCCTGATACCAAAAGGCCATAACTGCAAGCTGCACTTGATATTAACAGCTAACAACACATTAGGACTCACCAGGCGCTTTCTATACAAGGCAGCTATGATTCCATAAATGTGCGTTTTGCTCTGTGTTTATGTTCCTTACCCTTAGCACCTCTCTGCAGATGTAGGCAATCCAGTCCTCTTTCAGACAGTTTCCTTTAGTCTTTTTCACCAAGTCTGTCACAGAGCCAGCGCCACAGTACTCCATCACTAACTGAAGAAGCAAACAAGTTAATGGTTAGCAGTGATGCGTTTCTGCCGCATTTATAAAAAGCTCTAAAAATCGAGACTTTAAACAAACAGAACGCTCGGAACATGGAATATTTTTCAACTATTTCGGTTTACAAACCCAAAGTTGGTGGTCCTGTCCAGCAGGTCCTTTTTTAATGAAGGCACCATAATAAGTAGCAATGTTTCTGTGATGGGAATAACTCTTCAGCATATTAATCTCCAGCTTTATCTCCTCCTCTTCTTCCTACAGACAAAACACCCAAAAAAAGGGAAAATATTAAAGACAGCACAAGTTTAGTCAGTGAGGCCAACAATGACAACACAGAAAAACCTGGAGTATGAACAAATAACACAATAATAAGCAATGTTTTGGTTTTAAACACACTTTACTGGTTTACAACACAAGGAATGATAATAGAAATGTCTTATAACTTCTCAAAGTCAGTGAACCCCTAAGTTATCCACTGCAATGAAGGAGATCATTGAGAAGAGACATATGAATGCTAGGGGAGTTGGAGGAGTTGGACTTTTTTCCAAGTTCCTGGCTGCTTTTAAATCTCCACACAGACACCAGAAAATGACATGGTAGAGTGGGAACTTTCGCCGCTATGTGAAACAATAAAAAAAAGAAAGCCCTCTTGCCCCCCGCCTGACGGTGACTGCCGTCTGCGTGCGCAAGTGTGAGTCACTGTGCGACGGCAGATAATAGACAGGCATTTCCACAGATTGTCTGTAGCAGACCAGCAGAGAAATCATTAAAAAAAAAAGTCCACAGGAAAAGTCCAACTCGTTGATGATGAAAATGTGCATGTGAACTGTTCTGTGCGAGTTCATGCTTCACCAGCAAGTGGTCCCAAGTTTGGCTTCATTGTTCACAGTTTAACTTCAAAATTCAAACATGTACCAACATAGAAGTCAAGTTAATGGTCTTTTATAATGAAATAAAAGATGTAAATTCAAGACAAAAAGGCTGCCAAAGGTCAGTGAATTACGCAATTCATGAACAAAGTGTCAACGTTTTGTAAACACTGGGAGTTTAGTGTCTCCCAGCTTAGCTTTGGCCACAGCTGCTTTGCTCCAAATATTTATTTCAAAGATTTTTCACATTAAAAAAAAAAATCATAAAAAATTTGCATTTACAAAAACTCAAATTCCATTTTAAAATGCTGCAATACCAGCGCTGTATTATGCACTAAAGTCGCCATAAACGACATCAGATTTCAAAGGCAGACGATGCTGTGCATCAAAGATTCTCCCCAAAATAACCAGCTCAAAAAACAAATGCGGATCAAGAGAAACATAAAACTGCTCTAATGATGTGAGCTATAACTCTGAAACTGACACTTTACACATATTTATTTATTTATTAAAGTTTATTTGATAGGGACAGACACACATTGACATAGACAAACTGAACAAAACAGCAGTCCCATGTTTGCATCATAGTGCAATAGCAATAGCTAATCCGCAGCACTTGTCCCTAGATGGGCTTTTAAAAAGCACCTTTAAAAAAATTGAAGCGATAATCATTTAAAAGAGCACAACATAATGTTGACAACATCTACAAACAAACAGTGAATCATAAAACATTAAAAATGGACACGATATTGGCGTCAACATAGTTTCATATTTTATTATTTATGGTCACCTTTAAAAATTTCTATTCTAATCATTTCCAGAAGAAGTTGCTCAGCTGAAACTCAGACTGAGGTTTAAGTCTATGTTTTCAACACGTTGTGATTGACGTGCACCAGATACCTGTTCTTTCTGCAACAGGGAATATATATTTACTATAACTCTTCCTTAGTGTCTCTCAGTGTCCAACAGCTTTTCACAACAGAAAAAAATTGCCTTTAAATGTCACAACAATGACACGCTCCTCAAGTGGTAAACAGTGCCACGAAATTTAAAGCCAAAGAAAACAATAGGGAAACTTATGCTCTGCTGAATGCGTTATGACTTTAAGTCGGCATAAAAAAAAACAAACATTGAATAGTACTTTTATTAAATTTATCTATCCCTTGAGACTGTTTGTTTAATCTGCTAATTATTCTTTTCATTGTTTAGAAAAACATAAAACTGTTTAGTTTGCATCTAATAGAAGACGCAAAAACAAAAATCATCAATATGTTCATTTTTTATTTTTTTTGCGAAGCACAGTGACCTCAAACTGTGGCTGCTCTTTTAAAACTCAAAAATTATAATTTGAAATCGTCGGTGTTTGAAATGTTTACACAAACAAAATGAAAACTCAAAACTTGACATAGGTAAATGCAGAACGTGTGGTTATGATACTGATAATAACGGATTTCAATGCAGAAAAACAAAACAGGAACAGATGATTGAACAACATGTGTTTTCATAGTAATGTCCAAACTTTCCAGTTGGTCAAATTATCAGGTCCACTGGAATCTGGCCACATTAAGCTGTTAAAGATCTAACTGATATCCTTTTATGAACTTATTATCCTGACGAGCCATAAAAACATTTTATTACAGGTCAAATATGTGTCAAAACGGTTTAGCAGACTTTGTAGAACACGGCTAACCTGTTTAAGATAAATTATTTGAATTAGAGCATTTGATAAGTCAATTTTAATGTATTATTACAACAACAAAAATATGTCCCACTAAAAAAAAAAAAAAAAAAAAAAAAAGGTAAACTCTGTCATTGTGGCCAAACTGTTGCAAAATGGATTTAGAAAGCCAACTTTAGCAAACTTAGACATGGTTGCAAAATTAAATGAGACTTACTAAAAAATGTACAAAGTTACTTAATCCACATATATACAGAGACGTGTCAACATGTTTAATTCCAACCTTATCATAAAGGTGTAATGTATAATCCTGTTCCGATCTGTAAACTCACACAAACCCTGGATGCAGCTTTTATTTGAAGTTTTTCTAGCCTCAAATTGATTTACTCCACAGCAACTTATTAATATTTCATAATAGCAAAGCAACAACGTAACACTGTGGCTTTTAAACTCTAAAGTGAACAGAGCTTTAATATCACAGAGATCTAATAAAAAACTACTTCTGTGTGTGGAGGGAAAAAAAAAAAAAAAAGAAACATGAGAACCGTACGGAGAGGAGGAGGAGAGTTGTTCTCGTAATTCGATTTAGTCGGGGGAAAGTGCTATCTTAAAGAACATTCCAGTTTGATCCGTGTTGTATGTGCGTACTCTGACAGGAGAATTATGAGAGGCTCCCGAGTGGATTGTAAGAGTTCAAATCGCTTCAATGACCTAAGTGTGCAGTGAGAGAACTCAGAGCGGAAACACAGAGGAGAAGCCGTCTGTTTGGAGTCAAGACAGAACAATCACGGAAGTTTTCTACAGGCTGTTTTACTGGGCTGCTGGTTGTGTGCTCTCGTGACTTTTGGATCTCTAAGGAGTTCAGTTAAAAACTTTAAAGCTTGAGTAAATAACCTGTAAAGTGAAAAAAAAAGAAACATATTGAGATAAATGCAGAGTTCTGTACTGGAAAATGAGATTTGATATTTATTTTCTTCACTTTTCTTGATTGTTTTTTAATGCTTTAAGTATAATCGGATAAAGGGTGTCAAAGAACGAACGTACTGTCCCAATTTTGTAAATAAATAGATAAAACAGAAAATCTTGCAAAACAATTTTAACAGAGAAACAAACAATAGAAAAATACACCTTAGATGTCTGCTGGACTTTCTGGTGATACATGGTAGTTGTTTTGTTGTCTTTGTTTAGAATTCCCCTCTGCGATTCTTGTGTGTCCTTATGGGCCACCAAACACGTTGCAATATCGGGCCAAGACAATCCAACACGCTGAATATACCAAAGGTAAAGTACCCAGGATTCCTTCACATTGATTTTCCAAGTCTAATAAGGACTAAATGATTTAGGGCCCTGATACTGCAAGGATACAAAGAGAATTTGCAGCAGGAGTAAAAGCAGTAAAACATTTACCTCTGTGACCTCCATGACTTTGATAGCTGCCAGCTGACCAGTCTTGACATGGCGACCCTGGTGGCAAACATAAAGAAGCAGTTAGCGTCACAACCAGTTCAACCACATGAGCATCCTACAAAAACCCTCGACAGTAAAAGACTAGAGAAACTCTTGTTGCCGCGACGCCGAAACATAAAAGAAAAACCTATGGGAGCCAATTCCAGATCTAACAGTCAAACATGTTCACATTCTCTCACACACAGCCACACATCACACCCCGTCTTTGAGAAAACACTCAGCCTGTGATGTAATGCTCCATTCACCGCACTGTCTGCCTAATTTCATTTTCTCTTGCGAGAGCCAGTCAGAAAGAATAAGACGTGACATAAGACGAGAGTGAGAAAAAAAGTCAGCAAAGAGGACCGGAGCTGTAAAAGGCAGTCAGGTGAAAAGGGAGAAATTGAAAACCACGTCAAGCCTCAAGGTTGTGATGTATGGAAAGTCTATGAAATATACATGGGAGGATGACAACTAGCCAATTGGTCAGGACAGATGAAACTGATCTTATGTGAAAGTTAAATACAAAGTTGCACATCACTGTGTGGTAAAAGTAAATCAATAAGTGGTTTCAAGATTTTTTTTTCTTCTTACAAATGCCAATATAAAATTGTATGGCATTTTTGTATGAAGTTAGCTGACTCTCAAATTCCTACTCCTAAGGCCAGCCCTTCCACTTTACAGTTACATACCTAATTGTGTTGAGAATCCAGACAAATACAATGAAATCTGCACTTTTAACAATACAAAATATGAGAAAGTTTAAGAGCAATATATATGTTCAAAAGGCACTGCACATCTTCTGTAATTCTAAGAAACCAATCCCTTCCTCAAAGTGTTTGCAGAGACTTTCTCTCCATGACAAAATATTACATTTTGTCATTTATTTTCACCCTAAAACATATTTACATAATTGCATTAAACAAATGCAACCGACAACTAAAGAGTTTGAAACTTAGCAGTGCAAACGTCCATCTGTAGATTATCAGGTTGACAAATGAACGTAGCATTTGCGACGGCATTTTGAAATCGCTGTGTCCGGGTTCGACATATCCTCTGATGAGGATATGTCGAACATCCTCTGATGAGATGTTCATCAGAGGATGAACATCTCATCAGAGATGAAGCAGAAGCTTCAGAAGCTTCCCAGATTATAATCTGAACAGTTCATGGTCGCCCAGGTGTGATTTTCTCAACAGTCACAGCCAGTCTGTTTCAGTTAAGGATCATTGCACTGAGAAATGGAAAAGTAAAAAAAAAAAAAAAAACATTGTCTAAAAGTAGTTACAGATGTAGAAATGTAACTCAATAATCACATTTTTCTTAAACTTTTATAAAACAAAGTTAACGTTTTTGTAATACTGAGAAGAATTACATGTTCTAACAAAGAGCTCAAGAATAACAAATTCAATAGCAGGTACTATAAAAACAATACATGAACAGATGCTAACTGATAAAGTTCATTTTGAGATGATTTGTAATCATAACACAATAACAATAACACAGTAATAACTAGTGTAAACCCCTAGAGTTGAAATTTCCAAAAAGGAGGGCAGAACACATACTTCTTCAGAGCTCACGGTGTAAAACTAATATTCCCAGTGACTCTGTGTATACCATGTATTGTGCTTCAAGATAATCTAAAATGTTGTTACACCGCCAACATGGATGCTTAGGGAATTAAAAGAATTATTTTTGTAGCTAAAACATAACCTCAAATTCATACACTCACTGGCTAAAAAGGCTCTGCTTTGTCAGTTTGAGATTTACATGTACAGAAAATTGTGTTATTAATCACCGAGAAAGAATCGCGGATACGAAATAAAACTGAATTAAATGGAGAAAGCATTGAATGCTCCTGTGACTGTATGGCTGTGACTAAAACGTCACATCAACTGGATAACAGAGCGGGAAGCAGAAGCGCTGATCTTATGTCAGCACGGAGGGACCTGTCCTTTGGCCTGGATGAAAGCAGGGGCTCACTCATTCAGGTGTTGTATCTCCCACAGCAAGTCAGCCAGAGAATGCTGCAACTGGATGTCTGACAGATTGACACGGGTTTCGACAAGGGAGCGATTTGGGGGACCTCGCTGGCCACTGGAAGACTTCAGAATGTCTCAGGCTGGCTGCAGACATAGATAGTCATGTGTGGATGTTGAAGGCTCACACAGGGGAGCTGTTTCAGATCAGATGAGACATAAGGAAACAGGATTTCACTAACGCCGAACTGCAGTCCCTGGGTGAATCCCTTCAAGAGGTCATACTATAAAGCACCTTGTATCATGATGCCAGGAATAAAATGGGGGAAAAATGGCTCTGCAACACCGGTAGCATTGGACCTAGAACTTGTTCTACATATTTCATTTCTTGGCAGATAGTATAATCTAAACCCAGTATTAGGTCTCTGGAGTGCTAATGTTTCTAGTCAGCAGTAAAGTAGTGTTACTGTGCAGAAATGTATTTTGTTAAATAAAGAAATAAAACTCTCCTATTTAGGATTTCGTCTTGTACCAAGAGTTGAAGAAGGCATGTTGGAGAAACTAGCAGTAGCATTGGGACTGCTTTTCGTTCACCCAGAAAGGCCTATGACAACCTCTATACATGAAAACATCAGACTGGCCATTTAGGTAATCTTAAGACAAAGTCATCTGGAAACAATATGCTCACTTTTTAACCCATTTTGTGCAAACATGAATGGAAAAATCTGTGACCAGCATCTGACAACTGGCTGGTCAGAAATTCAAGCATCTGACCACCAAAACACTATCAAATAACATTAAAGAACCAGAATCAACTTTACTGATCAAGATTTTGAGCGCCAACAAAGAATTTCAATTGTTCAAGGAATACAGACAAAAAAAGTGTTAAAATATAAACAATAGAGGGAATAAAATAAGAATAAAAACAAGATGTACATGTATTTGAAGTCATTCATAAAGAAAGAAAAACAAGGACTGTTGTGACAGTGGAAATAAAACAACACTCTTCAGTGTGGAAGTCAGAGGAAGAACACAAGGTGTAAGACGCTACTTGGAAATAAAAAACCAACAAATTTTTAAGAAGTCATGTCCTGGTTCTATTTAGGCCACTACCACATTTTATTGGCTGTTGCTTATTTCATCCTATACACTTGCAAAAAAAGAAGAAAAAAAAAAGCACAACCTGAACATGTCATGTAAATCCAAAAGAAAAGTGATGCTCTGACAAGCTTCACATTAATACTGCTCATAATAAAACTTGCTGAAGCAGTAAATTCAAAACAGACCCTAACCCCCCCCAAAAAAACCCTCTCACAGTCTTTGGTGTTGAATGAGAAATCACTTACACAAGGCCTACTGACCCCTGGGTGTGTTGTGTCCTCCATTCAGTCCCCAGGCGGAGGACACTGTCCCCATAACGGCGAAGGATTACGCCGTGGAGGCAGCCACTGGCCTGACTGTGATAAATAAAGACGTGCCCTTCCTGTCCAGCCAGACTCAGCCATGTCTGCTCGCTGCCACTGCAGTTGACACAGACTTTAAGTGTCCTCCTCTCAGCCAAGCCTCTGATTAACAACGCGACTCAGACGCACACTCGGTGAAACGGCTCTCTATCGGAATTAATTGGAGACAGTTTCTCGCTCTCTGACACTGAAATCCTGCAAATCACACATGCGGGAGTCGTGCACGCACACTGCGGTCGCCTGCACACCGTTGAATTAAGACACAATTATGTTTCCTCTTGCTTCCCGTCGTTATTCACATGCGCATACAAGATGGCAGAATGAGGTAACACAGTGAAGAGAGCATTGGTGAAAAGGTTACTACAATATAGTCCCACATAATGCTAATTAGATACAAGATGTCTCCAGTGAACAGACCCCAAATGAGAGAAACTCCTGCTGTTTCTGTCTGGACGTTTTAATATTCTGACTCACAGCTAACTAGATGCAAATCTCCGCTTCAGCCTTCCTCTGATCTGACCTGCTTCATGCCTGTTTGTTATTTAGCTACATAATGTGTACTCCGTGCCCTGACGGACTGACTGACTTATCGACTCCTCTCTGCTGACTGATTGCAGGAATGAAGCTTTCTAAAGAGTCTTTGCTTGCTTGCAATGCTCCGTGTGCACTTGCTCATCCGTCTCTGTGATAAATGTGACTTTTAGACCTTTGGAGTGAGGATATTTTTCATTGCGAAACAGAGCATTAGGGGGTCCTCGGACTTTGTCTTGGAGTTCAAGTAGAATTTTTATTTGCTCTTCTATCCCCCCTTTGTCATACAACTGGCTATTCACCAGGGTTGTTCTGCACAGCTTTCTCAACAGGTTGTCAAGGTGTGAGGTCTACTATAGACTGGCTTTCCAACGTATTGCTAAAGGTAGTTTCATTCAACATTCATGAGCAAATGCCAAGGGTAGCTTGGTCTATAGACGCGACGTGGTAGACGAAGAAACAGCTGACATTATGGCAATCAGGTCTGAGGTGGAAGATGGGAAACTGGCGTTTGGACCAACTCAACTTCCAATTTTTGGGAATTTTATATGCTTAATTATGGGTGAATACAGCCTGGAAATAGAAACAGGTTTCTTATCCAGACCCAGTAAATAGTCAAATCAAATTCCATACCTTCCCATACTTTTCAAGATTGTGTCTGAGACCTTCTATTTGCACAGCATGCCATGTGTAAATCGCAAAAGAAACTGCAGAAAAGCACAAACCTCTCATGTGAAAATAAAACGGTGAGTAGAAAAACATCTAATACTATCTGGGTGATTCTCTGAATTTGGTACATTTTGGAGTCTCGGGTTACTTAAAAATATACCACAAAAAATTTCTGATCACTGCATGTGTTGAAGGACTCTTTGAACCTCCAAGAAAATATGTTTCCCCACTTTATGCACGAAATTCCAAACATTATTATGAATTTCTTTGTTTCCTAGGTTGCTTTAAATTCAACCCAGTAACGGGACAATTAGATTCCTCTATGAGTATAACTCTACAACATAATTAAACTAATTCTTCCAGTTCCTTTGTACTCACCTGTCCCTTGATTAAAATGACTAATTGTAAGTATATTTTATTTGATTCTGAATCATAATAATTAGACTGATAAGTAGAATATGGTAACTTGATGTAAAAGCGCTTTTCATAAACCTTTTAGATTACCATTTGCAGAAATGCTTTTTGAAGCCACTTCACAATTACAAGCTACTTGGAGTTGGCCTGTCCCATAGAACCCTACTGAAACACTTTTAAGGTTGCGGTTGTAACATGGCAAAAATGGGAAAAAGTCAGCACATTTAATAATTGTTTTGGCATTTGAAAGTATAGTAAGGAGGTCATTTACTTCTATAGGACTTCTATGAATTCTTCCTGCAAATTTACTCAGGAGCAATCACTGCCAACCATACCGCCAAACCCCATGAGGGAGAGCAGGAGGAGGGGAGCCAGCTCTCTTCCCTGCTCGTTTTCATCGGCCTCTTTCTACCTCTTCCTTCCTTTAGTGCTTGCTGTCTCTGTGCCTTTCACCTTTGCCTTCCTTCCTCTCCCCCTCCTCTCACTTTCCTCCCCATTTTTCTCCCATTGTCTCTCCCTTTCTTCACCTCCCACAACCACAAACACTGGCCAGACTGCGTCTCCCTTTGCGTCCCGACTTCCAGCCACCAACACAGCTGCTCGGTTTTGAAACCCAGATGTCATTTTAAACCTGTAGGTATCTTGAAACAGCAGAACTGCACACGTTTTATCGCGGCACTGCATGAATATTTGGGCCTTTCGGTGTGTAGGAACACAAATTACAGCTGCTACTGACAAAGTTGGGTTGCAAAACAAGGCTGTCGGCTGGAAACAAAAGGAAAAAGGGAAAAAAAAAAAAAAAAAAAAAACAGTTCTGCAAGCAAAACGGAGCACGAGTAAAATGAGGCAGATGATACGTGGATGTGAGGAAGAGGAAGTGTGAGTGATTCACTCTGGAAATGGTATTGAAACCAGCTGTTGGAGAGGTTTTGAGGCTGCGTCAACGTAGTTTGAGGCCGAAGTGAAACCGTTCAAGCCACGGCTTTGACCTTTCACAGAGCGATGTAATCTCGCCCCCAAAAAATGATGAATGCCGCTGGTGGGTTTTCTTTTTGATGGCTCTCGTTCACACAGTTGAGGTCATTTAACGATGCGTGCCAATTACACAACCTGGAATTATTTTAGTTTGCTTCTGCCGCGCTAACTATAAAGGCATTTCTTAAGATCAGAGCTGCGAGTTCAAAGCTTTACTGGCTGTTGTCATTTTCTTCCCACTTATGCCTCTCTCACACACACATACACACGCACACACACACCCCCCCACACACACACACACACATACAAAGATGACTCTATAACCGTGCCTTTGCAGGGAAGGGAAGTTCCTTTTGCAAACACAGAAACGCCCTGTTTTTGGATGTGTGTGATGCTGCTGTGTATGAAGTGAGTAAGAGTTTCATGCAAAATGTATTATAAATGTCTGATGCACCACTGCAACAAGATACATATTAGGCTGTAGCTCTTTCTCCTGAGGCAGCAACGCTGCAGATGGATTCCAAGTAGCATGTGATTACTACAGCATATAATACATGCATTATGAGATTGAATACATTCTCATGTCTGAAGGTCCTAAAAAAAAAAAAAAAAACCCATCTGTTCCAGATTAGTCATTTTCTGATGATGTACTAATAAAGGTTCATAAGCAGAGGTAAGGTATCCAAGATGTTTGTAGAAGAAGGCCAGACAGCAGATAATCTGTGTCATAAAGGCGTTGTGTTTTAATATCAGGAGGATATTAGGGCTGTTTATCTGCACTTCCCCTTCAGAAACCTGAGCAGTCCAGGGTTTTGCTTCCCGTTTCAGGTCCCCTCTAGTTTCAAGTCTGCCAAAAACTACATTGGGCAGAGTGCTGCAGCTCTAAACGTCAGTCGCAGTTGAAAACCAAGTTTCAATATGATGCAGCAACAACAACAACAACAAAGAAATGTTTTCTTGAATCATCTTTGCTCTGGAAAAGGAGAGGTGTTTTTTCTATTTCAAAAAAAGTCCCCTAACGCTCACATTTGTACTCGACATGCAACATTGTGAGGGAGACTTATAGAAGAAGCATTCCACCTCCGTCAATGTGGGACTTTTTATTTTGGGACGGCTGCTGACGTCGTGCTGGCTAAGATTTTCATTTCATTCTTTCTGTAACCAGTCTCTTGAAACAAGGGGAGGGAAATATGGTCTTAAAGTTTTATTGTGGTATTTTGTGGTCCTATTGTGATTAATGTCATAATAAAAAAAAAGAAACTATTGTTTATTTATTTTATTAGGTAACTGTATGGCTTTGACATTTATAGGACAATAAACAGATATTGTTCTTGGGGAGAAAAAAAAAATCTAATTTACAGGCTTCTCCAGAACACCACTTGCTGAAAAAAAGTGTAATTTATTTAACCAACCTGGACTTAATAACTGCCTCTAATCATTTTTTAGGAATTTATTGATAATTAATTATGCACTCGTGGAACTAACAGTGGAGAAAATAGCAAAAATAAGATTTTCATTGCCACTGTTGGTTTTATTTTTTTTTTAATTTATCAAGACAAGTATAAATACAAATTCTTATCATAAGACATTTTCACAATAAATGACAAACGACCCAATATATGTCCACACTTACTTGAAACCATCTGTGGCTGATCGAGTGAGAATACTTACAATTAAACATTCACTAGCTTCCAACTGGAATCTTTTTCTGCTCAATGAATACAAGGTAGGTTAAAAATTCATTCACCACAATCATACTCTCGTTATTTTTAAAACAGAAACAAACCTTGTGTGGCTGCGACTTGGACTTAGTATCGGCTGAAATTGGTATTGACAGGTCAAACAGAGATCGTAAAGTCTGGCTGGTGAATTTCTATTCATAAGGTATCAAAAAAAAAGTAGAGAAATGTCAAAATGCTGCACTAATGCCACAGAAACCTACATTAGCTTACAAGGCAACATATGTCATCTCAAGGTACTTTACAAGGCAAACAGATCTGAAGTATGTTGAGTAATATAGAATCAGATTATAAAGATAGCAGATTAAGATAAAATTACGTCACAGTCTATTCTAGTTATGTTCAGTCAAATTCAGATAATGCCAAGTGGTAACAAGTTGTCTATTTAAGGAAGTCAATCCAACTGCACTGAGTCACAGACCTGTCATCAATCCTCCCTTTTACACAAGCACATGGTGACAGTGGACTGCATTTGCGTCACATTATTAGCATTTCTCAAAGAGCAGACAGAGAATCACAAGTTTATAGCAGATGCTTCTACATTCTGGACTTCCCTCTGCATGTTGTTGCCTTATCAGAGTGACTCTTGTCCCAGTTCCTCCTGTGTCTCACCATCCTTACACCTTTTGGCATTGTGAGATCAAGGATTCCCTGTGTGGCGACATGTCTAGCCTCCGTCCTTATAAAGCCATCCTTCAGGGGGGGGGGTTCAGTTATTCAACAACGATTACACACAAACAAACCATGGAGTAAATGTGAAACAGATTGAAGTTGAGATGTTATAACCTTTTCTTTGAAATACAACTTGATATTCTGAGAACCCAACGCTGTCGCCTGACTGATTATTTAGTTCATGGTTGAGTTTAAGATGAACTCCACCCGTCTGGTCCGCATGGCTAATCTTATCTTCACCAACTCCCAAGTCTTCTGTCTCTAATGTCTTGCACTCTTTGTTATCTACCTGCCTATGCAGCAAGCCATGAAAAAAAATGATTTAATTCAGATATGCTAATCTTTTCCACAAGGTTAGCACATGCTATGCTGTCTAAGTATCAGTATGTGGCATATGGTCCAACTGTTGTTTCTTTGTAACAACAGTTACAGTTCTCAGTTACGTTTGTGGGCCATAAAATGTCCAGGTTTTTGAAGCTCTTAGGGAATTTCTTCTTACACACTGCATGCTTTATTTTTTCACCAATTTTGATTTGGTCTGTGAATACCACCCAGCCATAGGGAAGGTTGTTGTTTTTAAGCCAGGTAACTCTGACCTATGGTCACTGACTTAAGGAATGTGGATGGTAATTTGTCTATCTAGGTTGTCTGTGTCTACATATAACAGACAACTTAGGAAAAGCTCCTTCTAAAATGCATTTTTTCCTCCACCAGCAGCCTATCATAAAGACACAATATATTCAATTTCTTTATTTGAATCCATAAAAATGCCAAAGATAATGAAACTTGCCACAAGTAAAAATGTCTATTTCCCAAAACAGGGTGACTCCCAATGAACTGCAAGCTGAAACATTGGCATAGAGTTGATGATCAGCTAAAGTTAAAGCCATTATGGATTTATTTGACTTTTTTGTTTGTTTGTTTGTTTTTGTGGCTCTGAAGAAAGTATCTTCTGCTAACAAGAAAACTTGGTTTTCTTGTCAGCTCTCTCATTCCTCATGTCAAGCTGTTTCTGGAGAAAAGAACAAACACTGAACTTCAACTTGTCCTTGATCCTCTGACGTGTTTCAAAAAATGGTCTTACACAGCGTTTAAAAGCACAGATTAGAATGTGCAGACACCATATATCCTTGACGAATGAAACATTGAGTGCCCAGCCAAACTTAAGAAGCCCTGCACAAATGTAGTTCATTGTTCATCTTCTTTGCTGCTCCGCCTGGCCAATTACCTATTTTACATGGCAATTACTTGTCACATTTTTTAAAATTATATTTATTTATAACGGTCATTGTAATTTAGATGTGAGCAATCACAGGGCACTGCTTTGATGCAATATTTGTTAGGTTAAAGTATTACAGATGCCATTGACTCAAACTCTGCTTTCTAATGAAATATTTGGTAAGCTGGTCTGCACTGGTTGAGACTCACTCACTTCGGAATGACAGATGCTTGAAACTAAAAACAAAACTGCTAACCAGGCCTGCTTTCTGATTAATTTGGATGGTGATCATTTTGACCACTTGGGAATACTGATAGAGCAGTGAAATTTTCTTCCAAATGATCCTTACATCTGAAAACAATAAATATAAGAAAAAAAGTAAAATACCCTGCTCTGACGAAGCAGAACACTGTGAGTTCAACACCCCTAATCACACCTTGATACAAGAGCACACACAAAAAGATGAAAGTATCTTTATTGAGCGATATGCTCAGGTCAAGGATAGTAGTGGAAGAATGGCCAAAGTGTGAATTGATCACAACTGATTACACAACAGCCATTATGCTTCCGTTTAAAACTTTTGGAAAGATAATTGAACTGTCGCATTTATCACAGGAGGCTAACAAAGGAAAAAAAGACAAATAAATGTACAACTAAAAATGGTTGCCAACTTCAAAATGCCAATCCTTAAAATACTTTCTAGAAGTCTAGAGATCTAAATTTTTTTTTTTTTTTTACTTTTACTTATTAAAGTTTGATTCCATGCAGGACACATTAAATGAATGAGATGTGAAACAACCAGACTAAAAACATCAATTATTTTAGTTTCAAATTTGGAAAACCAGTTAATAATCAAAACATTAAACACAGTAGGCTACTTTTCTTTAAACATACATAAATATGTTCAAAGGTGAAGTAGAGATATTCATAAGGTATCAAATTATTGTGTTTGCTAACAAAGATTCCCCCCACCCCTCCCCCTCTTGCCAACTAAATGGCAAGAGGGGAATCTGATTGGCAGATTCTCTGTAATGTATGTTAAACATTATTGGAAAGATAATGTTTAATATACATTAATATACATACACAGATAATGTGTGTCCCACACATGCAGTGTGGAACTATAAACACTTCAGCGGAAATGTTTAAAGTCTCAATCAGTTTGAGCTGGATCTCCTGCTTATCTCATGCTACTAACCATTAAAAGAAAACATACAATTATGATGTGCAGATAAACAGAGGAAACCCCAGATGCTTGGTCAGCATCTCCTGCGCTCACATCAGTTCATAACTATGTGTTTTTCTAAGGCCCTGTGTGTGTGTGTGTGCATGTATCAGGTATTGTTCTTCAGACTCTATTCTTGTCCTGGTTTCCCCTGTTGGAACTCACCCAGGCACACCAACAGGTCCCATGAGTCCATACAATGAGATGTAATGTCAGTCCTGCACTGCTGCTTTTCACATCACAGCAGTGCAATCTCAAACTGCAAATTATTGAAAATCATTCAATTAATCTGAGCCCATTTAGTTGGCAAGAGGGGAAGGGGTGGGGGGAATCTTTGTTAGCAAACACAATAATTTTGACAAGAAAAAAAAAAGCCCTACTGGTGCAATAATGGGTACCCATAGCATTAGGACATTGCTTAGCCTTCTTTAACATTTCACAAGATGGGGGAATACAGACGGAGTGACCTGTCTCTGTTCTAGTTGCATATTCTCTCAATCTGGAGGTTTAATGTCTTGAGGCTAATGGTCACTGAAGACAATTAGCCGCAATGTTTTTATTTAAAATATCCTGTCGTTAGTAAGAGATTGTGATGCTGTGAACTGCTAACGATATTCCCAGGATCATAGGAAGTGAAACAGACACACAGCATCACAGATCTTCCACCATATTTAACAAGCTCTGTGTATATATATACCCGTTATTAGGATCGGTCCTAACAGTGAGATTTATTAATAATCTAACTGCTGACACATTTTTAAAGGGGCAGTATCATGTAAAAATGTTTTGAACTCCCATGCCAACCATTCAGATGTTCTAAACAACTGGGTGGACCTAGCTCCGCCTTCAAGGACAAAGCTCCTCCTCAGAGTTGCAGTTTTCAAGCATTCTAGCTTCCGTCTAACTTCCCCCGCGTTTCCCCACATTCAGCTCCTTCAGACTAGCCAGCAGCAATTAGCACCTGGTGGAACTGTGCATCTGCTGAGATCATGATAGGAGCTACTCCTCAGTGAAACGCTGGTTGTTAAAGGGTTAATAGAGGAGCCATGTTGTGATGATTTCCTGTAGGTGGCATTTCAGAAAGATCTGGAGCTTCTTAAAGAGGCAGAGACCCAATTTCAAGGTGGTAAATAAGGAAGTAAAACAAAATTAACAGTTTCTAGATTATGCTATGAAATGACTGTGTCTGCGAAAAACACGCAAAACTACCCCTTTAAGAAGATTTCAACCATTAAATCAGCTGTCGCAAATGAAAAGATATTCATAATCCAAGAAGCAGAAACACTAAATATAGTGCTGTTAACTTTATAGAAGCTTTGAGGCATTAAAGCTATTGCTAAAGATTCAGCCTCTATGAAAAAGTTCACAATTCATCCATATAAGGTTTTTTTTTTTCTTTTTTGTCCTTTAGTCAGTAAATGTGTGTCATATGTTGAAGCTGAGTGAGTGATTTCAAGCAGTGTTCCTCGCTGTCCTGCACATCTTTTGCAACATTTCCTCTTTCAGGAAACCGAGTGGCAATCGAGTCGCACACACCCACCAACGGCCTGACAGATTTTCCCGTACAGAACAGGCACCTCTGAAGAAAGCTCTGCTGTCTCTGTTTCAGAGCCTGGCCTCCAGATACGCCTCTCAGCAGACAAACACATAAATTGGTCGTGTCTCTGTTGCACCATCCATCGTGAGCGCAGCAGGATTTCAGTTGGTAAAAAGCGAAATGAAAAAAGTTCACGAGAGTAGTAACACACGCACCTCTGTGGTGTTGCTGCAACAACCAGCTGCAAGAGTCTAAAAGTGACTAAACACCTCTCACCACAAACCCCGACCCACATATATAGACAAACAGATAATGTGATAAGGAAGTACACTCCACCCAGCGCCTTTTAAATATGCTGTGCATGCACATGTGTTTGCGTGCGTGTGTGTGTGAGAGGATCTGTGTGCTCTGACCAACAGGATATTCCAGTAAGCGGACGTTTCTGCTTCTTCTTCTTTTAGTTAAAGGGTGTGTGACAACTTCCTATGGAAGAAGGTGAACTCACCTTGTATACCTGCCCGTAGGTCCCATTGCCGACCACCTCAACCAGCTCGAAGATGCCTGCTGGATCCTACAGAAAACGTGAGAGAGTGAAGAAAAAAAAAAACAGTAGGAGGGAGTTTATAAATTGTAATGTTTAATTTTAAAAAGCTGCTGACTTTACTAGAGAAGAGTAGGAAATAAAGCTGCTTTTTCAACCAACACAACAAGTTGTCTTGATTTGGGCAACTTGTCAGCTTCTTCAGCCCAACAAAGACAAAAATCCCGAGTAAACACAGAAAGTTCCCCCAAACAGGACACAGGGCAGACAGTGAACATGAAGTTACAGATAAGGCACACACTGTACACACGCTCTCTGAGAGGTACCATTATTCAGCAACTTCCACGCTCAGTGCCCACAGTTGGACCACATCAGTTATCACAACATTTGACTGCTCGGTTCGAGCTGTTCGAGACTCCAGTTTACTGTCACAGTAACACCCAACACGTCTTACTGTGTTTACTCAAGCACTGCACCGAAAAACAGAAAAGAGAGAAAAACAAGAAGACGTGTTTTAAAAACTTACTCTTAAAGCCGCGAGGTCTATACTGTCCAGGCTTCGCGTGGTGTTTTCTCGCGACATTCTTTTTTTTTTTTTTTTTTTTTTTTTTTTTTTTTTGTCAGCGGGTCGATGTTTGTTTTAAAGACATGGACGGTGCGACTTTCTCTCCGCTAACGGTGCCAACTAACGGATTTTTCCTCCCCTCGGCTCCATTCTGAAGTTTAGCTGAGTGAGTCGAGCTGAGGAGTCGAGAAACATACTACTTCCGGTACGATCTGCCGAAGTACAAGTCCGACTGTGAGCGATACGTGCGTTTATATTTGTTACTCATACGTGTACAGACAGAAAGTTACTCGTACACTTCCGCAATCTTTGTTTTTCAGATTTAAAATCCTATTTGCTCATATTACTCATATTTACGACATACCTTTGTGCTCGGTTCCGATGTGCTTTCTTGTACGTTCTTAACTTAATTTTGCAAGCCACTGGCATGAGCTTCCGGTTAAGCCTGTGGCTCTTTACTGTTTGAAAATGGTTCCTGTGTTTTGCTTCTGAAAGTTTCCTTTTTCCTTCCGTTTTTTTAAGAATAAATTGACAAAACTATAATAATAATAATAATAACAACAACAACAATAATAGTAATACTACTACTACTACTACTAATAATAATAATAATAATAACAATAACAATTGGGCAAATAATCAAACATCTGATCACACAACAAGCAAACAAATTCTAGATTTTGTTGCTGTCACATTTGAACACTGGCATGTAAAACACTTTGGAAATCACAAATGCATCCTTCCAGAGAAAGCAAAAATTATCAGACCACTGTATCTGTATCAGACCACTACAGAATGACAAGCACCACAATGATGTAAGAACTATAAGGAATGCAACACTTGAATACTATTTAGAAACTGTTGAAACAACATAAATCTATCTATCTATCTATCTATCTATCTATCTATCTATCTATCTATCTATCTATCTATCTATCTATCTATCTATCTATCTATCTATCTATCTATCTATCTATCTATCTATCTATCTATCTATCTATCTATATTTTTCTTCCACTTCGAAGTCATGTGATACTTTCTGTTTGTGTACTACTTAAAATCACAACAAATACCACAAAATCTGTTGTTAAATGGCAAAAAGTTGAAAAGTTGTGCCTTTGTGTTTCTAAACCATGGCGTCTTGCTTTAAATTTCTACAACAGAAAGTACCAGCAATTTATTTTTGAAATCTTTTAAATCCTGTCGCAAGAAGCAATCAATCAATTAATTGTATAAATTCAAATGAGCTCGATCATCTCCATTCTGACGACTAATATTTTTTGAAGGGCAATTTTGCTTTGAGACTTCATAGTCAATTTTATTTATGTAGGTGGGTTTTTATTCCCTTTTTATTAACTGATTTTGGTTATTGTGTCTTATTTTGGTGTATTTAAAACGCCTTCCAGTTGCAGTGTGGACCGCTCTGTAGTAAAATTAAGCTTTATCAGTGTTTTAAAAAAGCCGAACTTGCATAGTTCTGCTATTATCAATACTTGATTTCTACATTCATTTATCATTTATCGGGATAATTCCTGGGACAATAACATTTGTAACGGTTCCACAAAAATAAACATTCTCTTTCTTTGCTAAAGTTCTGTCTACAATGGAAATAAAATGATGGATCTTTAAAAAATAAAAAATAAATAAATAAATAAAATGGCTAGAATGTTTTATCGAGTAGTGGACGATATCATGTCCACTACTTTCCAATCACCGCCGATTTCCCTCCTGTGAAAAATATTTGCGGTATAAATCGCGCATCGGTATGATGGAGCTCGACATTCCAGTCTCCTGACTGAACCCGGTGACTCACGGTCAGGACGGCGGAATAAGGGTCATTATGTGGAGGGACATTGCCGCTGTGTTTATGGGCGCAGAGGAGAAACAAAAAGCAATACTGTGCTCGGGATTTCTGTAGGAGAATGAGAGATTGAAATTGACTCTCTTGCTCCCTCTGTATGTGCGTTTGTGCGCGCGACTGAATGCGACAAATTACGGCGCGCGAGAGAGGCCGGAGTGGAAGGCTGTGTGTGTATGAGTGTGTTATATCGCAGGGAAGAATGGTCTCTCTGTGGTTTCACAAAGTAGCCCTGTTCACACCAGGGTCAGCTGCCTAGGTACACACACACACACACACACCCACACACACACACACACACACACACACACACGCATACAAGACACAAATGCACACATTTGTGAATCTGTATTTAATTCAAACAAGACAACGTTTTGTGAGACAACTGAATAAAATCAATTCCATTTGGAAAGAAGTAGTTTGTTTGCCTCATTTTATTAAAAATAATATTGGCATTTTCATAAGTGGGCGTTTGCTGTAATCGACTCAATGCATTTCAAATTCATACTCAAAAATACTGTGCTGTATTAAAATGTTAGGCAGAAATTAAATGTTTGACATTGTACTAGATGGAAAAAAGGAGGAATAAATTTTAAAAATAAAAAATGACAATTTTAGATTAATCTCAGAAATTTTTGAGGAAAAAAACCCAGAAATTTTTAAGTTTGAAAAGTCAAAAAAAAAAATTGTTAGAAAAATTCCCAAATTCTGACATAAATCTCAGAAACATGAAAATTTCTCAGTTTCAAAAGTTGACATTTTGCTTAGGACGTTTTAAACAAACAATTCGATTCCTGCTGCATCACAGCTCCACTTGTCGAGGTGGCACAAAATGATTGTGTTATGAAAACAGAGATTTTTCCTTCAGTTCAGAAAGATGAAAAATATCAAATATTTTAAGTCTAAGAGGACAAAATATCCTTGAAAATCAGACGGTACATTAAAAGAAATGTGCACATTTTTAAAACATCAACTACTTTTTCATCTCCTTTCCAGATTTCACTTAAATTCATTTAAAGTTGAATGTTTTAAAGAGAAGTTTTTTCTTTGTTCTTTATCTGCTTTTTCGCTCGTTTTCTGACCAGACCTGGGATTATAATTCTGTACCGATCTACACCCAGGGATACAAAGTAATTAATTGGACTGCTCTGTCTTCATTCATAAAATTAATTGACGTAATTACTTCATACTTAAACTCTGACATTGTACCAGGCAGTACAAATGTGAGGGCAGCAATAAATGAGGAACCAAAGAAGAGTCATATAAAGTATAGAAATAAATGGAAAAAAAAAGATATTTTGAAAAAGTCTGAAAGAAGAAGGATCAGGGATCATTCAGCTGATCACCTGTCTATTTTCAGATGTACTGTGTTCCTGAGTAATTTGTAAGTCAGACTGAGGTAACTGAACAAGCAAAACAAAAATAACAAAACTCAAAAGAAACAAAAAGAAACTTTAATACTGCATCCAAAATGTTCAGAGTAAAAAACAAAACAAAAACAAAAACAAAACAAAACATTAGATATCTTCACTTAGAAATGAGTTTCAGGTTATAAAATGTAAAATGTAACATTAAATCAACTTGATATAATAAGTAATAAAAACTTACTTAAATAAGTTGGGGCAACTTTTAGAAAGAATCTCTTGTCACTTTTTAGTTTAATATAATTGCTAAAGATAGTTAAGTCAACTTGGCTGAAAATGTACAAATGGTTTTTAACACGTGTTTTGAACTTGACAGTTGAAAAAGTGATGCAACTTTACTGAGTCAAAGCAACAAATAAACTGGGCTGTCATTTTGAGTCAACAAATATTTTTGACAGTGTTCTGTCTAATGGGTCCCACCCAAAAACGGGTGCCACAACCAGCAGGTAACCAGTGTTACACTTCACCTACCCCTGGTTATAATGTTATGCCTGATTATTGTATAATTTTGTGGTCAAGTTGATTCTGATTCTGATGATGCTCCAGGCTTTTGTGGCTTTCAAATCTCACATATTGATCTGGGGATGTTAATACAAGTGCATGTAACAGAGTAAAATGTTTCTTTTCACATGGTGATATTTTCATTGTCACATTGTCAGATGTTAACATGTTTTGTAGGTGTTTTGTTGCACAGATGCAACATGTATACTTTCTTGTGTATTTTCCGAATAAGATGTTTTTTTTTTTAAACAATTACATGTTCACTATAGGTTTGGTCTTTGGGCCAGTATTATTTTTTTCTATTCATTATACAGAGTGTCATCATCTGAAAACAGAAGGAGAATCCCACTTCTTCTACTCTGGCAGTCTAAACCATCTGCATGGTCTTTACAACAAACTAAACACAAGATACTGCCAAGATTGTGTTTTTTGAATGGCAAAGAAAGAGAAGCAGATTGAGGTTTCTTGGGGCAACTCAAAACTTACTCTAAAACGTCATGAAATAAGGAGCTGCTGCAGTTAAATTTAACCGACAATACATCATACTTACTATAAAACACGGTGTTGGCAGGATCATGCTGTGGAGATGCTTTTCAGGCAGAGCTAACGGGAAGATGAATGCAGGACCTTCCTGAAAGAAACCTGTTAGATGCTGCAAAGATACTGTGAAGAAAGTACTGGCCAAATGATGTGCAAAATATCATTGTCTAAATACGCAGGCAGAGACAAGCAGTCATATTCAATAAATTAGAATATATGATCTGAATTGGCTTGTTTGATTAAATGCTATTTTTTAAAAATAATCTTTAACCTGGTATCTTTCACTCGGTGAATATACCACCAAGTGAATCCACTAACCTTTCAATAATATACGAATTTAATTAATGACTGCATTATAAAGGAGTGTTTTTCAAAGTGGGTGCCGCCAGGGGGCGATAAGGAGGCCTCAGAAAGTTAAAGGGAAAATGAGAAAAAAAAAGGAGCAAAAATATTGAAACTAATACATTTCTTAATAATAATAAAAAAAGATATATATTTTTAAAAAATCATAAAACCTATTTTGTTTTTTAACTGTCTTTTGTTATTTATTTATTTTTATTTGCCGTAATTTGACCGTCTTTCTGATTGGCTGCCAGTCAAACTTGTGAAGCCGCTTCGTTTCTTAAGCTAGCATTAGCACAGCTGCTAACGGTAAGTGGTAAGTCTGACAAGAAAAAAACGGGAGAAACCGTCCAGCAGCCCCGCCGAGGACAGACCTGCGAAAAGCCCCTCAGAGAAGTGTTACAAGTGAATAAAAGTGAGACAACAAACATCCTAAGTCAATGCTTCTTCACATATTTTGTAAAGTTGTCTGTTGGTTTCAGGGCAGAAGCAAACAGCGAACATGGCGCGGAACGTTCGCGAACCCAGGTTGTAAAACATTGGAGCTGTAAATGTTTGGAGGTTCTTTAGATAATTGCCGCTCCAGGGCTTAATACACATTATTAGGAAACTTTTAATTTTTTTTTTATTCATAAGAAAACTTTAAAGTCTCTTTCATTTCCCTCCCACAACTATGCCCGATTGAGTTGGTTTTACCTGCTGAACAGATTGTAATTAGTTGCACTTAATTCAGTTGCAATCAGTGTCTTTAATATTTTGAATTCATTGTCTTCTATCTGTTCTATCCGTCCAAAGTAAAATTTGGACGGACAATGGCTTGCTCAATTTTCCATTTTTAAAAAAAATACTGTCATTTACCCACTCTCCACAGGAGGGCGCCATCCGTAATGATATACCCGTTGCCCCAGTGACGGCTGACATTGGCACTGCAGAAGGGAAGAACCTCCCACTCCGGAGCTGTCGACCCCAAACAGCACTCAGAGCTGAAAACTTGATGAAGCCACGCTTCTCAGGAAGTGAGTCAAGCAGATGGTTTAGCTTTTTTGTTTTAATGTTGGGGCTTTCTGTTCAACTTGCTATTGTCTGCTCTCAGTTTGGCCCCTCTGGTGCTCAGACTGACACCGAATGCTAATGAGTGTAGACTTGTGAGGGTTTCCAGTGTGTTATTGCATGCATGTCAGTGTTCACGAAGCAGACTCATTTCAATATTGGGACTGGAAAATAATGTGTAGCTTAGAATAAAAAGCCTGCAGAATTTAATAACTGCAAACGTTAACAAATATTTTTGCTCAAACTTTTGCAGAGAAACAGCTGTAATATTACCTTAATCAAATGGTTAAGTGGTTGAACCATATAACGTCAAATGATAAATGAAACAACATTTTATTACTATAGATTTACGAACAGTGAGAAGATGACAAGTAATTGCAATTCTCATTAAGAAGATGGCTCAGGATTTTAGGATCAAGTTTCTGTTGGAAGGTTATTATTAGTCAACGTCTTAACCGGATTGGACAACTCCCTTGGCGGCTTCGTTTAAATCCAAATTAGTCAAAGCCGAAGGCTGAATCAAATGGCTAATCTGATAAAGATTGAGTCCTCAGCAGTCTTATTCTGTAACAAACCAACTCCAAAAATATATATTTATAAGACTTTTAAAAGGTTGTCATGTTCACATTTGGTGGTTGTTTACTCAGAAACCTCGGCTGATTTTCATAGAACATGGAGGTTGGAGGCAGTGCAGCACCTTCCTGTCTGAAACGTGTAGAGACTAGAATCTTTCTCGTTAAGGTAGGATAAATCTGATGCAAAAATATTTTGGTGAAAGACGTTTTGCTACATTTGTTTTTACACTGCTTTGAAGCAAATAAACTTAATTCATGTGTGACTTTTGATTGTGTTTCCCATTTAATGGAAACACCGCAGTTGCAAAATTTTCTGCATGAGCGGAATATTGGCATTGGAATATTGAAAATTTGACATTAAGGGGGTTTTGGTTTTTTCAAATATTATATATCCGGATTGATTTGTAAAAGTAATAAACAAGTGCAAAGCATTCTAGTGGGTGAATCATTTTCCTATGCAGTGGAAACGTTTGCCAGAGGTAAATGTGAACTGGTTAACCAGGGCATTCATATAGAGTGTTTGATGTAAAATTAGCAAAGCACATTTTTTAAAGTGTCGTAGCAGACATATCTTTGGAATATAAACTGTCTCTTATGTTTCCACTTAATCCTGTTACCTGGAAACTGGTGCGTATCTCCAGGCGTTGATGGGAAAGAGGGAACACCTCAACAGATTGTTGTCAGGATATTGCAACATGGACAGGCCACGACAAGAATTAAGTCAATTTACCAGTCACCCTGAGAGGTTTCAGTTGGGATTTGGACCAAGAACCTCCTTGTCATGTGATTACCACATGACAAGGTAACCACATGACATGTAAGAATAAATGCTGGCCCACAGCATTTATTCTTCATTTATAATAAATGAGTATCTTGAGTCAGTTATTGAAGAAAACTCTAGTTATACGTGGCTATCAAAGGGGCTTTAACTGTCACCAAAAAGTTACCAAATTGCAGCAAAATTTCAGAATTAATGACCTAAAGTTTGTATTTACAAAGCAAGAAGAAAGGAAAGTCTGGAAAACACGAACCCAATGAAGAATGTCCAGGCATGCTGGGACTTGATTTCTTTAAAAATAAACAATGGCACGATGTGTTGTAGGTACAGCACACTGCTGTTAGTGCTGCCATTCACTTCAGGCTTAAGTCATTTAGCTTCTAATGTCTCTGTTTGCTCATTAAATAACTGTATGAAGGAAATAATGTAGCGCTCTTAAAACCCCCCCCAAAATTAGTTTATTGCGCAGCTTGCAGAAACACACTGATATTATTCTTGCACTCGTTTTACTCTGGTTCCCTGCACAATGTGGAAACACAATAGAGGTGCACTTGGAAGGAACTTTGACATGTAGGAACAGTAATAGTATGAAAAACATGTCAACTTATATAATCTTTTAAAAAAAGTAATAAATTAGACTTTAAGTAATTGCACAGTTGTTACACACAGTTTCGAAACTTCTTTTGCATTCCATCTCCTGTCAACAATTTCAGTACGACAAATGTGAGGTTTGGAGATAATCATCAGGTTTCTCTGCGTGAGACAAATGCCAGCTGGCGTTCTAACCGTGTTCCTCCCCATCAGGGTATGTGTGCACATGGGAGAAAATGCCACCAAACGTTGAAGGTCTAACAGTCTGGTCGAGTCTTATAAGCTTTCCATACATCCAAAATCTGCTCAGAGTTGTGCAGTAACGTGACGATGACCGAGGCAAAGTAGCAGCCCATCCTTTCTGAAGGCCTGTTGATGACAAACAAACCGCCGTATGGAGGATCCGTCAGGGGAATCCCTAAATGTCTCATGCACAAACCCATGTACACATCTTCAATGTAGACAGCCTGAACATTTTTGGACGCCCCCAGTATCTGCTTGGGAAGATCCAGGGACAAGACATAGCCAACTCCCAGCGCGTACGGAGGGTACGAATCCTCAGGGAAGACGTTGGGTGACAGAAACCACTTGGAGGTTGGGTCCCGAAGAACTGCAGCACCCCGCGCCACCAGGCCCGTCATGTAGTTGTGGCGGGGGGCTTTCAGGAGCATGTCGACCAGGTTGCGTACGTTGAGGAAGGTGTCCGAGTCGATCTTCATAGCATAGGAGGTGTTGGGGCAGTGGGAGCTGAGCCACTCCAACATGACCATCGTTTTTATGGTGAGATTTTTGTAGCTGTCCAAGAAGTTACTCTGGAGGATGTCGTGGTGCTTCTTGCTTTCATTTAAAATCTGTGGAAAACAAGAACATTTGAAGCTTTAGTTAATGACATCTGACTTATAAGTACACTGAGTGACAATAGCCAGACGTCAGGAAGGACCTACAAAATTTGGCCAAGATTTGGTACACATGCAGAGTGATTGGTATGCAAACAATCGGACTGCAGAGGAGACTTTCTAGAAGTAATAAATGAGGGCGTGCGCTTTGGATTAACAAGCAAATTTGTTGCTATTTATCCACTAGTTGTGGAATCAACAACAGTTAGCTACAACAATGAGCGAAACTCACAAATAATGTCTTGTAGGCTCTTAAAAGGGGCACTATTGTGTTTTCCAGCCACATGGTTCCATTTTATAGCACAATTAAGTAATTATGTTACCCTCAAAAATGCTATATCTACCAAATATGACCTAAAAGAAATTGACTTCATAATTTAGCACCTTGAAATTGGGTCTCTGCCTCTTTAAGAAACTCCTGCTCTCTCTGAATCTTCAGAAGTCATCAAAACATCACTCATCTGTTAAACATTTGATGTTTTGACCAGCGTTTCACTGAGAAGTGGGTTGTATTATAAGCTCATCAGATGCGCAGTTCTGCCAGGAGTTTGCTAATTGCTGCCGGCTAGTCTGAAGGAGCTGAGTGGGGGTGAGGGTCACGGAGAAGAGTTGCCCGAGGAGAAGCTGCATCTCAAAAGTGGAGCTAGGCTCACCCAGGTGTTTTGTACAGCTAAATGGTTGCCACGGGAATTAAATAATTTCTCAAACACGCATGAAAGAATCAAGGCAACGCTCTAGGTACATTTTTATGAGGGAATAACATTTTAACATGATGTAAAGCTGAAAAAAGTGCATAATATTGCTCATTTAAAGGAATTAGATAGGAGTGACTTTTTAGGTCTAGGTTTCACAGTAGCAGGGCCGGTCCTAAATTTAAAATCAAAATAAGGAAACAAAGTGCAATGAATGAAGTGTGTAAGAATGGGAAGTGTAATACAGAACTGTGAGACATTCTAGAAAGCTCTGTAAGGGTTGTGCTGTTTTCACAAAACAACAAAAAGGTCAGACATTAAAGAATAAACACACACATATGTGTTTTATTTCCCCGAGGAGGATTCAGGAGGAGGTGTAGCTTATTACAATTTTTCTGAACTTCTTTTGTTAATTTCTCCAATCAAATTACATTTCACACAAATGTTAGTTTAACCTCCACAACATTTAGTCATTTGTTCTCATCATAGTATCAGTTTCTCAACGCTTCCAAAAAATTGTAAAAATCAATTGCTTTCATGCGGTTCTCTGCTGTTTCATAACATTTCCCCCAGGAAACTTGCTAACCCCAGTGCAGATGGGGAGCCATTCGTCCAGCCGGCCGCCTTGTTTTTTAAAAAATGTTTAAAGATGACAGGAAATTTGAAAATATCACTTGATAGTTAGGCATTATTGAAAGACTGGAAGATTAATACCTAACTCCAATTATAAACTAAATCTAAGTCTGGTGGGGGCTGTTTCTCTCACTGTGGCTCAAGTTGGTGTTTCTGCCACCAACCTGAGCGTGCAGTGGGACTGATTTGGGGCACACAGATCTGTGTGAACCAAGAACAATTTGAGGCATTGCTCAATAGCGTTCTTGCTCCACCAGACACCTGTCAAACCTGAGATGTTTACTCAGCTCCAACAACGCTCGGTTCTGCCCAAACTTGAGATTGAGGCATAATCAAACAGAAAACCGAAGTAAAAACCGAAGTAACTTTTGTGTTGAATCTATTAACATGCTTTATATGCTTTTGTTCTTAATTTGTGTTTCACTACGATTATGATACCGCTGATTATTTATATGCACAGTGCGAGTTGTGTAGGATATGAAAACAAGGCATCATATGACGTGTATTATAAAGAAAAAGAAACTGTTTATACCCACAGTTCCAGAAACTGCCACATGCCCACCTGGGGTTTGCATGTGTGCACAAACACATGATAGCTGAATCTGCATATAGACTTGTTATTAAGCATAAAAACTTTAACACATCAAAAATAACATGCATTGTCTTGATGTTTTAGCTTCCTTCACTACATAAAGCACCTTTTTTTTAAATGTGCTTTATATACATTTTTAAAAATTTACATAAATACTCTTCCTCCACCCATGTGCCGGGTGGAGGAAGAGCCACTTAGAAATTTCAGTAAAGGAAGTGATCAGACTGTGCCACTTCCAAGAGAGATACGTTACAGACAAAACTTTGCTTTCGTAGTGCCTGCAAATACATACAGAGATGTACGTGTTATTTGGATATATTCAGGGTATTGGTGTAAAACTAAAGAAATTGGGTTATCAAAAACATTCAACTGTAACATAAGGATACAATTGTAGGATATAACACTGCAGTAAAATGTTTCAGAAAAATGATGTTTCCATCCTTGTGTCAGTACGTTTTGTGAGCGTCATTCTCCTATTACTTCCTGTCGTCTTCTTTGTACTTTTGGTCAGTCATAACATCCGGCTGTTGATCACGTGACTTGCGTGATGTGAAACAGGGGTTTCAATATGGCCGAAGAGCCACCTCATCCTAGCGCAAAAACTTTTAATTCAAAACTTTTTTTTTATTTTCGGAATTTCAATTTTATGGTTAACAGAAACGCAGCCACCGTCCTAATCCTTTAAGTGTATCTTTTGCTCTTCAGATTTGTTTGAGTCAAGTGATCACCTACAGCTCTGCCACCCATTACACAAATAAAAAGGACATCACTGCGCTTAGAGTTCACCCTACTCAACTCTCGTACCATTTTTTTTAATCTTATCAAGCAGTAAAGATTGAGAGAAAAACAGCGGTCACATCACCTGTTCATCAGGTGGCTCTGCGTCGTTACCTATTCTAGACTTTCCCAGGAGGAAGTAGTAGCTGACCAGCTGGCCCAACACCCGATTTTCTCTTCCCCATGTCCTGCGAATGATTTCACGGGCCTCCTTGTTTTGTGGGGCCACTTGGATCATGACCACCAGGAAGGGGCTCTCCTGTCGGCATCGGTTTGTTTCATCCACTATGAAATGGTATTGGTACGGGTATTCCACATAGAACTGTGAGAGTATGTAGTGAGAAGGTGAAATCTGTGGAGGCAAAACACAGTTTTGTTTTATGTAATTTAAATATAACCATTTACATCACATAGTTTAATGTACATCAGTTTTTTCTGAATGCTTGCACAGTATTACATCTGAATTAGTTTTTACACCAACATCTGTACCAATGGAGATGCATTTTAAAAAGGGGCGAAACGCTTATTTACGAACGCAGAGCCTCAAAATGGAGATGGATTTTTTTTCACTTTCAGCAGTAAAACCACTGAAACAACTCCACTTCCTACTTTTCAAAATTATATTTTGCAGTAAGCGAAATTATTGTGACCTCATCTGTAATGCTTTTTTAAAGGCTTTTAAAAAAATAAAACATATCTACATTGGCCAAACATGCCTTGGCAGAAGTTACTTCTACAACTCTTACTGTAGGAATTGGATTCAAGATTGGTAATGTCAGATTAAGTTGACACTTAATCTGCTGAAAATGAAAATGTTGCTTTAACAGAAATTACAGTTCATATTTAAGTGTTGCTTGTTTTTTTTTTTTTACTTAAAACTCTCTAATGTTTGGAGTGCTGTGAAAATTAGAGACAGTAGCATAGCTGCTCCTCCTAGCCATACTATAGCCATAGTGAAAATTGCAAAAATACAACATTTTATATGTTGTTTGTGACTTTGCCAGTCAGCATGTTGTGTTGTGCAACATATCCTTGAATATTATGCATTAGTGTTTAAATGTTCATAAACAGGATAAGGAGAACGAATCTCATATTGCTGGTGATTCAGTATACCTGCATTCATGTTACTCTAACTGGTGGCACACTTTTGATGAGGCTGGCCTTTGAATTTTGTGAGCTGGTATTTGTTGCATTTCTTTTTAAACAAATTCTGTTTGACATTGACACATTAACTCCAGAGGCCAGGTCAGTGGACATTCTTGCCCCAGTTGAAGTATTCTTTTTACTTTGAACAACAAAATTCCCCATGAACCAAAACAATAAAAGTCAGTCAAACAAACAGCAAAATAGTCGTCTAACTTAGTACTGCATTATAAGTGTTGAATCAGATACCGACTTCAGCGTTATGAGCCTGGTGTTTGCACTCTGTACTATACATGTGTGAGTGTGTGTGGGCATGTAGGAGAGTGTTAACGCTGTAAACAAGCTGCATATGAGCCTCGTTGTCAGTTTTGGCATAAACTGTTTGCACAAGCTGATTGGCACAGAGGAATCTGTTTGAGTGCTCACAGATCAGGAAAAAACAAGTCGCCCAAAAATGCTTCAAGACACGCTAAAGAGAAGGGGGAAAAAAAACATGAATGACAGCAGACAATGAGTCTAATTAAGACTTAGCTCTACGTACCTACACAACCTCTCACTCCCAAACAAATACTCCCAAAGAGAAGGTCACATATGGGTTCACATTTCATTAAAGCCACCTATCCACTTTCATGCCTGATGGAACCCTGATTTCATACAATCAGTCAAGCAATTAGGATCCCATCTCCAGACATGCATTTTGAAGATCAAAGCTTCCCTGGCACATGTAGGCAACTAGCTTTTCAATGTAGCATGCCTGAAATACTGTGATAGGAAAGATGCCTTGTCGGGGTCCCAATACCTTGGTCAAAGTTGCGCGTACTGAAAACCCTGTATATTCTAGACTTTAACAGGTAAAAATAATGCTCAAAATCCGTGTAGGTCCTAGCGCAAAATTTTGTGTAAAGGTGTACGGAGCCTGGTGCTGCAAGGCACGGCTAATACCCGTGGCTAATACCCGTGGCGGAGTCCGGCGAAAACAGGCGCTTAAATTCCATGACGTGATAGGGAAAGGGATCAGTAAAAATTAGCCAATAGACAGTCTAAAATCAAACGACTGGAAGTATGTCAAAGGTCAGGATCTGCACCAAGTAAAACATTTAGATAAATGGATAACAAGTTATAAATTTGACAGCTGTCTAAATTAATGTTTTGATTGTTTATTCTATGTTACATGACTTTGTGTTTTTATGTTTGTTATGATGTAAAGCACTTTGAAATGCCTTGCTGCTGAAATGTGCTATACAAATAAAATTTGATTGATTGATTGATTTGATTGAAATTGGTTTTGCTCGAATTGCTTTATAAAATTAAAGGCATTTTAAATATTTTCCCTCTTCATCGTTATTGTGCCTCTGACTATGTTTTGGCCACTTTCCTTTTTCCTTATATGTTTTCCACTGAAACCAAGAAGCTTATCTATGGGTAGACTATTCCTCATAGACTATTCCACCTCTGGTGGTTTCTAATTTACCAGTGCTACTCTAGCACTAATTGGATCAGTTACCTGCTTCACCTCTGGGTGAGCAATAGTCTGAATTTTGGTGCTGATACTACAGCAAATTATTGGACTGTGGGAGGATGCTCGAGTCCCTGAGGAGAGCCTGAGCAGGTAAGGTTTGCAAACTCCAAACCAGGATTCAAACCCAGGACCAACTCTGCTATCACATAGCCTCTCATAGTAAAATCAAACACTTATTTGTGTCCTTGCTGTATTTGAATTCTTAAGTTTCATTTACCTAGCACATTTGCAACAGCAAAGGCAGTTCAATGTGCTTTCCATGATTAGAAGGCATATGAAACAAGAAAAAAGCAAAAAAAAAAAAAAAAACCCATTACATTGCGATTGCAAAGTAGGGGAAAATAATAATGACTGAAAGAAAGTTTTTCATGTCCCAGTTATTTAAACACAGCTCAAAACAAATGTTTTTTTAGGAACCCATTGTTTCAGCAAATACGGAAGAAATTTATATTATCGGATTTGCTATCCAATTGGTTTCCAGTGGGTGTCACATCATTCCCCAATAAGTGATCCAACTTCAGACATACACTGAGCTACGGTTGGTATACTATGACTGGTGAGAGACTAAAGACTGACAGCTAATATATTTTGTAAGTGGTGCAATAATTTAACACATCTGTTATACAACAATTTTATTTTTACCATCACCAATTGGCATATTTGTGCTTTTGGTTGTTTTTTTTTTAACTGAAAGGATTAGATTTTATTCTGCATCTTTGTTTTAAACATTTTTTAATATACGATCTGTTATCCTTTTTTTCAACGTAGTCATACTCTGAAAAGCTCATATCCAGGTGAAAGCCTTCCTGCACCTGTTCATACGTTCTAGGTTCATAAGACAATAATACGTTTACTGTAAGGCTTCCTTTTAATAAACTAATTTAGCAGATTACCAGAATCAACATTTAAAAAAAAACCAGTCCATTTACAGCAGTGTTTCTCAATTCCGGTCCTCACGCTCCCCTTGCCCTACATGTTTTAGGTGTTTCCCTGATGCCACACACCTGGATTGAATATGTGGGTGATTAACAGGCTTCTGTAGCACTTGATGGTCATGCAATTATTTGAATCAGCTGTTCTGGAATAGAGGTACATCTAAAACATGCAGAGCAGGAGGCTGAGGACTGGAATTGAGAAACACTAATTTACAGTAAGATGTTGCTGATGACTCATCCTGCTGAAGTTAACTAAAACGGGAGGACTAAAAACAAAAAACATACTCACAGTTTTAACTGTCGTCTTGTTGTCGTTTGGTGACGAGCCTTCCCTCTGAATCAGCAAAGGCCTCCAAGATGGTGAGAACCAACTATAGAGAACTAAAACTCCCACCATCAGGGAGAGCATGACACAGAACAACCACCGTCTGACTCCTTTCCACGGAGACTTCTCACTGCAGAGCGAGGAGTGAAACATCTTTAGTTCTGGTTAGAGGTGCATCCGGTGATCAAGATTCAGTTCTACTTTGCAGAGGACCCATTTAGATGCACATCTTTCTGGCACTACTACAGGCGCAACTACAAAAAAACATTTCCAGTGCAACTTGAGCTCAATTATAGTACGCATGTGAAAAGAAACTGATGGAAGTGCATCATATTCAATTAGTACCGAGTCGAAGCCTTGTTGTCTCATTTGTATCATTTAGAGGAAACATAAATTAGATTTTCCTAAGTGTCTAACAGAATGGACTCCATTCTCTAAGCCATGAAGCACTAGAAATCACAATGAAACAAAAGCAGATGTTTAAGTCTCCACTGCATCCCTAGTATGGAAGAAACCTTTAAAACTTACACGTAACACACAGTCAACCCCACTAAACCCACCAGCTTAACTCCAAAACTACAACACACAAAAAAACACAACTCTTTCCATCCAGATCACACTATAGCCTATTAATGTGCGGTAAATACGAGTCCAGTCCCTACCAGCTGCTATGGTGGCTTCCCATTGAGAGACTTGAAGTTAGAGGAAACAGCAGAGGAATTCAACTTGACACAGTTTGAGCTTCCAAGTGAAAGTAGCACATCTTTATGCGAGCGCAAAAAGGACAAGCAGAAACACGTTGTCATCTTTGGTGACTGCAGTGTGCGTGCATGTAAGCGGCTGAAAAACAGGCAGCAAACAAACACGCTCATGCAGAAACTTGCGTTTACAAGTGTAACTGTCTAGCAATCGGAGATGATATAGACGAAGGAATCACAACTTCCTTATTTTAAAAAGATAATTGGAAACTGTGTTTACTTTCCTTTTCTTTTTCTTTGTTTTCAGGAATCCCAGATGCTGTTTTCCCCTGAAGTTGTATGAGAGTTTTTAAATGTTCAACCATAAAAATAATCTACTTTTTTATGTTTGGACATTTGTGAGAATTGAAAGCAACTTTCTAAGTCATTAGGATCATGTCAAATTCTGCAATTGGGATCTGAAGTTGAAAAATGATTCAATTCTGATTGCATGACAAAAGTTCAATCATTTTTGTTGCTTCTTAAGAAAAAAAAAACAAACATTATTTCCCCCAAACAGTAAAGGTTAAACCATTGGTAAAAATAAAAACGCATCTTTTTAGCCTCAAGCGTGACACGGCCATAAAAGTGTGCCAGCACATTTTATTCAAAGTACAGATACAGACTTACCTTTTAGGCAAAGAGTCATTCAACATTGCTACTTCTGAGAAGTCCATCAGCTGAGTTGAGTAAGAATGAGGACATGCCTCTGCTTGCTGTCTGTCGCTGGTTGTGAAGTGGTTTGAGAGGAAGTGCCTCAAAACAGCGTGTGCTGCCTTTTCTGATCCCATGCCCTCCTCTGAAGGTTGCTTTAGAAAACACAAGGAGAAAATCTGCTAGTGGACACATTGAGCCTGGCTACTCTGAGTAACTATGGTCAAACTATGGCAATAAAAACTCACTCTTTCCTTCTCTCTCTCTTTCTCTCTCTGTCTCTCTCCCCCATTATCTCTCGTGTTTGTACTTCGTCTACTGTTGCAGCTGGTGCTAAGTGCTTCTGTTTGACGTTTTCCACAATGCAAAAGCAAAAATGGGGGCACAAAAAGTCGATTGAGATAAAATAAATGAGTAAAGAGCCTAGCAGAAGTGATATGTGACGTAAGATCTTAAGGAGTTTTCTTAGTAAATTTGAAAAAATCTTACCTAAAGGTTTATAATGTGAGCTGTAAGAAATTAAATATGAGAATAAATTAGAGGAGCTTGTCTTTGTGCTTCATATGAGTGCCTGTGTCAGATCACTTCATCTGGATCCATGAACGCTGAGTGGTTGTTTTCGACAACCAATCAATCACCTTTGTGTTTTGACATTTTGTTCTGTTGATGTTAAGCCATAGAAAGGGAAAAAATATCTATGTCTTCCTGTTTGGGCATGTGATCAAAAGCAATTGAAATTAATTTTATGTTAATAGTGCTGCTCTTCCGCCCATTTACAGCAGTTCAGATGACCAAAACTGCTAATGGCTGTTATGCTTGACAATTTATTTATTTAATTTTTTACATTTGCGAGATGTTTCATTCCCACCTACTTTGCCAACCAACACCATTTTATTTTCTACTTTGTTGAAATGTGATAACGTAAAACATAATTACATATATATTGTCTATGAACTCATACATTCTTGGTAAATTTCCACCAAAACTCAAAATCAAAACTCCTAAAACAAAGGAAACTTTTGCACAATTTATCAGGGGATCAGGCTTATCTCGGTTTGAATTCCTAAATGGCAAGTAGAATTTTAAAAAAGCAGAACTCCACCACAAAGAATCGTAAGAAACATTATTGTTCTGGACCTTTCCACAGAGTTTCTAGTTGATTTGGCTGTAAAAAAAAATTAGTGCTTGGTGCAGACATAATCTTTGTTTTGGGATATTTCATTACTCATTATGATTTTGAAAGCATAAAGCGGCAGCGTCATTGAATTCAAAACCTACGAGCCATAATACTTTTACAAGGCTCTTAGAAAAGACTTCCAAACCACATGTTCTGCTATATATATATATATATATATATATATTATATATATATATATATATATATATATATATATATATATGTGTGTGTGTATATATATGTATGTATATATGGCCTCTGAGTAGTTACACAATTCTAGCTTCCCCTATACAAACCGACACCAACAGGATGTATTCCAAAAGACAAAGGAAACAGTTTGGTTTTATTGCAAAACAGTCGCCTGAGTTTCTCTGAGAGCTGCTGTAGGCTGTTCCCACAACTTGACTTCCACAGAATTAGACTTTAATCCCAACAGTGCATCTAGACATCTCTGGACACCGAGTTCTTACGAGAACTTACTTTTAGAAGACATAAAAGACTGAATCCCCATCCCGTAGCTGACACTATTCAACTTGACTGCGGATTAATGAAAGGTTTAGCTTTGCCTCTTACTCTTTGATTGTTCCATTAGCCATCAGCTGCTTTTCTGGACCTCATCCAAACCGAACTGCTCAAAGATACTTTACAGGAAGAGGTTAAGAATACTGCAGAGAGGAGGCAGTGAAGGAGCAACATGAGCTCCTGTATAGAACTGGTTTTCCTCTGCATGTCATAACCTTCTGTATGCCCCATTCAGAAGGAAGGTTGAGACACAGAAGAATTTGACCCACTCAAAATTGCCCTGATTTGTGGATGGAAAGGACCCAAATGCGGAGGGGAAAAATGTGGCATTGCTTTAATAAAGTAATAAAAAGTTACAGAAAATGAGGCATAGGGAGCAGGACGAGGAATGCTGGAGGTGAACGGAGAAGGTAACAGAGGAGTTAAGTTTAACACAACGAAAACAAGAGAGCTTAGGAGCTGAGGCAAGGCTGGGAAGATTACCCAGGAACCAAATCAACTAATCAGAGAAAATGTGGCACAGCTTTGGCTGGGAGAGAACAAAAAAAAAAAAAAAAAAAAAAAAAAAAGGGCCTGTGGGAACAGGCTGGATCCATCAAGCTAGGCAGCTTAATAGGGAGATAGCTAGCCAGCTAGCTAGAGAGAAAGACAGATTGGCCAGCTAGACTATCTGGCTGTCTATCTAGATAGGTAGAGACAGAAAGCCAGTGAGAAAGAGTGCTAGCTAACTAGATAGAATTACATAGCCAGTTAGCTAGCTAATTAAATAGATAGCCAGCCAGATAGCTGTTTTTTTTGGCTGCAAAATTTATATAGGAAGTTCATGTGTCATGGGATCAAAAACCAAGTTTTACTGCTTGTGGAAAAAACCAAGAAGACAACAGGAAGTGGTATGAGAATCAAGACACAGCATGTTTTCTAATGACTTATCGTGTGAACATTCACCTGTGATTTTAATGTATTTATTTTTCTTAATGGAAACACCGCAATTGTGAAAGTTTGTGTTTTTTTTTTGTTTGTTTTTTTTCCCCCCCAACATTAGCAGAATCCTGACAAAGTTTTGCCCATGTCTATGCAGTGACTACTCAGCATGTTTTAGCTTCAGCACGACTGATTTCAACTGATGGCTGATTAACGGGCATTTGCTGACCTGTATTCATTTGAATCAGGTGTGCTGAAAGCAGGGAAATTACTAAAACATGAAGGGTAGTGCGTGGCTTGAGGACCAAGGTTGGGGAAACACTGCAGCACAGACCGACCATGTTGGCTCTAATCTCCTTCGACAGCACTTCACTCTCACCGACGGTAGTGAGGAAGTCAGAACGTCAGAGTCAATGAAACGTGAACCCTGAGAACAAACTGGTTCTGAAAACACGCTGGATTTCACAGGATGAAAACATGAGCAGATCTTTCTGTGGTTTTTATGTGTCAGACTTTCAAATCAAAACGAATTTGAATTTCTCAATTTCTAAATAAAACCAACACTAATTATGGTTTGGGAAATTCACCATAAAGACAACAACAAACAGTTTCTCTATCTGTAATATAGCTTTCAAGTTAAAAACAATCGAGCTGGCCGATAATGAAGGAAACAGAGCTGCTGCACGTAGGAAGATGAAAACGGCTGTCAGTGACTTTTACCAGTTATGTTTTTTAAAACCAGCCCTGTTAGTGCTGTGCTACCGTATTGCTGCTGTGTTACTGCCGCGTCACAGGCACTGTTTGGAAAGAAACGCTAAGGTATATTATGTAGGCACATGCGGCTTATAGACAGGTGCAGCTTATGCCCATGGTTTTTGGTTTTTCAAAATGTTTTTTCCTTTAAAAATGTCCTGGGTGCGTCTTATAATCAGGTGGGGTCTATAGTCTGGAAATTACAGTAAGTCACAAACTACATTTTTTAATTTGTGAACTAAATATTTAGCTTACAAATGAAATATTTAGTTAGGAAGCTTAGATATAAATTTTTTAATTATTATTTTGTTCCCACTAAATATTTAATTCTGAGCTAAATATTTTGTTTTCAAACATTTACCTCCAAGTTAAATTAACTACATATTTGGTTCTAATTTAAGCATTTACTTAACAAACAATATAATTTTCAAACTAAATATTTAAAGTAAATATTTAGCCTGACCTAAATATTTAGTTTGCGAACTAAATACTTGGTGCTTAGCAACATGTCATCACCTTCCTAAAACAATGACGTAAGTCGGTTTTGCCAAAAGATATTATTTTTCGCTTATAATTTCTTTTGGCAAATAAGAAGTAGTGATTTTTTTTTTTTTTCAAAAAATTGACTTAGGCCACCATTTTTGGAAGCTATGACGAAAATTAGCCTGCCAATAAGCGGAAGTGGACCATCAAAATAAAAGCTCTATAGAAACTCCTACTGTTGGTGAGGGTGAAGCGCTTAAGTAGTTGCTTGCGTAAAAACATATTTTTATTGATTCTTGTCCTCTCGACATGTCCAACGTATTAGCTAAAAACACAGGAAGTGCCGCTGTAACGACTACGTCAGGTAATGCACCGACATAATAAACATGAACACTTTCTGTTTGATTCGCTCTTGAGTTACTTTAGGGCAGCTATCAGAGTTTTTACGTAGACAACACATTGACTCGTTTTCATATAAATAGTTTTCACATACAAATTAGTCTTAAATTTTGATATGCATGTGTATCTTCTGCTTTTAGGGTGAATCTGTTGGGCCAACAAGACCTAGACATGTTTGTTTTACATGTTCTCCACTTGTGGACTGTTTTTTTTTTTTTTCCTACAGCTGAATAACTAAAGGCCCCAGACAGCTCTATGTGTCTCACCGCTGTGTTTCCTCCCTTCCGCTAAAGAGTTCAGAAGCACCAAACCAAATATCTAAAACTCAAAAAGAGCAGACCTTTGAAAACCTCATTCCTAACCGTAGGACTGTCTCACAGGACAGAAACCTGCTTGTGGTTTGGCCCTCATCACAAATCAATTTCATTTTTATCTCTTTTTACATATTGCAGTTTTTTTTTTAAATAAGTCTCTTCTTAATTTTAATAGTTTTGTTATATTAATTAATATCACTGTAGTGCTCCATTTGACCTATAATATCCATATGTTTAAATATGTTGCAAAGACACACAGTTCGTCTTGATTCCTTAACATAACCATATATAGAGCTATACAAGAAGATAAAGTAAAATCTGAGACAAAAAAAGTCTGAATGACTCCTTAAAAATATGCTGATAAATAACATCTCATACATTTAGTCATTAGCACATAACACTTCATCAGGACTGCAAGATAAAAAGGTTTTTCTTCTTATTTCTAAGTAAAATTATTTTCATAACCAGCTGCCATGTTCTCCACCTGCTATCTGCTCCATCTCTGCCTCACCATCACAGAGGATGTAACACTTGGTTCAGGCTACGTATGTTTGGCTTATCATTGCAGTGAGTCAATTTTCAAAATCTAATCTGACATCAGAAAGGGAAGGAGAGCTTGCTTGCAGAGAGCTCCAGGTCTTAGGATTTTTAATGTGCTTGGAAACCGCAAAGACTTTCATTCAGACATAAACAGCAAAATAAAAATACAGTTAATACTCATGTCATTACTGAATGCATTTTCTACAAATGTGTGCTATGCCTGTCGCTTGGTTTTTCTGTTTCTTTGCATGCTGCGAAGCTGCTACCAGAAAACACTTTATTTCTTAAAGCGTCTGCGCCAAATGGAGCCGGCCTTTAAGAATCTGATGCTTGTTACCCAACGGGGGAGGTTTTCTTTAAAGTTTGCCAGTGCATAAAAAAATATTCTACAAATCTTTTTTTGTTTGTTTGTTTGTTGTTGTTTTTTTTTGTGTGAATGCTTTGTGAATTAAGTGGACAGACAAACTTTTGCAGGGGGAAAAACCTTTGGTGAATGAGTCAAACTGAATGTACAGAAAGCCACGTTCAACACTTGTGAGCCCACTGCGCATGAAGTGAACCACACATTGGTGCAACTGCTGAATTCTGCACTTTAACAAACAGAAAGAAAAAGCACTGTTACACAAGCTGCGTTTTCATTACAAATGTGTCTGTATTCTACTAATGTTTAAAAAAAACAAAAAAAACCCACAATATTTGTGGTGATTGTGGTGTTTCCACTAACTAATAAATTAAAATCACGCGTAAATAATTTGTTCACACAATAAGTCATAAAAAATAATGGCAGCGATGGGTATATTCATTTTTCAATCATGATGTTAGCGCTCATCTTAGTCAGGCTTTGGAGCAACAAGCCCCGCCTACTTGGGAGCAGCTGCATATGCAGCGTTTTGGGAAAATTGTAGTCGGCCGTTTTACGGAAGAGCTTTTGGAGCCAACACTTTAGAAAAACGCACAACTTTTTATGAACTGAGTGATACCGTGAGAGCTCTGGAGGAACCAGCTGCATACTGCCTGAAAGAAAAAAAAGGAGTTAAAAGAAAGACATCCTCCTCCTACCACTTCCTGTCATAACAAAAGTAAAACCCTTGAGTTTTTCTTTTTTTTTTTTTTTTTTTTTGTAATTTCAATTTGTGCAATTTTATGGCTAACGGAAACAGCTACTGTTCGTTTAAACTACAAATGAAGCAGTCGGCACACAAAAAGAAAAAATAACTGGTGCCTTATAAAAAAGAAACAGCCACACTGGAAGAGAGCAGAGACATTTAAGAGGAGCTTTTGCTAAAGGACTTTTGACAATGCGAGGAAGTTGGGTTTAATGTTTCGGTGCATGCAAATGTGAACAAAAACTAGTCAAGCATAAGTTCAAGCCTTAAAGCTGCAGTACATAACCGTTAGTCATTTTTTTTTAACCATGTCACCATTTTATGTCGGCATAATATGAGACAGATAATCTGTGAAAAGATTGCTATCCTTCACCTCTTCCCTGAACCACTCTTCAGAAATGCATCGCTCCCAACCAAAAACCAACCAATCAGAGCCAGGAGGAGGTTCTCGTCACTTTCAATCAACCTTGTGAATGTGCTGCTAAATGTGCTAATGACTGAAACGACTTACTGTAACAGGAAAATCGTTTAACTGCCGTTATCGGTGACCATACTAACAAGCCTTCACGACAGGCTCTGCTGTCAGAATGGTCTGTGGGCGGCACACAAATGGGCGTGATTGACAGCGATAAGACCCCCCCGATTCTGATTGGTTATTTCTAGTTAGCACTGGGAGAAGACTAGATTTTTTTTTCTCTGTCTCATACTATACTGTCATGACATGGTGACAGTTTCAACAAATATGCAAAGACTAACCCTTTTTTTTTTAAAAGTTACATACTGCACCTTTGGTGATTCTGTGACCACTTTTTATGTGTGCTGGTTCTGTATAAATACAAACCTGCGACCATCTGTGTGATTCCAGTTATCAGGTGGAGGACAAACTGGGAAAATACAGCAGAGTTCCATGTAAAGTTGTTAATTTTGCTTATTTAATCAGAAAATCAAGACTCCCTGTTTACAACAGGGAACTGTCCAGTTCCCACTGACCACACGCGCCAGACGAAAAAAGCAAAAATCTAAACTTTCTCGGGGCATAACCGACCAATAAATAGACGATATTAAAACTTTTTTTTAAAAAAGCCTGATATTTGTGTTCCCCCTTCCTAATGCTGCACTGGGAAACACCCGTAAGCTCCTCACAGCAAAAGCCATTCTTCACTACTTCACCAACAATACTGAAGCCAGACGCAAAAGCTTTGTGACTTCTTTGCAATACAGACAATGGTGTTACGTAATGACGTCTCGTCTAATTCTGCTTCTCATATGTGACGAGAAGCACTTTGAACTTCACCAGTCAGATTGCTCCTTTTATGTAAATTCATTCCTAAAAAGCGGCACAGAAAAGGGAAGTATGTACAAAAATACTGACTTTTTATCCTAAAAAGTCCACCATTATAATATTTAGCTGTTTTAAACCCTTTAAAAACGTCTTTTTCTCTATGAACTGGCAGTTAGTCATACTTGTGTGGTGTAATGTCACCATACTTTTTTTTTGTTGGCTGTTGGACCTTTGGCAACTGTAGCAATACTTCACACACAGTTATTCAAGATAAGATAAACAGTGTGAATTCTGGGTCTTATGCCACCAAACAAAACGGGATCTGGAGACCAGTGATACAACATGACTCAGAGATATTGAGAAATATGAGCCGTTGCTGCAGAGGAAGTTATAGGGCAGAGAGAGGAGAGGATCTTAAAAGTAAAGGAGTTGGGTTTGAAGCAGAGAGACAATTGACAGACATCAAAAATTAATAAAACAACTAATGCATTTTTATTTGCTCTCAGTTAAATAATGTCAACAAATATATTCAAAGAATAGTCCAAGAAATGAGCAGAAAAGGGAAAAGAAAACAACCAACTATTATACCGTATATTGCCATAGAATATAACAACTCATAATTATTGTATCAAACAACCTCAAAATGTCCAGAATTTCATTGGTTCTAATAGGACAATGACAGTACCTTTGTGTGAATTCAAAACATTATCCACATTGCTTAAATATTGCGGTCTAAACTATTTCTTTTAAAGCTCAAAAAGAAGAATGTTTGATTCAGCTTGGAGTTTTAGAGCGGCTTCTGCGGTGGGGCCGCCCTGCCTCCCTTCGGCGGACAGGCGGCGCTAGAGTTTAAGACCTCAGTCCGTCCTTAGCGGGGGATCCATCGACCTGTCCGTTTAAACGAGGAAGAGAACAAAAACGGAACGCCTCTGGAGCACGTGGACGCTGGTGGAAAACCTGGAGAACAAATCACTGTCATGTTCGGATCTATACAGAAGTAATGGAAAGCTGTACAGAGATTCTTGTAACAAACGGGCAGTAAAAACAAATCTTTGTGAAAGAAAAACTAAAAACATGATCAAATAAATATAAAAAAAATTTATCGGAGGGAAGCCTCCTTTTTTTTCCCCTTTTTGTTAAACCATCACGCCATGGCCGGACAGGAAACAAAACATACTGCATCAACACAACAAGTTCGTTATAAAAACAAAAACAAAAAAAAAAGACTGCAACAAATGATTGTGTAAATTTTCTCTTTTACCTATGTTTATTGGGTTCTTTTGGTATCTAAATGGGTGGGTCATGCAAATAGAGAAGAAGCCAAGTCCGTAATACGATTTAGTTCGGTGGTAACGGTTAATCTCCGATTCCGTTTGCTTCCCCGAGTCGACTACATTTGGAGGTTATGGTAGACGGTTACCATCTACCACCAACTGAAGCCAGTTAGCTAGCTGAAGGCTAGTTTTCAGTTAGCTAACAGGTTTCAGTTAGCCCATTGAAACCTGTTATTATTGTACAACTGAAAGCTAGCTAACTGAAAACTGGCTTTCAGTTAGCTAGCTTTCAGTTAGCTGATAGCTATTTATTTGAATATTTACTAAAAAAAAATCAGCTATTTTAGTTAATGGTTTACATTGTAAAAAAAAAAAACATTTCAAAGTCAACCGGCTCGGTTTCTATGAGCCAAACCAGCTAGCTAGTTATAGTGCTTCAAGAGGTTGACTTGTTGTTTTAAGGTGGAGTATTTTCCCAAAACACCTGCAGTAGTCAACAGGTAGGCTGATTTCCCAAGGACTGACCTACATTCAGGAAAAGAGTGACAGAATTCAGCTGACTGACCCTTCTGTGGAGCGTAGCCTCAAAGTCAACCGGTTTCCATAGAAGCTGGTGTGAGAACAATCTGTGATTGAGAAACCTTTTTGTGCTCTAAGATGCAACTTGGTAGCTGGCTGGACAAACAAAATCCCTAGAGTCTGCACATACTAATCATTGAGGGTTCCTGGACCCTGTTCAGTCTTTTCTAGTGCTTTTATCCATGCATCTGGCTAAAAACTCAATTTTCTTCTGCCCAGCGGGCCATGTTGGTGGTCAGTCAGCAGCAGCACTTCCTTTTGCAGTGGTTGACTTTTTGCTATCCAAGCTGGTGTCAGTCTGCAGCCAGTTCACTCCCCTCGTCACGGAGAGCACTTCTTCTTAGAATTTGTCTTTGTCCAGTACACTTAAGAATCAAGACATGCCTGATCCACCAAGGTTCTTTGTTCATGATGTGGTATGAAGTCATCAGGCAGTTGTCGAGGAGCTGTCTAACTCCCAAGTCTGTACAAAGTCAACCCTCCCCCCCCAAACAAAGTCCAGTTGTACAAGCAATCCACCAGAAGGCGTCTGCCCAGCGGTCCATAAACGGGTACCAACTGAGCCGTCAGTCTACCAGATGTCAGAGCTTAGTTCTCTGCTGGTGAGCGGTACGAAGGTGCTGTTCAGGTGGAGGTCTGGCTTCTTCCCAAGCGTACTGCTCTGAGACACCTGGCAAACACAGAGCCATAGGTGTCAACAATCCACTCCTACATGTCCGAACAAAGACCTACAGCACAACTCTACGAGACACATTGCTACTGCATGCTAAATGTTTAATGCCTTATCTACAGACAGAGTCTCGCAAAAGTATTTATACTTCTTAAACCTTTTCACATTTTGTCACATTGCTACACCAAACTTCAACATATTTTCTTGGGACTTTATATGGTAGACCAGCACAAAATACTGCATATTTGTGATTGACAAGCAGAAGGATCCAAGATTTGAAATCTTTTACAAATAGAAATTTGAAAAGTGAGGTGTGCATGAATCCTTCCCTGAGTTAATATGTCAAAGAACTACGTTTGTTTTAATTACAGCTGCGAGCCTTTATGTCTCTACCATATTTGTGCATCTCCAACGGTGACATTTTTGACAATTTGTCTTTGCAATAGAGCTTAAACTCTCGCAGGTTGGATGTTGGGCATTTCAGATCATATTGTTAGCGTTCAGGTCTTACCAAGCATTCTCACCAGGATTTAATCCAGTCCGTTTTAATCCAACTCCAGTTTGTTTGTCTTGAAAGTCCAGTTCGTTTGGGGGAGATATGAATAATCAAACTCCGATTCGGACCACCAAACTGAACTCTGGTCCATCTACAAACCTCGGTCTCTGTCTGGTTGAAGTGAACTCTGGCCTGGTTCGAATGCAAATATGAATGCCAAGTGGAACTGAGACTGCTCCAAAAGCAGGAAGGAGTTTATTGTACAGGGCATTCTGGGTAAATACAACCAAATATAGTGCTTATGGGAGAAATGACTCTTGGTAAGACAAGAGAGAAATCCTACAACCGCTAAAATCTGAGGCCATTTTTGTTCACGCTTCATGAAGAAAGAAGCTGCACTCATGTCTTCTTCTGAGGTTCTGGTGGTGTTTTCTTCAGTGGTTCTTAATGCAGCGCCGCCGCAGGTAAAGGTAAGGAAACAGGTTTTTCAAAGTATTTGGTTTGAGTCTCCTGTAAGAATAAAGGATTTATAATAATAATAATGACTTTTGAAGGCAGTTTGTTTGCGCTGGCTTTATTTAGGGTTAAAACTTGTATCAAACTTTTCAGAATCTTAAATGTAAAAAAATTTAAAAAAAAAACAAAAAACATATATGATTCACAATTATCCACTGGTTTGGTTCACCATATTAAATCCCTTTAAATTACTGTACATTAAAGTTTGGGGAAGTAACGTGACAAAATGTGGGAAAGTTTGAGGACTATGAATACTAGTCCAAGCCTACTGTTTATCATCATCCTGTCCCAATTTCTACTTTGAGAATAAACACATATTCTAGCGTTACACAAAACGAAACAATGTTTCTTTTATCTTCTCATTTATCCAAACAGACCTCTTGTTCCCCAGTGAACTGCTCTGAATCCCTGGGGAGAAAAGAGGGCTTTTATTTTTATTTGCTTTCAACTCCGATTACACGCAAGCACATAACAGTATGGATCATTACAAAAGATACTCTGTGCAGATGGTGGGTGTTAAAAGACTTTCTAGGAATGAGAAAAACCGGGAGACACACGTTCCCTCACCTGTCCATTCAGCAGCGTCATGGGGATGTTGCAATAGACATGGCGCCCCCCGGGGCCCAAGGTGGAGAACTGCACCGTGGAGGGAGGCGGGAGCGGGGGCGACATGGAAGAAGGCTGTGGGGGAAGCTGGAACTCGTAGCTGCGGCAGAAGTGCCGCATTTGTGCCGCTGTAGCGGTGTGACCCCCTCCCAGTGGCAAGGTCATCTGGTTGTAGTCAGGGATCTCCGTTGCCAAGGCAACCTGCGAGTTAAAAAAAGAAGAAAGAAGAAATGTTGCTGGGGATTTTCCAGAAGGTTGTCATAATGTTTAGATTTTCACACTTCCTCTTGGGATTAGTTATGAAAACAAGCCATCTGGAAAACAGGGAACAAAATAAGGAAAATTTGGAATTACAACTGGGAAAAAAAATTATCATTATTATTATCTTAAAACATTTAAAAACAAGGAAGAGGAAGGATATATCAGATGAGCTGTGTGGTGCAATTCTACACCACGGAACAGGAAAAACATTCGACTAAAATCATTCAACATAAAAGTGTCACCTATATGTTGTATTGTTATGTGAGGCTGATGCTGTTTTTGTCATCACTTCATCGCATCCTGTTGCTGCTGTGTTATTTTTGGCTTGGATTAGTTATTTTTTCTGAGTGTGTTTGACTAATTGTTAAAGATACGTTTACCGTATTTTCACATTGCATGCCTATAAAAGTATTCACACCGTTGGATGTTTCACCTTTTTATTGCGCTTACAAATCAATCAATCATGATGAATAAAATGTGAATTTTGGACAAAAAAATCAATAATTTGAGTGAAAACTGATTTCTACAAAATAATAGTGATAGATAAATTAAAATGCACAACACCTTAGAGATTTTTTGTGTCCATCCCCTTACTTATAGTAAAGTTCAAAGTGTTGCTTTAGTCAGAACATTAAATATACACCTATTGTAGTTGAATGTGTGCCAACAGTTCGAATTGGCGTCCGCATTTACTGACCTGATGATGGCCATGGCGATTCTCATTAGGGGGTGCTAGTGAGGCAGAGGTGGTCGTCATGGCGATGGTGGAGACAGTGGTCTGTAGGTCGCCAAAGAGGCCCTGTTCACCGGAGTCCATTACCTGTAAACGGGAAAGAGTTTTCTTTTTTTTCCTTGATCAGAATCCACCAGGAACCAAAACCATCTTAATCGTAGAGAAGTTGGGAGTTAAGGTCAGTGAGTAGCAAACCTCACTGCTATTCACTGTTGGTTATTATTGAGTTGGATGGATGGCTAACATCATGGTTTCACAATGCTTCTCCAATTCTTCCAAATGAATCCAAGCAAAGTGTCTTGGTTTGAGGCATGAATTAGAGGTGGGCAATATGGACTTTAAGCTTCATCGTGATATTTTGTGACGCCATTGTGATAATGATAAGTGACACTAACAACTATTTATTCCATCTTTTTAGGTGTTTTGCTGTGATTGTGTCTCGCAAATACAAATAGTGCTCATGAATAACATTTCAGTTGGTAATGAAATCTCTTTGGACACCAGGCATGTAAACAAGTGTGATTTATATCACTTAGCGGCACACAGTAACTTTGTTTTCAGATTTATTGATGCTTTTATTGAATAAACAGTGGAGAAAGCAATCAATCCCAACAGATTCATTGCTTAACTCTTGAGCGTTTTTAAACTGCATTAGATTCAATTTTTAATGACGACTATGAATCAAATTCTTATAAGAAATTAATCGCGATACATGATAAACGATAAGATAAATGCCATAGTATGAATAACTGCATACTTGAATATGTCAGTGTTCCCAACTAAGATCAGAATTGTAACATTTCTTAAGCTCCGACTGCATGTTTTACAACAAAAATGTCAGAAACATGGTTTAGTTTTTATTGTATGGTACCTGACGTCTGGACAGCGTCTCTCTGCGTTTAGCCGGCATCTCATAGACCACCTGCTTCCAAAACTTGGAGGACAGCTCGTTGCTCTTTGGACCCCTCCACTTGATAACAGATAAGACCTTCCGAGAAGAACAGCAGACGTTAGCGCCGATGTCACTTCCGCATCCCTTGTCCTCCGTTCGAATGCCACGATCTCCATACCTTGATCGTATGCTTCAGTGCGTCCACCTCTTGGTAGTTCATGACATTCTTCAAGTTTGCGCACTCTATCATGATCACCTAGGCAAACGGTAATGAGGGAAGAAAAATGTAGGACCTTCTTAACACTTGAATCAAACGAGAAAGGACGTGTCAGATTGAACCCCACCTTGATCTCTCCGGTAACCAGCATGGAGTGGAGACGCGTCTCTATCTGGAAGATGCTCCAGCCTCTTTTGGCAACAAATTCTGGAGTCAAAACAATGATCAAACGTCTGCTTTGCTCCACGCTGCGCGCCAAGTCCTCAATGTAGGCTGTTGGAGAGAGAGAGAGAGAGAGAGAGGGGGGGGGAGTGTTTATGCAGAGCAACAATAAAGATCCATAAGGAATAATCTTGGCTGTAATATAATCCATTAATTTACATAGATTAACAAGAAGAGTGTGGTCTGTTTTGGTCAACTGCAACCTTTGTGACATGTAGCCACTAGTTCCAACAATATGACATGTACTTTTGTGTTTCTGTGATGTAAAACACTTCAAACTGCCTTATTGCTGGAATGTGTGATACAAATAAACTTGATTGATTGATTGAGTGATGTACAAAGACCTATTGAACCTAAGTCAATATCCACTGATAGAGCCCTGTGCATCTGCGAGACATTCTGACACAACCGCTGCTCTTTGGTTTGACTTCTTTATAAGCTAATAATCTCAACCACTAGGGGGCAAACTAGATGATTTGATACTAACAGACCTCTTGATTTTGGATACACAATCAGATGTTTCCCAGTGTCAAATCATGACAGAATAAGGTTTAGCAACTATTTAGCAGACAATTCAATGAATTCAACTTTTGGTCATATTTGATGCACTGCGACATCGATGAATAAACTTCACATTGCATTGAGGTTCAATGTGGGATGAACAGGCTTAGAGGATGTGCTTGATGTTAGGCCCTTAGTATGGGTGTGAAATACGCAGCCATAAGTGACTTGCCTTAACATAACCCATCTGACCAATGAAGTCATCATACTCTATCATTGAGTCATTTGATTATTCTGGAAGATCCAATATGGCTCTATGACATGTTTGTTGACAACCTGGTAAAGACCAGCTACACTTTGCTCCGTCCAGAGGGCCTGGGCCCTTGGCTATTGAGAAATGATTGCTTCCTGGAGGTGTGGGGTTTTTTTTAATTTAAAGATCAGAGAATCCTCTCCTAAAGCATTATATTTTATTGTTTGCTTTCCTCCCACGGCCTGATTTCCACAGGACATCCACCGTAGGGAGTGGATGACTGAATAACTGACATGGTGACGACGTGGCAGAAGCCCTTGTGATAGATGTTTTGACTGACACGAAACAGGAAGTGGTTTATTAGTGTTTTGCTGATGGAAAACATACGGGTCAGGGGGCTGACGGTAAAACAGAAATACAGTTATTCCTGTTTACTCCTCATTTCCAGTTAGTTGTTTGCAGCGTTCTCCGTGTCGGTTTTTGCAACACACTAAAATTGCTTATTGTTTGTCTTCGTGCGTCTGTGAACAACAGATCCCCCCTCCCCCCTTTCTGTATCGCTCCCTTCTCCTCTGTCACATCTTCACCTGCTAACTGTATTAATGACAGAGACTCTCCAACAACACATTGCAATTTCACGCTCAATTTGAGAGGCACAAATAGTACAGAACATCCCCGAATTCAGCCCGTTTCTTCCCTGCCTCTGATGCGCCTCTTCTATCGCTTGTTTAATCTCTCTCTCTCTCTCTCTTCCCTCCACTCCTCTCGTCCTTCACCCCCGCCCCCTTTTTCCTCATCTACGTTTGTGAGGATTATGTTAATCAATTAATAAAACAGCACAGACCAGTGACCGTGCCGCCACCTCTTTTCGCTCTGGTTATTTATTTTCACGCTCTCGTGTTCGTTCCGAGGCACTAAGTGGGCTGGATAATTGAATGGTGTGTTTAAGGTCTGGTCCGCCACCGGCTTTGGAAGAAATACTGGAAAAAAAAAAAAAAAAAAAGGCGCATCGCTCTTTCTCGGTCGGTGTTGCACTCATGCTCTCTGTTCCTCTCGGCGTGTGTGTGTATTTACGAGACAGCAGACATTTGTTTCAGGGATGTTTTTAGGGCAGCAGTGAAACCTCTCAGACTTTTTTCAGGATTTTTTTTCTTAGAAACCTAGATTTAGCCAACCGCAAACTATGTGGGGCAACGTTATTTGTCAAGAGCCATATTTAAGTGGCAATATATGTTTATTTGTAAACCAATAGGCAACCAGGGCAAAGGGTTTTTACTATGTTATGCAGAGGTTATGTTGACTACGGATTCATTTTTCTTTGAACTTTCAGAACGTAAGCTAATAATTTGACTTAAAGTAATGGCATGTAAACCTCATGTTTACATGCACTGAATAAAAAAATACAGACCGTTTCACTCAGGATCAGCACTACTTGATAAATAGAATATTTATCAATCTACTTGAAATAGAATATCAAGTAGATATTCTATTATCTACTATATAGAAATCATAGATAAATAGAATTCTATGAATAGAAATAGTTCAATAGAACTATTTGAACTATTTCTATTGAACTAGATAAATAGAATAATTTCAGGGATTACTACACTTAAACGTCTTACTTAAAATTCTAAAGTTTCTAATTAACACCTCGCTGTAAAACAATTGCCTCAATACAGATTTTTTCTCTTATTTTTGCTAAACTAAGTTTCAAGATCAACACATTTTAAGATTAATTCACGCCTGTTGTGTGGGTTTAAATGTATGGAAATGACTATTTTATATTTAAAATTTTTTTACTACCAAAAAACATCAGTAGGTATTTGTTTCGAAATTTAAACTTTTTTTGAAAAATCGGTTTTGGAGGTATAGACCCATTAGAGATTTTACAGTGGATTATTCTTTCTTTTATCATTATTATACAGAATAAAAATTTTATTCCTTTCTCCATTTTGGTCCAACGCATTCTGTCATTCCCTTCTGTTTTATGAACAACTCTTAAGTCAGAGGTGCTGTGTCTTGTAGTCCCAGTCAGACATTATGATTCCTGCAGCATAGCTGAGCTTTATCTTATGGAAACAAACAGAGCTTATCTCTAATAACGTAGAGGAAGCACGTTGACATCAAACTGTGGATAAAAATGCCTGTTTTTATCCAACAGGCCAAATGTTCACACTGTACATTTTCACAGTACAGTGTGAAGATGTTAAAATCTTCTCGTCTTTACTGCTCTTCCCTCATTTAGTTACTTTCAAGGGACAATGATAGATATTTTCCACACACTGATATTATTGAAGCAGTTGAAAAAAATGCATTATTTTATTATATTAGATCACATGAAGCTTGTAAAGTTTTTATTTATGCTTTCTAGCATTTTTGTCAGTTTTACACAATTTTCAATCTAAGCTTAAACCACTTTTATACAGTTTTCCTTTGCCAAGACCAAGATCAAACATATAGCACAACTACAAATATTTGAATAAGGCCTAAGTGTAACTTCACCATTGAAATCAGGCGTAATTGGTCACCTGGATGTGTGTTTTGATGCTATTTGAGAAACGATGGTTTTCCTGGATGCATGGACTCTGAGGTTTTAAATTTTACCCAGTTGCTAACGTTTGGTCGTGTGTAATTTGCCAGTTCGATGCTAATAAGCTTAACATAAGTGCTGTAAACAACCATCCTCCACCGCGACGAGAGAAGAACGGAACTGGACAAGATGGCTGTTAATGTTAAATTTAATATTTGGAAATGTGGCCAACGCGATATGAACGGCTTCATTCACTTCCTCTGTTGCCATTGCTACAACTATAGGCAGATCACAATTCTAAAACAAACAAACAAACAAAAAAATCAATGTTATCGTTCACAACTAATCTTCCTTTTTGCTGATTGGCCCGGTAGAAATTCCACCAAAGACAATCCACTTCAATGGGAGAAATTCTCAGGCGGAGCAGAGACGGGAAATGAGAATCTAGCGGATTAGCGTGGAAAATGGCCAGGCTACCATCATACCAACACTAACAATAACAAATCTAACAAGATAATCAGACAATAAAACTAACACAGTACAATCTCAGTTCAACTGAGATGCCAATAATAGCAGCATGTTTTAAAAACAAACCGAATCTTAATGTAGGCAGTCGGACATTTTGGCTTTGTTTCATTTATGCTGGACTTTAATGAACTAACAAGAGCAAATCAGTCACAATTACTTTACTTGCATACATATGCAAGTGTTTTGCAATTGTTTGCGCCCTTTCTGAATGTGTGTGAATGATACGCAGTCCTGTATAGGCTCTGTAGCCTGTACTGAGAATTTGACGTGACCTCAGAAGTCACAGACAAATATTGAGAACGTTAGCTTCTGATTGAAAGTGAGACTGAGCTTCATTTAAGTAGGAAAACTGCTATATATGTTTCTTTGTGTGTACGTGATGTACACCTGAGAGCCGACAGAGACAGATTAGTTCAGCAGTAAGTGCGCTGTGATGAAGCTCTGCACACATTTTTATTTATTCTGACAGACTGATGAATTCTGGGGATTGGGGATTACAGTGACCTATAGAGAGAGAGAGTGTGAGGGTGCGTACGTTTTTGCGTGTGCGTGTGTGTGAGAGAGAGAGAGGAGGTTGATAAATGGAATGATACTTACTACTGCTGGGTATTAAATCTCTGTCTGGTATAAATAGTTTGTATCCGTAATGCTTTTCAAGAACGTCCGGCAGAATCTCCAGAGCAAAGGTCTCCTCGTCGCTGCTCGTCCTGTCAGGAGAGAAAAACGGAGAAGAAATGATTCCAGACTCTGAATACAAAACATTGGGGCCACTGCTCATGGCTCCACTTATTTAAAAGGCTGCTTCACATGTTTGGGGTTCAGCTGAGAAAATGTGACAGTCAGTGTCTAATAGAGGTGTAGAAAGATAATTAGCCTATAGAGAGTCGCAATTTCTAGTCTTGGGAATTCTGAATCAGTTCAAAATGCTCAAAATTTTTATTTTTTGGGGGGAAAATTATATTTTGATTAAAAAAAAAAAAAATTATCCAATAAGAAGCCAAACAGAACCTAAAAGAATTTTATGGACAAACCTATTTTTGTTTAAAAATAAAATGATGGAATTTGATACAGTATAGGACCTTATTTACTTGTTGTAAACAATTTTTCTATATGTTTACAGTGTATTTTCCTCCTGTCAGTCACAGCATTTAGGCAAACAGAATCTCTGGACCGATTTGAATAGTAAAATTGGTCATTTCTGAATCAGAAATCTTTTCTGAACGGAATCCTGACCCTAAAAATGGGAATCGATCTTTCAATCTTTCTGAGTTTAATTTACGTTTAACTTATTCAGATACTATATTTATTTCCATCAGATAGCTTTGGTAGTTTGGGTAGATTGGTTTTGGTAATAGAAACTGGAATCTCTTAATATAAGGTGAAACTCTTGGACTTGCAAAACATTAGTTTATGTTATGTGTGAAGGATTCCAGGTGGAGATTTCAAAGAGGACTGAGAATAAGCCTGGTGGTGGCAGCATCATGCTGCAGGGCTGTTTTACTGCCAGATGTGCGGAGGCCCATTCTAATCAGATGGTTTTAGAGAAGCTGAATGGATGAAACCTGGACACGACTGGTTGTTTCAACAGAAAAACTGGGACCAAAACATCATGTTTAATGTTTAAAGCAGGCTGGACTGGCCTTCACAAATCCCTGACATCAAGTCCGTTGAAAATCTGCAGCGCATGCTGAAAGGTTGGAGTCTGAAAATTGACTAGAATAAGCTTAACAAAATTCAGAGGTGGTCAAATATTCAAGCGCTGGGGATGTGTGTGTATGTTTGAGGCCGCGGCTGTAATTTTGACCCGTTATGGATGAGTGAAAATCCATAAAAAGTTCAAGCTTTTGCATCAAATTCTTTTATATAATCATCCCCGTTGCTTGGTGTGTGATCATTTCACCCCTCAAAAGGAGTTCAAATAAACACCCAAAACGAAATGGTAAACGTCTGACTGTAAGCTACAGAGCTGGTGAGCTTTAAGAAACATTTATTTAGCAAATCTTTGCAAAAGTTTTATCTTTTATTCTTCACCATCACAAAGCACATTAGTTCTCCTTACTTAAAAAAATATGTGCAAACACATTGCCTCACTGTTTTTTTTTTTCTTTTTTTACAGTTGTCATTAAATTAACTGATAATTAACATTATCTTGTACAATTTTGGTGAGTGTAACTTAAGTTAACTTAATAAATCTGAGTAATATGTAATTACTGAAACAGGTTATTTTTTGTACATGTCATAAATCTTTGTGAAAAAAACAAAACAAACAAAAACATTTTGATAACTTGAAACTGCTTTTATAAAAAGAAAGCTTCTTGATTGGAACAGCTCTTGGCTTCTTTATTCATTTCTTACTCAGACTTGAAGTTAAACTCAGTAAAACTAAGAGAGTGCGGTTAGTCAAGAAAATTAACATACAACTCACTCATGGTACAGTTTCATGTATGCAAATGCCCATAAAAACAAAAAGTGGCAACTGACCGCTCTGAAAACAGACCCATTCTTCACATTATTTGAAATTAACAAGTTTTATTTGCACCTCAAAATGCTCATAAGTGGGTGAAGGAAACTAAATCCACTTAATGTATTTGATTAGAGTGGACGTTGTAAAGGTATTTAATTCAAATGTATTAGTCTGACCTGCCCAAAGAGTCCAGGTCCACCTTAGTGTAGGACAGGTAGGCGTCGTACTCTTTGTTGTCTGGGGAGAGAAAAGAAAACAGATGAGGAAGGCAAACTGTATGGACTCAAACGCATCGTTTCTCTAGCCGTTACAAATGTACGCAAAATTTTGTCACAGGCGGCATTCGTACAGCTTCTGGCTACTACTTTAGCATTTCTCTGAGAGAGGAATGCTGACTCCGTTATCCACAGGTTAAGCGTTTCCCGTCAAATACCATGAAGAATCCCCCGGAGGAATGCCGAGCGGCTCACCGTCTTCAGTCTCGTCGCTCCCGAAGTGTCTCCGGTAGCAGAGCATGATCTCCAGGTTGTAGCACTTATAAAGCGCGGTTAGGATCCCCAGCAGCAGCAGGATGACCCCAAGGCCGCCCGCCAGCTCCAGGCGATACATATCTGCCAGAGATATGGCGGGGAGAGAACGCACAACCCATCAGATCCTTATCGACTAGCAGGAATTCCAGCTGAAGTGGGAGATGAATACAGGTAAAAGCTTTTATTTTCGTGTTCTCTGATTTTATTTTGCTTTGTCCTTCTTAACAAACTACTCCGCTAACACCTGAGGGTATCTACGGCAACCTGACTTTCAGAAACAGATAGCAGGAGCTTCGATTCCCTTCAGAGTGGCCCTTTTTCTAAGCAGAATCTCCTTCAGTCGCAAAAAGAGAGAGAGAGAGAGAGAGAGAGAAAAAAAACCCAGAATCTGATAATAATGGCTTTTCAGTTGGGATGATTATTTTTTTTTGATGAGTCACAGCAGCTTCTAGAAGCATCATTCAGAGGCCGCCAATCATTCCTATCGGTGCAGCACAGATAAAAGGAGCTGTGTGACTAAAGCAGAAAACTCCATAGAGAAAGCAGACAGGTTGTTAAGCTAGGGTCAATTCAGCTAGCCGCTAACGACTGCTTTCTATTATGGATATTTGTGTCTTTCATAAGAGTGATTCAGTTTGAATGTTCATGATGAAAGACGAAATGAACAACCCACTTAATGCTTTAAATGGAGGTCAGAGAAGGAAGTCCTCGATGGCTGCCGGAGAGGAAATGAGTTTGAATCAGGAAAGGCTTTAAAAAGAACCTGATCAAGATAAAGCTAGGTATACAGCTCTGCCCGAAGAGATTACTATCACTTCCTGAAGGGAAGTGGTGGTGCTAGTGACATACGCACCGTCACTGCTTCATTTTATCTGTATAATGTTTTGCTTTTGTCAGGTTTTGTTTGAAGTTATTTCCTGTTTGACACGAGTATTGAATTGTAAAGCCCTCAGATCAGTGGTGTCCGAACATTTTTCCAGCGCGGGAGCGAAAAGTATTTAGGTTTTTCAGGTTCACCTGATCAACAGCAAACTGAACGCACATTATTTTGATAAAACAGAATGATTTCTGTAGAGAAATGATCTGTGGAGTTTCGATTTTGACTTAAATGGGCGGTATTGTGTAAAATAGGTTTGCTGAGCATGTTATGCCTCATCAAAACAGACCCGGAGTGTGATGTGTTTGAGAAATCCTTTAGTCTCCATGGCAACCACTCATCTGCGCTAAACGCCTTTGGGTGGACCTAGCTCCGCCTTCCTCCTCCTTCAGATCGGCCACTGAGCTCCTTCAGATTAGCCAGCAGAAATTAACAAACAACTGGTGGAACTGAGCATCTGCTGAGCTCATCATAGTGCAACAACGGTAAAAACGTTGTTAAAGGGTTAATAGAGAAACCATGTTGTGTTGACTTCCTGAAGGCGGAGTTTCAGAAAGAGCTTCTTAAAGAGATAGAGGCCCAATTTCAAAGCAATAAATTACTGGATATATGCAACATTTTTATAACAACTGAAGGTAACATATTTAGTTGATCGTGCTATACAATGATACTATGTGCCTAGAAAATACATAAGAGTCTAAGGCATTTACCAGTTGGAAAAACCAGCTGTTGATGATCTTTTTCTTGATTTCTTTTACGTCTTTTCAGCAAGAGCAGGCAGGCCATGACTCTCTCACTTGACTTTGCCAAGTTAATAAATAGTCCTAATTGGTTTTCTTGTTTGCATAACCAGATTTAGAATAATCCAGCTAGCACAGTGCGACGTGATAAAGTCTCACATGTTTCCTGACAGTGCACAGTTTGTGTTGAACTTTAGATTCAGTGTTACCGCTCAGCCTGTCAGAGCTTCTGTGACTAACACTTGAAGTTGACTTGATGTTTTGGGTCACAGTGTTTCTCTATAGGAACAGTCACTTTGCGTGTCCTGTTGTGTGTCTCACCTGCAGTGCATACATACTGAAACGTTTTCCCTGTTTGCTCGGTCGGGTTGAGTGTTGACACTGCCATGTTTGCTTCGTGAAACCATTCAAACTATTCTGTGTTTTACAAAACCAAAGATTAAGAGAGAGAGAGAAAAAAAAAACCACACAAACAACTCCCGCCATGCCTTATAGAATCACGTCGACATGTCAGACACAATCTCAGATTCAGTGTGTGTGTGTGTGTGTGTGTGTGTGTGTGGGCGCGTGTGTGTGTGAATGAATGATAGTGCCTTCATAGACAATATGAGTGTATGGGAGATTAATGGAACATGGCTGGTGAATGACACCCTGGGAAATATGATCCATTTGTGCCTCCCCCTCCACCACCACATCATCCGACACACACACACACACACATGCGCGCGCTCACCTCCACACAAACACACCCCGGCTCATCTCGTCCCCAACTTCTCCTGGAAGCACTTCATTCCATGACCACACTTTATTTATATATATATTTTTTTCCAGTCACGGCGAGGAATTCTGCTCCAAATCCACATTTCAGAGTGCAGCTGGGACTTTTCCTTAGTCGTATGTTTCCAGTGACATAAGGCACACGCTCAAAACTAATGTGTCAGCATGGACGCACAATACTGAATAATAATAAAACACAACTACTCCTAAGGTTTCATCAGACGCTCACGTTGCAGTTGAATTAGCTTGTATCTTATTATCTTATTTAACTGAGACAAACTATGTTCGTTTGATTGCTGTGTTTGAAATTGTCTCTTTTGTAAATGAGATCTTGGATCTCAATGGGTCAACCTGTTTAAATGGTCAAATGAAATAAATACAAGTATATTTTTTATTACAAAAAGCATTATAAAAGCAAAGAGACACACAATGGGGAACATAGTAATACCGTACCGAACAGAACAGAAAGATCCAGCCAATTTTGATACGACCAAAAAAATAAATAAAATAAAAATAAAAAAACCACACTGCATCCGAGTGGCGAAACTTTTCATCGAAAAAATTTGTGTTTTCAAAACTGCTGTCTTCAGTTCTACAATATTTATTTTCAAAATGTCAAATTGCTCAATTCTAAGGTCAACAGCTACGGAGTGTCTAAATGGTCAGGGTTGGTCGAGAACATCTTTATCTGGAACTCAAAGGTTTAGTCCTCACAGGTCACAACTAAAATCAAGACTGGATTTTAAAGTCCCAGCATGCATCAGTTCTTCTTAATTGAACAATTGTTTTAGAAGTTAAAAAAAAAAAAAAAGTGGGTGTTATGTTTCAATTGACAATTGATTACATGGTCATGTTGCATTACTGACATTTCAAATAAATAATTTAATTTAGCCAAATTCAGAATAACGCTGCTTTCATTTACTTACTTTTCTGACTTCTTTAGGAGAACTCTTCTTTGAAAAAGCATTCACACTGTAAAAACAAAATCTTACCAAGTATTTTGGTCTATGGTCTAGTGCTGATTTCTTAGTTTACTTGAAATAAGACAAAGGTAACTGTTCAGCAAGATATTGGAGCTTGTTTTAAGAAAATAATTTCTTAATATTAACCAAGAAGCTGTAACATGTGAAAAATGTCTTGTTCTAATTGAAATGATCTGCCAGTGGAACTAAACCTTTTCCATCAATATTAAGGAATTGTGTTCTTAAAGCAAGCCCAACTATATTGCTAAGAAGTTACTTGGAAGTTAGATTTGCCTTATTGCAGGTGCAGGAAGATATTTGCACCAGCAACTACTCCAGAAACACTTGGGAGGATTTTATCTTTGCAGATTTCTTCACATTTTTTGCTCCTTTTTTCTTACCTAAATATTTCAGATCAACAAGCAAATGTCAATATCATCCATTGTCTTCCACTTAATCCAGAGTCAGGTTGGGTTTGAACAACACCCCGACGTTTTTAGGGGCTGATGCACAAAAATGCAATTAACTTTCAGACGTGCATCGGTTCAAAAACAGGTTCAAACAGCTGCTTTCTACTATTTCAGCTTTGGAGCGAGCTGGAACGTTTATGAACACGACTAACAAGCCAATTAGACACAGGAATAATCATGTCAAAAATTCTAACACCCCAGTAGCCATTGTATCATTTTATTTTTTTTGCTTTGCTTATGTGGAAAAGATGGAAATAGCAGTAATTTTTCAGCTTAATGTCATATCTTAAGACTTTTACACGACTCAGCTTAGAGTTTTATGACTCACCCAGGAGTTCTTCAAGAGCCAGAGTCAGTGGTGTGTGTGTGTGTGGGTGTGTGTGTGTGTGTGGGTGCTCTAGCCTAGTCATTGGGAAAGAAGCAGGTACATCTTGAACAGGTTTCCAGGTTTCATTGAGACAAATTAAACAATCAGACACACACACACACGCCTGTGGACAGTTTTTGAATCTCCAATAAGCTCTGTGCATGTCTGAACTGTCATATAAAATCATAGTGCAAAAAGAAAACCAAAAGATTGAAAAAGAAGAATAAATACAGCTTCATACACAAAGTCGAGACAGCAAACCTTTTGGCAAGGAACAAGATGTTGTTTTTAGATGAACAGGTTTTCTTTACAGGTTAGCAGTTTGTGTTTGTCAGACATCAGTGTGACCTCACGGCACCAAATCACTCAAGTACTTTCATTTTCTTTTGTTTCATAAACCCAGAGCCGGTGCTTGTGTGTTTTGTTCTTGCTCACCACTTAATATAAAGCCACATTTTCTCTTTGACAGAGAAATACATTTAAACTGAAGGCTGAAAATCGTCATGTTGCTTGTGTCAGTATGGGTGCAATTTGGAGGAGTGTGCGATTCTTTACAGCTGAGAGCTGTTATCGGTTCAATAAAAGTGTTTGCTGTTGTAAAATACAAAGCTAAGTTTCTGTATTTAAACAAATGACTGAATTAAAACAGAAGAGAAAGCCAGTTTGATGACATGGCTAGTACATTAACTTTATTAAAAAGCTTTAGTAAACAAATTTTACGATTAGTTTTTTTAAGGTATCTTAAGGAATTTGCAATCTTGCTCAGTTCAAACTGAATCCTTTTTTTTTCTTCTTTTCTTTGTTTTCATTCAAATTTGAATTTGGGTAATTAATTTTGTTAAGTGACATAACTCCATATCTATAGATCAGCTTCATTTTTTTTTTCAAAAAAGTGTTTCCTAACACAGAAACTTTTTATTCCGTGTCGTTTATTTTTGTTTGTAAAAACAAACAAACAAACAAAAAAAAAAACTATGTCCACATTCACCACTATCAGAAAATTGAGGCAAATGGAACAGTGACAACTGACACCAAAAGAATTTAAATACAGAAAAGTAAAACTAGTTGGGTGAAATTGGGTGGTGGGAGGAATTTGACCCACCCAGTGGAGATTCATTTGGAAAATGAATCAGGTTAAAACAAAAGAAAAGAAAAGAAAAAAAAGTAAATTCAGCCTCAGATCTCATTTTGTCATCCACACATTTGGAAGTTGTATGTTGTGTTTGTTTTCACTCCTGCATCTTATTTAAATGTATATAAACTGACTAGTTTTAAGTTTGACCTTTTGTCTTCTATATCAACTGGATAGAAAACAACTGAGACAGATAACAATAAAACCTAAAAAAGACACAAAGTCCATCTCTTTACTAAAAATACAGGTTCTCTTAAAGTAATACACTCCTGTTTCTCACATTACCCTCTATAGGAAAAGACATTTCCAAGTCTGACCAGTAGGCGTCTCTCTAACTCTACCACCACCAGCCGCATCACTTCCACTCAGAGTTAAAGCTCAGGAGGAAGAGAATAATAATAAAAAAAAAGAAGTCCAAGCAGAGGTAAGAAAAGCAGCAAATGTAACTAATTGCCAAACATTTGCTGTGTGGTAAACTGACCTCAGAATGCCTGCATTGATAATGAGACGGATTCAGAAATCTGTTTCTCCTCACCTCCCCCTGTTCCACGAACGATTGTCACGTAGTTTCCATTAGTAATGACTTACTACCTTCGTCTGAAACCCGAGAGCGAGCAGAACCTTAAAATTGATTTCTAACCGTGCTTTTTTACTCGTCCGCCACACAGTGAGTGAGGAGGTGAACTGGTGTCTGTGGGCAGAGGGGGAAGAGAATGACTAAAGAAAGTTCAATTAGATGAGAAACTTTTTCCTCCTCCCTTCGAATCAGAACCAAACATCAGACTGGCACCTTAATTTGTTCCACAGCTTTCACTCTGTGTCCCACTGACTCATTTTTTTTTCTCTCTTTTGGTTTTATGAAGCAATATGTCAAAAAACCTTATGCAATATTTCTCAGCTGAGCTGCAGGAGGAGATGTTTTCTGGTTCTACACAGTACGGATGTGTGTCATCAGATCCCAATATTCTTCAGTGCTTGCATTTTATTTAATAAATTGGTATGTTGCACACAACAAAGGTTAAATTTAGGGATGAGCTAATATGATAATTTGGGACGATATTGATATCTGATGTTAATGTTGCTGTTATGTTCAATAACAGATATTTACCTTTATTTTATTTATTTTACAGCCGTTTTGACACATTTGGAGAATAAAACACAAGAAACAGACAGCAACCAGCAACAAAAATAAATGTTGGTTGTTCATATTGGTTCAGTTCTACTTCTTGGTCAAATACCGATATGTTAAAAAATGACAGGTATCGGCCGATACCGATGTTAGTGCCGATATATCGTACATCCCTAGTTAAGAGTAAAGCTTCACTGCAAAATGAAGCTTTGCTCTTCATTTCACTTATAACCAGAGATGTATCGGTGTGATATTAACACCCGTATGAGTCTCGATATTGAAAAAAAAACAAATCTAGATCGGTATCGGTGACAACGTACCTGATCCATGAGAGCAGATCTATTCAGTCTGCTTTATTATTAATTTCACGTTATATTTAAAATTCCTAGTTGCACTTGCTGAATTAATTGAAAGACGGTTTGTTGCACTTTATCTTATTTCATTGTCAGTTTCAGTTCATCTAATTTCCATTGGCTCTTATCCTCCTAACTGAACCGACTGAACAGAATAAAGATGTGTTATTTTTATATGTTTGACCAAACTTGTGAAGCTGTTGGTGTTTTTAAGTGCACTGGCGCAGAGTTAGAAAATACATTTGTAATTAAGTGAGAATGCCTTACTGTATGAATTAAAAATATACACGTTGTGCTTTTTGTACAGGCATTGTTGCAGATGCCTGTTTCCATTCAAATGGAAACAGGAAATCTTTCCAAAGCTTTCACAAAACTTTGAACGGCATCAGAGGAACAATGTCCCCATCTATCCTACCAGTTTGTCACTTTCTCTCTCCTGTCAGCTCCTTCAGTCCGTCTCCCTTCCTGCCCCCCCCTGCCCCCCCGGCCCCTGCTAAGACTCCCGTCATGGTGGCTGAGGGCAGCTCTTTCTGCTCTGTCAGTTACGATAAGTGGACAGTGTGTGTACCGTAGGTGTGCGCGTGTGTGTGCATGCGTGCAACACGGATGCATCAAGCCATTACCTTGGGTCAGTGCAGAGCGAGGGCACATCCTAATTCAATCACACACGCACGTACGCTCGCGCACACACACACACACACTCTGAGAATGAAATCAAGCTTTGCTAACGTGCGCTAACTTAGGATAACTCCTGTTTTGTTTAGGGCCGCCGTGTTGCGTTCAGGGACCCAAATGCGACCCTATTAGCTCCGAGGATTTAGGCAGGAGAATCTGGAACAATTGGCCCAGTTAGTGAACTTTTACACAGAAAGAAGAGAAAGTTTGTAAAAGACTTTGCTTGTCTGAACGGTTTTAGTCATTCTAAGGAGTCAATGGCTTGGAGAGTAGAGAGTGGGTTGATTTAAAAAAAAAAAAAAAAATTTTTAATTTTGTATCAAAGTTCTGTAAGTGAAAAAAATTACAAACACTCACTGTTTGTTTGACTAAACCCAAAGAAAGCAGCATCTCCAGCAGAGACATAACAAGCTGATTATATATTCGCCTTCTGTGGTCTTTCAATGCGCCTTGAGCCTCAGACGAACACGCTGGGCTCCCTCTGAATCCCGTCAATCAGCCAGGCTGCTCGTTTCAGCACGCAACAGTTCTACGTTACACGTGTGTGGAGTGCATCTCAGAAGAAATGCAAAAGCAGATCTTTTCGGTCACAGAATGGTGAAAGCAGACGTTTCGGATAGAATGTGGATGGTATTTCCCACTGAAGTAGACAAGATTTAACACATAAATCAAAATATATTTCTGAGTTCTGTACCAATATTGATGAGCTCTCATGAACATTTCAAGACCCAGTAACTTGTACATGCTGGATTTTCTGGATTATAAATTTAAAAAAAGGGCATCTTGAAGGTAAAAAAGTCATATGTAAGTTGCTCTGTACTACAAGTCGTAGGATCAGCCAAACTATTTGAAAAAGTGCCACTTAGTCTGGAAAATACGGTATTAATAAAACTGATCATTTGGTAATTTATGACCAAACTTGAAATATGTTTTAAAATGCGTCTACATTTCTTCGAAAACTCCTGAAAAGCAGGTGTATCTCTATCTTTGAGTTCATTTATAACCACAAAGTTACCTTAGACCTTGAATTTTTAATAAAATAATCAAACTACAAACAGACTTAATTTATTTACATCTTTTGTAGTCATAGCGACCACACAAAGCAAGTTGCACTCACTAATGCGCACACATTCATGCACCAATAAAATTGGAGTTAAGTGCCTTGCTCATCGACATGTGGAAGGAGGAAATCCGACCCAAAACTTTTAAATTACATCACTATTATTGCCACTGAACTGCAGTTGCCCCAATATGGTGACAGAATGCTTGTTACTGTATTATGATTTTACACGTTGAACTGCTGAAAGGCTTTTCAAATAAACCTGTCTTGAATCCTTGTTTCTGAAAACTACAATATAACAGACTTTAAAATAAAATAATAATAATTAAAAAAAATTTTTTTTTTACTTACTATTGCTTTTGCTTTGTGTTACTTTATTCTTCCTGAAATATTACACATATTTTTAAAAGTCCCTCTTTGTATTTTGCCTTCAGGTTTACGGTAGCTGCACTCTATTGAACCTTCTTTGACAATTTAATTTCCGCGTTGTCATTTTCAGCCTAAAATAAAGGCGATTATATAAAACTCGCTCACACGGCTGTAGTCTATGTCTGAGGTTTACATGGTGAAATTTAGAGAAGCCAGCAGACCTGAAGTCCTCGATGAGCTACACGCCGACTGCACTGCCTTCCCTCAGCTTTGAAGCTGGAGTTAAATCAAGGTTAGAGCGTTTATCTGCTGTTCCCTTTCTTCCAGTGTAAAACGATCAGAGAGCAGATATAGATGAGAGAGAAAAAAAGAGACTTCTACTCTTCAAGATTTGGATTAGCGGGGGGGAAGAAAGAGTGACAAACCATATATCTGCAGTGTTGCGCATCTTCAGACGTCTGAAGTTTTAGGATTTAAAGAAATAATTTAGAGGAAAGCAAAAGTGAGAGGAAAGAATTGTGATGGAGTGTTTTTGAGCAGAGCAGTCCACTAGTTGTAGAAGCCAGCCTGAGCTGTTGATCAAGACTTTAGGGTCCTGCGGATAATAAGGCCTGTTTTTTCATCTGCGTCCATTTGCCTACAAAGTCTGATTTGTTTGGGGAGGTTCGCGTGCGTCATCAAACTCCGGTCCGACTAAAAACATTGGTCTCGGTTCAGTTGAAGTGAACTCTGGTGTGATTGCAATCCGCCGAGCAGACCGGAGACCGCTCCCTAAGCAGAAAACTGACCGCAGTGCAGGGCATTCTGGGTAAATACAACCAAAACAAAACACGCGAGTGGGAGAAACGGTTCGAAAATCCTACAACTGCTAAAGTCTGACATTTTTGTTTACATTTCATGACGAAGGAAGTTGCGCTCATGTCTTCTTCAGAGGGCTTTGTGTCATTTCCTCGGGTGGTTCTTGGTGCAGCGCCACCACAGGTGAGGAGGGGAACAGCTTCTTTCAATTAGTTTAGTTCGTTTCACTCAGTGCAGTGTGGAAGCGAACCACACCAGCTGAAAATGTAACAAATGATGCAATTTTGGACCCTTTTGAAACTTGAGTCTGCTGGACTATCAGGCATTAAAACACCACACGTTTTATTTGACTTTTTTTTTCCAAAATCACTTTAGAAGTTCTAGGACTGATTAAGAATGCTTTTTAAAGTATGAGTAACACATGTACCCTGGAGTGAAGCTTCCTGTTTGTTAGTTTAAATCTGGCTGTGTGAGCAGGCATGCATACGGCTGCATGTAATTACACTGAGAGTAACGAGAACTCCAGGACTCTCATCCCGACCCCCTCTGGAAGTGCCTCGGGGTTGTGGTTCCCTCTGGTGCCGGCTACGTACCAGAAGACAGATTTGGTTTCTATAGCAATGCGGCGGGAGTCAGATGTTTTAAAGAGAAAGATGCGTTTCTAGTCCTCCGCCCTCCTCCACCTGCATCACTTTTCTCCTCCTTTTCCCCCCCAAACTTTGTCTCCGCACTGCCTCTCTCTGATTTCTCGCCTTGTTTTGCCTCCTGCTGCTTTTCTGCCTGTTTATCTCTTCCAGCGTTTTCCGTCCCTACATACTTATGCTTCATACGGAGGGCAGTCACCCGGCTCTCTTTTCTTTCAGAGATCTGAGCCAACCATGACAACCCATCTTCTCCTGCAGTGCTGTTCTAACACTCTTAGTTTCTCTCTGTAGTTTTTTTTTTTTTTTTTTTTTTATACTGTTGAACTTTGACTCACACCGGCCTGTTCTCTCTGTTCGCCAGATGGAGAGCAAGATGCGGCATGAAAAGAAGTTGCACCCTCATGCATATTTAAAGCAGCAGCTACTTTGTTTTACAGTTAAAGAAGCTCTTAAACCCATTTGACTTTCTCACATTTCGTCCTATTTTAATCAAAAACTCACGTTTTGTCTGAATCGTGTCACAAATCAGCTCAACGTGAAGCATTAATGCTGCACTTTCTTTTCCAAGACCATTGAGCAGGTATGGAAACATCAGAGACTCGGTGAGGTTAAAAATAAACCCGTCTGGAATCAAATTTTCTCTACAACTAATCGTCATGACTGGATGAGTTATTTTACAAAGAATGGGCAGAAGTTCTCATCTTCTGGATGCACAAAGAACCTAAATGTCTGGGAGCCGAACACGCGTTTCTACAAAATACTGGCTAACAGGGGCTAAATAAAAACTTTCCAGTTTTTACATTTTAAACAATCCATGAAAACAATGTCAATTCACAATTATCTACTTAATTGTTTTGGTCGCATAAAATCTCTGGTTTCTTCCACTTTAGACTCAGAGCGCCGTCCGGCCCCGCCGCGCCATCTTCCCCCTCCCGCTGTCTGCAGGTGAATTTCACCGTTTGTTCAGGCGCCATTTTTTTCTCTCGGCTCTTCCACATTACCCAAGTCGAGCTTCCGACGAGCTTTCGCAGGTAACTCCACAAGCTGCACGCGTTTAAACTCTTAATCGCCTCGGAAGCGCCTTCGCATCTCCAAATATTTTATCAGGCCAGGGACGCGGCGTCGGCCCCGGGGCCCGAGGGCCGACGCCTCCGTGAAAAAGGATCCGATACGTCCCAGGTAACCGGAGCAGACGTGGGTTTATATTTAGTGAGCCCGGGACGAGCGTGAAAAATAAAGCGGCGCTTTAGGGAGAACGCGCCGCGAAAGCTGCAGGGCTCCTGAATGCATCGCGGTGTTTATTATAGTCCGTCGCTCACAGTGAAACAGGTTGAGCTCATTAAAATGAGACAAAAATATAAACCAACACAGGCTAATACAGCTTGGACATGAGGTGGCTCCAGGATAACAATAGGATGAGAAGCAGATAATTACCAGAGATTGAACTTCAGTGCGTTATTTAATTTTCTCCGAAAGGTTTTTACAACCCAGGGTTGCAGAGCAAAGGCAATAATAAGACAAACTCAAACATTAATAAAGGTCAGCCGATGTTTTGACCCAAGGTGACAGCGTGCATATTTAACTGTTATTGATGGATTTTGTTTCCAGTAAATCAGTTTTCGATAATTTCTCTTGAGAAAAACCATGAATTTAAGCTTCAGCTATGTGTTTTTCTTTCAGCCCATGGCGCCGTTACGTCTAACAAACGTTAAAATGCACATTATTCTGGGGAATAAACTGGATTTTAAGCCAAAAAAAAAAAAAAAAAAAGGTTTTAAAAACATAAAATCTAAACACTTTAGATTACTATGAGTTTCTGTTAATTGGAGATGTAGCAGCTTAGGTTGTGACAAGTTTCCATAACATCAGAAAAATACTTTCTACTACAGTTCAGAGTGGAGTTTTATCAAGAATCCATGGAGGGAGATAAAGATTAGGGTGATGAAAAGGAGGCTCTCTGACCTTCAAGACTTGACGCTCAAGAAGAAAAAAACTGGTCAGCAGTTATAGGAGTTTGAATTATATCATTTGTTTTGTTCTGGGAATTATAGCTGATGATTTATGCTCTATCAATAATGTATCACTATCATAAAGCTGATATTTTCTCACTTAGAAAAACGGAGCATTAAGGCCACACTAATAACATACAAAATAAATAAATTATGAATAAACTATTCTCATGATATTATGAGAATAAAGTTCAAAAATATGAAAATAAAGTAGGATTATGAGAATAAAGCCGTAATATTACTACTTTATTGTTTATTCTGAAAAATAAAACTTTCACTTGCTGATAGCCGTGAAAAAACAAAACAAAAAAAAAAAACCACATATCATGTAAATTCATTGTGAAAAAAAACGTATCAATAATGTTAATATTGACTTCCATCTTTGGTAAACCCAGTAAAACGGTTCATAAAGTTACAACTTTATTCTCACACTGGACTATATTTGTACGACTTTATGGTTGTAATATTATGACTTTATTCTCAGAATACTTTGAGTTTATTCTCATAATTCTATGACTTTATTCTTAGAATTTTATTTATTGTACTATTTTACTCTGTCGTAAGAAAAAGACATTTTATTTGACTGTTTTTGTTTTATTATTATTGTTATTTTGGCTTTCCCAGAGTGAATGAATTTCTCTTTATTCAGTGCAGAAAATGTCAAGAAAAAAAAAAAAAACATGAACTTCCCAACTCCACTCTGACCTTTTTCAGCAACAGAAAGTAAAACCTGACTCTCCTCAGGGCAGCAGAAACCATCTCTGGTAATTGTGACATGACAGATTTCTTCTAGTAAACAAAGAACCCGTTTTTTTTTTTCTCTCTCTCTCTTTTGGTCGACCTCATGCAGCAGCAAAGACGAGCTGAGAGGGAAGGAATAAGGCGACGGCTGTACCTTTCTTCTGCAGTATCGCGCTCCCGCTGCGCTTCCCGATGCGGTTCTCTACGTAGCAGGTGTAATTGGCCAGATCTGCCTCCTCCACGGCGTCAAACGTCAGCGACACCTGCACTTCCTTCTCGCCTAAATGTTCCCTCAAGATCCTGCGGAGACAAAAACGGGAGCGCAGATTTAATTCCCGTCGGTCACCGGGGACCTCTCTGCTTGAAGTCGCCGATGAGGCTGTCCAGATCTGAGCCACATGCTGGGAACAGGGAGGCGTTAACGTGGGACAACAAGTTCATAAAAACACCACATCGCACACTGGACATCAGGAACGTCTTTGAGGTACTGAATGCTGGAGAAAAGTGAAGAAAAAAATGTTCATCCACAAAGTTCCTAAGACTTTTCTGTTCAATAAACATTATTCCAGAAGTCTCGCTCTTCCTCCAGCTACACTCTCTATCGCAAACTTTAGTCAGACGTTCCTGGTTTCCTTAGACAGCGTCTGTTTCCTTCTTGTTCATCTTCCATCAAAGGTGAACTTGTGTTCTGTCTTTCTGATTGAACGTACTGACTTGACGTTTTAGTGTTTTTTTTTTAGTTTTTTAAGCCTTCAGGGTGATCCTGCTCATTTTCAATGTCCTCTACTTCTGGAGGGATTTTTAAAGTAGTGCAACAATATAAAACGGAGGAAAACATGATGTACTGTTTTCTAATTCTTCTTCTTCTTCAAAAAAAAAAAAAAATCTGAAAAGTTAAACTTATTTATTTATTTATTGGACTTTGACTGATGGTGAGAATTTTCAAAAACTCAAGGATAAAGCAACCCTGATTTTCATCTTTTGTTCATGTAACGAAGATTGTGATATCTTTCTTATATGACCATGACATGTTCATTTTCTCATGTCATGGTACGACAGTAAAGAGACAAGAACCGGATGGAAGATAAATAAATAATAACATGAAGATACCAATAATAAAATCTACAAAAGTCTCATGCGACCTAAAACCTTTGCACAATACTGTAAGTAACCATAAGCAAGGTGAGCATGGCAAACAGAGTCATTACAGGTTTAACACAAGATCATGAACGTTCAAAATACCACCTGGAGAAAGGAAAGATCTGCAGTTTTAGTTTGTTTTTTTGCGTGTTGGTATAAATTTCTTCCATTTTAAGTATTTTGGTAGCAAGCTGAACTTTGGGAATAAAACTCCGTGAGCAGAATCTCAACTTGTTTTAAAAAACAAGCAGTAATGCCACAGAAGATTTTGTTCTCCCTCCTCAGTACAGCGTATGCAGGTTAAAGGCGGCTTTAAAAGAATATGAACCAGCCAGCTTCTGAGACACACATGCCTCAGACCCCACGGGGGTTTTTGCAGAGTGCAGCCATGACAAGCACAGGGGCTTATGCAGTATTTTTTTTTTTATTACTCCTTTTCATTATTCTCAATAAAACACTTCATTTCTCACTTAAGACTTTAATTCCAGTTCGCCGAGGCTACGAGGTCTGAGACACGTCAGTGGGAATGATCCGTTTGTTCATGTCATCTTCCACTGTCAGCAATGGAGGAGAGCAAAAGTAGTTGGAGAAGTAGGAGCTAAGATAAAAGTTACTGATCCATCCATCCCGTCACAGTTTGGAGGGTTTCCAACCAACACATGAAATGCGTTAGCAGCGTTTCCACGAATCACATAATCTGTGATTTAAAAAAAAAAAAAAAAAAAATGCTTAATGGAAATATGGCAATTTTGAAAAGGGTTTATTTCTCAAAGCTGCAATAAAAACACTTTTTCTCACGTGATCAACAACTGATCATGCAAAGCACGAAGAAGAAAACGACAGGAAGTGGCTGGAGGACGACGGCGCGGCATGTTTCTTAATGACTTATTGTGCGGACTAACTCGTTCATGTGCGATTTTTTTAATTGCGTCTCTTATTTGTGGAAACGCAGCAATTGCGAAATTGTGTCTTTCCGACATTGGCGGGAATATCGACAAAGTTTTGTGCACGATTGTAATGAAAATCCAGCTCATCTCTGCAGCTTGTTGCCAGTGGGTTTCAGGAAGTCAATCCTAAGCGCTCAGAGCTCAACACAGAACGTAAGGCGGGTTCCACCACCCGGTTGAGCAGGGGCCTTCGATGTACACACCGTGGGACGGTTAATTGCAACTTTTAGATGTCCCTGCTCCAGCACACCTGAATCAACTAGCTGAGTTACCCCAGAACAGTTCTTGCTAATGACCTCATTATTTGTTTTACTCGGTGTGTCTAAACAGAGACACAGCTAAAGGTCGCAGGACACAAACCTGGATTTGAAGAACCCTGATATAGAGGAATCTCGTTTAAAGCTGAGCCATTCTGTTGGTTACAATCCAAAGTCTATTATAGTAGAGCGTTGTTCTCTGAAGCCAAACCTGAACTGCATCCAAATGACTTCAAACTACCCCAATCTACCAGTCCACGTCTTCCTCTGTAACAAAACTCAAGAGATAGTTCAACTCCTCCAGCTGAGGACAAAATGTATTCCTAAACTCAAAGGTAGGGTCAGTAGATTATTATTTTTTTCACTATCAGTTCAAACCACTTTTAAAAACAAAAATTCTCACCAAATACAAGCACCCTTTTGCCTTACCTGGAACTCTACCTGAGTCCAGAGGTACTGACCTCTTGTGGACGTTCCTTATAAGAGTTCTTTAGCAGCTCTCTTTCAAAAATGACCCAACTTCTAGTGCCTGTTCTGCCAACCTGCAACCACTAAACCCACTTCACCTCCTTTAGCATTCGTTGAGTGCATTCAAACTTTCTGAAGTTCAAAACTTCCTGATCTCAACTACATCCAGACTTAACTGTGCCGCTGTTCTTAAATGGACCCTTTAGGGTAGTCATCTCGAGTTTGAAAGTGTGGAGCTCACACTTCTTCCGTGACAATTTTTGTCTTTAATTGCCTACTTCAAAGCTATTAGAGGTACAGCTGGGCACCCGTAGTCAGTGGAGAGAGTTTTGTACATTTAAAAGGACAGTTTCACACACAATGGCGCAAGTCGAGTAAGGTTCACCTTCAAATTGGATCTCTGCTCTTTGAGTTGGTGTAAATTCTCAATCCTCCACGACTTGACGATTCTAAATGCATAAATTAGAAGAAAACCGGACACGAAAAAAAGTCCTGTTACCTTCTTTTTATTTTTATCATTTACGATTTCTCCTTTTTTTTTTTATTTAGTGTTCCTTGAAACTGCATCTGTGACTATAGTAAAAGCACTCATGTAACTCAGTGGGTACTACATATTTTAAATTTACAAACACACATATTTCAATTTCAAATATGTGCAAAACATTGTTGATAATCCACTGCTGTTGAAAAAAACGCAATTTCACAATTGCGGTGTGTCCATTACATAACAAACACTATTAAAATCAGACGTGAATTAGTTCGTTCATGTGATAAGTAATTAAAAAAGGCGCTGGACCATCATCCTCCAAGTGCTTCCTGTCTTCTTCTTCATGGTTTGCACCAGTGGAAACATCCGGCTGTTGATCATGTGACTTGTCTAATGGGGAAAAAAGATTTTCTGTGTAGCTTAGTGAAATAAAAAAAATTGATACGACCAAACTAAACCACCTCATCAAAGCATCAAAACTTTTGATCAAAAAACACGTTTTTTGTTTTGTTTTGTTTTTTTCCAAAAATTGCCACGTTTCCTTTTCGGGAATTAATTTTCTAAATTCCACAATTGTACAGTCAATGGAAACACAACTAATGTAAATGTCCAAATTGGAAATAACTTAACACACATGCAGACAAACAAATACTGGTATGCCTTTCTTTCAGTTTACAAACAGTCGGTACTGTTGCCACCAGCGACCACAAGGTGGCGACATTAAGAGATTGACATACTGACTCAAAGGAAAAGGAAAGTCTCTTCTAGAGGCAAAGACGACGCTTTAAAGTTCCATGAGTCACCACTCAGCGATTGACAAGGTTCGATCAGGGTTGGGTTGTGGATTTAGATGTAGGGTTTACTCTTCTCTATGCTCCTCCCAAAACTGGATGACTTGGCCTTGTCTTTAGCTGACCCAGGACATGTTGAAAGTTGGAGTTTTCCCAAACTCTAGGGCCCATCAAGACATTGGTATTCTGGTTCCATGTGCAAAGCATTCAAACTCTGCTTGCTAATGTTATTATTTGGCCAGTAGGAATGAGTGCGATGGACATTCTGTTGAGGTAGGTTGTTCTAGAGAACGACAGCAGCTACTATAAGGCTAAACTTCCTCCTGAGAGGAGCATTTAGTCGAACCTGCTTAGGACACGTGTCCTAACCTGGACACGTGTCCAGCTTCACTTCAAAAGTTTTGAAGTTTTAAAACCTTTGAAGTTTTAAACTTCAAAAGTTGAACAGTGCCATTTTCAAAGCAGTGCAGAAGAAGAAGGTGATCTCGTGTAGGGCAGATATAACTGGGGGAATGAGTCCGTGTTGGTTTTTTGTGCCCGTTAAAAGCCAACGGACCAAGAAAAGACCGAATGGTTGGATCAAACTATTATTTATGATTCAGAACGTTCCAGCCCCAAACACTTCAAAAAATGTTTCAGTAACAAATAGGTTAAAAACAACAAACTCCAGTACATTCTAAATAAAACATACTAGCTGCTTGAAACTTCTTGGGAATTTAGAAACAAAATTTCAGCTCAATGCCAATTACAGGTGCTGTCTCTCTCGAATGTTCTGTGGCCTAAAGCGACTTCTGATCAGGGGAAAATGTCGACAGACAAAAACAAGAGTTGGAAAGGAATAAAAAACTGTATGTAAGGGGGAAAAAAAAAAAAAATCAATCAATGCATTGGAATACAGATATTATGAATTCATTGCACATGAAGGAACTCTGAACTGTGAACGCTGAGTTGCAGAAATGGTAAGTAGCTGGACGGCCGAGCCGTGCCCCGTCGACAGCAGCTCAGAAACTGATGATACTGCTCATATTTGCTATGTTTACTGTGCTTTTAGCATATTTCTGATCCCAAACATCTCAATTATTTACAAGACAAGTTGACTTTTCTCAAGGAAAGATGCGTGCCTTCAGAAAAAGGTGGAGTGCAGAGAAAAACTCAAACCGCTGCCTTTTCAGAGGAAAGACTTAGTCACAAACTGAGAAAATGCAAACATAACCCAGCCTCTAACGCGTACAATAATGAAGACGAAATCAGTGTTCCACACTTCACGGTTCTAATAATACAGCTAATCTTTGCACATTACAGAATTGTTGTTCATCGAATCGTTTCTCAGGAGAAACGGTTTGAATGCGCTCTGCGGGCGCCGCTCGTTCGTTTCCACAGCCGAGCACGGACACTATCAACAAACTCCTGTCAGAATCATGGAGGATCCGAAAGCTGACAGATTAATATGCGTCACAGCGGGGCTCTGTCCGCCTCGGCGCGATTGTTGGATCTGGAATGGCAGCGTGATCTGATCAGAGGCGGTCATAACGCTGCAATGAAAGATACAGAAGTCATCTGGCAAACAGTGTTTTTATTACCACAGGGAAGGATTAGTTTCACGTTCACCGGCTGCCCTCAATATTTACATCTCTGTTTTCACAGAGACAAATATTATCAAAGGGCATTAGCTTAGATGTCACAGACAGCATCCTGAAGGCGGAAGGGCTCTTATGTCCAGCCGAAACTAAACGGAGATGGTGAAGTTGAAACTCACACTTTGTTTTTCTCGACCTAAATAAAAATGCAAAAGCTCTGGGTGTTCACTGAACATTTACTTCACAAGAAACCAAACAGTCTATTTTACCAAACCATCTTAAGAGTGTTTGCTACATATGTAATGCTGTCCAGTTTTGTATGATGTAGAGACTCAGAGGATAATGAGATTTCTTGTGGGTTTACTCCTGATAGTAGACTCAGTTCGACGCAGTTTGAATGCTTGCTGTTCACAATGCATTCAAACTGTGCCAGAGTTCACCTCAACTCAACCAACACCGAGCTTTGTAGGTGGACTCGAGTCATTTCTTGGTCCGCTTCAGAGTTTGATCACGCATTCACACCTCCCCAAACAAACCGGACTATCTCGGCAAACGGACTAGAGTTCAATTAAAGTGGACTAAGCAGGTCGGTGTGAATGCAGCCCAAATTACCCACAGGTCCGTAACACAGTGTGGTGTACAGTGTTCCACAGAGGCTGAGCCTTTTAGCAAAGCAGCTACTTTTAGGTCAAATACTCATTTTATTGTCCATTTAAAGAAGTTTCTACTGGTGTGTTCCCAATCTGCAAAGTGTCAATACGATCCAACATATCGGATGGAGAACCTCAGTCCATAAAACTTCAATGTTCGTAGGTTTGAGATTCTCATTTTGTCTCCTCCAAGCACATTTCTTGTAAATGTGATCAAACAGCTCAATGTTAGCTTGATCATGTGGCTGTGATACTTGATGATGTCACGTCTTCAGGTTTAATTTTCACTTAAACCTGAAGGTGTCTATAGTGGAGGAGGAGCTTCCTTCTTGGTTGGTACCATCTGAGTCCATGTTAATATTATAATTGCTTCACCATGGGGGTTATAACTGAACCAGTGTGGGTTGGAGAAAATCCACATTACACTGGTTTTGTTTTTTTCTTCTTCTTATTGAGTTTTTAAAATAATATTTCCAAACTGTCAAGGGTTCTAAATTAATAGGATCTCCATTCCTACTAATACTTTGTTTACCTCTGCACTTAATGTTGCAGTAAACAGTGATCCCCCGCATACACGCCAGAGCACTGACTGCTGATTTGGCAACTTTGGCTTCCACTGCTCGCATCAGTGAAATATTTTGAGGCCTGGCTCTGCAGCGCAGCGGTATTGACAGGTGGAGACGCAGATTGAAGCTATGAAGTCAACTCCAGCTTGATGAGGTTGCTGCACCGTTTCCGGGTACGAGGTTTGAAGAGCCAGATGACAGGCCGGCGTGTGGTGGTGGCCAAACGGAGCGACGACCTCGCCAAACAACGCTCTCTGTGGGCGAGCTTTTATATGTTTTGAGTCTGTACTTTCTAATCGCTTCAATAAGAGTTTAAACTTTAAGAAGTTTAAATCTTATTGAAGCGATTGGGTTTTTTTCTCCCCCTAATTTTGATGGGTTGAAAATAGGAAAAAAAAAGTAGAAAGTAGATGAATTATATGAGGTCAGTCTGGTCTGTTGTTCTGATTGAAGGTTTTGGTATTGATAACTCCTAGAGGGTTGCTGTGATTCTTTCGTGGATATTTAAAAAATTCTTTAATCTCCCTTGACAACCATTCAGCTGTGAAAACGCCTGCATGGAACTGGCACCTCCTGTTCAGAGCTGCAGTTTCCAACCTTGTGCCTCACCTTTGGCTCCACTCAGCTCCTTCAGACTAGCCAGCAGCAATTAGCTGAACTGAGCATTACTGAACTGAGCTCATTATAGGAGCTACTTCTCAGTGAAAAAGTGGTAAAAACATTGCTAAATGGTTAATAGAGGAGCCGTGTTTTGATGACTTCCTGAAGGCGGAGCTTCAGAAAGAGCAGGAGCTTCTTAAAGAGGCAGAGGTCCAATTTAAAGACAAAGTCAAATTTCTTTGAAGTTACATTTGATATTTATAGTTTTTTTTTTTTATAGCAACTGAAGGTTGCTATAAAGAACATGATTCCTTCTGGTAAATCAACAAACATTGAACTTCACTGAGGCCTGCAGTGCTTTAGGTTTAGTTCTGTTCTCTGAGGACCTTCTGAAGGAAATGTGGTGGAGTAATTTTGGTGAGATTACCAACTGAGATGGCCACTCAGTCAAACTCCTAGGGTGACTGTGGCTGTATGGCAGAGTAGTCATCTTGCGATCGGAAGGTTGTAGGTTCAATTCCAGCTTCCTCCTGCCACATGTTGATGTGCCTCTGGGCAAGGCAGTTAACCCCAAACCGGTCTGCAAATGGGTGAATGTGACTGTAGTGTAAAGTGCTTTGAGTGGTCAAAATGACTGGAAAAGCGCTATATAAGTTCAGTCCATTTACTCCGGAGAAGCTCTAATGTTGGTCCATTTGCAGATGGCAAATGTAACTTTAGCTTGATGTTGTCCCAAAGCCTTAGAAACGGCTTTGGGACAACGTTGATTCTCATGCGTCCTTGAATTTGTGTTAGAAGATGATTTGTGACTTTTTGAGATCTTTCATGATTCTTAATGTCTGGCAGCAATCAGGCCAGAGTATGGACAGTGACATGCTTTCCTATAAATATGGATAACCAAAGATCATTTATAATTTAAGAGGACTCAAGAGGATTGATTACTTATTCCAAGTAGGACCAGATTAACTTGGATATCTTTTAGCCTTCATCAATAAAATAGGATTTCACAAAATGTTTTAGTAGGTTTATTCCAAAAACTAGCACAAATGGACACCCTATTTATTTATTTTTTTTTACAGTGAGGAAGTCCATGAAATAAATGGTTTCTAAAGCTGCTGTTACACTTTCATACTGAAAAAGCCAAAGTGACTCAGATCGAAATATGAGGACTTGATTCTGTTGAAAATCAAGTCCAGTGGTTGAACTGTTTGCGTCGTTTCTGCTGCACCGTGGATCTAAACAGCACGTACGTAACAGAGTTTACAAAGTTCTACTGACAGAAGCAAGTTTGTTAGTTTTGAAAAGAAAAATGAAAAAATGTTTCATGGACTATAGCAAATCATACCCAGGCTTTGGGTTGGAGCCATGATTTTCTCAACACTCCCTTCTCCTCCTTTTATTTTATTTTATCTTTTTTTTTTTTTTTTTTTACAGAAAGTTGAAAAGAAACAACTTCAGACTTCACACCTGGCCAAGGTCAGGTGTTTCAGGGGACACAGACATCCTCTCTTTAGTTCTACTCAGTGTGTGTGCATATTGACTATAAGAGAGAGTGTATGACGTAAATATTTCAGCGGTTGCCATAGAGATCTGGCGGGTTCTTCTAATGATGTTTGATGCCCTGCAGACAACCAGTCTTTTCCCAGTAGAGTCTGATGTAATTGGTCCCAACAGGGAAGAAAATGAATTCAATTAAACTTTATTATTAGGATTCATAATTTTTCAGGCAAGTTGAGAAGAATCCTGTCGCAGGATGCTCGGCGAGTCATAAATCACCAGAAAATTAGGTGCTGACGGTGCGAGAGCAGTGGAGATCATTGGGAAACTCGTCAGAAACACACACACACACACACACACCTGTGCGCGCTAAGGTTAAACCGCCTGGCTCTGTCCCCCCATCGTCGTCATGGTAATGTGATGGAATGTTCTGTGAACGCCGTCGTACTTACATGATTTCACTTTCTTTGATGTGTCCCGCCAGCTCCTCCACGTACTTCTCTCCTTTCTTCCAGTAGATGATGGGTCTCCTGTTTTCTCCGCTGTAGCCGAAAAAGGCCTTGCAGTCCAGACTCAGGGGCATTCCTGCAACGTACAACACAGACCTGTCGGCAACCACCATTTAAAAGCACACACACACACGTTTTGCATCTGAAATTTCTAACTGAATCGTGACTAGAACCCCGGCTGTAATTTGACAGAAACTTGGCGATGGCAAGACTTTTCGCCGCAGGGAAAAGTAATGATTTACCCAGAAAATTCTCCAGATTCTTCACATAGAGTAGAGAAGATGGAGGACTATGTGTCCCGTCTCCAAGAGAAAACTAAACAAAAACAACTTTATTTAACTGGTACTTAGTTATAGGCTTTCAACTAGTCAGCTAGACATTTTTGACAAAACCTCCCGTCGTCCTGCAGCCTGATATGGAAAGAATAAAAACAAATCCCTGTGTTGGTTTTTGTTTGAATGAACTGCAAAAACACGAAACCTTCCCAAATATTTTGGTCAATATTTGGTCGCAAATATCTTAGTTCACTTGAAATAAGACAACGATAACTGAGAAGGGACTTTTCATTTAAGACACATGAGCTTGTTTTAAGTCAATAATTTGTTAATGTTCATTTAAAACATGGAAACAACGTCTTGTTATAAGTGAAATAATCCGCCAGCGGTTAGAGATCATAACCATCTGCAAATAGCAAAAATTTGCAAATACTTGAGAACCTCTACAAAAACGCTTATCACTGCCTGTTAGATATTTGGTTCAAACGCCAAATATACAATAGTATAGATTAATGCATACAGTGGAAGCCATTTTGGTGCGACTGTCAAAGCTGACATCTACAAACATCTTTATCTCAGCTCTTGGAGGTAGAGCCAATCAGTGCCATGGAAAATAAATGGTGCTTCTGGATTGGCTGTTGCTCATAATTTGCTGCATTTACTCAACAGCAACATTCAGCGCATAAGTCACCGGCAGCTGGAGGTACTCAACACTCACCGGCTCTGACGCCGAGCTTTGAAATAGCAATCAATGCATTTATACTGTCAGTAGTGCGTCACGTTGCATTGTGCCGTGCTACTTTAGCTTCCCAAGCTGAATTTTCTTTCAAATATTTTAGATATGCTCTTTGGAAAATGACACAAATAGGCAAATATTTTGACAATTTGGAGTTAAAATTCCACAGAAAAGTCTGAATACTGGACCGTAATGAAAGGTTTGGCTTATTGAGCAGACGCAAGCTGTGTTTCCTTTGACCAAATAATTTGACGTTTCCAAAATAAATTTGCTTAATGGAAAGAAAAACGCTAACTCTGAAAAAAATAGTTTTTTTTGAAAAAGTTTTACAGAATCAATTTTGCAAAACTGCAATCTCATCCCATGAGATGAAGGTCAGCAGGTTTTTTTTAATGACTTATCGTGTGAACCAGCTTAGTTACATGTGATTTTTACAGCGTTTCTTATGTAATGCAAAAACCGCAATTGCAAAATTGCGTTATTTTTTTTGCAAAAGCGGAATGCTGATAAAGTTTTGCGCACAGTGGTAAAGGAAACGCAGCTACTGAAAAGATCATCGTTAATGGTGCCATATTTCCATTTCCTTTCTTTTAAAAATAAAGGAAATTGACCTGCACATACCAGAAGTTGGGATGCTACCATTAAGCCATGCAATACCAATATTCCAAGAACTAAAAAAAAAAAAAAAATTACATTTCAAAGTAAAATACAATTACATTAATAATAATGGAATCATACGATCCCATACTTGTTCTCCTAACACAAACGCACACACGATCACGTAAGACCTTGAAATCCCCACCATGCTGTTATTACAGCTATCAGTGGCGATGATGAGGTATTAATGAGCATTCTAATGGACGCCACCTCGTTAGGCAGTCAATTAGCAGATAAGTATGATAGACCTCGGTATTATCATAATGACAGCTCTATCTGCACAGTCAAGAACCAAACCGCTGAGGCCGTCTGTTTGTCGCATTGCATTCTGAAGCAGAACTGCTTCAGATGTCCACTGCCACCGACACTTCAGCAGCTTCCTACCTTTGCTGCTTTGAGTTTTCTAAAACATCCATATATATGATTCAGAGCCTAAATGAAGAGAAAAAGTCAAACGAAAAGATTGAAAAGCGGACTTTACCTCCCACGAAGGCAATAATAAAACCTATTGTGCTTTCTTGAACAGGGTAGGGTAGAAATGGGCTACATAAAACCTGCTGATCGAAGTTTTTTTGCACAAAATCACCCAGATTTAAGTCTGCTCTGTTCTGCCTATTTTGAACTCCTTTCAGAATGATATTTAGATCCAAATAATCTGCTGCTGGCCACGCCCCCCACCCTCCAGCTCAATGTTTACAATTTCATGTGAAAATGGCTGAAAACAAGCTCCACTTCTTTGAAAAGCAGAAGTGGAGCCTCCCATACAACCAACAACAATGCAGCAAGTGGTTTCTGGATGCTAAGTTGATGACAAAACACTTGTTTTTTCCAGCAGCCGTTATACAGCAGTAAAGCCAGATGACCAAACATGCTAAAGCTCTGTTTGGGTTACTAGGGTTTGTCTGAACGGTGCAGTGTGACTCAATAACTGAGAACTTTTTGAAACAGCTCATTTTCCAGTCACCAAAAAAGATGAACTTATTGCCAAGAAATGGCTGGGCTGGTCTCTCTTTTTTAAAAAAGTTTTTAGAAGCAGATGAGACACAAAGGGACGAATAAAAACGACAAAAAGTGAATTTTGGTCCAAGTCAAGAGCAAACATTCAATGAAAAGATCGAAACGAGGACTTCACCTCCCATGGAAGAAAATAGCAAACGTGGTTAAAACTCAAAGAGGTGAGAAAAAAAAACAACCCACCAACACAAAGGTGAGCACTGATGCCTAAACATTGCTGAGAAGTTGCCATAGGTTGACTTTTAACGTCTTTGTTTGGGCTAAACACAATCTGCGCATACAGCCTTAAAAACGTCAAGTTTTCAAATGTCAGCCATTAAAAAGATCTCCGTAGACGCCCAGCGTGCACGGAGGGCTTGATATGGAAATGCCTGATGATTGCTTCAGGTGTGGTGACAATCCTTAACTTTGATTGATGGACCTGGGGGAGAAACGATGGGACACTTTGACGCACGTCAATCTGAAAATGCTAATTCCTAACTAAGAGAAGAAGTGGTCGTCAAATCTCTGCATGCGTGTGTGTGTGTGTGTGCATGTGTGTGCATGGGTTGGTGTGGTCGCTCTTGATGGTGACAAATATTTCCTCTCTGACCGAGGCATGCGGCTTCCTGTTCCACGCACACATAATTCAGAACTGGCCATAAAAAACAGCATTGGGGGGGAAATTGGTTTGGCTTGATTGCACGAGTGTGTTTTTGTGCGTACGGACGTGTGTGAATGTGAGCGCCGCAGTAATTGATTAGCACCCTGAGGGTGTGTTTGTGTTCTCAGCATGTTATGGTGATTAAAATCATCAACTTTGTTTGCCTTCGTGTGGAATGAGGGTGTGTGAGAGTGTGTGTGTGTGTGTGTCATACAAATAAGCCGCGTCAGGCTTCAGATTGCGTGTGTGTGTGTGTGTGTTTCAGAAAGTCTCGTTTTTTTTTCCCCTGTGTGTGGCAGCAGCAGCAGCAGGGGGTTCATACGCTGTTGAAAAAAAAAAAATGATTGCGTTGTTGTCACTACTTGAAAGTAAAGACCTTACCCCAGTGGCTGATGGGAATTTTCTCAATTAGGTTCATCGCCGTTTCACACTGCAGCTGAGTGTGATTACACCGAGACGGTGTGAATCACAAGGAAAGAAGTCTTACTCAGTCTTGAGAGAGTTTGCAAACAACAACAAAAAGAAGAAAAACCAGGTGACTGTTGTGTCGAATCCAATAGATTTTTTTTTCCCGTCTTCACTCCGACAGGCTTGTCTGGACTTGTTAGTGTTGCTTCTCGATACACCGGACGTGTAGATGCAGCAGAATACATGCATTAGTCCAGACTCTGGTTTGCTCTTGGCTCACTTTTAAGCGTCGCTACTGAAGTACGAGGAACTATGGCTTATCAGACATCTTTGTCTGTCTGCTGGTAAAAAGAAAGAAAACCTAACAACAAGAAACTAACTTTGCTATATTTCAAAAACTGTATGTAACCTGTCAGTATATTGGATAGGGGCGCCATATGGGGGGGGGGGGTAAAGGTATGACAATTCTGACCAGCAGGGGGCCCTCAACAATTTTTTTTTTCATTTTTTTGCCCTTTTTCTTAATAGAAATAAAAAAAGGAGCCCATCAATTACAAAATTAATTATATTGTGTTTTCTAAAATAGTTTTTAGCAGTAAAAATTAAATGTTGCTCCTCCCAAAAGGCAGACATTTTGCCCTGAACACCCCGTTGACCAGTGTACTTGAATACATGAACGTTTACTTACAAGCTGTTGCGAGTGAATGTCATAAACTTTCATTTGGAGTTCGGTTCAGCATAGTTTCGGTTCAGCGTCTATCGCTTCATTTCACTTGATAATTTCTACATAAAGCTTCAACAAACACTTTCAGAGCCACTGTATTTCACGCCGACGCTTCCAAGATGTTTTGTTTGTGCCGGCGTATGCTTTCAGGGTAATTCCTCAACTTATCTTCTGCAGAGTTTCTCTTAAGAAACCACAAATGTTGCGGTTTGTCAGCGAGGGATAAAATTCAAACCAGCCACCTACCAACAGCAGAGTTAATTTATATTCATGCGATTTGAATCCAAAGAGTATGAAAAAATAAAATAAAAAAAATAACCCTGAAAGGAGCGGCTTCGTGATATATCCAGTAAAATGAAAAGTGAGAGAAGCGATATGGGATGGTTGTAAATTCATAAAAACGTGGAGCCGGTCGTCTTGTCTTGTCCCTTTGTAATTCTTGCAGCAGCTATTGGCATCATTAGTCTGTTTCACTCGTCAGTCTTCAGGGCTCTCCTGTTCTCTGCCTGCGTTTCACCGGAGTAGATTCTCTCTCATCTCTCCGTGTATTCCTGCCAGTTTTCCTTGTTGTGTCAGGACGTATTCTCTTTCCAATTACTTGCTGTCCACACCTCCGTTGTCTTCTCTTTTGCACCTTGTTTTCCTTGGTCCCTCACTGATTTGCCAGGTTTTACCCGCAGACACGTCTGTCTCTGAGAAATCTGCGGAGCACCTGGGTTATACGCAGTGCTGCGAAAAGGTATTTACCGCTCTATCGATTTCTTCTTCTTTTTTGGTTGTTGTTTTTTGTCACTTATGTTTCGTATCAAAACATATCAGTTTGAATGATAACATTCATCCATGGTCTTTTACCTGGTTATTGTAGCAGGGTCACTGGTGCCCATCCCAAACCGTCATTGGCCAATAGGTTGGGTATGCCCTGAACAAGCTGCCATGAAGAAACATGCACACACACACCCCTGCATACCTTAGGGGTAATTTAAAATCCAGTTGACCTAAAGGACAGTCTGAGTACCTGGAAAGAACCCACACACACTCTAAAGTGTATTTGGGCTGTGGTTCATGCTCTGGACTTGTTTACATTAATCTCACTTAATTTTTTGTGTTTAGTAATGACAACTTACTGTTTTGTGTTGAATTAACTTAAAGATTACACATTTTTTAACTTAAAGGAACTTTTTACTTTGACGCCACGTTCGTAGCCTAAGTCTGTCGTCATGACGCCAGCTCCACCAGCGACAGGTCCGGTACAGACCGGGTCCAGTGGTGGTGCAGGGGTAGAGCATAACGCACACGAGGAGACCCTCATCCGCAATGTGGCTGTCACAGGTTCAATTCCCAACCTAATGACCTTTGCCACATGTCTTCCTCTGAAATGAAGGCTGCCTGAGCCAAAAAAAAAAAAAAACAACCTTTAAAAAGGATCGTTTACTTCTTTATTTAAAGCTAACAAAACAATATGAGTAAGACTGACTTCAATTTGTCAAGTTAAACCAACTTTATAAATTAAGTTGGATAAACTTAATTGAGTTACTTGTTACCAATTGAAGTAATTCAATTAAGTTGGTTCTACTAACTCCATGCACAAAGCCCACAGACCAGAATTCAAACCCAGGAACTTCTCGTCTCAAGGCATCAATGTGACCAATCACCCCACCGTGAACCCCGAACCGCTTAAATATCAGACAAAATTAAACTGGATAAGTATTCAGTAGTTAAGGGAAACACCAACCTACCCTTGTTGTCCACTAAGCCTAATAAGTAGTTGCAACCACCTTTAGCAGGTACAACTGCAATCAACCATCCATGTCAACGATTGGCAGATGATCCTACTGGCTGCAGTAGGATCATCTGCCTCTTTCCAGCATCTTAACTGGTGAAGCCTGAACACAAACCTTCGTTGTTGCAAGTGAAGCTTGCAGAGCTTCAGATGTTGGTTTGTGAGCTTTCAGGGTCTAACCCTAACCCTAAAAGATCACAATGGGTCATTGTGGAGTCCATCACCGGGAAGGTCCACCACTGTTCCATGGTTCCCCCGTTTTAGTTTGGTTCTCTGAAGCCCCAAACATTTCCAACCCTTTCCACCCTGATGGGGGTTCATGGTTTTGTTTCTCATCGGTTTCTTGAGTCCTTTTGCCCGACGTCATTCAGTAACCAGGCCTGGTGGAAGTAATAAAACTGAATCTGGCTTTAAAAAGTGTTCAGCTGCAGTTATTTAATCATTTAATAAGAGGCAAATGTATTTTAATAGGACCAGGTAGATGTAAATAGTTTATTTTCTGCTTTAATAACAGAGCTGATTGTTTGAAAACTGTTTTTTCCATTTACTCAGTTTATTTTTAGAGTTTGTTTTTTTTGTGTGTGTTATCTGTAAAATCTAAGTTTGACAAAAATGCCAATTTTCACAGCCCAAAAGTTCTGCAAGTAAAAATTTAAATTCACTCTAAATAGAAACACTTCACTGTTAAGTAAAGAATCTGTAGACGGAAACCTAAAGGACAGTCGTTCGTTCTTATCTGCCAGTTGTAATTCATCTCCTCCATTAAGCCCTCGGCCCACTTAAGACCAAGACTGATGTTAAATAAAAATCACTCAACTGAATTGTTTCGTTTCGCTGGGAAATAAAAAGGTGTCAGGGGAGGCGATGTGTTTCAGTAAAGATTGGCTAATTTTCAATTAGCTCACTGTATAATAATAAAAAGGAAAGCGCTCCGAAGGTGATTTAACCGTCGCCGTCGTTCTGCTCGCCTCAGCAGCTGGAGCGGCTGCTTTAAAGACGGATGAAATAAAAAAGGCCGAGGCGAAACCGCTCACAGAGAAACGAGCAGGTCAGGTGGATAAATAAAGACGATAAATGTCAGCGAGCTGCAGCGGCGGCTAGCGCCATGCGGGGGGGGGGATTGACACGTCAGAGCAACGCGACGCAGTGCGTTATCGTGAAGCGAAAGAGCAACGACACGTGGGTTTCAGTCAGTTTTGTGAGTTGAAAATTGGAAGAAGAGCAACTTTTATTTCTTTCACGGCTCTCACTCTGATAGCACACAATACCACGACGGCGTACTGTGTCGTGATATTGTCAAAATAAAAAAAAGGAGTAAATTTCCACCAAAAAAAAAAAAAGAAATATGGAAATTAATTTAGGAACATTTCTAGAAAAGACAAGAACAGTTCTAAACTTGAAAAATAAAAAAATGGCAGTTTTTACTAAAAACGATTAGCCTACAAAAATGTCTTCCTAGATGCATAAAATTATTATTTTAAGCTAAACCTACAAACCCATAATATCCTTAGTTATCTCTACTTAGTAAGAGCATCTATGTTTTAGTAGAAACATAGAATTTCACATTTCATTGTGAAATTTAATTTCACAATCAGACTTTTTTTTTTTCACCAAACATAAAAGAATATGGGATAATTACTAACATTTTTAATAATATCTGGATTAAGAGAGATATGGGCTGTTGGGAAAAAATTTGGATTATTGGATTGATTGGATCTGTGTAGTAACCAATTCTCTATTATATATCAGATTACAATTTAATTATTGATTATTCCTGCATTTTTGTCAAAAAACTAAGGGTCCCCTTTCACATAAGGCAAATATTTCCAAAAAAAACACTGGCAATGTAAATGTATTAAAGGGAAATCATTTGTCGTAGAATACCGCCACGTCCGACGGTGTGGTGTGCGTCGCTCTGGACCGACACGGAGAAACGGCTGCAGGTCTGTAGAGGTTCCGCTTCAGGCACTGATCTACAATCCGCTGCCGAGTCAGAAGTGGAAATGGCCTCATGTTAGAGAAAAGGTCCAACGGATGATGAACCTCAGTCTGAAAGGCATGAGAGGTCACTGCCGCCACTCACAGAACGGTCATTTCTTCTTGGACTAGAATTGCTGAGCTTGTGATTGTCATGCTAACCACTTCATCACCCTGAATCCACCAGACTCACGTTCAAGAGCTGGTCCGCTCAAAACAGCTTCATTCTGATTCGTTTTTTATCCCCTCCAGTTTTAGAAACCGTGCAGCTAGAAAGAGTTTTGCTCTTACTTTTCTACTTTCAGGAAGTTATGTGTATCCGTAGCAACAAGGTATTGGTTTTACAACTGAGCATAACTCCTCTTCTGAGTTCCACCAGGTGTTTGCTAATTGCTGCTGGCTAGTCTGAAGGAGCTGAGTGGGGACGTTATGAGGGAGCGTTGCTCTGTGAAGCAGAATCTCAGAAGTTTGGAAACTGCAGCTCAGAGGTGGAGCTGCGCCTCGAAGGTGGGGCTGGGTCCACCCAGGCCTTTTGAATAGTTGCCACGGGAGACTAAAGGATTTCTCAAACATGCATAAAAGAATCAAAGCAATACTCCAGGTATGTTTTTGATCAGGCATAGCATTACAACATGATGTAAGGCTAAAAATAAGTCAATTTTTGTATAATTCTGCTCCTTTAAGCTTTGGGGTTGTTTCTAGAAAATCTAGGTACAAGTAGTTTGGGGCAACCATGATAAACAGGAATAAATCTGGATTCTATTGGCTGGAGAATGTTAGTGTATATAGATATAGATAGTGAAAAACCCAGAAGCCAGGTGTTGGCACAATGGATGCAGCAGCTGAGAACTTTGTTTGAGGGACAGTGGGGTGTGTGTGGGTGCTGCCGTCTGGAGCGGATTCACAAATTAAAGGTGACAGGTTTTCAAATCCGTGTTCCGTGGCTGCAGCGTTCTACTGAAGACCATCTCAAGATGCCACACGGAACCTTCTGGCTTTCCATAATTATAGCCACACTCGAGCAAGACATGCATAAGCACATTGTCTAATTCTGGCAGCGGCAGCATCATTCAGTGATGCTGACTTAACAAATGCACTGATCCTTTCCACTTACATCTTGCCTCTGTGCAGCAGAGCTAAAAACATTCTGCAAGATCTGCACATGGCTGGAAACACACCAGAACTTCTCTATGCCCAGAGCATGCATAGGTTTTAATATATGGGGCGCTTTTGTTAGACTTTGGTTCCTTTAGCTGGTTAATTTGGGAGGTCAGGGTTGCAGGAAATAGCAACTGTTTAAAAAAAATATATTTAATTCGGCTGTATCATGCCAACAATAGTACTTGGAACTAGCTTTGGCAGCCATCTCTGAGGTGCAAAGCCAAATCCAGAATATAAAGTTAATGATCAATAAGAACATTTTTAAATTCAATACTTCTACTGAAACTATTCAATTTACTGTAATTAAAAAATACTTGAATTATCCCAATGGGAATGAAATGTTGTTGTAACTCAAATCATCCGAGTGTCGTAGGAGAGAGCAGCAAGGATCTCCAGTAGCAGTCAGTAATGCAACGAATCTATAAAAGCCTCTGCTGAAGACTGTTGGTGTTTGACAGTTACATGGATGCAATAATAATAATAATAATAATAATAATTAATAACACATTTCTAATAAGTAAATGACACTTTAAATTAATCAATATGTCAAATAGAGCACTTTAAGATGCAGTACATATCTTTTATTTTAAAAAATATGTACCGCTCCAGGTCCAAAACAACCAATCAGAGCCAGGAGGAGGGTCTTAGGAATGTCAGTCAACCTGTGAATGCGCTGCTAAATGCGCTAATGGTGAAGAAACAACTCTCAGTTACAGCAAAACTGTTTATCCGCCGTCACTGGTTACCATGCTGACTAATGTTAGTTTTCACGGCCGGCTCTGTTGATGGGAAAAAGCTTTATAGTAGAGAGAAAGCGGGAGAAAACATATGGGCATAATTAATAGCACTAAGACCCACCTTAGGAACATATCTTGGATAACTATCAGTTGCAAGCAAGCACTGCTAATCCACCACATTTGCTTTTGCCACTCTTTAAATCCCTGTCTGGTTAGAAAACCAGACAGAGAAACATTCGAAGGCGGGAAGTCTTTAAGATGGAAGAGATGATTTGAACTTCTTCCTTCTCTCTGCTTTGACCTCCTTTTCAACTGTTGTGGAACTTGGGGTCATAGTTCAGGTATTATCTGAGCTTTTGAGATGCTAATCAGTAAAAACAACACCTTGTTTTCCCTGCTGCACCTCACATGAACTGTCCAAAAGTTATAAAGCAAGAGCAAAAATCCTTCCAGCTGCACAGCTTCTAAAAACAGACAGAAAAACTGTCCAAGAAAGCAAAGAACCGAACAGAAAAATTATGAACAAAAGTCTACAAAAAAAAAAAAAAAAAAGGAACAAATCAAAGCTAACGTAGCAGCGCTACTCCAACATGCTGCCGCCTTTCTATAGTCTTCCACTTTGATTTGAGCGGCTGTATGAAAGCAAAAAGCATGTGTTCTGCTTCGTAAACACAGTGTTTCTGTTGAGACTAATCTAATTCTCACACTTTACACACAGCGAACGAGCGAACTAAAAAAGCGAAACGCACAGGCCGTCCATCTGCTCGTCAATCCACTTCCTGTTCGTCTTTCAGCTGCTCCGCGCTCGTATGCTAACGTTTTCATCAGAACAGATCCACCGTAGTCCATCTGTTCCCTTACAAACACACACACACACTCACCGTCAAACCTTTAGGTGATTCTGAGAGTGAGGGTGTGTGTGTGTGCGTGTACATGGACCAGGTATGGCGGTGTAGGGGGGGAGGGCAGAGAAGGGTTGTCTTGGTAACAGCTGAGTTTTGGGTCCTGGGCTCTGAGGGTACACAGCTGCAAATGGCTACACAGATGGTGCCTCACGCACACGCACGTGCACGCACATACATAGAGACACACACTAATGCCATGTAGATTTCCAGGACATTCGTAGGCACAAATCCACGTGTGAGTGAGTGGGCTGCTCAGCTGTAACCTGGGAGGCTGCATTCTGTAATGGCCTCCTGACTCTAATAAACGATCACACTTCTTGTTTTCTCCTGCTTCTATTTTTAGGAAAGGTGCGTACGTGTCTCCTCTGCTCTTCTGAACCCCCGTTTTCATCGCTTGCTTGATGTAAATAGCCGCTCAGGTTAATGATGTTGAGTGTGGAGGCTAATTATGTGCTTTCTCTCCTCTTCCTTGAGTGCTACTTTCTTTCTTTATTCGCTAAGTCGAGAAACAAACTCTCCGTTGGCGGCACGCTGCCGAAGTTTCGCAAGCTTCATCCACAAGGCGTTTTGATTCACTAGAAGTTTTAGAGCGCCTGGCAAAATAACTTTCACCTCTAAATCATTTAGATTTAGTCACATTGCATCTGCAAATTTAAATGAATTTTGAAATTATACTATACTTATGACTATACTTATAATTCCAAAATTATAAGTATAGTCAAAACGTCTGATGAGCTGCATTAAATCTCAATGATGCTTTCCACACCAAAACTAAAAATACACTGCTCAAAAAAATAAAGGGAACACTCAAATAACACATCCTAGATGGACAGTTTGATTTCACAGAAGTTTGATTTACTTGGAGTTACATTGTGTTGTTTAAGTGTTCCCTTTATTTTTTTGAGCAGTATATTTTACATCCAGTGAGAGCTACATCTTTGTAGCATGAGGCTACATCCATTGAGAGTCGGCTACTGATCTGATTAGTAATAGGCGGACAACTTAGCAAGCAGCTCTGGCAAATGAAGAAGAGACAAGTCACTTTGTTAGTTTTGAAGAGGTTGGACATCCACTGGATTGCCGACTTCCTCTGCTGGTCAATTAGCATTGATAACGTTAGCATAGCAAAGGCTGGGAAGAAAAATGCTTAGACTGGAAAGTGTCATGTAGTTGATCCTTTGAAATGTTTATGTTTATGCTTGGTTTCCAACAAGAAACTAATCATAAACATACTGTGATACCATCTGAATACAAACACAACACACTCTTCAAATTTTGAGAACTGTTTTTCTAATTATGCACTGACTGGAGTTGGCTTGTTTCAATCATTGATAATGAATGATAGTGAGATTTGAGGTTATATAGTGATGAAATGTGAACGCGTTCACAGGAAATGAAGGCTTTTTGCCTGTCAAAACCACTTTTTTAAAGATACAATCCCAAATGAGACCTGAGTGTCTTTACGGTTCTTCAGCAGATTCTCTTATTCACCAGATCACAACTGAGCCTGTTGATTCCTTAATAAGACTCAAAATCCAAACTCACCATCTTAAGGAAACTTTTGCACTTTTTTTTTCTCAACGCTTTGAACTCCAGAGTTAACGTGTTTACGCCGACGATGTGAGAACTTTGACGAGCTCTGTCCAGAGCCAATATAATTTGACATTACAATCACACCGGAGGGACGGAATATTACGAGCTAAAAATGAGCCACAGGATCACTCTTGGAAATGCGATGAAATTTCCTGTCTAACAGGAAATGAAGCTGCCACAAAGCTGGAAAGAGTCATATTTTATTAGCCTGAATAAACTAAATATTTTTTCTCGTCCTCTATCTCACTTCATCAATCTCCCTCCCCTTCTTCTTCTTCTTCTTGTTTCTCTTTAGAGAATTTGAGGTGATTCCCACAGATAGAACTCTCCGGAGGAAAGTAATAAAGGAAAATCCATCCTCCGTCTTCATCCATATTTGTCCACTTTATGACAGCTCTAATTAACTAAGTCCTTTATGCATGTGCAAGTGACATTTGATTGGCTGGGGGCCCGGCCTTGTTAGGAACTGTTTTAAATTAACGGATGAAATTAGATAGGAGATTACAGCAGATATGTTTGACAGGGTTAATTAAATGACCAGTCATGAGGGGGGAGTAGATCCTAATAAGATAGATCTTAGATTAATAAGGTTGCTCTCTGCAGTCCCAGTTTTCCAAGGAAGCGTTTGGAGAATTATACCATTGGTACTTTAATTTTAACTTGCTAATTTGATTACTCTGAACATGTGAGAGCATCTCTGGGAGTTCATTAGTTTTAGTATTACCAATTTAACAATGTTTGCAGATGGATCACATCTGCTAGGAAACAGGGCGTATCTATGGCAACAGAGGTAACGCGGGGAATAAGGAGGGCGTTTCGCTAGAGCATGACTTCAGGATTTTGTCCTTTTTGGAGCCTGGTATGCCTGAGTGGCATTAAACAAAACAGAATGTAAATTATAGTGTGAAGGTTGTTTTGTTTTTCAACAATTTTTGTCTCCAGAAGTGTGTGTCTAATAATAAAATAACCTTCAGACTACAATAGCTGTGTATCTATTGACCGTATAATTGCACAAATTGGAATTATGAAAAGAAATTTGCTTAATCGAAACACGCCAATTCTGAAAAGAGCTCACGTTTTTTCGATGAAAAGTTTTTGCACTAAGACGCGGTAGTTTTTTTTAACTGTGTTGAAATTTGTGTATTTTGAAAAACTGCAATGGAGACACTTTTTTCCCCATTTCACATCTAGATCCCCAAAATGCGTTCAGTTGCTGCCTTGTGATCGACTGCTTCACTATACATCATAACAAGCAAACCCAATCTGTGTATTCAAGAAGCAACCAGGTAGAGCAGACCACTCATTTACTGACAGACCACCAGGTGGCAGTAATGCAGAGAGTTGGGTGTGAAGGAAAACAGATGGGAGTTCATTTTAAAGAAAAGCTTAAGGGTTGAAGAAGCATGTGACGTCACATAACATTAGCATAAGACACAGCAACTAATTGGCTGCTTTTTAAGAGCAAAATGTTCAGCATTGGTACTTAAAGTACCTGTAGGTCTTTAAGAGAATCCTACAATCCAACCGACGAAGACAAACTGATGTTTTTGTGAGCAACATAAGTTATTAAGTCACTTTTACTAAGAATGAAACAAATTAAGTTTGTTTCATTCTTACTTCCAGCTCCTTTATCTGAAAAACCATGACAAACATGTAAAGAGAGCAATTCAGCCGTAAAGAGACAGAGATGCTAGAGCATACTCGATGGCAGAGGTGAGTGGGCTGAATAATAGTGAAGTTTCAGCATTAAAAATCAGAAAGCATAAAAAGGCTAACACGCTGTGCTTATTGACTCAAATAGAGCTTCCAGGTTTCTTTCTGTTGGTTTGTGATTAGAAACAAACATTTGCCCATTTCACATAGTGGTTGGATCCATTACAAGTACAAATGGCTTCTATTTACCATTCTCTGCAATAGCCACTATTATTTATTTTCTTTTACCTTATGAGACAGAGACCTTTTTTTTTTTTTAAATATCTAGCTATAGAATATCTGTATGCACTTTCCTATGGTCCAGTACTTTTTTTTTTCCTTTGAACATTTCATTCAAACTGTTTGTGTTTTATTTTTTTTAACCCATTTTCAGTCCGGTTCTAACATTATATTGTATACACCAGATGGATCAAGGACTGCTGCTGAAAGTTCAATATTTCATTTTTTAGAGCTGGAATCAGTATCTTCTCATCCGATGAACAGCTTTACTTAGCATGCACAAGTAAAGCTGTAAGAATACAGCATGCTACCATTAAACCACACGGCTTTTGTTGTCATCAAAAACCCATTAAGTCATTTAGACTCCAAGTGTTTTTTTACCCTGTGCATGGTACCATCATGCTTGCCAATTGGCACCCTGCTGCTTTCCATGATTTTGAAAGCCGCATCTTGGCTTCTCCAAACATTCTTGTCCTTCGAAGACTTCAATCTTTATCTCATCCGAAAACAAATGTTCTCGCCTTTGTGGCCTGTTCCCTGTTTTAAGAGACCATAGAGGACTGGTTGTGGCACATGTGCATTGTTCTCTGTTAGCTGTTTTTTTATTATGGGCATTGACTTTGGAGTTTCAGCAGTTAATGGCCTGGCATTTTAGGCATGACTTCAATAAACTTCTTTCACTTGAGGCTGACGGTTGGGGTCAGATGAATGATGTTTGGACACGACTGGGTTATGACAGAAGGCAATGTTCCCCGACTCATAAAGAAATAGCTCTGAAATGGTAAGACTAACAAGCTAAATGAGATCCACCAATCCTAAAAGTGCTCAAACCTAAGATGTATGTTTATATGGAGAAGCAGCATTCAGCTTCTATGCACCAAAAATCTGCAACAAACTTCAAGAAAACTGCAAAACAGCTGAAGTTGCATTAAATCCAGGCTAAAACCCGACCTGTTTACAGCTGCCTTTGATTACAGAGCATTGATCAACGTATTTGATATGTATTGATGATTTTGTAAATGGCATTTAACAGAATGTGATATTTATTGCTTCTTTCACAACTGGTGACTGTGGGGTGTTTTTATGATGTAAAGCACTGTGAACCGCTGTCGACAGAATTCATTGAGATGATCGGTGTAGACTCTTATTATACCTTATGTGAAAACTGTCCATTGTGATACAGAACGAGCAATGGTGCAGTGCTACATTCAGGCTGAGATTTCCCATGATGGCTCAGAGCTATCATGTTGAAGCAACTGTTCCCATGTTTAAAGACGTGTTGATTCTCTGCCCAGACAGACAGAACTCGTGCATCATCACTCCCGGCTTACGAGCTGGAATGAAACACCAGACAGTTTTGGTTTGTCGTTTTCCTCAATTTTCTCTCGGTCATTACTAAGGAGGCAAATTCTGCAACAGCAGAAAATGATGTCACCAGACTACTGATGCATAAATGTTGAAAGGAATGAAGGCCTTTCCATCCATCATCTCCAGCAGTCATTGGGGCAAAAAAGGCTGAGGAAGGGGTATAAATTATTTTCAACATGCATTTTTTTTTTTTTTTTTGTTATATTGTAAAAAAAAAAACAAAAAAAACAACAACCCTGAAACCTTTTTAGAAATGACAGCTGTGTGCGTCATTTCCTGTAAGAAATAAACTTCTTGTCTTATTGGAGATCATTTTTCATCCAAATCTGCCAGGGCTTATAAATGATTTTGAGATTAACTGCAAATGCCACACTGTTATTAAAGTCAGAGGATGCTACTTAAAGAAAACTAAATCTTACCAAGATAAAAACAAAACACTTGCTAAACATTATAAACATATGTGCTCTGATCAGTGTCCAATTATACACTGATAATGTTAATTTGGTTGCAAGACATAACTGAGTTATGTCTTGCAATTGTTACTAAAAAGAAGAACTTGTTCTTGTCTCACCAGCGTAAAAAAGTTAAATAAAATAAGGTATTCTTCCTCATGTTTCATTCTTTAAAGGAAGATGTCAGGCATCTTCCTTTAAAGAATGACGAGCAGCAATGTGATGAAGATAATTTAACGTAGATTGTACCATTACGTGCAGATGTAATGATTGTACCATTACATCTGATTCTTTTACTTTGCCGCGCTTGTATAGAACAACTCAGGTTGTTGTGGTGTTGACAGTTGGTACCAAAGCACTGCATCCCTTTTTCTTTTTCACAAATATATTTAAGATTTGGCCTGTTGTCTTAACTTGACAGCTAAAACCAATGGCCGTCATCATCAGCTAGCAGTTTCGTGCACGGAGCTGGAGGACAGGATCATGCTTGTGTGACGTCAAGTTGCAAGGTGTCTGTAAGCTTGCTAAACCAGGTAGAATTTAAACCAAGGCCCGGCCCGATGTCTAAAAGCTAAGTAGTCTAAGCAGAAACAGTACATTTCCCACCGGGTTGGAGCTGAAAAAGGAACAATAATCTGAAGTAGGGGTTAAAAAAAGGAGTAAATCCACATGAGGCTAGGAGTGTTAATAGTTTCAGTCTCTGTGGTTCTACCGTGTGTGTGTTTGGGGGAGGTTTTGTGACAGAACTGGGTAGTAGGTGACGGCTGACTGACAGCTCTTACCGGAGGCTTCCAAAACATCCAGGAGTGTTCCACTTATCTGGCTTAAAGACGACGGTTAGCGGGGGGAAAAAAACAGAAAGACGACTTGCATGGGAAATTAAATTTGGTCTCAGAACTGTCTGAGTCATCTGAGGTTTAACCAGCTGCAGGCCACAATATGACTACACAACTCTAATGTGTCCAGGCTTGAAGCGATGACAAAATTAAAGCGTCTCCAGAGGAGCAGATCGACTGTTAAGAAAGCTTGTGTTATGGTTTTAAGGAAAAATCTTTGTGTGTAAACAAAACCCACAAAACAACTACTTTGATTGTAACTTAGCCACTTATTTCACACCAAATTTCCACCAATCAATTAATAACGCATATAATACATGGGTCGTTGTTATTGTGCTGCATAACTGCCTAAATTTAGGCCTAAATAATGCCTTGTGGTCATTCATGGATGGTGCATCTTTAAGATAAAACGTTGACTTCTGAGGCTTGAATTAGGCTTTTTCACCAACACACATCAATGGCGCATGGCAGTCGAATGCATTTAAAACCAGATATTTACAGACACCAAATAAAAAAGCCAAATGTTTCACACTAGAATCACATTCACCCATTTATACACCAATCTGCAAGCAATTTAGGGTTAAGTGCCTTGCCTATGGACACATCAGAGTGACAGGATGAAGCCGAAATCGAACCTACAACCTTCCGATCACAAGATGGCTACTCTTCCCACAGAGCCACAGTCATAACGTGCGCGATGCAGGCTTAACCTTTTCGGTGACGAAAGGTAAACTTCATTCAAAGAAAGTTACAAAGAAAATCTGTAAAAAAAAAAAAAAAAATGAGAAAGTGTTCTCAATAGGTTTTCTAAAAATTCTCAAACAAAGATCAGTTTTGTAATTCTGACTGATGTAAAGCAAAAGAAGTTTGATCTGATTTAACTTTGGACAGTGTGTGTGTCTTTCCTGTATGTAAATGTTCAACTGTACGTAAACAGGTACAGCTCAACATTTACAAACCAAACTCCGACCAAACTCAGATACATCACATGTGGTTTACACCCTGAGTTGAAACTTTATATGAGCCACCTTTTACTGGAAAAACACCTGCACGTCATTCAGCTTTAACTTTTCCACAACTTTGTCTCTGAGCCACGGCTTAGCTCTGCTTAATCTCCGTTTTCAGCTCCAGACTTTGGCTGTTTTCGTCACGATGCTTGTGATTTACCCTCCATTCCGTCTGTATAGTTCACTTAAGCTGAAACTGTTTCTACACAGCTTGTTTTATTCATTACTGTGACTGCCGCTGCTTTTCAAAGTGGTGCAGAGCGTGGCTGTGCATGTCGATCAGCTCTTGTGAGCTTTTTAAGAATTAGTAGCCGAGCTCTGTCTGCTGTAGGAGGCAGAAAGCGTTTGAAAACATCAAACACCTAAAAGTGAGATAAAAAACTATCACCCCCCTGTTTGCCTTTTAGGATTTCTCTTCTCTTCCTTGAGCTCCCACAGCTGTTAAAAGCGTGAAAACGTAACTGCATCCATCCACTGATTTGCTCACTGTAACGAATCTACACACATGCATGCTAACATTGAGGACAGGTGTTTTAAACATATTTCAGCAAAGAAATATGAATGTAAATTATAGGTAAAGTTAAACTCATTTGATTGCCTGCGAAGCATATTTGTGGGTAAAGAAGAAATAATATTGGAAATTACTGTTCACTCTCAAAACTCTTTAAAGGGGTCCATACCAAGACGACAACAAATGGGTCAAATTTAATTTCAGTGAAGGAAATATATGTATAACAATTTCCCATATGTCTTATTTTGTCTTATTTCAAGAGGAAAATGAACTACTGAGTACATGCTCACATATTCATGCCGTGCTTTGATTAAACTAATTTATCTTCGGTGTAATTCCAGTACCGAAAAATTAACTTTATACCAGGTGAGTCTTTCTAACCTGAGTATGTGAACCTGAACTGGGCTGATTCTGCCTTTAAATAATTTTAACAAGCTCCTGGAGAAGATTCATAACTTAGAACTTAAAAGTCTGAAACAGGAACAGGTTTGTAAAAACAGTCTGTGTGCTACACTCAGGAGAGAGATTCATTCTAGTGCACAAATTCAAATTACAAGAATTAATTTTCTTAAGGGAAACACACCAACTTTGATTAAAAAAAAGTTTTTTGTCAAAACGAGCTGGTTATTCAGCCGTATCCAACTAGATGTATGTCGCAATTTATTATTTTTTTTTTCCGCATCACACAAGTTATGTGATCAACAGCCGGATGTTACTACTGGTGAACATCCGGCTATAACGGGAGGTTATGGGTTTGGTGATGCTTGTCGCTCTCACGCCTGAATAAGACTTTCAAGAATTTCTATAATTAAACTTCACACATCTAAACAAAACATTGAGTAGGAATTAAAGTTTCCTTTGTTAAATTATAAAGAAACAAACCCAAAATGATAAGTATCTGAAGGATCTGAAAGACAAAAGTTGATCAGCCATTGTCAAGTTCTCATATAAAATTTTAAATCTCAGGAAATCAGTTGCTGATTGTAATCCTGTGATTTTTTTTAGCGTCTTCAGCCCAGATTAGCAATCAGCTTGTTTTCTTCTGAACCATGAACGCACAACACTAAGAACTAGTGAGCTGTGCAGGTTGGAACCAACACTCTTTAGTGTGGAAGTTGGTATGGAAGGTAAAAGTTAAAAACTTTCAGTATCACTAAAGTGAAGACAAGGAAAAGCACAAAAAGGTCGCAAGAGGAAAAAACATTGATCATGATGTGCTAAGAAATTTCCAAGGTCATTTGGGCTTCAAGAGAGAAAGACTTTTAGCAGATAATAGGAAGGCTTCAAATTTCCTACTTTAATCTCTGTCATGGAAGGTGAGAGATTAGGATATTTTTGGAGCCGTTAGGAATTAATTCCTCAAGGTGAGGATCTTTAAGTGGTTTAAAAACTGTCAGCTATGCTAACAATGCTAATATTAAATATATTTTACACTATTTTACAGTAGTGCCTTTTATTCATTTTCTTGCAAGCAAAATCTGAATTTGCTAAAAAAATCGTTATCAGAAGGTAAAATCTTTTTATAAACTGGAGAGTGGAAAAATTCTGCTAAAAATTACAATTTAAAACTGAATAAATGTTGAAAGAACTGGAGCGGAAATAACCGGAAACCGAGTTGAAAAGACAGAGCACAAAGCAGTGGTTTCTGAAAAAAAGGGATAAAAGTAACATCTCCAATTAGATCCATGGGAAAGGCATCACTGAAGCATTGGATACTGTGCTCAAAAGGGTAAATTTGATAATTGAGGTGCTGGTTCTTTGAAAGAGAATGAAAGAAAAAGAGCCAAAGAGCAGATCTTTCTCAGGTGAATGGGAGGGAATCATTGGACGTGATCAGACTGAGCCGTCTGTCAAGTGTTAATCCATCCAGCTCTCAGTGCAGACGAGAAAGCACATTTTACAGTTTATCTGTGCGTAACTAAACAAACCTGCGAGCCTGAAAGCCCACTTCTTCCAGCCCTGGTTGCTCTCGCCGCTGTTACGTCTGCCTGTAAGAACACAGTCCAACAGCTGTTTCTCTAACTGCCTGGCTTTCATCGCATGCATCTCGTTTCTCCTCCCAAATCAAGACTTTCTCCAGCGGTGTTGCAAACAAAAGCTGACTACCATTATTTATGAGTTCCACAGACAATGAATTAATTCAATTTCATAAATTTCATAGTACTTTGAGCACAAAAATTGTCACTCTTTTCTCTGCAGTTCAATTTTTAACTCCTTTGAAGCTGATTTTCTTTGACTGTTCCTCTGTTTTGTTTGGCTCGTCTATCAAAAAAACAAAAACACATTTAGCTAGTGGAGTGAAGATGTACGTTTCTGAGTTAGCATGCTAATTAACGTGTAGCCATCTTGTATTTCATATATGATGTTATTTTGCATCTTGTGTGAATCTATGTGGCCTAGTTTAGTACACACAGCTCCCACAATGTTTATTTGAACCACAGATAAAACTATAAATCAATCAGTCATTGCATCAAACTTATCAACTCCATGTTCTGATGAAGTTATACATTTTTTCTATAGACATGATGCAGTGTGATGTCATGCATGTAAGGTCCCGCCCCCCAGCTTCCTGCTAGGGCAAAAGCTGCTAGCTTTAGCTTTCAAGTTATAAACGTAACGTAAAGTTATGTACGCCTGACATATAAAAGTAAAAAAGACGCAGTGCTTTGCTAATAAATGTCAACACTATTAGAACGAGATAATATAGTCAGATCAAAGTTGTAATAAAACAAATATTAAAGGAGGGCTAGCTATGCTAGCTTGACTTTGACAAACTTAACGTGTAGATGTGCTGCAGAATTTGGTGTGTTTCAGTTCAGTTAAAAAAAAAATTAAGGTGACCCCCACACCAAATCTGACAGGTCATCAGTAGAGCAGATATTTAAATTAGCTAATCTACCTGATCGATCGCTTAATATTTGCTTTAGTAACCACCAAATAAACACGAAGCCTCAAAACATAAAACCGTAAAGTACTGAATGTTCGGTTCTTCTTTTGCTCTTTCCTTTGGTTTGTTATTTTGTTTGTATTTCCTTTTCATTCCTTTGTATTGCCTTGTTGCTGAAAATGTGCTATATAAATAAAATTACCTTACCTTACCCTACCTTCTTTGTGCAGAAAATGTCTGCGTGTGTTTTAGTGTTGCATCCTGATGCAGTAGTGGCATTGTTGTCAATCAGTTGCTATGACAACGAGTCTACGTGAGGCGTAGCCAACAGAGGATAAAGCAAAGGAAAAAGTGTACAAGTGGTTTTGAGTTGTTCTTCAGTTAAGTTAAAAAAAGTTATGTGGAACCAACTGACATTACATTTTTAAGTAAGTCCAGAATATCTTTTTTTGAGTGTGTTATTTGTGGCGCTCTGCATTAGATTAATAAAACCTACATATCCAGTTTATCTAAACTGTTCCACTGCGGCAGCACGGCTACGGATGACAAGTAAAACGATCGTCTTTTCGCCCTCCACCGTTGTGTGTATCTGCCAAATTTCCAGATGTAAACAATAACATGCAATGTGTCTACAATCCCTCTGTGTATTGCCCGCTACACAGTAATGTGACAGATTTACCTACAGAAATTTGGGACTTTCATATGTTTTGCTCGCTGTATTTTTTCTACTTTTCTCCTACTAACTTAGATAAAACATCATAATTTCAATGCTGACCATCCAACAGTTTATCATAACTACATTTGCATTTGATTTCTCATAAAATGTTCTATTTCTTTAAGACTTTGCGTCCCAATTTGTCTCTTTTTTTAACTCTCAATTGGACAAAGAACAAGAAATCCTCCACTGGATGTTTTTGCTGTCGATCCAGTGACACTATGGAGGCACAGCATTGTTCTGCTCTGAATTGCCCAGCATACAGTCGGATGACTAACCTGCAAACGCCGTCCCACTTTTTCTAATGTACGAAACGCTAAAATATAAAGCCCTCTCGATCATTTTACCCTGGCCTTCTCCCACCCGACATTCTCCACCTTCCTGTGGCTGTCTGAAACGGCACCATGATGTACACAACTATTTTAAAACATGGAAATGATGAGCAAAAGAGAAAGGCAAAGGAACAGTTGGATATAAAAGGGAGCAGACAGTGAGATAGAGGCAGGCGCCTCACAGAGACAGTCAGACAGACGGGGGCTGATAAATACGATGGCAGATGAGAAAGACCAAAAAAAAAAAAAAAAACAGAGACAAGAAGGGAAAAAGGGGAGAAAAAAAAAAAAAAAAACACTTCTTATCTCACTCTGCCTTTCACAGCCACCCCCACGTTAGCATCTAATATGTCTCAGTATGTGAACCTCTGAAACTATCTGTAAGCATGACTTGTATGAATCAAACATTGGCTTTGAGAAAATCCGCATATTAGTGGTCACTGGAGACATGGTGTCATTTTAGTGAGCAGGAAAAACATTCAAGTATGTGACAAAATTCTCATATTGTCTGAATCCCCAATGCTTCGCTGTGTGCATAGCTTACCATCACCCAATGCCTTTACATCTCAAATGTACATTTGACTTTAATGTCGACTCTTTCCGATGCTAAAATAAGGTTTGGAAAGTTGTCCACTTCTATTCAAACGGGTTTCTACGTCTGGTAGGAATTAGGAAGCAAAGGGGCGATTCTACAACTTTGCAGAACAAACATTTCCGTCTTGAGAACATGGGAGCTCCTCTAGATGAATTGGTAATAGTGTCAGTACCAGAACAGAATCCAAAAGGGATTTGGGGTAAACATCATCGAAGCACTGCACCAGCTGGCCTCTTAAAACTGTAAGACCAAATGCAGATACAGAAGTGTGACAGGTGGAGTACTTGGAACTGTATAATATTAAACACTGGGACGTTCAGTGAAACTTCATGTAAAGGAAAATTCTAGAAGAGGCCAATTCAAATACCAGCTGCAATCAAAACAAGGCGATGTTTAGTCCCAGCTGTTGTTCTTCAGAGGCCTGAAGACCTTCATCATATTCCTGTTCCTGCCTTGTTCCTCCAAGAGGCATCTCAATGCCTCTTGGGATTGAGATGCCTCTGTCCCAACAGACATAAACTCGCTAATACATCCAATTGAGAAATACAAGATGGAAATTTAAATGGCCATTCAGACTAAACTGGTGCAGGTAATAGTATTTGGAAGACACACAAAGGTTGGATTTCAGGACGACATCAATGCAGGTTTCTAGGTCACAAAGTTAAAAATACCTTCAGGGAGAAAAGAAATCATCCACAAAGAGTCAAGTGAATAGTAAGAACGGTGCAAGCTTTCACCATATGCTCTACCAGTAATTTAAAACGCCTTTAATAGAGAGGGGATAAAACAAGAAAACACCTCAATGCACCAAGGGTTTCAAGTGAATCCAGCACTTTGATAATATAAAACAGGCTAAATTAGGGAGCGCAGTAAACACCAGAAAATATAACAGCAAACATTCAGAAGCACATAAGTAAAATGGTAACTCAAGATGACATAAAGTCAAGCTCTGCAGAAACCCAAAGTTGGTAGATGGGAATAAGAAGGCATTGGATGAGGCACTGGCTTAAAGAAAGAGTCTGGCGTTCTGTGCAGGAACATCTCTGCTCAGACTGGACCGGACGTCCCACAGTCACAGGGGCCGACACGACCAAATCGCATCAAAATCCAGGAGAAATTTATAGACTGTCTTGATCGACGGCAAACATCAACACAAATATGCAACAAAAAGGGTTTATAGGGCACAAACAGTAATTAAGAATATTACAGGGCCAGAAAAACAAAAGAAAAAGTCAAATTCTTGATGTAAGTTCTCGTCTGCTAACCTATTGCAAAAAAAAAAAAAAAAAAATTAAATAAAAAAGTTACCCATCAATCTCTTTGGTCATAGAGAAGGAAAGTTCAAAGAAGACCCATTAGCAGACATAAGGAAGTTTAGTTGGTAGGAGGCGTACTGTCTTTTTATAACTGCAAATATTCTAGTATCTAAGCTCTGATCTCACAAATTACTCAATCGCTGATGACTAATGAAGCCAAAAAGAAAACAACTGTACTGAGAGCGGAGAACAAATAAACGTGGGCCGTGTGGATAGCGGACCAGACAATTGACAAATGCAATAACTTGCCCAGAGTGACATTTACAGGCATTTATTTATCCCTTCTGTCTAATTAAAACTGCATTCAAAAGCAAATACCAGCTTTGTGCGAATGAGTCAGGGATACTAATGTTCACATAGCTGTGAAAATTCCTGATGGCAACTCGGCTGCAGAATTAAATAATTTTGTGGCGTTTGATGTACAAGGACTGTTGTACTTGAAAGGGCTAAAAGAAAATGACCTTTAGACTTTTTATGGTCAGAGAATTTGTCAGAGTTATATCTGCTTGCTTAAGTAAAGGCAAACGTTGGTTATATTTTCTTGAGAGTATCGACAGCATTATGATCACAGCCATGTCCATGAATTAACCAATTGTACTTTCACAGCACTCCCCTTACATAGTACTGCCTTACATACCTTTGGGTGGTGTGACCATTGCCTGGCAGCACTATTCCGCTCGATTCAGATCTCAGCCTGGGCTTTTTCCCGTTCACTTGGGTTAGGGTTTGTACCAAACAGCGAAGAGAAGAGGTTCTGAGCAATGACGTTGAGTTTCTGTGCCGCTTAATAATGGTTGTCTGCAGGTAGTTTCAGCAATGGCAGTGGAGGAAGTGAACGGGGCCGTTCAAGTCTGTGCGCAAATATTGAATTCACATGAACAGCCATTTTATTCAGATGAGCATTTTTTACTTCACATTGGAAGAGTGGTTATTTACAGTGCAGACAGTGTCTGTTAAGCTTCATAGCGTCGACCTACGATTTAAAATGTTGATCTTACCCAAGATTGAAATGTCAACAGAGTCCACGCCTCCAGAAGGACATCGTTTCTCAACAGCTGAGAGTCCAGACTCTCTCAGCAAAGCGAAGCTCAAGGAGCTGGGATTTAACCTTTAGGGACGTTTCTTTTCAATCTGAGGAATTTTCCTCCTCTGTGAAGTTTCTGCAGCTCCACCATCGGTTGCAACGTTGCGGTGGAGTACCAAAAAGCACAAGGGCAAGAATCTAAAAGCGGGAAACGTTTTGTGCTCGATTGGAAGGAGAAAATACAGACGACACGAACGTTTGGCTCGAGGAATAAGCTGTGCCTCTGTGAATTCGTGTATGACACGAAGTAAATGTTGAGCCTTAAAAAGTCGCAGTGACCCTGTGATAAATGGTGGCAAACATTTTAGATCACCAATCATTACACGAACGCTGTCTAATTTACTAAGCCGTAATGCAATTTCTCATGCTTTGATTTAGGTGCTTTCTTCCATCTACTTTCGCCTTGGTGGTCTAACATTCCCATTAGTTTTCCCTCTAGAGCCAACGTTCATCAGTTCGCTTCATCTGCTCCATTCTCCAGGCTCACACCAAGAAAAATAATGGAAACTCATTGTTTGGTAATTACTCGATTAAATATGCCAGTGAATTCTCTGAAAGTATCTTAATTTATTACTTCAAATTGTCTCAGACAAATTCAACACTGGAGAATAAAACTTAAGAATGTGCAAAACGTTCGTTGGAAAAATAGGGGGAATGATTAGACAGCGCAAAGTTTCTCATAGCTCTCCTTTTTGAGCTTTGTGCCTAAGAGACAAACGCTTCAACGCCGCCTTCTAGTGAAAAAAGGACGTGTATTGTAAGACAGTTATGTTTGGTGTTTATAAAAAACGTACAAATGATCCAACTAGTTCATTTATGTCCCAACATCAACCTAGTTTAAATGCTTTGCAAGTCTAAAATTCAGCTTGAAAAGCTGCTCATTAATTTTTCATATTAAACTGTAGTTTCAAAGCCGCTGACACTCCATCATAAAGATCCAGATTCTCTTGAAAAATTGATAGAAATCACAGACCACATCCACATGTTTTAGTTTTTGTTGATGCTTTTCTAAAGCATCAACAAAAATAAAGAAATGGAAACGCCAGAACACGCCATGTTTCCTAATTGTCTTGTGAATTTTGAGCAAACTTTTTGCTGGGGAAATTGTATATATTTATCAGACGTTTGTTCAAATATTATTTATTCTGAATTGCTTGGTTTTGAGAGTGTTTTAAGGAGGCCTCACTGAATTAAGCAGTCGTTAATGTTTTGAAACCGCTCGGCAAGAAGTTCCTGTGCCCTTCACACAAAGATTGTGTGAAATTGTATAACTTGTTTTTGTTTTATCGACATGGGTTCCAGAAGATATGCTGTGTAATTCTCAATCACGTTGCAGCGATGTTTACCTATTTCCCTTCCTTAGAGCTGCAACGTGCATGTAGCTAGGAAACTCCCCGAAGCACATAAAAAGGGAGGGTACGGCAGGATGTGTTTCAGAGCGGTAGGAGATTGTAACCGAAACACATCTCTGTCCGTTCTCCTCGCGAGTAAAAAGAATGGAAATGTTTCACGTTCACGTATCTGCTGTCAATGAAAACAGATTTGAACTCACTGCGTTGCTGCTGGGCCTCTGTAGGGAGCACCCTCGGTTCCGCTAATGCAGTCAAAAGCAAGGGCAAAAATAATACACTGTGAAAGTAAAGGTGCAAATGAAGATATGAATTATTACCCAACATCCACCAACCACATTCTGTCCTCAAGGGGAAACATAACAGCTTCATCCTGCTCATGTTTCGTTTGGTTCCAAAGTATATTAGTTTACTTTTGAGCAGAATGTCGCTGAACGTCACCGTCGTAGTGAAAATAATCAGCCGTTGGACTCAATTTGATATTCAATCAAAACCAGACCAGTCAGCAGCAATTAGCAAGCACCTGGAGGAACTAATTACAGGAGCTGCTTCTCAGAGCAACGCTGGTTAAAAATGTCGTTAAAGGGTTAATAGAGGAGCCATGTTGTGATGACTTCCTGCCCCTTTAATAAATCTGAAACAATCTCAAACATTTGTGTGGAGAACTTTTTGAGGAAAGACATCAAATTAATACACTTTGAAATAAGGCCGACGTAAAACGTGGAAAAAGCGAAGCGCTTTGAAGACTTTCCAAATGGACCCGAACGTTAAATCAACTTCTGACTCTTTGTTCTCTCTCCGTCGACGTTGTTTTCCTCACATCTGTAAACAAACCAAACGGATGCGTTTACGTCCAGCTGCTCCGAAAACGGTGCAGGAAACGCAGAGATGAAACGCTTTCACTCCGACAGACGAGCTTTCAGGACGTAAACGAGCAACCCCACCTTGTCTGGAGACAAAGAACGAAGGATGAAAAGAAGAGACAAAGCGAGAGATGAAAGAGGGAAAGAGAAGACATGAAGCAGAGAGGAAATGCCTGAGTGTGTGTGTGTGTGTGTGTGTGTGTGTAGGACGGAGGGGGCAGGAGGGAAATGAGCAACACCACTGCGGCTACTGATGTGAATCCTCCTCAGGTTAAAACAAGACAATAATTAAAAATGTACCGCGGGGTCACAGTGTGACTGCCGGGGTGTGCGCGACCGAGTGTGTGTCTTTATTGCTTTCAGGAGAGTGTGTGTGCGTGTGTGTGTGTGTGTGTGTTTGTGGGGTTGATATTGCAGTGCCCATTAAAAGGTGTCTCTGCTGCAGTCGGTGTACAGAGGCCTCGGGGTCTGTTTGTTACGACATCACACACACACACACACATCACAACATTTCTGCCTGCGGTGTTAACATTGTCAGAGAGACCGCTGAACAGCAGGGCAAACCCATGCATGCACGCACTCGTGCAGAGACACACACACGCGTGCGCACACAGCTGGTGAGGAAGGCAGCCAACTGGGCTCACTGCAGAACACAACACACACTGTTTGGCACACAAGAAAGTCTGAATTAGATCCTTTTTCCGCGTTTGTTCCCAGTCCATCATCTCGTTCCACGGATTTTTAGGAAAACGATGTCCTGACACGGGAGTCGGAAGATCTTCTTTTGGCCTGGCGATCCTTTTCCAAATATGACAATTTGGGAAAGTTCGAATCCAGATCGATCAGAAGCCATTGCTGCTCGCTGGCAGACGGAGACGAAAGGAGTAAAAAAAAAAGAAAAAACGCGGCGGGACAGCGAAAGGGTGCAGAGTGCGTGCCGACAAGGAGCGGGAGGGCCAGCCGGGCACACAGAGATCCACTATCCTTCATTTAACTCGGCCAAGATGCTGAAATCCCTGCCAGCTGTTCTCTAGCCAAACCTGACCTCTGACCCCACACCTTGAGGCCTCCACAGACCCAGGCGATGACCGCTCCTCACCAAAACCCCACAAACAACACCAGCTCCAGGTTATGTGGTCACAGAGGCTAAAGCTAACAGCTAATCCAACCGGAATTACTTTGTGTTTGCTAGTCAGCAAAGCTGCAATATGTAACTTATATTGAAATAAACATTTTTCAAACCATATTTGATGAAACCATCACTATGTTGTGACAGTATGGTATGAGACAAATCTGTGAAAAAAAAAAAAAAAAAAATCAAGTTCGTCTGCCTTCTTCCAGCGCTGACCTGCAGAGCCGGGAGGCGGGTCTTACCGCTGTCAATCATGGAGATGTGCGCGCCACTCAGCAGAGCCAGTGTGAGCGTTAATACTAGTTAGCGTAGCCACCCATGACGGTGGATAAATGGTTTACCTGTAACAGAGAGTTGTTTCTCTGCCGTTTAGCACATTTAGCAGCACGTTCACAAGGCTGCAGTTTCTGATTAATTGATGAGGATGGCGCTGTGTTGACATGTCAGAATCCAAAATAATGCCAAAGTCTGGTGTAACAAAAGAAACTGGAACTCCAAGGTGTTGCCTCACTTCAGTTATTTGACCGTCAGGACGAATCATTAAGATGTCCGTTTTATTGCTGTGACTGACGACAACTTTCAGTATTCAGAAGGACCGAAGGAACAATACAGCTGAATGTCATCAGCAGAGAAATGATGAGACACATGTGAAAACTTACTTCTTATGTGGCCAAGAGGGACAAAATGAAAAAGAAGAGAACAGGTCCGAATACTGAGCCCTGAGGGATCCCACATAGCAGCTGGAGCCAAGACCAAAACTCTACACTCTTCAAAACATTAATTTAGAATGGATGGATGTTAATGCAATCACTAAAAATCAACATTATTTTGTAGAAGTCAATTTTCTGATTGATGTTAAAGTTTTTTTTTTTTTTTTTTTGTAATTTGGTGTCAAAAAAACCTTTATTGATCATGAGTGGTTTGTAAAGGCAATAAAAAGGGAAAACCAGCCAAAGGGGTTGAATACATTTCATAATACATTTCATGGTCAGCTATGATCTCTGGGGATTCATTCTGCCTACATTTCAAACCAACAAAAACCTCTGCGTACATCCATACGAACACCTTCACACGCCATCCTGATTGTTGCTTTGGTCCAAGCCTCTGCTGACCCGACTTGCCTCTTCACATTTCTTCCACTGAATCACCTTGAGACTTCTGCCACCCACTTCCTTCATGACCTCATTATTAGAAGCCCTCAGAAAAGCTGATGTAGTCACATACAGCACTTAGAAATATTCAGCCCAACGCTCCGCTCTGTTCATAAAGGGCACGGTTCTTATTGCGGCATCATGACAAGGTACTACTCCCTCTTTCTATGAAACTTTTGATAAATCAATTGTTTTGAAAAAAAAAAAAAAGAAAGAAGATTCACCCACAGTTTCTGCTCATGACTGCAATAAACTCTTACATAATTCCACTCTAGACTATTGAGGATTTCTGTTAACGTTTTGTACCTGGTCAAGCTCAAAGTGCAGAGGTCACGTCCTCCTCCTGGTTGCATCAAGATATAATTGATCAAAACGGCTGTTTGTGGAAAAACAGGAGGCTTTTATGGAGGAGCGCCATCTATCCATCTGTTTTCTGACCCAATTTGCCCCAACAGGGCACCAGAAACTTCTGGCTCCAAGACTAGCAATTGCACCATCGTTTAGCCACATTTTCAAAATCAAAACACAGTTATACTTTTGCACCAAAGTCGGAGATTTTCTTCCAAAACTGGAGGCGGCACAAAGTGAAAAGTTTACTCCTTACCAGGAGTGATTTCTATCATCGTGTCTTGTCTCTCTGGGGGGAAAAGGACTTTGGGAGGCTGAGTCGTCTGGAGCGCTGAGGGTAAAACAGAAAGAGACCAAGAGGACAGATGATTATTACGAGTGTGCGACAGTTTCAGACTTATGGGGTTTCAATGTTCACATTTTATAAAAATAACATTTTTCTTTATATATTTATTAAACCTTTAGCCACATAGAATCAATACTTTGTTCACAAGGGCGATCTGGCCAAGAGGGTTAGGGTTAGGGTAGGGTTAGCACACGCCATGACAGACAGGTAGACAGGAATAACATTTAACATATTTCTGATATCTACTTTAGCTATAAATATGACAGTAAAGTGAAGTATTGTGACAATGATAATAATAACACAATAAGCCTGGCACGATACGTTTTGCTGGACGATGAACTGACCCAGACATTCTTGCGACAAATAATAATATTGTTGTTTCGAGTCCGTTTCAAGTAACGTGGTGGTAATGGAACAATAACGCAAGGACACGTTCTCAAGATTTAAAAAAAAAATTAAACTGGCGAGAAATTTGTCACAATAAACAAACGACACATTTGAACTATTCCTCGTTAAAATACGTTTAAGTTCGTTGGTTGCTGCATAAAAAAAAGTGAAAAAAGCTCAAGAGATATTAACACTTTTGCAAGACACTTTATGTTTAAGAGCGAGAGGTGAACTTTCTCATCAGCCGATGAGCATATAGTGATGATAAGTGTAAAGACAGAAATGGGCTGTGTTGTATTTTAGGCTCAGCCTTTTGTGCTCAACACTTTCACATTTACAGACATCTGGCAGGAAGCGGCTTTGTCAGGCGCTGCAGTGTTTACAGCACCTGACAAAGGTTCAACGTTTAACCCAAGGACATTCTGACATGTCGGATAGGATCAGATATACATCTTTAGAAAGGAAATAACTATGTTTAACAGAAATATCTGAATTCATGGCCGTGGGAAGCAGTGAGACGCAGCAGTTTGCCAGTCAACAATTGTTGCTCAAATGTAGGATTCTGTCGTTTTTGTCTGACCTTGATAACGATGAGGTTTTATGTCAGAGTAGAGAGCTCTCTCGCTTCTTAAACCTTGACTTTCAGTCAAACTTCAGTTTCCCAGTTTTGGATGAAACACCCTTTATGAGACATTTATGATGTGGCATGAAGGCACACGGAGGATCGCGTTATTCCTCTTTTCCCTTCCGTCCTCTTCCCAGGCTACTCCTCTCCATCTCTCTATCTTTCCATCGCTCCATCCTCCCTGACAAGACTGATGGTTTCATTTGCATTCTGAAAGTTACACCGTGCCCTTTTAAGATTAATGAGACAACCCTTCACCTATAGGCCTCCTCCGCCGCCGTCCTCCCCCCACTGTCCCAGCTCTCCACCTTCCGCCATGTTCTCCTTGCTTTGTCACCGTTTCCTCATCGCTTTTGTTCCACATGCACAGTGCATTAAAACAGAACTTAAAATAAAAACGACGTATTTTGATGACGTATTGTAACGTCAAATTCAACGTGCCTTAAAATGTAAGTGTCTTAGCTGTAGTCTTTGGTTTACTTTACATTCTTTTTATTTGTGCTTTTACAAAAGTAACATAATTGCTACTCACATTTTTTTTTTTTTTATGTCACATAATATGTCCACTTTGGAACTTGAATACGTTTTAAAGTTACACTTTACACACATATATGTATATGTTTAAAAAGCAAATGCAAGAGTTTGGGACTTTTGGTTAACCCATATTACCATCTGAATATGAGACGGTGGCAGCAAAAACACATGATAATGACAAGATAGGTGTTTACTTCTGGCTGCCAGCATCATAAAAACACGGCAGAGAGAATGTGAATCTTTCCCGCCATTTACTGGAGTTACAAATTACAGCCTGCTGCTGGTCTGATTTTACATCCATGCTTGCATGCGAGCGGCTCAACTGCCAGTGTTATAAAGGTTCAGCAAGATCCGAAGTAAACAGTTTTAGGGAGAAGACGACTTAATTGCGGTAAAAGTTTTGCGAGCTCGTTCACGACTGGATGCTGATTGGTCGAGCTGCTGTCGCTGTTAACAGGATTCGTTAACAGCATCATGATTGATTTAAAAGGACCAACCGGTAAAGATCTGACTGGCTCAAAAATAATCAGCTGTAAACGGGACACTGACCAACTTAAAGTCCAGGAAGGGCCTTATCAAAATAAAATGGAGGAAAACAAGAGGTTGTTTGTTCACGAGGTTGCGGTTTCTGATTAATGGCGATGCGTTGACGCGGCAGAATCCCAAAAAATATCGCCAACATTTCCGTGGCTTGGTCGAGGTGTTGCCTCATTTCAGTTATTTGACTGTATCGACGAAGAGTTAAGACTCCCGTTTTATCGCTGTGACTGACGGCAACTTTTGATATTCAGAAGGACCGAAGGATCAATACAGCTGAATGTTATCGGCAGAGAAACGATGAGACACATGTGAAAACTTACTTCTTATTTGGCCAAGAGGGAAAATATAAAAAAAAGAAAGAGAACAGGTCCTAATACTGAGACCTGCGGCATCCCACATAGCAGCTGGAGGCCAAAACTAAAACTCTTAAAAAACTCTAATCTAGAAAGAATTGATGTCTATGTGATCATTAAAAATAATCATCATAATCCTTTTTTTGGTTGTTGTTTCGAAGCTCATCCACCATTTTGTTGTTGTTACTGCAAGATATTTACATTTGATAATTAAACTAAACTTTTGAGTTCTAAACGTGGCCTTTACAGTGTTTTGATTGGCTGCTGTTCCCGCTTTCAATGCCTTTTATGCAAAATCGCAAGTTGTTTGATGCAGATGGATCGATTTAAATAATTTGTTAGTTTATGTTGGTCTACTAGGGGGATTTTTTCACAAACAAAATCCTAAAATAAAAAAATTGTTTAGGTAAAACTAATTATTTCTCATCCATCACCCGAGTTTTTGCATGCATTTGAATTCTGCAGGAAGCAAAACCACAAACGTTCCAGAGTTACTCCGGCCATGTTGGAGTGTCTGTGTGTGTTATTTCTGATTTGTTCTTTTTTAACTTTATCTCATGAGTTTTTCATTTGCTTTGCTGAATGTTTGAACATTTACTCCCTCTGGTTTCGGATGCCGTGCAGCCGCAAGGGTTTTTTTTTTTTTTTTTTTTGCTCTCACTTCTTTTGCTTTCGGATGCGTAACCGTGGCAACGAGGTTCCCTTCTTTCCAACTGGGAGCACCTGGTTAGCATCTCAAAAAGCTCAAATAGTACCTGAACTATGACCTTAAATCCTGGAGGAAGACACTTCGGATTGAATGCGAGACTGACTGCGTCAACAGCTCCGTCCACGACGGCTTTTTAAATACGTGCCTGTTGAGACACAACATTAAATTTCTCTTTGTGACAAAGTTGTTGTTTTTTTTTTCTTTTAAATCTGAATTTAAACATATTAAACTGCCTCCACCCTCACCACCGATGGTGCAATGATACAAATCCCTTTTCTGACAATTTTGTTCATTTCAATAAAATCTAGCAGGTTTGGTTTATTGTTGAGCAGACAAAAAGCAGTGGGAAAAAGACATTTATTTCTTTTAATATTAAAAAAAGAAGATGAGGATCTTGGCCCTCGTGGCATAAAGTTTGATGTCATCATTTAAAATCATTACGACTGAAAACATATCTTCACTTTGTAAACAATCATCCAGATTGAATAGTTCCGATGACGCGTCGCTCCGTTGAGCTTTTGAGTTTCATATGAGGTTTGACCTTTCCCGGTCCTTGTCCTTCCTCGCAGGCCTCCTCATCCGGTCAGTCTGAGCTATAATCACAGACGGTAAAAGTTTGTCCAAGCGCTTATCCTCGTCCGTAGTCATTACCGGGGACGGAAATCTGGCATTTTTGTGAACTTGAAGGTGCCTCCGAGTGCGAGAGCCCCGCACGTCATCGGATATTAAAGGACCGTGTGTGTGTGCGCGGAAAGTTTCGATTGTTGGAAAGTCATTTGAGTAACCCCCTCTGTGACTTAAGGAGACTTTGATGCTATCTGAATCATCCTGATCTGATCATTTCAAGCTCACCGGGTGCCGTGGGTAGATTAAAGCAAACCCTGTCTTATACTTTCCCATACTGATCTAAGGAGAGTGGCTCTGTCAAACTACATTTTTTTTTTAATGTTATCCAAGTTTAAATCTTACCTCCATAGGAATATCTGTTGCATTTGTAGCATTTGCCCTCATTTAAATATTGGGGATCTGCTTTTTCCACTTGCGCATTCGTTAAAAAAAAGGTTTTTTGGACTGTTTTTAACCTTCTTGTTTATTTTAATACCAACACGCCGAAGTCAATCTGTTCATTTGTTCCAACACATGCACTGAAATTGTTCTGCTGTTAAGATAAAAGCAGTTTGCGCCACAAAAAAAGATGGCAAAACTACTAGCCTTCCGTCGTCTAAAACAATGGCCGTGTCATCGGGGTTGGGGGATAAAATCTCACCAAAAACAAAGAAGAAAACAGTAAAAGTTTGACTCGACAGTCAATTCAAGAATACTCTGGAGCTCCAGGGATCCGCGGCTCACCGTCTGCAGCGGATTTGCGAGAGATCAGTTGGCTTAATGCGACCCTGGAGCAAATATTAAGGTGAAAGATGCATAATACGCTTTGTATCAGAGACTCCATCTGCTGCGGAGCAGGACCACAGAGGAACGACGCCTCGGCGGCAGGAGAAGTGCTCCCCCTCGCACTGTACATTAAGCTTGATGATTACCAGCATAAATTAAAAACGAAGGGCTATGAAGGGAGCGGAGAGGACTACAAGCAACAACTTTTGATGAGTTTGGACGTGATGGGCGCCGAGAGTACACGTTCACCTGACTACAACTTCCAGACTGGTGTATGTGGGAGGGCTTTCCAAGGAAATAGTCAAATCTTCAGCTTGACGAATAAATAAGGAGGCAATTTCAGTTGAGGAAAATACCCTCAATACTAAAATGTTGCCTCTGTTAAAAATGCATGTTCAAGCGGGAAAACTGGGCAAAAATACATGTGTGAAGAAATCCAAAGAGCCCCGGTTGTTCAGGATTTAAAATGCAACTCAGAAGTCGTGGTTTGTGTCGGGCTGGAACAAAAAGCTGCTGGAAGAAAAGTGACCAGCGTTTCCAGCTGACCCCACGGTGAAACTGGAGTCGAGATGGAAAGGCTTTATGGTCTGGCGAGTTCAAACTTAGCGATAAAAGACTGAAAACAGGAGGCACATTTAAGACCTTAGACACCAGAAACGGTGTGAAGCAACCCAGTGTTTGTAGGGTTGGCAGCGGTTGAACAATGGCAGTTTTTTTGTGTCACAAGTTGAACAAATTTCTTTAGAACAAAAATGCTCAAACAAGACCTTTGAATATGTCCGGTCAAAGTCAATCTTTCTTAAACGAAGCCAGAGAGATTTAGGGGGAAATTCAATAATCAACACACACAGCCACGTCTTCACTGCACCTGACTTAAGTTTCTAAATATCAGCTGGAACGTTCTGGGTGTTGAGAATACCTTTTACACCGTATTGTCTTGTGACTCCGGTAGACTACTAGACATTAGGAACTGATGAGTTGCACAAAGCAAACATGATGGAGACGGAAAAACATCCTTAAAGAGCCAGCTGGGCAGACCGAGAGACAACAGAGGTTACAATCATAAAGTCCTTCACCAGAGGGAACGGGTGTGCTAGCGTACATGTCTTTGAAGGCTGGAGAGGAGCTGAACAAAGACTACGCAGATGCAGAAAAGGTGCAGCCAAGATTGAAATCCTCTCACGGTGATTGGATGTTTTTGTCTTAAATAATGCATTACGCCAGCTGTATCATGCCAACTGTGAAATAGCCTCTTTTTGTACTCTGAGGGAGAGGAAACGTGTCAGTCTGGCAGAGCATTGTTCGGGTGCCCATGAATACAATCTCATATTAAAAAAAAGAAAAAAAAAAAACCCTCATTGAATCAAACAGAAATGCCATTAATCCTGTAAGAGCAATCTGAGCCTGCTGATGAGTCTCGATGGGGAAAATAAAAAAAAAAGCTCAACGTTCCTCAAAGTATCAAATTGACTGTGAGGTCTTTTACCCTGTTGCTGGCTAACAGACCCCCAGAGCTAGCTCTGTAATGACATCGGGAGGATTTCAAAGGATGTGAAACGAAAAAGGACACGGCTGAAAGGGAGGGGGAAATAAGAATCCCAAATACTGAGAACTGGAAACTGAGGGACACAACGAGCCGCATGTGGACACACACGATCTGGAGCACAGCTTGTATCGGCAACGTTTCGTGCTTCAGCTGGAAGAAATACTGTGTGGTTACTGAGTCTAATTAGTCGACTCAAATAAAGGAAGGGGACTCTTTCCTAACCGCTGCTGGTGCCACTGACAGGACGGACAGAAACTTGATTTATTTCCATCGCGGGGGCCAGAGGGGCCCAAACTACCCAGAGAGCTTTAGCTAATTATCTCTGCGCTACCTGTGGACGACTGAGCTCTCTCGGAGGTTTACCATGTTCTCAGTGAAGTGTAAAAATCTGTCAAGGCTGAAGCAGAAACACGACGGCAGAGTTTCTACTCAAAAGAGACAGCAGTAATTATTAAAAGTACGTTTAAAACTAATAAAGAACGACTAAGTAACAATTCAGCCTAATCCTCGGCACCAACGGCTTCTTCACACTTCAAAATGTGCTGTATGCTTCGAGGACGGTGGCTTTGGTTGACTTTAGTGTTGTAAAGGTGAAATTTTGATATCAATGATTTGAGAACCAAATATAAGTGAATGAAATGAGATGAAGACCTAATAGAAACTGACGGGCAAAAACATCCACTGGTCAAACACAATGACCTTTGTTTCATCCAACTTCCAGGTACAAGGTCAGAACCGCAAATAAACCTTTTTTTTTTTACATTTATTTGACTTTCACTAAGCGGTGTATGCAAGGCTGACTTTAAGGGTTCGTTTGTGAAAGTGAACCAGACCATCAGGTGAGAACCTGCCGGCTTCCTGAACGCAACTTCCTTCTTCACAAAATGTATCTGTTGTCGCCTCAGATTTCAGCAGGACTCCTCTTTTGTCTCTGGCGTTTCTCCTTGTGGTGCTAGAACGCCCTGCGCTATAAATGGCTTCCTGCTTTTGGAGCGGCCTCCGGCCCGCTTGAGTTGTAATATGCACCTGAACCGCACCAGAATTCACTTTTAATCCAAATGAGACCTGGGGTTTTAGGCGAACCAGTTTGAGCCACTTTAGAGTTCGATTCCACATTCACACCTTTCCCAAACAGATTATACTTTCTCTGTAAAGAAACTAGAGTGTGATTAAAGTGGACTAAACAGGACTGATGTGAAGGCAACCTAACTGGAACCGCTGAACGGTGGTACAAACTAAACCATCAATAAGTCATATCAAAACAGAAATAAAGAATGCTAATGTACGCCTAGCAAAACAATGACATTTAGCAATATTTTTTATTATAATTAAAATAGCTTTCTAAACCAAATTCACAGTAGAATGGCAACCACATTATCTGTTTGATGAAACAAAGGTGTTTGACCAGTTGATGTCATTTTTTTATTCGGTCTGCACCACATTTAATTCATTTACATTCACTTCACAAATTACCACTGGTGACCGTCACATTTAATACTAACATAAATTTAATTAAATTTGGTGGGTTATTTTACGACTCCAGACGTTTTGAGCAAATTCAATTATTAAATCAAACTCATAAATTGGCCAAAAACCATTGGAATCCGTTCTCTGAAACAAAAACTCCAGCCCGAGACAATCCGTAGCTAAAACCCCTTTTTTCCAACACTCAGCTGTTCCCCGACCTCAGTGCCACTCTACTGTCTTTGAGCTCTTGCTACTTCAGGTGACCTTGACCTCCAGGAGAGTCTTGTACAGCCTCTCCTGGAGGTTGTAGAAAATGTTGATTGCGATGACGAATGAATGAAGAGAACAAAATGTGAGGCCCTTCCCTCTCCCCGTCGGTGTGTGTGGAGCTGCATCTGTTGAGAGGTGATAAGACCTTTAATAATGAGCTTGTTCATTCCGTCATCAGTCAATGCATTGTCACTGTCTCAGCCATATTCATTAATGCATTTTTCATTTCCACGCGGTGGCATTAACAGCACCGGAGGTGGGGGGAGAAATGAACAACGAAAATGATTGAACAGGGTTGGGACAGTGACAAACCCCCCCCTCACATCCACACACATCGATACAGCACCTTCATCCTTTGCACTCACACCTTTGTCTTCCTTCATTAGATTGCGAAATCATTGAATTAAGTATCACTTTCCGGAGAGAAGAGCTTGTCACTTTGCTGATGCATTGGAAACATCTTTCTCATATTCCTTCCCATTGAATTTCATTTGTCTTGTTCACATGAAAAAGCACTTTGGATCAGTGTAAATCCCCCCCCCCGATGTTGCGATTTGCTGCAATTTGTTGCTTTGGAGAAAGAAAGAAAGAAAAAAAGTTGTTAAAAGAAGAAAACAACACAGCAAATACACACAAATGCAGACCTAATGAAGACAGGGGCTGGCTGCCGGAGAACAAAGTAAAGCCGATCACACTCATAAGCAGAAAGCAGAACACGCAGGCACGCCCTTCCTGATCGATGGCCTCGCATCAAACCTCCCTGCGGCTGCTTGTTATTCAAACACAGGAGCCGTTCTCGCCGAATCTTTCATCTGTCACCGGCACGTGTTTCTTTCCAAAGTTCATAAAAGAACATGCGAGGAGGCCAGAGGGAGTCAGGGGAAAATCTCACCGGGTCACACATTATGATCACGTAGGTCTAATAAGGCAAGAATCTATTGATCCTTAAGAGGCGACGGAACAGCCGGCTCTCCGTTTGGCCTCAAATTAAGGAGAAAAATTCAATTAGTCTCTGAAATTTGCCATGTTAATGTTTTTTTTTTTTTTTTTTTTGCTAAGCGGTGTGAATGTTTTAACATGTCCGAGCTCCAGGTAATCCATCAAATTAAAATCTGGATAAAAGCTGATCCAAATTAACTTGGACCCATGAATGCAATGCAGCAGATGTCTGGGAAAACTTATCTGCAGAGTTTCTCTCACTGTATTACAAGCCTGGCGGGTCACCAGGCTTTTCTTGGTCCCCCTCCAAGAAAAAATTTGTTTTAATTTGTTTTTTTACACCAGTAATAGTGATTGCAACCGTTCTGCTGACCTTTAACAACTATTATTCAGGAGTGTTGCTCATCATTCATTCTTGGTTATGCTATGTATTTGTCTAGAGAAAAATGGCACTGCATTTTTGTCCCCTTGGTTTAAAACTCACAACAGAGCTTATATAGTTCTGTCATAAAGGGAGCCAGCATGTTTAATAGGGATCCAGATAAAAAAAAAAAACAACAACAACAATGCTCATTCACAATTTTAATTAATCCTTTCATGTCATATTTATTTATCATAATGCAGCAGTAAGTGATTTTCCAACAAGAATTAAGCTTTATTGTGGAAAACTTAGTCTGTCTGTGCATTGTCTTTACCTCCAGTCGTTTTAGAGACAGTAAGTTTCTATTAATGCAGAGCTTGATAAAACCACAGGAAAATCAGCTTTACCTATTAGAGGGTTTTTTCTGTATCACCACAGAACAATGCCTCAATAGGATAATGTCAATGGTAAAATGTTATTATCCCAACCTATGTAAGAGAGAGAGAGTGTTTACTGCATCTATTTATTGTTGCATAACTTCAATAAAGAGCAGAGGATGGCAGATCAAAGAAACAACCTGCAAATTCTCAAACATCACTGAGCGGTGCGGAACGTGTCAATGCTCGGCGGAAGCTGCTTTTCTTCTCCTTGAACCCGAAACCACATTTAGAAACCTTTAGAAACTCAAGTATGAGCTGAAAGCGAGCACCGACTCACCCGCAGGTTTTTTTTTTTAAATTCTAATAATTTACAGTTGTTAACTTGAAATAGCTGCAGGGTGGTTGGGCCTTTCTGCTGTGCAAAGACTTTAAAAACATAATATGACTTTAAATCTCACATCTGTGTACTTTTTACCTTGAGAGAGATTAAGGGGAGACCTCTCACTGATACAGAAAAGATTTTCAGAACAAGGAAAATTAAGTATTTGAGGTGAACTACGTTTCCTGGTAAATATATTTATATCTTTATAAAAACTACAAAGGGGGTTTTAACATAAGATGGAACCAGATGCAAGTGACAGACCAAATAATGCAATGTAATGAATTTAAAACAGTAAGCGACCTGCGATGCTATGCTGTTAGCTCTTTATGCACAGCTGTATTTTCTTTTGCTGTAACAAATATGGAGTTTTCTTGTTTTTGTGAAGAAGATATGTCATTAAAAAAAAATGTCAATGACGGACACAAACATGTGAGCAAGAAGCCCCGCCCGCTTTGGAGCGGTAACACATGCTGCGTTTTGGGAAATTGTCGTCGACTATTTCACAGAAAAGCTAGGGTTTCAAAACGTTGGGATGACACACGACTTTTTATGAACTGTGTGATGCCGTGGGAGTTCTGGTGGAAAAATAAAACACAACAAAACCAAACTGTCATCCTCCTATTACTTCCTGTTTCCTGTCGTTCTTCTGCGTTTCGGTCTGCAGTAACACCCGACTGTTTCATATGGCCGGAAAACCAACTCAGCTTAGCGCAGACAAACCTTTTGTTGAAAAAAGTGAGTTTTAAAAAAAATTATGTTTCCATCCATCTATTTTCTAACACCCTTGTTCCGAGTGGGGTCAGGAAGGGGGCTGGTGCCAAACTCCAGCGAACGTTCCGGGTGAGAGGCAGGAGAATTTAGAGAGACCAATTAACCTAACGGTTTTTGGACTGTGGGAGGAAGCCGGAGTACCCGGAGAGAACCCACACATGCACAGGGAGAACATGCAAACTCTGTGCAGAAAGACCCCGGGCTGGGAATCGAACCCAGGACCTTCTTGCTGCAAGGCAACAGTGCTACCAACTGCGCCACCGTGCAGCCGAATCATGTTGCCATGAGGCACATTTATTTTCAGAACTTCACTTTGCGCAGTTTTAGGGTTAGTGGGAACAATAACATATGACGTCATCTGTGGACTTAACTGTTTTTGATTTCTTTGTGAGTATAAATCAATTTCATTGTTACTTATGCCGGTCATTAAACCCAATAAACATCAAAAAGTTCAATACTTAGTTTACCCGGTACGCATGGACGACTTGCCTCAGGCTAAAAACACATCATATATAAATACACGTATAAAACATGTCTTTTAGTCTTTTTTGAATAAACATTTTATGTTGTAGAAAATACCAGTGAGATTATTGTTGCTGCTGCCGTGTTTGATTTGGACAGAGGAGGGAATCTGAAGATACCAGCCACAGTCAGATGTCCAGCGTCCCTCGCGGCGAGATGGACCCACAAACAACTACTTTGCATTCCAAACGTTCGAAAACACACGCACTCATCATTCTTGATTCCTCCTCCCCACTTCATGTTTTGGCCGGTATGTCGTCTGGTAAACAGCGTCAGCTGTCGGTGTTTACAGGGAGAGAGAAGACGAGAGAAAGTCTCCTCTGCAGAGTGGAGAACAGTCCTCTTAACATATTGTAGAACAGATGAGTCACGCATACCGAAAGACGTCTCCAGGAGTGCCTACACAGGTGTATAAAAAAAAGGAAGTGGCGTATGAAATATTCAGATGAGTGTCATGCACAGACTCTGAGACGAGTTCCACGGAAGAGTCACTTCTTCTTCTTCTTCTGTCTCTTTTCTGTGTGACAGGACCAACAAAACAGAGGCTCGCTCTGCTTCCCTAAACACTCCTTTATGTAACCGCTCCTCTTCGCTTTTATCTAGTTTGACACTTGTTTTCATCTGCTGGAGAAGATGCACAGACTTTCCTCTGTTCTGTGTCTGCTTACGTTTGAGCTTTCATGATATTCAGCATTAGTCGTGTGACTAAGCTGATTGGAAAGTGGAAAATTGAACAGCTTTAGTTATAAAGAAACATTGAGATTAATGAGAATGGACGAGCATTTAGGATTTGTCAGATGTTACAGATGCTGATATAGTTCTGAATGCAGAAACGTATGAATTGCCTTTCACCGTCATCCCATCCCACCGCTGATTTTTTTTTTTTTTTTTTTTTTCATAGCTCTTATCTAAAATATTCGGATAAAAATTCAGCTTTGGGGGCTGAAATTCTTGGCCAATGCTGCACGACATGCTGTTGGCTAACGTTTGTACGGCAACCACACACAGGACCGCTCCTCATTTTCCCTGCAACCTGATTGGTTGCATCCAAGAGTGGAAACAGCAAAGATCGTCCGAAACGCTGCGTTGTGTAGAAATGCAAAAAGAAATTGGGCTTTACGATGTGAAAACATTACTAAAACCTTATTTTGCAATAGTCGATGCGAAATGTAATAAAACCCTTGAACGCATTTTTCATCATTTTGCATTGATCGACATGAGTCTGAAACTAAATGGCTGAAAGTTTGACATTCATTGACCGAAGTTTACGTATCAGACCTTCAACTTGCTCTCTATTAGAAATAGAGAAATAGAGTGTTTGTGATTTGGATAAACACAAACAGTTTGTGATCGTTTATTACATTATCTCTTTAAAAAGAAAAAAAAGAGCTACATTTTGTAATAATAGTAATAATAATGCGGCAGCGAGTACTGCAGAATGCGTTCAAGGATTTATTACATTGATTGTTATATCAGGCGGTTTTAATTATGTTTTATTACATTTTAAAGCCAGTTTCATTGCAGTGCTGCATATTACGGTGTTATTACATAAGCAGCTTCTGTGATACTGCTGAGCTGTTTTTTATTGCGTGCCGTAATGCAAAATAAGGTGCTTCACCCGTTAAATAGGCAGTTAAAATTATAATTATTTTACATGTGATCTAAGCTGGGGTCACTATTACCCAGGAATACCTGGGGTTCAACATCTTTGACAGAATCATAGACGCTGTAAAAAAATAATTAAAATAGGATTTTAATTATTTCTTCTTTCCATCAGATGTTCACTCTTGTTGGACGCTGCAGCTAGGAATAATTTTGGTTACTTCGGTAGCAGTGAGTCGCACTGAGAAATCAACCAGTTCTCAGTTTAAACGTCTTGGACCGGTGGCGGTGGGCGTGTTGGAGACAAAAACAAATCTGATTTCTGAGCAGTGAACGCACCGTACCAAATCAGGACAACTACGGGTCAAGTTTCAGCGTGGAAGCTCTTCTGCTGGGAAGAAGATGTTTTTTCTCACCAGCATCTATAAGCTCTTGAAAATGTTTTGCCATTAGTTATGTGGCCTGTCTCTAAATTGAGAAAGTTTCGGTAAGAGTTGTCTACCCATGTCAAAGTGGCATGAGGCTGGCAGTGAAGAGCTTCAGAGTGTGTTTGTAAGCACTAAAAGGCAGGATGAGAAATCCCAGTTTATGAAAATGCAAACAAACAAAAGAAAAGGAGCATCAACATATGTAAATGATGCGTCGAAACCAATTTAGGAAAGTGATGACAAAGCCGAGATTACTCCTCACCACGGAGGCAGCAACGGTTGTGCATGTTTGTCCTCGTTGAGTGGGAGTGGAAAAAAAAAAACGCTGTGGAAATATTTATTCCTTAGCCGAGGGCTGCTGGATTTTGTGTTTGCAAAGAACTGGAAAATATAACGACGTCTGTTTCACAATCACTTATCTGAATGCTCAGAGACAGAAATAAATAGAGGCTCAAAAACAAAAAGCCTGCAGCGAGAGAGCGGTACAAGAAGAATGATGTAGACAAAAAAGAAATTATCAAAGTGGGTTTTAATAAAAACATCAGTGGTAACACACTGGGAGCTTTATTGGATACACTCAGCTCTGCGCAACAGCAGCCTAGTTAAAGATATTTATATTTTCTTATCACTGGATTGTTTGAGCGTCAGATTAGCTGTAGCTGAAAGCTAATTGGCTTGAAAAAGAGACTCGCAAAAGCTCATAAAAACCATTTTCTATCATCACGGTGATGGTGTTTATCTGGGACTGTTTAAAAAAGCTGTTTTTGTAAAGTAAACGTGCCACAATTCTCACACCAATCAGATCAGACACGACAATAGGACCAAAGACAGGAAGTGAATAAAATTTTGTCACATTCATCCATCCATTTGTAAATGTGACAAGGCAAACATAAGAATTCGAGCGGATCTAAGGAAGACCAAAACTGGGATCGTCTTGGTTAGAGAATCTCCAGAAACGTAGCCCTCATGGCTCATTCGCAGTCTGAGTGAACAAAGCAAAGGGAGATGGTTGGTTGGCCAAGCGTCACTGATGCACATGTGGAGAGAACATTGTCCCATGTGGCCTGATGCAGTGGGTGAAAATGTTAACACTTATAGAAAGGGTCCAAAACAAACAGTTTGACCAATTGTTTACTAGTCAGCCAGTTGGTCAAGCAGCCAGACTGGCTAACTTTTTAATATTTTATAGACTTGGATTACAGTTTTCATGAGGGAACATCCCAAAGTGATTAATAGACCAGTCAGCCAACCTGCCTACCTGCCTACCTACCGACTTGGTACCAAATAATCCACCAATCGACTTGGTACCAACCAACCAACCAAAGATCAGGGTTTCCATGTCGAGGTTTGTCCTCCAGGGGAGGGCAGACTGATCTGATCAGTGGTGACTTTTACTTGACCTTGGCTTGTTGCGTGCATGCAACGACGAAGAAGATGAACTGTGAACAACAGAGCATTATTTTTGCATTGACACGAAGCAAAAAATGGTTCAGGAATGAATTGATGAGCAAATAAACAAGCTTGACATGTTGACTCTGCCTCCAAATTCACAAACTTTCACTGAACTGGTCGTCTGTGGACTACAGGACCAACTGTTCCAATCCACTTCACAACTCTCAGGACTTGATGTTAACGTCTTAGCACACCTTCAGGGGTAGAGTTAAGTTCATGGCTTGAAGAATCAATGTTAATTTGGCAGTAAAAGTGTAACCAACACGCTATTAGGCAGGTCATAATGTTTTAACTGATCAGTGTGTGCGTAGTTCACTGAAAGCGACTGCGTCAACCAGTAAAGAGCGGCAAACGGGACAAAGTTCAAAAGGTCAAAACCAGAAGAAATAGCACGTCTTATTGTGGTGGAGTCACATCAGCTGCTTTCAAGGCCTTCAAATCATGCCGTGTCCTTGTTTCCTAACACACACAGAATGAGGAGAAAACATGACTTTCTGTGAAGCTTGATATCCTGCCTCCAAGCTGCCAATTTTCACCATGCTCCAGTGAGCGGCCGTGACGGCGACGCTGAAGAAAGGAAGTGACAGCTGGACGTTGATCATCCCAACATCCCATTAGCGCCAAAACACCTCCCCTCCGGATTCAGTCTCAGTAGATCAGCTCGTAACTCAGCCTTCTCTCCTGGGCTCTGAGCCTCTGCCGCTCCGGGAAAGATCTGTGTGGAGGTCGTCACGATGTCTCAGAGGAACGCTGGTACTTAGCAAGAGAAATAGGCCTGGGTGCTCCGGCTCTGTGTGGCTCAGGCTCTCATGTGCGCTGCAGAGGCGTCACTAGCTAGCAGGCGGAGAGCCACACTGTTTTTCTTCTCAAACGTAATGAGGTCCACATTCGGCATTTGACTGGCTGCGCGGCACAGGGACGCGTTTTTATCGCTAAAGGTGCAGTCAAAGGTCAGGTTCTGAGTTCTGCTTGGACATGGTCACACATGGTTTCTGGGTTAGCCTTTTAACAGACAGGCAATTTATACCGGGTCTGTTTTACTCTTCCCAAGCAACAAACCTACAGTAGCATACGGTTGCTAAACATGGGCAAATATTAGGATCCTTTGAAGACGTGCCTTTAGACACATTCAATTTTTCAAATTGAACACCTTTAATCTTACAATTGTTTTTCTTAAAAGACAGTATTAGTAAAAATCAACTTTCTTGAGCTTTACATCTTGTTATAACGCGATTCTCTTATCAAAATAGGCCTTGATTGTTGTCTTGATTCTTTCATGCAAATTCTTTAATCTCCCGTGGCAACCGTTGCACAAAGTTCCTTGATCAATATATTTTCTGTATATTTGCTCGATGATTTGGATGACTGGGTTTTGCCAAAAATGCTCATTGCTTGTTTCATAACTGGTTACCGTCTGATATTTTTATGATGCTGTACAAATAAGCAGCAGTTGACTATTATTTGTGCAGATCAAGACCCCAACTTGGACAAGAAGTTATAAAAATGAAACAAAGCAAATGAAAAATAATCCATGTTCTTATATAGATGCATTACAAAAGAAATCAAAGCAACCCTGAGGTCAATAAGCAACTGGACGACTTCAGAAGTAATTGCAGATGTTGTTAGTTTCAGGTTCCGCGTCCCTGGAAGTCCTCTGTTGTTGGGCTTTTCCGTTATTGTTGCAATGTGCTTGTGGATGAGCCAGAGAAAGTTTGACATTACTTTACCGGCTGGTTGGGTAGGTAAAACTTTGCCATGGCCTGATACACAAGTGGCACAGTGACAAGGTTTTTTTTTTTTTTTCTGGTCCAATGGCTCCTGACCAGAGCTCATCTTTACTCAGAGGCCAAACCTGGCGCGAGTGCAACTGAGCCAAACTCATCCACAATCTGGTCAAGAATAAGACTCAATGAACAATTGTTATTCTTCATTAGCCTATTTGAGAGATAAAGTTCATTAGTACTGAATGCATTCCATATCTATGGGTTTATATATACCGTCGATGTGTAAAGGAATGACATTAAAATGTTTTGATATAGTTTGGTCTGGTTATGTGTACAGTTTTACACCTCTTCTATTCATTTACCTTTTTTTTTCTTTTTCTTTTTTTTTGAAAACGTGAATCAAATATACAGCAAGTAACTTTTACACACATAAACGTTCACTGCCTTTCCAAACTAAAGAATATGAAGACAGACATGCTGACTAAGCAATAGCAGTACACCTGGGAAGGCTTCATACCGCATAATCCGACACACACAAACACACTTTGAAAGGCTGCAGCTTCTCTGAACATCAGAACGCGTTTATTTTTGCCTTTGGAAACAGAGGTTCTCTAAAACAATCAAAACAAACAAACAAAAAAAGGACTAAAAAGCTGAGTAAGAGTGGATGAAGTGTGGCTTTGCAACCTGCAAACAGACAGTCAGGAAACCTGGATATTATAATGAGGCCACAAGAGGACTGACCTTTTCACCATAGTCAACATATGGTACACTACACCTGTCTGCCTCAGTCAGTCCGGCTCTCACACACGGCTGATTGCCAGTGTGTGGGGGTGTGTGTGCGTGTGTGTGTGTGTGTGTGTTGTCAAGCGGTGCGGTCTGAATGAATGAATTTTGTGACTAATATCCACAACTGACATAAACGCAGTGACAAAAACCAGTGATGTAGCTCACCAAGCTATTTTCTGAATGAGCAGCACAGAGTCCTGTCTCGAGCCTCGTAACTCAAACGTCTCTTGTTTGCGAACAAGTGGACAAGTTTCAAGCAGCACCGCTTATGAGGCAGTCCGCCAAACCAAGCATATTGCAAGTCCGCGTGTGTCCGTGTGCGTGAATCTCTTTCGGTTGCCCCAAAGGGATCAAATATTAGCAGACATGCCAATCTGAACATATTGCAGATCAGGAGTAAAGGGGAGCTGAGGGATCACCTGGCAGCAGTGTGTCTCTATTGGTGGGAACATGAAGATGTTCAGCTCACGAGAAAACAATGAAATAGACGACTCGGAAAAAGCGAATGAGTTAGTTTTAAAGCTCTGCTTGGCTTTGGGTTTAGATGCTCTTTTTAAAATATGCATTAACTTCCAGCTTGATGATTTCTGACAGCTTTTTGAACATTCAAGAGCCCAGTTTTTATATTTGTCAGTACGAATTATTCGTCAAATACTAAATTATAGCAACACTACCTGTAGATATCTCATTAAGCTTTAGGATAAATCATATTTTACAGACTAAATGATGTTTTCACTATATGCTATATAAGTTCTCAAATCTAAAATAAATTCTTTCTCTCTTCAATATTGGAAAATTAATGTAACAAGCATTTGGCATCAGAGCTGAAACCAGAACAACATTGTGTTTCAGTGGGCTACCCTGCTACAATGTCTCTTAAAGGGGCAGTGTTACATGAAATTGACATTTTCTTTGGCTTTGCATCGTGTTATAATGTTATGCCCTCATCGAAAACACACATGGAGTGTTGCTTTGATTCTTTCATGCATGTTTGAGGCATCCTTTAATCTCCATGGCAACCATTTAGCTTTGTGAAATGCCCGAGTGGGCTCAGCCCCGCCCTCGAGGACGACGCTCCTCCTTGGAGCTGCAGCTTCCGAGCTTCTGCCTCACAGAGGCGGAGCGACCCACTGCAAACGTTTGCAGAACAAATTCTTACGACCGTCGCCCCCATCATCCAGAAAACATTGTGGTGACAATATGTGATAACAAAAAAAGCCACATTTTCTTTGTCAATAACATCTTTCCACTGTTTTCCAAACGTTTATCATCTCAAGGAGCAAGGTATGATGAGGTGTCTTTATCACTGACAATCAGTCAAAAGTTTGTGTCGCCCCCCAAATCACTTTTTTTCAAAAAAAAAAAAAAAAAGACTTATGCCATTATTTTATAAAGGTGACAACATGTTGATGTATCCTCTGCAAGTCTGAGTCAATATATTTTGTCGCTCTCTTTTACGTTTAGATACAGCTGAGGTGGGAGTTATTGTAAATACAACCTAACATCAAAACTCAGAGCCATCAGTATGCACTGCTAAGATTATGGGAGCTTTGAATCCAGGATCCTTTAAGACGTTGTTTGTCGTCGTTGCGTCTGGTCAGAACCCAATATTAGAAAGGTGCTCGTATTGCTATGGACTGATGGGTATTTTATAATTTCACGTCCATCATCAGAAAATGCCACTGATATTTGAGGTAAGACACCAAATTGGACTCTTTTGTTTTGCTGTTTCAGAAAGCTTCTGTACTGTTTTCCATAGAAAATGCTGCCGAGTTCCGGCGTTGTGGCGCACGAAGAACGATGCATTCAGGTACGGTCTAGCGAAGTCTGTGATATGCAGGTAGCAGTGAGGCGCTTTATGCTTCACAGGAAACAGAATTGACATTAATGAGCCCAAGGAGAAGCTCTTCTATTCATCAGTAATACAATGTAGGTAATGTGGAAAATACCAAGCTCAGCAGATTCGTGACAAGAAAATCTCCATTTCTGCCCCAAACAGCCCCAGATGACCCTGTCTGTACAAACAAACACACACACACACACCCACACACTACACACACACTTACTACTAATAGCATATTATCTTTGCTGCAAGCTCTTACATCCACAGTACGAACATTTAGCTAGGCTATTAATACACTTTAATAGGGGTCAATGCTGCCGTGTCGAGGGAAAATCCACATACACTCGAGACCCTCGCAGATTTCGCTCTCCGATTTAAAAACCCACACACACACACACGCACACGCACACAAGAGGTTCTCTGTGGTTAATTCTGTCTTTAGTAGTGACTGAATCAGGTTAAAGAAAGTAATTAACTCATAATGGCCTCAACCACCCTGCCAATTAACACGATTTGCATGTGTGCGAGTCTGCATGTTTTTTTTCATCTGCACGGGGGATGATTGTGCCTTGATGAGAGCCTGAGTATTTATCAAAGCAAAACACTTGTTGTGCCTTTTTGTTGTTTTTATTTTCTCGCATAAAACCGCCTTTTGTTGCGTCTGCGGTTGAGGACGCTCCCAGGCGAAGTGTCGGCGCGTGAATGCGGCTAAATTAATAGATTTTCTTTTTTAATAGTCTGGGTGCATTGGGAAATTAGTGCTGCGAAATGAAACGTGATTGGCCTCAAGGCCTCCGCTGTCATTATTTAACACCGCTAGCGGTGCGGACGCGGGGCGAGAAGGCCAGCGCTGGCTCAGAGAAAGGATCGTTTTAAAAACAGAGATAAAGGAAGAAAGCTAAATGGTCAAGTCAGTCAGTCAGTCAGTCACTCCCTCCCTGTCAGAGGGGAACAGCAGCAGAGAAAGAGTTTGTTGATCTCGGTGAATCAGAGCTCAGCTGCCGTCTGGCTGCTCTCCGCCTGCTGTCAGTCACTTCCACAAACACAACAGCTCATTTTTCTGCATGACAGTAGATGAGGAAAAAAAAAAAAAAAAAAAAACACAACAGAAAAAAAAAGAAAAACACTGTCCAGGGTTCAGCGGGGAAACACTCCATTGGTATTTCTGGCTTTTTGACCAGCCTGTCCTATAAGGACAGAGTTGTGAATAACTCCAAAAAATGATTAGTATGGTTGTGGACTGTTCAAAAAGAAAAGAAAAAAAAACCAGGGTGAAGTTCCAAAGCTAGAAAGGGTCTGCATGAGGAAAGGTAATTTTATTTATATAGCACATCTTCAGCATCACGGCAGTTCAGAGTGCTTTACATGAATTAGAAGGAAATACAAACAAAACAACAAAGCCAGAGAAAAGACAAAGAGGAAAAGATAAATAAACATTTTTAATTTAATATTGGTTCCCTATGTTTAATAAGAGTGAGTTGTCCATAATTTATAAACTAATATGGGTTTCTCTGGATCTTAAGTTTGTTCTGGATTAGAGAGTTATAAAACTAAATGTTGGTTCCAGTTGTTCCGGGTTTTGTTCCAGATGTGTACAGTATAGAGCTAAATGTCGGTTCTCCATGTTTGATTCTGATTCTGGGTTGATTATAAAACTAAATGTTGGTTCCGGTTTGCTGAGTAGATGGCGGTGTGTGCTGGTTCTGTTGGACCACGGCCTCAGATTCTCCAGGCATTCTGAGATCATTTGGAGCGTAAAGATGAGCACATTTGTATTTCATGCTATCGATGCTTTGCAACAATGTTTATTTGAAAGACTTAATTTACTGGTAAGTAATTAATCACTCAATCAAATGATACATTAAAATGAGCTCGATAATTTCCATTCTGATTCAAACTTGTTGAAGAGAAATCTTGTTTATAGAGACACGGTGGAACATTTCATTTATGGTTCCGGTTGTATGTGGCTTTGTATTTAATTCTATTTGTTGGTTTGGGTGGTTCAGTTTTATTTTGGGTTTTTGAAGTGTCTTCTAGTTTCGGTGTGAAATAATTCTTTATAAAATTAAAGTTTACTAATCTTTGGGAGGGTGAACGTGAATGATTATGTCAGCATCAATACACGCTTTGAAAGTGGTCTATTACAAGCACAATATTATCATTTATCGCAATAATTACTGAGACAATTTATCATCCAGCAAAATTTAAACCTCTTTCATTTTAAGCAGCTTTCTATACTGTTCATTCAGTTTGTCAGCATTTATTGGACTGGATGATTGAAGTTTCACGTACTAGCACATACTGGCAGTTTAAAATCTTATGATCTTTAAGGATTTTATGATTTTAACAAACAATCCTGCGTTTTGGACCGCTCCAAGAAACAGACTACAGCCCAGGGCATTCTGGGTAAATACAACCAAAACTTGAGGGAGAAACAGCTTACGGTCTTCTCCAAACAACAAAGAGAGAACCGATGAATTTTTACATTTCAAAAAGGAGGAGGAGGTGTTCAGAGTCTTCTTCAGAGGTTTTCAGTTTGTTTCCTCCAGGGGTTCTTGGTGCAGTGCCACCACAGGCTAGTGGGTGAACAGGTTTTGTTTTATTTGACACAGCAAACCGCACCACATGAAAGTGTAACAAATTTAGAAATGTTGGTTCTCAATCGAGTCTACCGGACTGTGAGGTGTGAAAACGTCCTTATTCAACTCTGCTGCTCATCTCAAAAACACTTTCTGCAAATGGCAAACCCTTTAGGAGAAACAGAAAGGCTTTTCAAAAAAAAAAAAGCTGATATAATCAAGGAATATATTTATACACCTCTGCTGCCCAACACTGAGTTCTTGAACACAACTAGAAACCGACAAAAACACTCCAGACGGTCAATCTGAGCTCTTTTTTTTTGGCAGCTTTTCCAGAGCTCTTTAACAATTACTCAGCCTCTTTGTCAGCATGTCAACAAACAGTTGGTCAATGATGCAGCAATTCACCAGCTCAGTCAATCTTCCCAGGCATGGGGGCGGGGGGCAGTGAAGTCAGGCAAGCACTTATTTCTCTTTGAGAATTTGTTTGTGCATTATTGTGCTGTTACCATTATATCACCTGAAAACAGACTCAAAATAACAATATTATCGATTATCGCAAAAACTTCTGGGACAATTTATCGTCTGGCAAAATTTGTTACCATGACTGGCCCATGTGTAACATCATTTATCAAGCTTTTTTTAACATTCCCCACTATGATTCCTCCTGATATTGATATCTAAAACAGCGATACTGGTTTCGCAGTTGAACGACACCAATATCTTATCGTTCGACTGCGATACGATATTGGTATCATGTTGCAAAGAGTTGAACTGCATCACCCCTAGTCATAATACCATAATGACGTTTTACAAGGATGTTTGGCAGAATTGCATAGAATCCTTTTTTTTTTTTAATTTATTTTCTTTAGTGTATGTAATGAGAATTACAAAATGTTCTCTAAATGACACACACACACACGCACCCACACACACACACAATGCGTCCCCCACATGGCTGGCAGGGGTTATCTATAGGGAACAACCTGAGGCATTCCCCCCCCCCCCCCCCCCCTCCTCCTATTTAGTTGAGGACCCCTAAGGTGACACACATACACGCACACAGAATCAGATACACACTCTTATTTAGTTATGCCACCTAGGGCTAAACTTCTACATAACATCTGTCCAACATTTATCTGCCCTGACGCAGCCTCTCAGCAAGAGATGGATGAGATGGAAGGAGGAGGTGGGAGAAAAAAGGAGGACAGTAGAAAAGAAATGAAGCAAAAAGAAGGGGGTGGAGGGGAAAGTGGAAAAAAAAAGGTGGAGGAAACACTGGAGGAAGAGAAAGAGTAAGTAAGATAGTAACGTTGCTGGAAGTGTTGATGGACGAAAACGAGGGGCGATGGGAAAGGAATGAGTCACGAGTGAAAAAGGGCAAAAGAAAATGAAGAGAAAACAGAGTCAGGCAGTTAATATTTACTCTACTGACAGAGAAGCAAGTCCTGCAAAAATATTTTTTAAAAATTCTAGACTGCTACTTCCTTATTATTCTGAACAAATGAACCACACTGGTTTTCATGTGGCACAGTTTTTTTTTGGTTTTTTTTATGTAACCTTTTAGTTTCATCTGATTCATCTTTCTGTAACTTTAGCTTGAGGGATTAAGTGGATTTACAAAAGATTAGTCTGGCACGACTTCGAGCGAGAGACGAGTTCATCCACAACACCAACGCTCCCGCTGTCTCAACGGTGTTGTGAAGTCACTGGGGAACTGCCAACAACATTGATTTGAAATTAGCATATTTGTAACCCGTTCGTTGTCATTTACCCGTTGTCCTTAGAGCCGATCTCCAGCGACCTTTGGAAAGGTCAACAGTCTAAAATATAGCGCCAGTTTTATTCCATTTAAATGTGGCATTTCAGGGTTAAAACAAATCAAAGTTGAAGAGTGTGTCGGAATTTTGAGAAGCAAAACACACTTGTGAGATCAGATGCTAGACGCATTTCCATTAGCCATAAAACTGCGTAAGTTGAAAAAAAATAACACAAAAATAAATGTGTTTAATGAAAACGCAGCAATTTTGATATGTTTTTGCACGACATTGAGCCAGGGTTTTTTTTTTGGACGCATCGAAATAGATGATTCTGCAAAACGGCAATGGAAACACTGGTTCGAATCACACGGTTCATGTGATCAACAGCCGGATGTTACTACTGGCGGAAACCAATGAGGAAGACGACAGGAAGTAGCAGGAGGATGATGGTTTGTTTTTTGGGTTTTTCAGACAACGTGCAGCTGGATCCTCTATAGCTCTCACAGCTATAGAGGATCCAGTCACACTTTATAAAAAGTTGTTTCATTTAATCATGTTGAATCCGTAACTCTTCAGTAAAATCACCGACTACATTTTCCCCAAAACACTGGATACATGGCCGCTCCCAAGTGGGCGGGGCTTGTCATTCCAACACCTCAATTGGACGGCGACATCTCCTCTGATTGGCTGATAGATGATGAGCGCTAGCACTATGGCTCAATTACGGATATCATGTGATTTAAGTGTTTACACCGTGATTGTTGACGACTCATCTTATGAACAAACTTATTCACACAAGATTTTAATTTCATTTCTTATTTAAGGGAAACTGCAGCTGCAGATTTCAGTTTCTTTCTGACATTTGTGAAATACGGACAAGCATTTGTGACAGAAACACCAATCGAGTTGCTCCACACAAAACACAAATATGATGGAGGTTGTTGTGTCAGTAACTAAATAGAGCCATCTGTTATGTAAATCACATGCTACAAAGGAGCACACTCTAATTGGAAGACAGACAGCTCAGGTAGTGATGTGATCTGACAAAAAAAACAAAAAAAAAAACACTTTCCATTTAAATTTTTTTCTATTTGATTTCCTTTGTTTAGTTGGGTGATGGAGTTTTGCACCTAAAAAAACCTTGTTTTACTAACAACGGTTGAAGAGGCTCAGAATTAGAGTCTTGGAAAGTTGTATTACAAAACCATTTATGCTTTTATTTATTCCCAAGCTTAGTTCCTTTAATAAAAAGTCTAATTTTATAGCCATGTTCTGTGTTTTGAGCTGAGCAAAATGCCTCAACGTTGCATTGATAAGTCATTCCTCACTGCAGAGCACAAACCAAGCAATTTTTTTTATGGGCGAGACGATTAACTGAGCTCCTTTTACAACCTATTTGCCTTTTGCACATCAAAACATTTGCATCCGTGTGAAATGAATGGTTTTCCATGGATCGGAGAATAACTCACAAGGGCAACTGTAAAGACGGGCAGTCGACCGATGCTCTGTCTGCAAGAACCGTTGAAGGGAATCCTGATTTTGGAAAGTTCCAGATGAAACGAATTTGACTTCCCATCAGTATCTGGCAGAGCACAGAGTTCTGATCTGTAGATGTGCGCATCACAAACACAATGAGCAATGAATAAGAACTGAGCTGTCTGACGGCCCGGCTTTGGATCACACTCTAAGGTTAAACTACAACGCATTATCCGTGTTCACTAAGTTATTAATTTATAGCTACTATTCTTGGGGGTGTGCCAACGCAATAAGACAAAGTTTAAGCAAATGAAAAGCAAAAGTGACACCCTGCCACCTCACATGCAAAGAGAAACTCATTAAAGCTGCTTAGTATCACAGGAATGAATTTTGCTGACTGACGGTAACCTTTGCAGACTGTTTTCTCATTCGGAGCAAATGCTAAAAACAGGCCAGAGGCGAGGCTAGCTCTTTACTCTGACACTTATTAATGCAATACGCCACCGCCCCAGATTTAACACACTCTTAAAACACACATGACACTTTATGTATTCAAACAAAGGCCGGTTCTCTGAAATGCCACCGCGTGACTTATTATTTGCGCGAGGGTGTTTGCATGCAATTACTTCCAACGGCGTTGTCTGAAATCCATCATTCAGAGTTTCATGAGCTTGTTTTGTGAAGTGTCTGATGAGCGTAATTAAGGCATAAATCTGCTTGTTTGCTCTATTAGATGTGTGGCTAGCGGGTAGAAAACAGTGTGTGCTGCTTGTACACACACACACACACACACACACACACACACACACGCACACACGCACACACACGCATTTATGTTATCGCTGACATCTGAACAAATGGCTTTCTCACAAAAGCCACTGCCTGGAAACAATTAGATGCTTTAAATTGTATCATTTACTTCAGCAGAAGGAGAAATACTTTCTAATCCACTCAGTGCTGTGATAAAGTTTTTTTTGTCACACTCGGATGTTTTTAGTAAATACTCGACTTTCTGACAAATATTACAAGTTATAGAGTGAAAAAAGTCGCAATATTATAACTGTTTTTCACTTTTTTTTGTCACAGTGGAATGTTTTAATAATAAACCGACTTTGTGATAAAGATTATTAAGGCCACACTTAGAAAATAAATTCATAATATTATGAGAATAAAGTCATAATATTAACAGAATAAAGTCTAAATAATTTTTTTTTTTTTTTAAAGGTAAGATGAAACAACAAGTTTAAATAAGAACCAAGTCGGTGGAGGGAATAGTAAAAGCAAAGCGGCTTTTCGTTTCATATTCAGTTCCACAAACTGTTAGAACCCTGTTTTGCCACTTGAAAATGGAAAATAAAAATATTTTCTTTTTGGCCTTTTCATAAAGCACCAAGCCTCTAATTTTCCAAATTAGAGGCAAATTGTGATTTTACGTCCTTCTTTTTGAAATAAATGTTTCCCAGCAACTCCTATTTTTTCTTTTCTTTTCTGCTTTTTTTTTTTTTTTTTTATTTAACCACTGGCTTGGTGAAAGGTTGAAATGTTACAAACTGGTGGTTAACTAGATTTCAGGGAACAGCAACAAGCAGCCATGTATGTTAAACGTAGAAAATAGAGCAATGCAAGAGATCCGTTTCAGATGGTCTGACCAACCAATTCCTATGTGCTTCACTTTTTCTTATTTTACTATATTATGGTTTTATCTTAGAACTAAAAAAGTACTATCTAATAACGCAGAGCGAGCAGACACTCAGGATTAGACGTCTTGCAAAAGTCCCTCCTGGAGAAGCACCAAACAGATAATGATATCTGTATCTGTCCTAATATTGAAAACAATTCTTGATCAGATATTGGCGACATAAGGGTAGATCTACTCAGTTTATTTCAAAATTTTTTCTCTGTGTGCTTCATTTATTTATGTTACATTATATTAAAATTCCTAATTGCATTTTCTGAACAATTTCTGAAAGATATGTTGCAGTTTATCTATTTATTTTTCACATGTTTTACATTGTAATTAATGGAACAAAGAAATTAAAGTGATTTTTACATTTTTGTAAATGTTTGCGAAGCTGCTGGTGTATTTAAGTGTTCTGTATTGGTGCCCAGTTAGCAAATAAATGAGCAATCCTGCACATTTACGTCTGTGTTTCAAAAAAAGAAACATTGTAAGTCAATTCAGTTTTTCTCTATCGGATCGGTATCGGACGATACTAAACCTCCGATATCGGTATCGGTGTCGGAAGTGGAAAAAGTGGACCGGTACGTTGCTGCTCTTGATACAAGAAACTGATCAATGCCTAATGCAAAACCCACCGGGATGGCAATCAGTCCTCCAGAAGTTGATAAAAATTTGAGTCCTCCTGTTTAAAGTGGAGCTAGCTGCTCCTTAATCACATGCAGATGGCTTCGGTGGCCTTCGAGAGCACAAGGCCTTGTAAAAGCATCCAGGGACAAGATCACATTCTAAATTCGGAAACCTAACATTCTCATCCCAGCTGAAATAATGAGATTACTTTGGGATGATGGAATGGTTTAAATTTTATTTGACTGCACTCTCCATGTTTTTACCCAGTAGCGCCTGCTTTAAGTATTTATTAGCTGTTTTGTGTGGATCCAGTTGTTAGCTCGCATTGCTCCCTTTGAGATCTCACATTAGTGTTAACATTTCTCAGCTGACGATGAGCAGACTCCGCACACAGTGGTGGAAAAAAACAAAAAACAAAAGGATAATGGATGACCTTATGATGACCCGTTTAAAACCACTGCCAGCTTCATATTAAATTAGCACGTTAGAATTATCGTTTCCGATCCGTGTCCGACGAATTAACACGAACGGGAAATGATGTGATATTTCATGAACACCATAAAGAGACGAAACAATGACACTTGAACAATGCAGAAAAACACAAACAAAAAAAAACCGCCTGGGGGAAACAAAAGAAGCTTTGCATGTACACAGCACTTTATGTCTTTTGATGGGAGACAAACAAATAATTCTGTTCCTTTGTCAGATAAACAGCCCTCTTTTGTGCCCGCTGCGTTTGTCGCATTGTTCATCAAGGCTCAAACATATTCGTGTTGACTGCGCTGACAGTTCATTGAATAGATGTCAGCGGTTCTCACTGCCTGAGTCCGGGACGGTGGTAGAAAACAACACGGGGACAGGCTTATTTACATATTTCCCCCGTTGAACCTGTGCGCGTCTGCTTTGTTCTTGTTTTGCCCCTATTAGTGTTTCTCCCTTGACCCGAGAGCTCGCCGATCAATACGTGACAAATACGGTCCTGACGCGGCAGACGCCGACTCCAGCTCGGTTCGCATCGTCTCACGGCGCCCAAACGACGGTGATGAAATGCAATATTTTTTGTGTGTGTGTGTGTGTGTAGGCGTAGCGCATGTGATCCACACGACGCAGTTAATTAAAATAAATATATTTTTATTTGATTACCCAAACAAACAAGCACTCCGGTGTGCCGTGACACCAATATCTCCAACAAATTTCCGTTCGTCCAGCCGCCACTGACCTTGTACGAAGAATGACGAATAGAGTGGGAGTAATGACAATAGAAAAAGGAAACAACGTTACCGGATGTCCGATTAAAGTGCCACAAACTTTTACAAGCCGCTTCAAATTTACAGATTTAATTACAGCGGCAGGCAGAAGGAAGGATTTGTTGCAGTTCAATTTACAGGACAGTAAAAGGACACAGTTCAGCGTTCGTCTGAAGCTGGAACATCTTGAGTGGCCAATAAAAGGATGAAAGGGAGTGAAGAAAGCACATAACGCTCTCGGATCGGCCACATTTGGATGTTTGGATGCAAAGTGTATCTTCAAAGTGTGACACACACACAGAATTTTATTTTGTTTTTTATGACATTAGTTACTTGGAGCAGATATCTCACTGGTCAGATCTAAGGCTCGCATCGTCTTCTGATAAAGTCACTCTTTAGTTGTTGTGATTGCATCTTTGGACTAAATACGAGGCTGGAAAACTAAATTCCTCTTTATCTTTAATTTTTTCCATCAAACATTTGGACATTTTGTGACATAATCTAATCTATTTTAAAAAGCGTTTAGTGCCATTTATGGAAGAACTGCAAAGTAAAGCGTAGCACAAGAGGGCTGTTTTTTTTTTTTACCAGGCTAGTTTCCATCCAACCGTCGTGCAAATCTTGGACGGATTTTTAAAAATGTCGCAAAAAATTTAACGAAAGAAAAAAATAAATAAAAAGTTGAGAAATAGGCACGTTTCCATCTACTGGTTCTAGTCAACCAGGCCATGCAAAGTGTAATTCCATCAGATGTGAAGTCGAGGTTGCAGATTTCTCCTAAAGATTGAGGGAGGTTTTCAGAAATGTGTTTCTCCATGGCAGATTGTTTCCGTCAGCCTTTTCTAACAGGATACTTTGAAATGCAAACTTTGACGACTGTGAAATCTTCATGAGGGTCCTTAATTACTCTTGTCTCATCTTAAGCAATAAAAGGAGTACAGTACTATGAAACAGAGGGATGTCGGTACTTCTGTTTGGCAGTGATACTACCAAACAGAAGCATAAGTACCAAGCTTCTCTTTGTAAGACTTTTAAGTCTTTAAGGTTCACGTACAGTAAGGTACTTATATAGTACACAATCTGTGTCGACGTAAGTACCTTATGATAAAAACTACTATTAGCCTTTAATGTAAAATATCGCTAACTGGATATCAACAGGAAAACACGGGAAAAGCTTTGAAAAATCTACGGATCTTCACCGGTTTTTCAATCTGGCTCAGCGCTCATTACCTGTTCTGTGTCTTTGGATTGTTTCATGATAAACCCGTGTCGTTGAATCCCCCTTCAACAGCCCTCCGGTCTCTTGGCTAAAGTACACCCCACGCTGTGTATCTGCTGTTCATCTAAATCCATCTCTGTCTAGACTGGTGAGGAAGCAACAAGCGGTGAAGGAAAAGGGAGGGCAGAGGCGATAGAGGAGGAGAAGAGGCAGACTGTCTGTGTCTGTGCGTCTCTGCCTGGTTTAATGATTGATACGGTGAGGGTCCTCGTCCTGGTAAGAAAAGAAACAGCGTTCTCATTGTATCAACGTGCCATGAGTCATGCAAGAGCCTGCTAAACAACATGCTCCGAAGAAGCGAAAAGGCAGATAGGACCAGAGAGACAGATGATGACAGAGGGAAAGCAGACAGAGAGAAAAGGCGATGGCAGTTTTATTAAAACAACAACAACATGGCCGGAGTCGCGCGCGCTCGCACCAAGCCAATAACACTTGATGTGCGAGCGGTGTGAAAAACACCGAGTCAGGCCACAAGCAAAGCCGTTAGAGCCGTTTCACAGTCTACAGCTGCTGACGGTAAATCGTGACAACAATCTGTGAAATTGTCCAGTAAATGTCTGGTCTGCTTCTTCATGACTGATTTGACACGGGGAGCGAAACGCTCCGACTCGGCTCAAAAACAAAGCTGGAAAACGCGGTGAGTTTGTAACCGCGACGACAAGCGTGTCACCGATTTTCGAACTCGCACATCAAATTCGAGAACAGAATGTCTCCATATTAAGTGATTTTAGCAGAATCCAATGTATCCACCTGGCTGAAGTCACATTATTCACAGAGAATATGCTGACAAAAAACAGGAAGGTGACACTTTGAAGACAACGTCTCTGCATTTGTTCGGGAACAAAACGCTAATGGTTTCAGACGAAGGCCTGTTTCACAAGGAGACGATTTTAGGTGCATCTTCATGTTCTTGTCATTTTGGTTGTGTGTCCACATGAATCTGGGATCTTGGGAGACCAGGATTTTTCAAACCAGGTTCCGGAGTCGTTGAGTTTCAGAACGCCGGTTCAATGTTTCTGTCTTTCTTAAAACAATGACGTTGGAGCTCTACTTCTCTCATAAATAAACACGCTACTGTTTGCTCTGTGTTTTGGGCGTGTTATTTGAGTTGTCCTCTGACAGTGCCACCAACTGGTCCGTCATATGTACTACTTCATTTCCTGCGGTGGACGAACGTTATTTCTTATTATTTACAAATCGTACCGCGCTCATCTCCGTGTGTGCAGAACTGAATGTGGGGAAGTCGGAGGAGTGATGTGGATTCAAGAAAGAGTAGCCACTGGCCAATGTGGATCCAGATAAACGAACAAAGACAAAATGATGTTCATTTGTGTAAGAGCCCCAGACAGTTTTGGCCAAAATCCAATTGAGAAAACCGTGGTACGTACGTCCAATCAGAGCTGTTTTGACATTTAAAAAAAAAAACATTTTAATTAAAATAGTGCAAAGCAATATTTTTGTACGGCATTCTTACAGCTAGTCCATTGAACTACAAAATTATTAATTTTCCCTCAATAGCCGGACACTAGTGTTGACATTTAATTTAACACGGGATAAAAAAAGAAAAATAAATTACCCGACCAACATTGAGTTTGAAATCGTCGTCGAGGGATACACTCCTCCCACCAGGGTCCAGTAGGAGGAGGGAAAAGAAGAATTTGAAAAGCAATGAGTCAAACTAAGAGGAATTAATTAGCGTCTCATTAATCACATTCTGGTCGAAACTAATGTCTCATTCCACGAATCCAGACGGTGGGCAGGGAGCAGACGAAGGGCGGTGTCTGAGCGTGTGTCATGAGCAAACAGGGCGATGTGTAGCAGGAGTTAATGAAATGGGTGGTTATCAAGGCAAACAGGCTTCATTAAGCCCAGTGTAATGACCTGTGTCGCTTTTCATCTCTTCTTCACTCACTCTCTCTCTCTTCTCGTCTCTTGGCTCTCTTTCTCTCTCCGCTTTCATTTCACTTTGCGTGGCGCGGCCTACTCAAAGGAGGGAAACAACGCAAGGATGTTTAAAATGCCTCCCAAAAGAATCTGAGCTCATTCTGATGCAGCGTGAGAAAAACGTTCACTGCCTTATTTACTAGCGTAACCGCGCGGCCCCCAGAAGACGTCTCTCGGTGTTCCTCGAAAGCCGATTAAACGTTCATGAGCCAAAAGCGGGGATCGCCTGTCTAATATCCTGCTGCTCCTCCATGGCAACAAGCCTCTGTGACCCACAGAGGCACAGAGTGGCTTCAGTACCTGGTTGTACCTGCCACAAACATCAGGGAACTGGTGCATGTTCTTCAACAAGATCTTTGTGCTTGTCGATTTGCTGGAGGGGATCGTGGGATTTAAATTGTATTATTCAAATATCGTCTTCTGGATCTAGATACAGGATAGGAGCTTTTTAGGTGCTTTTACAGCTATCCAGTCTTTTGGTTGAGTCTTTTGGTGCAAAGTTGAGCTTGTTTCCTCTGAGGGCAGGCTGTCGTCCTTCGACTAAAGAACGCCCGAGTGTCAATTGCTGGGATCAGTCAAGCGAAACGTCAAAAAAAAATTGTTAATACAGGTTTGAAATCCTGACGGCAATTCTTATGTATCGCTTCTTAATTTGAGAACATCGGACAACGACAACTTAAAAAAACCCAATCGAAGTCTAAAAGTCACACAAATTTTGTCAGGCACAAAAATTAACTGGGACAAATGTTAAAAGCGGTAAGTGACATTTATGTCATCATCACAAAATAATGACAGTTTTCTCAAGATAATGAGATAACGTCTTTCACTATCACGAGAAGACAAAAGTTTTTTTTTACTTAACTGACTTAAAGTTTTTTGCTTTAATTTCCCGATGGATTTATTGAGATAAGATCATTTCTTGAGATAACCAGTTATGGCTACACACGCAGGAAAAAACATTAGAGGGAAATCACCCGCTCTCTCCTGCAAAAAGCTTTTCCCTCCAAATCATTAATTTAACGTTCAAAATAAGTCCCAGAATTTGCATGGTAGGTTACAAATAACAATTTAATGTTCTTGTCATATGAAACATCCACCGGCTGGTATTATCCAAGCTGACAATGTTTGAAGAACACAAACGATCCATGTCTCTGATGGTCTGTCCGCTGTCAGGCTTTGGCAGAAGACTGTCTGTAGCTGCGGCTTTACGAAACGATAATTAAGACACTGACAGGCATTTCAAATTAGCTAGCATCTTCAAACAACAGTCGCACGGCAATTCCAAGTTGGACGTCGTTTCGTTTTCCCTCTTTGTTAGACGGCTTAATGAGGTGGGCTCGTTTTCACCCTTCATTACCCAGGACGCCACCTTGCGTCCTTTCCACAGGCTAAAGCAAACGGGAGCCGCTTCACATGTTGGTCTTCAGAGGAATCGAGTCGCAGATCATAAAGCCGCCGGTGACTCACAGGAAGGACCGGCGACCCGTCCGACCCTGAATTAGTGTCGCTGTCTCAATTACTTTTCATTCATACAAACCAAACAATCTTTCTGCTTGACATTTCAAAATATTGAACGTTAAAACAATCAAAAGAGAAGTAAGAGAATGTTAACAACAACCAGACGACCATTGAAAAAAAGGGAATCAAACAGGCAATGGAAGTAAAAAAATAAAAAATAAAAAAATCAAAGCAAAGGGACGGACCGACGCCCCGATTCCGATCACTTCTGATACACACAAAGGAAAACCTCCAGAACCGCTAAACAACGAGGAATAACCTAACGCCTTGTCCTCTTTCCCTGCTTACAAGGAGACAAAGCGCTCCAGTCTGCTGAAATGTAGTTGTTAAGATATTCAGGTCACTGAAAGGTTACTCGGGCATACCTTATAATAAATTTAGCTTCCACATTTTCTCTATTATCTCATTTCTTTCCCATCAGGATTCATTTTTGTCTCTTTTTTTTTTTAGCCTCCCAGCACCTTCTCATACTGTTTAGCCTCAACTCTCCTTTCCCTCTTCAGCCTGATTTCTGCTGCTGTTCTGCAAAACCCGCGTCGTTCGATTGCTCCGCTGTAGCTTCCTATTGATTGCCAGCAGAAACGTGCTGTGATTTCATTTAGAGCCGAATAAAAACACTGAGCAATCCCCCCTGAGAGGAAATTAAAAAGGTAAGGGAATGCTTCAGTAATCTGATGATTGAATTATTAACTCACTCAGTGACTTCTAATTATTGAGATTAGAAAAAAAAGAAAAAAAGAAAAAACGAGTCAGTGAGATGAGATGCCTCAGGAAAGAAAGTTTGACACGTGGAGAAGGAATATTGATAGATTCTAGGAAACAACATAAAACAAAGCCTTTTCCAAGTATTCAACCCCCCTCGAAATATTCATTTATGATTTATTTAAGTAGGATTTTACGTGACAAACCGAAACAACATAGAAAATATTTGTAACGCACATGTAAAATACATTTTTTATGAACATAAAACTGGTGTTTTGTGATCCCCCACTCATTCTAGGAGCTGCTCCTCAGTGAAACGCTGGCAAAAACATTATTGAAAGGTTGACAGAGGAGCCGTGTTGTGATGACTTCCTGAAGGAGCTTCTTAAAGAGACAGAGACCCAATTTCAAAATTATTCAGTCAAATTTCTGTTAATTTATGTTTTTTATATACAGCTTTTTTTTTTTACAACAACTGAAGGTAGCAGTTACTTGACTGTGCTTCAAAATGGCTTTTTGAGCCTGTAAAATACATAATACTGCCTCTTTAAAAATCCCTTTGAATTGCTTAGTGAAGGTCATCAAAGGTGAACCAGCTTCAACTCACTTTATCATCAAATAAAAACTGCCCTGACTAATTGTGCTACTAGCATGCTCACTCAGCAAGCAATTTAGTACACTAACATATTTAAAACGGAGGCAAATCAGACACAAATTTAGGTAGCATAGCATAAGCGCTATTTTTGTAAGTTTTTTTTATTTGAGAGTTTTTTATCGGTGCTCTGGGAAATATTGAAAAACCCCAAACAACCAGAAGCTCTTTTTTTTTATTTTGAGCAAACAACTGATGATGTCCAAAAAAATCTAATCATAAAAAAATATATATAAAGCAAACAATAAAAGGTAGAATCTGTAAACTAATAAATGGGAAACACGATGGAAAGACTAAGACTAGAAGATGATGGATTAAAGAAAGAAAAGGAAAAGGAGGTTGTAATGGGCATTTGGAATACAGTAATGGAGCCATTAAACCTGCTCTACCTTTAGTGCTATTAGTTCTGAAAAATTAGGAAAAAGCCACTTCGGCGTACCACAGTTTCCTCTGCTTTGTAATAGATTGTTTCTATGCAGCGGATAATGGATCTCAGAAGAGGAAAAAGGAAATGAATAATGACTGTTTAGAAGACTTTTATGGATTTAATATAGGACCATTTGCCTTATGCATTTTAGTTAATGACTCTGAGTAGAACACTTTCCACAGTTAAGGTAAGGATGATTGCTCAGAGTGGACTTTGGGTAAAATTTAAGTATAATTGAGGCAATTTATTAGACATGCCCCCGTCCCTGCTGTGTAGGCCAAAAGATGCTCAGCAAAAAAGCCATACAGCCCTGTTTTCCCACCGAGGTGACCTGAAGGAGGATAACTTTAGCTGTCAATGTCTTCTGTTTCCATATGACATCCCTTAGATTTAAGCAAGCTCTGCACCGGTGGCAACATAAGTCAAAATAGTGGACCTCGGTATTTGTGGGGTTTAGACACCGGGATACCTAAAAGCCTTAACATACTTAAAATCCCACTCAGAATGCTCAATACTCATGGAGGCCAACATCTACAAGTTTCTTTAGCCAATCAGCTCAGAGAAAAATAAACTGGGCTCCTGGATCGGCTGCTTTGCAAACGCCAGCCGATAGCATGTCGATTAGCGTTGCGGCTCGGTTTTTTTTAGCTTCCCAAGCTGCATTTTCTTTCAAATATTTTATATGTGCTCAACACAAAAAAAATTCAGCGACGTTCCATAGAAGATTTCTCAAATAATGAATCGCCAACAGGTGATTGCAGGTAATGGCGAAGAAACCAACTTACCATTCCATCGGTGGCTACGCTAACGCTAGTTAGCGTTCACGACAGGCTCTGCTGTCAGGCAGTAGCGGTAGCATAGAAAGGGGGGGCCTGAGTAGCGCAAACGCAAGAATAGTTGACAGCACTAAGACCCTCCCCCTGTCTCTGATTGGTTGTTTCTGAAGTTTTTCTGTGCTGCAGCTGAATTCTATCACAGATTATCCCTGTTTTTTTATAATGTCAGGGCATAGTAAGTTTTACCAAATGTGTAAATAAATGTTGAATATTACTTGAGTTTAAGAATAAATCAAAACTTGAGTGTGGATGAATGTCTCCCTACTGTACTGTGTAAAAAATACTTTCTATTTTTGCTTCTTTTTTTCTTTCTTTTTTTTTTTTTAAATATCTGAACATTAAGAAAATTGTGGTAAATATGATAAAATTTTACATATTAGTACTGTACTTGTGGCTGAAACAACAAATATTAAAAATTTAAACTATACGAGTTGTGTTTTTGTTTTCTCTCCTCCACCAGAGGCGAAGCTCGGTTTGTTTTCATGGAAACAGAACCGGCGTTTCACACACCTCTGCTTGTGTCACGGTTTACTCTCAAAGACATAGCCGAACCCGTCTCCACAGGTGATAATCTGGTTGGATAAAGTTGTTTTTTCTTTTTCAATCAAAGTCTGAATAAACAAAGTTTGCTATTTTTCTGAGCGTGTCGCCCGACGTTAACCAATTTGCATAATCGCTCCTGACGCAACATGCGCTCTGTTTCGTCCTCTCTGTGTTTTTTTTCTCTCCGCTTCCCCTCTCGGTCAGAGGTATCGGTGTGTGAGACGCAGAAGGGTCTGCATCTTAAGGTTGCCTAATGCAATTAACTCGACCACTGGGTTTTGCCATACATGTGCGCCAATGTGTTCGTCTGAGGGAAGGAGGAGAGCTTCACGCTCAGAGGAGATGGTTAGCATCAGTGGGCTTTTGGCTCCTTTTCTAGCCGATCGTTGCCTCGGTGCGGGTGCGTGTGTGTGTGTATGTGTGCGTCTGTGTGGGAAGGTAAGAAATGTGGGTTTCTGCCTCCCTTCAGCCTCACTGCACATATTATACTTGTATCTGCGTGTGACTATGTGCGTATACATAATGAACGTCTTGACTCTCTTATTTTCCAGACCAGTGGATAAAATCATGCTGGAGCATGTTTCAAGTGGAAAAAAACAAAGGGTATCGGGTCACATCAACCAAATACACACAACATATGTTACACAGACTCTGAAAAGTGAATGAGAGTCAAACTTTATATAAACTAGTTGTTCGCTACTTATTCAGTGGATTTCACCCCCAGATGAAAATGCACATACTAAACTTTTACCAGTTCCATCTTATTAGGAATTACTTATTGGGAAGAGATCACCAAAGCAAGGTGGTATATAGACACAATGAACGTTACTGTTTTAAGGGTAAAAACATGATTCTTTTACGTGCCATTCATCGCGGCACCGTCAGGGTAGAACGATTCTGTTCGAAGAAATGAAACCCGGAGATGGAGGAATTATAAACTTAATGCAGTGCGCCACAGCAGAGGGAAAAATAATGCAGAAAAAAACGTTGAAGAACAACTCAAAGCCATTCGTATTCTTTTTTTTTCTCAGACCCGTTGCCACAGCAACCGGCTGACAACAGCCTCCACTGGTGTGTCAGGATTTCAACACCAAAAACGCGCAAACATTTCTCACACAGAGAACAGAACATTCAGTGCGTCGCAGCTGTGTTGTTTATTTTGCAATTATCTGAACACCAGCGGTCGTCTAAAACACAAAGCACATTTTTATTGAACCCCATTTACTTAAATATCAAAAAAATAAAACCGAGATCCGTCAACTGCCTTGAGAAGTAACCGAGTTAAATAGAGTAAACGGAGTCCACTTCTGTGTACGAAAGCATTCTGGGAGGATGAAAGCAGTAAAGAACCTTTTTTGGCAACATGCAAATGACGATGTGTGGCAGAAATTAAATTACCCTGGACAAACACGGTGGTGGCAACGTCATGCTTCCCTGTGAAGGCACGGCTGTGTCACTAATTTCAATTCAAGAGATTTTGAATTGAAAATGTTGGTTATTTTATGGACATGTCGTTTTGATTACAATGTTTTGATTAAAATTTATAATGGGCCCTGCAATTATCTCAATTAAAAGCTTTAATTCAGCCCCACCACTAACCCTCAGACATTCACGGGGCATATATTCTTTTGAATTTTGGCAAAAATGAAAGTGGGAAAATAAAACCGAAAGTAGAAACAAGCCTATTTTTCCATCAGCAAACCAAGAAAGAGAAACGACAAAAAACCCTTCCTATTGTGGAAAATAATCAACTCAAATAAATGCTAAATGATTCTCTTTAATCAGGCTTAAAATTACAGAGGACTGTTGCTATTAGTTGGCCTTTGTTGTGTAGATTTATGTTAAAAAGTGTGTGTTTTTAATCAGTAATGTAACAGAATGCATTCACTATTAATCATCTTTTTTCTTTTCTTTTCTTCTTTTTTAAGTTAAAATACATGTCGATGGGGTTATAATCGCAACAATCTGCTGTGAAGCAGAGCTCTGGAGAGCTGAAAGTGAGGCATACGGGAACTTAATCTTTGCTCCGTTCATTACATAACTGCACGAGTTATCGCGCATCACATCTTACCCTGATTTTGTGCCTTCGAGGCACGTTGGTCCACGTATGGTTGCCAACCATACGTGGAGCTGAACTCATGGCGAGGCGAGCCTGCTTCTACTGCAGGAACTGTAACCAGGAACGATGTGGCGTAAATGCCACAAGGTCAACACAAATGATCGGACACCAGAAAACATCCGATGAATTGCGGTTCAGAGACGCGTCAACGTTAAAAAGTTAAAATTCACCGAGGGCCAAAAAAAAAAACAAATTTACTACAATCCGAGGGCCGGACTGGTTCTACATTTATTAAAATATATTGAAATGATCGCACATAGCCAATTGAACCAAGACCTAACACGTGTATATTATTCAATAATTAAATGAATAAAGCAATATTTTCTTATGGATCTGTCAGTAATTTCAAGTGAAACCATTTTTCAACAGTCAAACAGACAAAAACAAACTTCCTTCAAAGAAAAATAGCATGTTCTGTACATTAAAAGAATAAAGCAACATTTTGTGATGACTGTCAGTAACCTCAAGGGAAAACATTTTCAACAGGCAAACAGCAAAAAATTTAATTGTTTTGAAAAACTAAATATGTTTCTTAATATCAAGATAATTACATAAATTAAAGTGCATTATAAACTGAAGTGCATTATCGTGCTGCTCTTTGATGTTCATATTCTTGTCTTTGTTTGTTTCTGAGAAGTTTGATAGATTATCTTAGATTATGTTCTTTCATTACAGCCAAACTTTCTCCACACAGAAAACACACAGGCAGTGATGGCATAGTTACTTTGAAAAAGTAACTTTGATCAGATTACTGATTACTCCTTGAAAAAGTAACTTCGTTAGATTACTGACTAACTGATTTGGAAAGTAACTAAGTTACATTAAGGGTAACTATTTTAGTTACTTTCAGCAGCTGCTAACAACAACAACGCTGTGAAAATCACATTGATCTTTGCCAATACTTAATTGCAAGTTATTTTATAATGATTACATCAACAATGTGTCTCCAGTTATACGGTTGAATTGAAGGGGAGATTGTTTAATGGTTAAAACTGTACAAAAAAAAACGTTTGTAATTTGTGCGCATTTTTGTGTGTTTGTTTTGTCTGTTTTGTCTGGAAAACTAACCCCCGCCTCCCCCCCCATCCTCCCTCCCTCTTCTGCGCCCCAGCCTCCAGGTTCTGCTTTACGGCCCTGCGTTTGGTGTCACAGCGCACAGAGCTCCTCCTGCTGCTCCACAACTCAGATGTCCCGCTGCACAGATTTGTCAGAATATTATGAAAATATAGATCTTTTTGTTATGGAGAGATGGTTGGATTTAAGAAAATGTCCGCTTATCAATCACTCCCTCGATCAATTCGATCAAACTTTAGATTGGCTCATTAATTAATTGGTTGCATCCCTAATTGCGTTACATTTGCCGCTAAATACATGCTAAATGTAGTTTCCACGTCTAAAGATCTGTAGATCAGAACTCGGTGCTATATGCGCAGCTATAAATGTCCCCAAGCAGATAAATAATTATTAACTGAAATCATTCAAAACAGCTCAGAAAGAGCCAGTCGAATCTTCTTCACTGCAGACAAAGAGTTTGCACTGTTTAGCGTAAAATTCGTATTTATAGTATTTATAAGTGAGTAAATACTGTGAAAGTGTAATTCCACTTTCATTATTGCTGCAGCGTTGTTTCACATGTGTGGCATATATATCTCCGGTTCAGCTGGAGGTAACATTGTGAATGCTACAATGTGAAACGTTTAGGATGTTCAGGTGATGTGATTGGTGGTAAAAAAAAAAAAGAAAAAAAAGAAAAGAAAATCAGCAGATATTTTCAGGTTATTTACTCTTTTTTTACTTAGCTTTTTCAATTTGTCATTTATTTAGTGTAATTTGCAGCTAATCAAAACTTACAAAGATGTAACCTATTACCGTATGTAAACGTCTTCTGGGAAAAAGTCACTTCTTACAGCTAAATAGTTTATAGGTTAGCTGAAATTACATGTGATGGGTGCTTCACATTTATTTTCAATCAAATAACAGAAAAAAAAAAAAAATCCGTACCACCCGCAGCAGCTTCTTTGCCGTTTCTTTGTGTCCTCGTCAATCTGACAACCGAACAGATTGGCTTCCTGTCCGAATGAGCGCTCCGGTCATTTTAACGTAAAAACACTACAATCGCACTCGGGCGGACACTGAAACATTTATGCATCCTAAATGTTTAATGACGCAGCGCCACATCCTAATGCCGGTGACTGAATGCTTCAATATAAACACGGAAAGGGAAAAAGCGACAGGGACGACTTCAGTTTGTGTGGAGCGAGAGGATATACTGGACGCCTCAATCACATGTTACTGTAACCTCAGCATGGTGGATGGAATTAGCTGCTCGTCTGTTGTTTTTATTGGCAAAAAGAGAAAGTTTCTGCGTAAAACTACTTAGAGTTTACTTATTTTGTTTTTAGTATGACCAGTGTTTTATGTGCATCTTTCTGTTTTTCTGTCACTTGACGCTGAAATAAAGGAATATTTCCTATTTGCTAGTCACACTATCACCATAGAGACCAGAATAAAAAGAAATGAAGGATATTTTTGATTAAATGCATTCAAGTCGTATTCAGGATTTGGTGACGCTTTATTTGACGGGTCGAGAATAAGACTTTAGCTTTAATAACATAAAGCTACATAATGTTTAATCAGTAATACTTTTATAACAAGTTTATGTCAGATCGTGATTTGGTGAAATTTAAGTGGTGAAACTGATCATTTTGGCAAACAAACAACGACAAAAAAAAAAAAAAAAAAAAAAAAGACTTAGGCCATTATTTTAGGCAGATGATGATATATAGTGCTGGTAAACACGGTGTGCCACGTCACTTGTCGTGCATCTTTTTTTACCTGGAAGTAGAAAAAGAAATAGTAAGGAGGTCAGGTACTGGGGGACCAGGTGAATTATAAAATAATAAAAAGGGCAAAAGTAACCTGACAGGAGTTCAAAGGTAAAAGCAAAGTGCTTCTAAATGCATCTGGCGTCCCAGATACTGTATTGCATATCAGATCGATGAAGAGGCGAAACTCCTGCGTGGAGCAAATATCACTGCACCAGACAATATTCTATTGATTTCACAAAGATTTCGCACCACGGTAATTTGTCTCCATACCTCTGCTGCTCCTTTTGTTTTCACTCGAACTGTATTTATTTCACTCGCACAATGAAGCACTCCGGCACAGAAACGCTCGGCAGTTAAATTTAGCCCCAACGCTGCGTACTTTTGCTAACACACATTTCACTTTGAAACGCTTCTGAAATATGGATGAGACTTTTTTTTAATTTTTTTTTAAGGGTTTTGGTATGAAGAGTGCATGAATGGATGGGGGGTGGAGGGGGAACAAGAGGTAGACACTGGATTTATCACTAAAGAACGCAGAAAAAAGCTCTGTAGACGGGAACAATTAGAACAATTAGCTCAAAACTGTTGCCTTGTGAACAGCCTCCAGACGCCAGTCATGTGTTGCATAATGTAAAAAAAAAAAGAAAAAAAAAAGGACTCTAGTGAATGTCATATGACAGCCAGAGAGATAAAAAAAAAAAGACAGTGCTGTATTTGGTACAGTTTTTCCCACCACTGCTGTTTGTAGTACAGAAATGAAAACAGAGCTGCTAGTTTTTATACCGTCTGCCCTACTTTTGTCACAGCAATTCAAGCAAAGGTTAAAAGGTAAAATGTTATTCACATAATACAATTTGTAAACAGTATCACAGAGTAAATGAAGTATTTTTTTAAATTTCTTTATCTGGTTCTACTATACTCACGCTCACCATCCTCTATGTATTAAATACTTTTTCTACAGTGCCATATAAACGGGTCTGCCGCCTTAAAGACTTCTTTTGTTTTCGCTTCTTTGCCACTTACAGGATCAGGATGTAACTTTTATTTATTTATTTTTTTAAAACATCACTTGATTTTTTTTTATAAATTGGTTTTAAAACTGTCACTTTTGTGACAGTGTTGTATGAGACAGATAATCTGTGGGGGGAAAAAATATCTTGAGATTGCTGCTACAGCAGTCTGCACAAATGCAAAAACAACCAATCAGAGCCAGGAGGAGGGTCTTAGCGCTGTCAATCACCTCGTGTATGACCTGTTCCCCGTGGCAGGAAAACTGTTAATAACACCGCCGTCGGTGGCTATGCTAACTGGCGTTAGCATTCGCGATGGGCTCTGATGTGGGGAAAGAAGCTGGAGCTTGTAAAATTGACACAACATTTCAGGAAACAAACATCCTAACATTAGTCAAATATGATGGTGGTAGTGTCATAGCAATCAACTGCCTTTTTTTAAGATAAGTGAACCTCAGAGGTTTGGCATTTGTTCCGTTAAAATCTTTTTCTGGGGGTGGTTCTGTACAAATCTGATGAGTCTTACCGTCATTGTGACAAGGACTTCAGGAAAGCTGGCTCACCGGCAACAGGCAGGTAGAAAACTAACACAACAACAGAGTCTTTCTGTTTCATTTGAACTAATGGAACAGCGTCAACGCTGATAAGACTTGCTTTACCAAGTGGAGCATCGAAGAATGGCCCATAAATGATGCTACAAGCTGATTCTAACTGGAAAAGTCAACCTATGGTTACTGACTACAGGACCAATGCCAAATATACTAACCTACATATCAATATGAATAAATATGTCTGACATTTTTTATCGTTATATCATATACTACATATGTCGCACATCAGAGAAAGATTCAGTCATAGCATATTGAATCTTCTGGGTTAAAAACTGTTGCTTTTTAATCATCTTTTTTCTAAACTTGTATAAAAATTCAATGTTTATTGATTGGTGAACAATTCCTGAATTTGGTTGTGTCCCCATAAAGAAATTAAAAGCATTTACAAAAACAAAAACAAAAAAAACAAAACAAAAACAAAACAGTAATATCCACTTCATCCATGTGCGTTTGATCTTTTTCTTATCACCACTTCCTCTTTTCATGTTTTTTTTTTTTTTTCTTCTAAAGGCTGGGTATATCAGAGCAAATAGACAGAGCAAGTTCATTAATTCAGTATTTATATCTCACAACACAGAATGCGTTATTCACATAATCAGCTCACTGCTTTTTACACATAGGAAAGGACTGTTTGGTTTGATTCTACAGCTCTTAGTAACGACAAAGCCTTTAGTCAAAACAGAGAAAAAAACCATACATGTGGAGATTTTCACAACACTTTTTAGAGTACTACAATGTTTACATTAGTTTTATGGTGATGATGATGATGATGTCCCTAATAGGTTACTTGCATTTTTTTCCTGACTGCTACACACAGACAAAAAAAAAAAGACATGACATTTCAAAATCTTCCTCAGTTCATGACGAAATGAAATAATTTTTTCTCTCTTCCTAGCAAAACTGGAGTTGAATCTGTTGCTTTGGTCTCAACTATCTCTTTCTTGAAAGAACATTTTTGTCTCCAGAGATTTCAGTAATCATTTTGTTTGTTGTTTCTGTTGTTTGTTTTATTATTATTTTGGATACTTAAAATGTCTTCCAGTTCCAATGTTTAAATGTCCTTCGGAATGTAAAGTTTATTGATCTTTGAGAAAGTGTTCTTGCATTGTTCTTCCGTTGCTACTTGAAAATAACAATATCGTTTATCGCAATACGTTCTGGGACAATTTATTGTCTGGCAAAACTTGTTGTGGTGACAGGCCTACTCAGTCGGTGGCGTCAACAATTTGTTACCTAGCAACAAGCTGCTGAGTAACTTGCGCAGCAACAGTTTCAGATTTTGCCTCATAACTGCTTAAAAATCAAAAACATTAATGAGATCAAGTGACAACTGTGGATACAACAGGAAAGGTTTTGTTGTATTTCATATTTCAAACAAACAAAAAAAATATCAATAATTATCGATATCGACTGATATGAAGCTTATATCTCAGCCGTATCGTCTATTTGGAAATTTTGGAAACGTAAAGTCACTGTCAGAATTATTGTTCATACCTACCGACTCCATTCAGCTGCTGCAGCCAATATAATCTCTCTCTTCATTGTGAATGTTATTGACAAAAAGGGTATAAGTCACTGATTTTGGCTCAGCATCCAAAAAATGCGAAAGAGCCTCGATCTGATCTCAATAAACCTTCCAAGACATCCAAAATAGTTTCCTTTGACTTCCGAATTTTAAGAAAAGAAAATAACTCACTGCACCATAAAGAGCCATTCAATTAGAGCACAATTATTTCACCCCCCAAAACACAATTATGAAAACAATTAGTTTCCTGGGAACATAATTCCAGGCAAAACGGCTTCACAACAAGTCGTTAGTGCCGCAATAAAAATGTTCCAGTTTAGCAAGTCGACACAGGATATCCCCCCGAAGCCCCGCCGGCTAAAAACAGCTTTATAAACACAAGAGATTACCCACCCCAACAAAGTGTACACTTCCCTGAGGTACAGTGGTTAATTAGAGGGTTGTAAATATTTAAAGGGAACAGAGGAGCTTTAAATGAGGTGCGCCGAGAGTGTGAAATTTACAACATGCGTCCCCAGATGCGGCTTCGATCCTTTTCCAGGGCTTTTGCTTCGACTCAGTGTATTTAACACCATAGCCGAGAGCGCGTCTTCAGGCTCTGCCTTTTTCTCTGCTTCAGTCTCAATTTAACGTTCCTTCTGCCAGCAGACACAGACAGGATCAACAGCTGAGGGGGTTAACTCAGGAGCAGCTGGAAATCAGTGGAAATATTCCAAAAAATGTCTATTTGTTCTGTTGAACAGGTGGAAGAGAAAACATACACTTAATATTTGTCTTGTATAGATGGCAAAAGAGTCAAGATTAGATAATAATAAACCTCATTAGGTTTAAGTAATCATAAAGTCAGTCGCTGTAGTATTTTTGTGATGAAATGCTCATTCTTTATGTTCAGAAACAACCAATCAGAGGCAGAGGGAGGGACTTAGCGCTGTCAGTCAAGTTTATGTACGCGCTGTTCACAACCTCCCTCGAAAAGCCCGCACAATCAAGATAACCGGTTAGCTGTAGCTATGCTAATGGTGGAGAAACAGCCTAGCATCAAAGGGAACACTATTTATCTGCCGCCATCAGTGGCTATGCTAACGAGCATTCACGGTAAACTCAACCAAAACTTTACTGCTGTTTGTTTCTGAGCAGGAGGTTGATGGGTGCAGTTTTGGCATACATTTATATAGCAAATTGCATCATAAAGTTATTTATCTGTCTGTCTGTTAAAATTATAAGCCAAACTCAAAACCCATTTATTTAAAAAGGCTTTTTGATCATTAACATTTAGTATTTATTTATTTATTTTTACCTTCTTTTATAGTGCTTGTGTTTTTAGCCAGCACTTATTTATTGTGTGTTTTATGTGTTTCATCTTGTAAAGCACTTTGGTCAATACACGGCTTTTCTTGGAAAGTGCTTTAGAAGAACAAAACAAAGTTCAAGTTATAATGATCATTTATGTGTAAAATTATAGTCACAATAATAAATGCAGGGATAAAAAACATAAAATAAAACTGCAGAAATATGTAAAAAAAAAAAAAAAAACACCATAAAATCTATATATCCTTGCATATTGTTTTCGTTTTAAGACATTTTTTAAATGAGGTAAGAAGTGAAATCTCCTTTATGTTACTCAGAATAATACCCCAAGTGTGAGATTGAAAGTTTATTATAACTATTACTAAATTATGCTGACATGTTACTATTTACTTTCAACACTGTATGTGAGGGCAAAAAATGCAACTGCTGTTCACAATTCCACACGTTAACTGCATCCTATTGCGTTTTAACATAAACTAATTAAATTCCCTTAAATTGTGGCGTTCAAGAAAAACGTTCAGAGAGGGAAAACGTAAAAGAATCTGTGCGTTTCCTGGTCCTGCTCTCGTCTGCGGCGGCGGAGGGGGAACCAGGGCAGCGCGGTGAATAATTCTCTGCAAAATGAAGCAGCGCCTGTTCATGTCAGCTCCGCTTTACAAGAGGTAGCTGCACATCTGAAGCGCAGCGCAGCAAAGTGCTGGGAGAAGGCAGCACTGACTCGGCTGTGGGGATTTGAAAAAAGAAAAAAAAAAAAAAAAAAAAACGGGAAAAAAGTGTGGTGAAATGGAGCGTTAAATGTTTCAGGACACACTCTGAAAGGACATTGTTCGGCTTTAACATGCTGCTAATCACGGCGCTTTGAAGCACTTCAGGAAATCTGTCGGCCTGCATCACCGTCGGAGCGCAGGGGGGATTGGACTTACGGGAAAAGCCAGACTGTCGCAAATGTTTATGAGCTGTTTGTGCAACGTGGAAACGGTCCTCAAGATGTTGCTGTTGCTGAGAGAAACCGGCAATCTGCTGCAAATGAAACACACGCAAAGAGCGACACGAACCGGCAAACGTTGGCTCTGAGTCCCAAGGTTCCTGACGAGTCGAAGTTAAATAAAAAGTCACCGAGGGTTTTTATGTTTTTTGTAGTTAAGTTACAGGAAGGGGAAAAAAAAAAAAAAAAAAAACACATTAAAAAAATTAGGGATAAAAAGCTACTCAACAGTTTTAGGGCACATTTGTAAAGTGTGCTTATAGAAACTTTAAAAGTGCTGAAGTAATGATGAATGGTGCACTGCTGAGTCCGGTCATCTGTCAAAGTAATGGATGCTCTGGAGTTAGGAGGGCTGCTAAACGTTCAGAGAAGGTAGAGGAGTTGTTCACGCTGCAGTTTATTTCATTCTTGTTAGTTTGTCAAAAATGACTGACTGCATAAAATCCATATATGCTGTACTTGGACAGACAAGTTGGATGGCAGATATGCTTAAAATACAATTTTCTTACATTGTCATAAACCCTTAAAGATACAGCATTATGTAAAATTATATTTGTTGAGTTTTATTTTATGTTATAATGCTATCCCCTCATCAAAAACAAACCTTGATTCTTTTATGCATGTTTGACAAATCCTACAGTCTCCATGACAACCATTCGGCTGTGTAAAATGCCTGGTTGGACCTAGCTCCGCCTTCCAGGACGAAGCTCCTCCTTTGAGCTGCTGACTTTCCCACTGAGCTCCTTCAGACTAGTCAGCAGCAGTTAGCAAACACCCGGTGGAACTGTGCATCGACTGAGCTCATTACAGGAGCTGCTTCTCAGTAGCTGCATTTCCATTGACCATAAAATTGAACAGTTTGACATTTCAAAAAAATAAATCAGCAGAATGGAAACGCGACAATTTAAAAAAAAAAACTGTCCTTGTCCGATAAGAAGTTTTGGCAGTAGGGGAGTGTTTTTTTGGTTTGTTTGTTTTTGTTTGTTTCCTCTTGTGACTTTATTTATTTATTTGTGTTTTTTATTTAAAGGAAACATTGCAATTCCCAACTTGTTTTTTTTTTTTTTACATTGGCAGAACATTGACAAATTTTTGCACACATTTGTAATGGAAATGCAGCTAATGAAACACTTTAAGTGTTCAATCAAGGAGCCGTGTTGTGATAACTTCCTGAAGGCGAAGTTTCAAAAAGAGCAGAAGCTTCTTAAAGAAACACGGACCAAATTTCGAGGCACTAAATTACAGAGTTAAATTTCTTTAACTTTTCATTTACCTTTGTAAGTCTTAGTTGCCACATATAGCATTTTCATAACAATTGATTGTGCCACAAAAAGGTACTACGTAGCTGGAAAACGTGTCACACTGCCCCTTTAAACAACGGATCAGATCCTCCATTCAGCCTTTCTTGTATTCATGGCGTAACGTATGCTTTGGCCTCTCCTACCTGTCACTTTGAGTTGCGTCGTCCGTCGCACCTGCTTGGACCCGTACTGCAGTTCGCAAGTGTAGTTCCCGGCGTCGCCCTCCTCCACCTCGGGAATCCAGACGTGCGTGGTGTTGACGGTAACGGAGCTCCTCCACTCCACTCGCTCGCACTCCTAACCGGAGACGCCAGTTTAGCTGAAGCAGACTCCAGGGAGAACAGGTGATGGTGCGTGTTCGGCGCCGTACCTTGTACCAGGCCATCTGAGGTTGTTTGTACGGAGCCAGGTAGTCTTCGATGTCGGGACAGGTGATCATTTTGCTGTGGGTCACCTCGGCCTTCTCCAGGTGCCGGATTTTGCTGCTGTAGCACTTCCCCTCGTCGCTCTCCTCCACGGTCATCGACATGGACACTTTCATGCAGTAGGTCGAGTTCCTGAAGAGGAGCAGTGGCAAAACGGTCACGCTAGGAGATGTAGTATATTTGCAGAATTACTGTTTGTGAGCAGTCCCTAATGAAAGGAAGCAGTGTTGACATGCATATTTAAAACAAGGCGGTAAGAAATTGTAAAAGAAGAAACAGTAAATATTTGAAATTTATGGCAAAGCCAGACTCAAAAGAAACATTTTTGGTCCTGATTGAAAGTGGTTTGTCGTTTCTTCATATCTTCAGGTTTTCAGGGAGTTGACTCCACAGCTGAAGCGATGCAACGATCCGTTAGGTATCGTGTCTACGCAGGTAGATCTACTCAGTCTAACTCTAAGCGTTGCTCTCTGCGCGACATCAGGGCTTATTGTTTATTTTATATTCAGAATTACTAATTGCACTTTCCGGGCCATTTGAAAGAAAGCTTGCTCTTTTTATTTGTTTGACCCTGTCTTCTTGTGAGTTTCAGTTTGTTCTTTGTTTATTTCATGTTAAACACCCAACAGCGCTGACTAAGCAAATTAAAGCAAGTTATTTTTAACATGTTTGACCAAGCTTGTGAAGCCGCGCGAAATAGTTTTGTTGACACAAAGACACGTGGTTAAAGGTGTTTTGTGGACGCCTGCACAGTTTGTCCCAATTCTCTTCCAGGTTTGAACAAAAATATGTCAAAAACACTTACAGGTCAGAAGTTTGACATATCCGTGATACCGACCGTGATATTCATCTACTTGGTGTCAAATCAATACCAAATTATGGTATTAGATGGTATTGTAGTGAATGCGTACAATATGCATGTACGCATTCAGGCATGGTGTTTATGTTGGGAAAGTTACATATAAAAACATATTTTGCATACGCAGGCCTGCATCTCTGAGGCGTGAAAGGACTCTTGAATCAATCTGAGTGGGTTTGTTTGGAGCCGATTTGCTTAGCCATCCGAGGATTAGCCACAACAACGGTGACATGAGTCATCCCTCCATTTGCTCGAAACGGAAACTGTGTAAAACGGTCTGTGTGTCATTTTCACGGCTGGGATGCTGAGCGGACCTTCAGGCACTGCTGTGGGTATTTTATTTTATTTTTTTTTGGGGGGTGGGTCAAATTACGGCCCTCCTAAGCTTCCGTACAGGGCGTCACGGACGTCACCGAAAGGTCTGAGTCCGTGCAAACACCCGACTAGCTGTTAGCGTTCTATTAGCTCGTGATCTCACTCTGCATTTTGCCATAATGAAGTTACGCTGACGTGCCCTTGAGGTGACGTTAAGTCAGAGGATTAAAGAAGGCGACTTCAACCTTTTCAGCTTAAATTTGGACTTGGAAGTCTTAGGTTGTGCTGAAGGTGATGGGGGTTTTGTATGTTTTTGTGTAGGGAGGCTCAGCTTGGTGTTTTCTCCCAAGTTAACCTCCAGACACAAAGCAACATTGATCTATTTCTCTTTCATCCGACGTAACACACACACGCACACACACACTCACCTATTGTCCTTTAACCACAACCTCTCATCTAAGTGGATCTAAACCACTTATCCCATCAATTGAGTGGGTGTGTGTGTCTTACAGGGGGCGCTGGGATTTGGGTCACTGACCTAACTAAGACCACTGAGCATTGAACTTGGAAAGCTTTTTATCCACCCAGCGCTCCATCATCAATCTCTCTCCAACCTGCAGCATCTCGTTTTCATCTCCACAGATTCTGTTACGGTTTTCTCCAGCTGTCTCTCTCTCTGTCTCTCTCTCTCTCCGTCCGTCTTACTCTCTCACACACATCAAGCAGTCCTTTAGGAGTCGCTCGAATGCGTTTCGACTTGTTTGTCCCTAAATTACAGCTCAGATTAACTGCATCAAAAACAGTTTGGGTCGCTTTATTGTGACGGCGTGTCAGAGCCAGGAGAGACAGAGAGAGAGAGAGAAAAAAAATTTGGATTTTAAAAAATGTTTTAATTTTCTAGAGCAAGCAAAGAAAAAAACTAAACTAAACAAATAAATCGATCAGTTCCAAAAGTCCAAACTTTGCATGATAAAACTCAGAAATTTTGTCCAACATTTGTGAGAGAAAGAAAAAAAGATAGAAATTGAGATTCATTTCAATTTGCAAGAAAAAAAAATCTGAAATTTCCAAGTTTTTTTCTTTTAGGTTTCTGAGATTAATCTCACAATTTCTGAGTTTGAAGAGTGAGAAGTTTGTTGGAAACACAATGGAAAATGTGGGGATTATTCTCAGAAATAGTCTAGAAAATCTTGGAAAGTCAAAAAAAAAAACCCATTGACTTCTGAAACTGAGAAAAATTTAAAAAATATGTTCAACTTTTCAAGCTCAGAAATCTTTTTTTTTTTTTTTCTAGAAAATCTCAGTTTTTTGTCTGAATCGTTCTCCTTTTTCTCTAACTACAATTGGGCTAATCCATTGTCGTACTTTCCGGTTGCGAATGAAACGGAAAAAAAACCTTAAAGCATCTCAAAGGTTTGCATTTCATATATAATTAACAAATGAAAAGCAGCTACAGCTGAAACAGAACCACAAAACCTCATGACCTTCAGTGTGAACGCTACACAAAGTGGACATAATCAAACCAAAGTCAACACATGTAACATGGGATTGTATTTTGACTTATTGACTAATACTACCTCTTTATTGCTTGATTTAAGTTAGTTTGAATTAACACCAGAAAGTCAAAACATTTGTCAAGAAGTGGAATAAAACATAAGTTCTACTTGACTTTAAGTGGCAGGAAAGTATATATATATATTTAAAAAAAATAAGATTTTGGCTTATAGTCCAGAAAATATGCTACTTAGCAAATCTCTACATAAACGGACAGAATGAAACATGCAAGGATGGAGGATTTTCTCATCGACTCAAGAATCAAGAATTACATATTAAATCACTTTGATTTCTTCTGCTTTTGAACTGATAAAGTGTACAGCTGCATGTGTCTCCTACATGTTTCCTTCCGCTTGTCACTGTGTCATTGTCACATTAAAACGTGGGGGGGGAAAAAAAACCCAAACAAACACACAAAAAGGCATTATGTATACCTCATAATAAAGCCTGTGATTCAGTTGGACTGCAATGCAAACGACATGTCAAACGCATGCGTTTTCACGCTGCGCAAATCTTGCTCACGGAAAAGCTCAGTCTGCGTGTGGGTGTGTGTGTGTGTTTCGTGTCTGGTGCTGTTCAGAACACATTCGAATGCGTTTGTAATAAATAAACGCCACAAACATCTTGTCGTTGTGCAGAGCATTGCTGACGGGAAAAAAAAAGAAAAAAAAAAGAGAGAAAATAATGGAATCGTTTTTTTTTTGTGTGTGTTCTGAATTAAATACAGTGCGGTGAGTCAGTTTTCCAATCCGCCGCGACGCAATCAAGAAAATATCCAATTCGGAATCAATCTGTGGTTACTGATAGGAGAAACAAACAGTTACTATAAATGAAAACTCAATGTCTTATACAGTAGGATGCTCAAAATCAGTAATAACAGCAGATTAGGTGGGAAATAATAAAACACCGTCAGATCCCCAAACACGCATTTTTGGCACTATTTGTACGGTAATAGGCTACACGGGAGAAAATCTTAAAGATGAGTCACGTTTCAGATCGATTTTCAACCGTTTCCTTGGCAACGGGTGTATTTTCAGTGCTTTTTGGGGCCCGACGTTTGGTGTGCAAGAAAACCACTTCGGGTGTAATTTGTTATGACAAAGTAGCGTTTTGCTGGAGCGCAGCTTGCGACGACTGCCCAGCGGAGGGAGGAAGTCAGCCGCCAACCCGGACGACATCATCCTGGAGACGACGACGTCTCCCTTTAAAAGCGGAGCATGTTTACTGATTTTTCCGTCCACCTCAACGGCCATTTAGAGAGACAGCCCCTCAAAGAGCGAGGTCGCCAAGACGCCAGCGGTCGACATGTCGAGAAATGGTCACAGTCGGGTCAAAGTGACGGCAATTCATACCTCGACGGTCAAACCTGAAATCGATTGTTCTACTTTGAGCAGAAATTTAGTAAAAAAAAAAACACTAAATTTGTCATTTAGTTTTTATAAAAACAGAGGAAGAGTTTTATAAAACGCTAAATGCTAAATCTTTTACAACAAAACTAGAAACGGCATTTTCAGTGCCTTTTTGTTGAGACGGCTTCACAATTGAGGCAGGCAGGGAAACAGCAAAATGCAGCTTAAAAAAATATACTCAATTGTTTCTGCACTGATTACACAGTGGTCTTTAACATCTTCTAACTACCGGAGGGACGTATGGACTTAGAATTTTTGCACAATACTTTGTGGCACTATTGTGATCCCCCCCCCCCCCAAAAAAAAAATCAATGACTTCTTTTTTAGGTAACTTTATGGCTCGGTATTCATGGCTCCACACATGCTACTCTTGAAAAACATTCCCATTAGAAATAGGCTTCTTCTGGATACAAGTTATGTAAAGAATGTGTGATTTAGTTGCACACTGCAACTGCATTTTATCATATTTTCACATCCATGATTGATATGTCCAAGATATTCCTCCTCTGTCTTGTGCTATAATGCCACAACGTACAGGGACATTTTTAACAAATATGTAAAACAGACATTTTTATAAAAACGTCACTTATTGCTGCTTTAATATTACAGAAAAAAAAATATCCCCACTGCATGATACTCCCACTGTGGATCATACAGGCGTCATTTTAGCGCATTAATACTAAGGTCTGCCATATATTTTTGATTTTTTGGGGGGGATAAAAATGTTCAAATCTTGTCCTTCAACTTATAATCATGCACTACTTTGTGTCCAATCCTTTTTCGTGCAAACTAGATCGAATACCTGAGCTTTTTCACAAAATGTAGACTAAAGCTATAGAGTTTGGACGATGTAATGTTGCCATTATGATTTTTCATTTATTGATCCATGTTTCTGCTCTGATCATAACATTTATTTAGTCGATTTGTTTACTTTGTAGAGCAGCTCTTAGAAAAAAACCACCTGCGGTACTGGATTGAGTTTATCCTCCGAGGTGGGTCTGACTTTAAAACCGAACCCAAACGATTAAAGCTTGACTGCTTGTTCTTTTTTTTTTTTTCTTTTTTTTTTTTCAGCTTTCACTGGGTAGGAACGTAAATTCCAATCACATGAAATATTTAAAACGAGCCACAAACAAAATCCCCACATCCGCTTGTAATCTGCAGCCCCCACCGCGTCGATAAATCAGGCTCAGCCTCCCTGCAATTACCCTCCTATGATCAGGGCAGTCTGCTGGAGGCTGCGTTGAATAATGGAGCTAATAGGCAGGAATGCGTCCCGGCCAGCAGGCAGCGTGTTTATAGCTGGATCTCACCAGCAGGGGCCCCCGCACACGTCCAAGGCCCCTCCACGCAGGAGCGGCCCGACGAACTCAAAACGCTCCAACGTACGGACACGAGCCGGAACATCGACTGTGTTCTGTTAATGAGGTTAAAAAAGTCTGCTTGTGACAAGCTTTTTTTTTTTTTTTTTTTACATTAAACATTGACAGCTGGAAAATGCAACATCATCTTAAGACGATGGGGGCAAAAGTGGCCTATTTTGTGTAATTAAAGTTTCAAAGGTCCTTTTAAGCCGTGTTAAAATGAAAGAATATGAGCTACAGCTGAATGCAACGAAACTTTATTAAACTTTTCTTGTGTGAGGTACAATTAAAGCAGAGAATGCTTTGACTTTCAACATGCCTGTCGGTTCAGTGACACTTCAAAAAAAACAAAAAAAAACAAAAAGAACTAAAGCCGAGTTCAACCTCCCTGATGTTTGTAATTATTTCTCAGCACAGCCGGCCCAAGTCATTAGCTGCATGGACCCCCTGCTGGAAGTGAAGGTTCACGGCACAGGTTGAGAAATGGGATTGTTGTTAAGAGACAGTAGCTGCTTTTACATTAAAAATGTGCACAAAACTTTGCCGATATTACACGAATGAAAAACCGCCCCCCCGGCCACCTCCACAAACACACACAAACACACACACACACACACACAATTTTGCAATTGCAGTGTTTCCATTAAATAAGAAACACAATTAAAAGTCCATCCATCCATCCATTGCACAGCTTTCGAGACACATCTCCTCCTCAGCTTCACTTTCTAGGTTTCCGTGCTTCCACCTCACTTCGGTCCCTCAGCTCCTTCAGACTAGCCAGCAGCAATCAGCAAACACCTGATGGTACTGCGTATCTCCTGAGCTCATTATAAAAGCTACTGTTTATAGGGTTAATAGAGGAACCCTGATGTAATGACTTCCTGAAGGTGGAGTTTCAGAAAGAGCAGAAGCTTCTTAAAGACACAGAAGCCCAATTTCAAGGTGTTAAATTATATAATTCAAATTCCTCTGACGTCATATTTGATATAACACATTTTTTTCAACTGAAGGTAATAACGTCACTTGACTGTGCTATAAAATTATACTATGTGCCCAAAAAAACACAATATTTCCCTTTTAAAAAGCACACTCTACACATGATCAGGAAGAAAACGGTTCTCGAACGTTAAGACTCTGCTGAATGCTGACCCAACTAAAATGACTCAGATCATTCTAAGTTTATTTCCTAAGGTAAAATCTGGATCATTTACGTGTTTAATAAGGGATCGTCATGTTTGGGTCCAGGCCTCCTCCGGCCTCCTTCTCTCTCGTGTCTCTGCTCTTTCCCTCATATCTCCACCAGGCCAGGAAGAATTCAGAAAGCCCTAAACCTCTTCAACATCAAAGTGTCAAAAGCAAAGCTTACTTAAAGCTTTTTCTTCCAGGCACTCCTGGCCATGCCAGCGGGAGTAGGATTACGTTGGCACGAACTGGCACATGTTAGCACACGCTGGGATGAGAGCGATACCAAAGTAGATGGCTGCCAAGTTACTGAGGACTGCCAAAAAAACTTCAAATGACCGCTCTCTCCTTCTCCGCTCCCGGTTTGCCGTCCACTCCTTCCTCGTTAGAGTCTGCCGACATATTTATTGACCCCATCCAAACTCCACTTTTGCAAGGGCCTGCTGTCGACTGTCACTTGGTTTGACCAACAATTGGTAACAATTGGCTCGCGGTTAACCTTGACGGAAGGTTTTTTCTTGTGTGAGGGAAAGCAGATAATTGAACACCAGAACAGAGAACGTGTTTGGTTCTTCCGGAAGAAGAACCACAAAGCGACTGTGAAACATGGAGCAGGATGTCTCATGTTCACCGTCACAAAGTTCTCCGTGAATTTAATTTGCGTGGCAGAGGGTGCGTCAAGAAATGTGAGATGATGGGAACGAACAAGACGACGCAGAACTGGACCCTGCATCGTAATACTGACCCAAAACACTTCAGTAAATCCATGAAGGATTAAAATGGAAGTAGGATGAAAAATCAACTTTGAGCTTTACGTCATGTTAAAATGTCAGAAGGGTCTTAGGGCTGTCCGTCATTAAAAAAAAATATTGAAAGTATTCCCTTGATTCTTTCACGCATGTTTGAGAAATTCTTTAGTCTCCATGGCAACCGTTAAGTTGGGTAAAACGCCTAGGTAGACCAAGCTCCACCTTCGAGGTGCAGCTCCTCCTCACAGCTGCATTTTCCAAGCTTCAGAGCTTCTGCTTCACAGAACAACAATCCCGCCCAGCTCCTTTAGACTAGCCAGCACCAATTAGCAAACACCTGGTGGAAATGCAGACCTGCTCAGTGCATGATAGGAGCCACTTCTCAATAATAACGTTGCCAAAGGGTTAATGGAGGAGCCATATTGTGATGACTTCCTGAAGGCAGAGCTTCAGAAAGAGCAGGAGCTTCTTAAAGCAGCAGAGGCCCAATTTCAATGTGTTGAATTACAAAGTTAAATTTCTTTTAAGTCATAGGTGATATATACAGTATATTTTTAACAACTCAACTTGACATAGCTACTGTGCTATAAAAGGACGCTACGTGTCGGGAAAATACATCATTTTAAGAAAACAAAAGTCCTAAGCTCAGATTTTGATCTTTTTGAGATGCAGTGGGATTACTTTAAATAAGATGTAAATGATGGAAAACCCTGAAATGTCTTACAGCTGGAGGTAAGGAGTGAGATGAGTCGTGTCAGAGACTGGTAGATGGATCAATAAAATGGCCTAACCCTAGCTAGTGGGAGGCTGAATGTTGTTTTTCCTCAAACAGACAATGTTTTTAAGTCAGTTATTTTCATTTTCTGAATTAAACAACAATTTATTTAAAACTTTCTCGTGAAAATGTGTTAAATCTACAGTATGCAACTTTGACAACAAAAACTGTATTTATTTGTTAAAACCATCTCTATGCATTCATTAGTTAGGTTACTATAGCGATCTACAGGTCAAAACCAATTACAGGAGGAGGGTTTTAGTGCTGTCAATCACCCTCTTGTTTTCTCACCTAGCTGTGTATTTCTGTAGTTAGCACCGGGAGAAGCAAGAGAAGCTTGATTTTTTTTATTTTTTTTATTTTCACACAGATTATCTGTCTGAAACTGTCACAACATAAAGATTATTTTAACGAATACGTAAAAAAAACAAAAACAAAACACATTTTGTATGAACGTTACACACTGGAGCTGTGATAAAGAACCATTCATGTTGTGTTTGAAAATGTGGTGTTCCAAAGGTAAGCGTAGAAGCCTTTCTTCTACGCTCACCAGCGGTTTCAAATAGATCAAACTATTTTGTAATGGGTTAAATGGGGAAACTGCAGCACTCAAAGAGGCATTTCCTTTCTGTAGTCAACCAGGCATTAGACATACAACCAACCTCAGAACTATCAGCAAGAATTCAAGCAAGGAAAATATCAATCTACCACTCTCTTCTAAAATGATGTGGGTTTTCTGATCGCAGCTTTGATGGATTATATATGTTGATTCAGACCCATTAGCTTCTCTATTGTGTTGTAAACCGTACTGCTGGTGGAAGTCCAGACGTCCTCCTCATGTTAAACCAAAACCGACTGTTTGTAATGTCTCATTTGCTGCTCAAGACATTTTGATAAAAAAAAATTTTCCAAAAAGTCGCATGCCAAGAAAATGCTAACACGTGACCTTTGTGTCAAGATAATGCAACACAGCCATCTTAAGATTATAGCAAAGGCGTTTAAATATAGAGTGCTGGAAACGGTTTAAAATGCCAGTAAATTTGCTACTCTGCATTAGCCAGTATAACAATCCTTTCTGCAACCAAATCACACTGCATTTAATCCGTGTGACGAAATGCAGTGCAGAGATGCATAAGGAAAAGGCGAGTGAAAATGAAAGAACGCTAAAGTATCACTAATAATCTGAGAAATACTGTATAGAATCAATCCAATGTTTTGAACTTGTGTAGAGTTTCTCTAGTCGCCAGTCAAAGCTGTTTTCACACTGAAAATTTCATTCAGAAACGCACAAACGTTCATAACCCAATGTGCATGTCAGGGGGAAACTTATGGAGGTCAAGGGAAACGTCTGTAATCCGACGGGCAAGTTTCTGATTGCAAAGGAACTATTGTTCACACTGAGCCATTTTTGCAACACGGAAAAGGAGAAAACTTTCAGTTCCAAGATGTACAAAACTAATGGAGCCATACCAAGAAATATCTCCTCGATTCCACAAGACATGGTCATGGCTGACAAGAAAATAAAAAAAAAAATCAAATGTTTGCATTTGTAACTTGAAAAAATATTCAAGGCCAATGAACAAACCCAAAGTGTGTCTTTGCCTCCTTGAAAAAAAAACTAAAATCGCTATTAATTAAAAAGGGCTGAGTTTAAGTCTAAAATGGGAAATAATGCAATTTTCTATATTTATAGATTTTGAGAGAAATCTAAAAACCCCCAGAGTATAAAATACGGGATAAGCATAAAAACAAACAGTTGGTCAAACTATAAAACAACTATAAATCTTTGTGCGCGTGTGTGTGTGTGTGTGTGTGAACACAATACCATCCAACTTTTTTTGTCCTTTCACTAAAAAGTTCCCTAGTAAATCTTTGACATCAGAAAAATCTCTAACCGACCACCACGTCAGTAATGGGGTCATTTTGACTGCACCAAAAATACAAACTCACCAAGCCAAAAAGCCAAACATATTTTCAGCCACCGACTCATTTTTAAAGCAGATGTGTTTCTTTTCCTTCTAATGTGACGTGCAAGAAGTGCAAAGCCACGGCATGACGTGTCTAATCTAACACTTCCTTGTTTGCCATCTAACACTTATTATTTTGTTCTGCCTTCCGTATTGCTTCCTGTCTCTGTCGTTCTTTATGTAGGATGTTCCTGAGCAGAAAGGCCCTGGCAGCTTAAGGTGTGAACTTTTGAGCAGTTTTAGGTAAAAGTGTCCTCTTCCAAGGACTGGCTTCTTTTTTTCATATAGTAAATAACAGTGTTGTAGTATTTGAGACCGGTTTTGGTCTCCAGACCATTTTCTTTTGACCATTTTCTCGTCTCGGACTCGACCGCATTCGGTCTCGGTCTTGTCTCGGTGCTGAGGATTCTGGATTTTATTTCAAGACCGGTCAAGACCGTAACTGTGGAAATATCACTAAACTTACAGCATATTGTCCAATTAAGGAGAAATCTAATTAAGGAGAGTTTTGAAAATGGGAGGTTTTTTTTTTAAACACTATTTCTTATCAAACTCAGCTAAAACTTTTTTGGCAAATAACAATGGCGGAAAATATTCAGGTAATAGATGAGTGAAGATGGAAGAAAAATAAACCAAAAGGTCTTTGTTTATTAGTTAAAGGGGTAATTGCTTTTACACCTTTTGCGACACATTTATATTTTGTTTTTGTTTTGTTTTGGGTTTTTTTTCAACCAGACTGAGATATTTATTGTTTTATTCAGGAGGGTTTCCATGTCTTCCACATGAGTAAACATTTGGATTCCGTAGAAACTGGAATCACAATAACAGCCCGTTGCCACCCGTTGCCACCGTTCCGCTCTGATTGTAATTTCAGGTTTAGTTTTTCTATTGGCATAAAGCGTCACCACAAACTCCCGAAAGATTGACACGTCCATCTATTTTTAGTCAAATTTAATCTGTCTGATGCTCTGTTAGTTTTCCAATGGAGCTGAAGATCGGACATAAATTTGTGGCCGGAAGGTCAGATGAAAGATAATTAGTCTAACTCTGGTTTAGCATCGTAAAATTCACTCACTTGGCTCCCAAATCCCATTTTTTCTTTTGATGGATTATTAACAAGGCTTATAAATTCTTGGAAGACCTAAAAACACATTAATGGTCTTCATTTGAAAACATTAGTTTAAGTTTTTAAAGGGGCATTGTCATGTAAAATCAACTTTTTTGAACTTTCCATTGTGATATGTTATTCCTTCCTCTAAATCATACCTGGAGTCTTGCCTTGACTGTTTTATACGTGCTCCTTTAATCTCCATGGCAACCATTCAGCTGTGCGAAACGCCTTGGTGAACCTAGCCCCGCCTTTAAAGATGACACTCCTCCTCAGAGCTGCAGTTTCTGGGCTTTTGTCCCCTCTCTGCTCCTTCAGACTAGCCAGCAGCGATTAGCAAACACCTACACATCAGCTGAGGTCATTATAGGAGCTACTTCTCAGTGAAATGCTGGTAGAAACGCTGTTAAGGGGTTATTTCAGAAGCATGAAGACTTCCTGAAGGCGGAGCTTCTTAAAGCGACAGAGGCCCAATTTGAAGGCGTTAAATTATGAAGTCAAATTTCTTTTACAGAATTTTATAACAACTGAAGGCAACACAGAATGTACTGTAAAAAGATACTATAAGGCAGGGAAACACATAATACTGCCTCTTTAATTAGATAACCTGGTTGAACTCAATAGATTCAAATACTATCGCTATCTTTCTTTCTGAAATAAGTTGTGACACATCCACCTCCATCCCTCTGTGTACGTGTGCCTCCGTATGTGAGCTTTCTGATTTCCTCCCTGAATCACTCTGATAGACAATCAAGTGTTCCAGGATGGAGGTCTGGTGCAAAGTCCATCTTGTAGCATCGTAGCCTGAGGGGAAACCAGGAGCTCTCGCTGTGCGTCTCAATTTCTGTTTAAGTAATGTCTGTCGGTGAGCGGTGTGCGCTGCGGTCCTAATCATAATGTGTGTGAGGAGGGTGTTGAACGGCCCCTGCCCCCTTTCCCCACTGAGCTCCCCTGAACCTGCAAAGAATATGGATTTTTTTTTTTTTCCCCTTTTGTTTTTACTCTCCTCATCTTGCATTTCTGCCCTTCGCTTTCCCGTCGTCTGTCCGTCTGATTCCACCTTCTCTCTGTCGGCTCTCCTCCGTTTTCGGTTTTGTCTATTTAGCCTCTTTCTCTGCACCTCCAATTTGACTGCTTTGTCTCCAATTACAGTCTGCGTCTCGCTCCCATTTCCCCGCCCCATCCCAAATTACTTCGCCATCGTCTTAAAAATGTTTCCACTTCTGTGCAATTTCTATCTTATCTCTATATTGTTTCTCAGTTTATACTGATATTTCATTTACTGAGTTTGCACTCATTTTTTTCAGATTTATTTTTACATTTATTCTGAGTTATGTTAGAAGGATTTTTGTGAAACGTACACTTACATTGATAATATTCAATACAAGAAAGTTGCATTTAATTAATTTCTTTCCTTAGTATTATTATTTTGTCTAATGGCCAGATGTTTGACATCTTTCTGTCAAAGATGTTTTAGGCTTTAAACCGTATCACAAAATAAAGGTTTCATATCAGCTGGTATGAATAATGATCGATTAGTTTTTTTTTGTTTCAAATATCTGAAATGCTGCCAAAACCTTTCAGCATCAGTCTGCAAGAAATTCAGACCCATGCAGTTGTTCTGTAAATACAGTAAACAACAGCTAAGTGGTGTAAAAGAGATATAAAGTTATGTCAGCACAGGTATTGTAAAATTAATTGTAGTATTAAATAATCTGAGCCACAGGGATTATGTAGATTTAAAAAAAATAAATAATAAGTGGCCAGAGAATGGAGCCCTGAGGAACTCCACATCTGATCTTTGTGTGCTCCCATTTATAAGCATTTTTTTTGCTTATAAGAAAGCAAAAAAAATGGTCTATTAGTTAAGATCTAAATCAGTTTATCACATTAAACACTGGATACGGCCTTAAAGTCATATTAATTTTTCCAGTCTGACATTGAGTTTTTTACTTATGGTAAATCACTGGCATCCTGTAAACCAAACAGAAGTTTTATGACAAACCACTGTACAGTCATTGATCAACTGCCTATTCGGTAGTTAAAACTTATTCAGGGTCTGAAACGTGTTTACTAAGCACTAAAGCTCTTGGGAACTAAACGAATGCAGCAGTTTGTGAGTTTGTGACAAACGGTTTTTGTCAAACAATTTTAAACTCAATTTAAGTTATCCCACTGCAGAAGCACTAATGACTGAAAGCGCCGGGGACTATTTTCATAAGGCAGGTTTGTCTTATTCTCTAAATCTTTTAGGTAAAATATAAAAAAAAAAAAAGCAAAGTAATTGTTGGATAAGAGTCAGCAGGGACAATTGGTGAGGCATTTATCTGCCTGTCAGCAAAAGCAATTTAAGGTCCAGACATGGTTCAGAGGAATATAACTGCCTCCATCTTTTCTATGTTAACTGCAGGTACAGAAGTTAGCAGTGAGAGGATGAGTGATGCTGGATTCAAGATGGAGTGCAGAGAAGCTCAGGAAGTAGGAGCGAACAGAAGGATCTTACGAACAGCGGCCAAAGAGAGACGCTTAAGGCCGTCTACTGGAATGCAAAGCAGGGGAGTCCGGAACACAGAAACCAGGAGAAAAAACTGCATAGAAACTATGACAATAAAAAAATATGTATCTAAAATAATAATAATAAAAAAAAAGAACCCCACGTTCAGAAATAATTACAAACGAGAATGTGAGCAAACGTAAATTTACTAAAGTGCGTGATCAACTCAAAAGAGCACAGAACTGCAAATTAAGAGCTAGGTTGTGCGAAAGAGATCTAAAGTTATTATCAGCAGAGACACTGTGAGAGGATTGTAGTGCACCGTAATCTGAACCACAGGGATTATGGAGATTTAAAAAAGTAACGTGGCCTTAGAATGGAGCCCTGAGGAACCCCACGGGACGTTTGAGTGCTCTCATTTACAATTAGAGAACAGAGAATTTTGTCTACAAGGTCAAAGTTTACCAGTTCATCATACTTCTACATGTGCCTACAATATGAGCAAGATTATAGTTAAAACAGGATTTCAATAACATTTAAAAAAGACAAAATGATCATTTAGACAGGAGACATTTTTGACCCATTTTACGCAACTTAAGTAGGAATTACCAGGGTTACAGTGGCTACAAAATGGATTCTTGTAAACTGATAACTTCTCTTTAAAATGTTTTCAGATATGTTCACATATTGTAACATTTAACCTGCCAAATATCTAATCTGCATACCTCAAATGTATGAAAGAATTTTCGAGTTTTCTTCCCAAAATAATGGCCCACGTCGCTTTTTGCCGATTCTGTTTGTGGTGATTTTGGCCCCCGTCTCTTTCTACTACACACAGTCATTACATTTGTGAACATGTTTCTCCTTTCTATCTTTAAACTCAAGTTTCTCAGAAAATTATAATCAAGAACTATAAATTACAACCTCCTAGAGTTTCCGTTTTTTTTTTTTCTCACTTTCCTTTTATTAATCCAATTTCAACAGATGCCAGTCAGCGCAGGGAGTCGGTGCAAAACAAAATCTACTCAGCAAAGCCGTTTCTTCTTCTTTCATTGTGGCGAGGGTACAAACAGGGAAACATATGTCAACGCCCTTAAAGCAACGGCAGTAGAAATCAATCAAGAGCAATAAATTGCTCTGAATGTTCAGGTTTTTCTCACGGCCCTTTTACTACCCGCTTTCATGCACTGGATACGGCCTTTTAGTAATATAACCGTTTCCAGTCAGAGGCTCCCTGCTAGGAGAGGAGGTGATTTGCTTCCGTGCATGTGTGTGTGTGTGTGGGTGTGTGTGTGTGTGTGTGTGTGTGTGTGTGTGTGTGTGTGTGCGCTAATAAGAGGCCCTGAGACAATGACAGACACCAAGGCCTAATTAGGTTGTCATGCTGAGAGAGCAAGAGAGAGAGAGAAAAAGAGAGAGATAGGAGTGGGGAAAGAGAGAGAGAGAGCTTATTACGGAGGATAGGTGTCAGGCTATGGCAGGAATAGGTGGGAGGATGGCACAAGAGCGGGTCGAGGAGGAGGAGGAGGGAGGAAGACGACACGGATGAAGGGAAAGAGGGAACCGATCGGAGACGTGGAGAACCAAAGACTGGGAATGGGAGAAGCATTAATGGGGAAGTGTTATGTGCTTTCCAGGCACTTAGTGGCATTTTATAGCATAATGAAGTAACTAACGTCAGTTGTTAAAAAAAAAAAAAAAATGCTACGTATTATTAAGCATGACTTTGCAATTAAACGCCTTGAAATTGGGCTGCTGTCTCTTTAAGAAGCTGAAACTTCAGGAAGTAATCAACGTGGCTCACCTATAACCTTTTAACAACATTTCTTCCGGTGTTTCACTGAGAAGTAGCTCCTAGGCGTCTGCTAATTGCTTCTGGCTAGTCTGAAGGAGCTGAGTGAAGGAGTTGCTGGCGGAGAGGGAAGCTTGGAATCTTGGGAACTGCAGTTCAGAGGAGGAGCCACATCCTCCAAGGCGGAGCTCGGTCCACCAAATCATTTTGAACAGGTGTGTGGTTGCCATGGAGATCAAAGGACTCTCAAACATGATGTAAAGATCGAAACAGTCAATTTTGCAAAACACTGCTTGGGGATCTTTTGACATTAATGGAAAGATTAATCCATTACTAATGTTTCAAACAATTAAGTTAGTCTGCTAAAGTAATGCGACTAAAGGAGTTTGATTCATTTACTATATGAGCCATTGTGAATCGCATGTTTTCCACTCGGCTCTATCCAAACACCCATCACTCGCAGGTAAACAAGAAGAAAAGCTTTGTTGTCGGCTACAAAGCTGACTGCTCTACATAGGTTTCTGCCACTGCAGTTACAAACACACAGACATGTCCCTGAAGTGGCCCCACAGTGGCCATGCCAGAGCCTGTTGTCCTGCCAGCAGCCATATTGTGAATGAACAATTTGCAAAACTGGCAGGGTTTCCTCCATCTGGTAGATTAAACCCGTTTGTCACACGTTTAGAGAAAAGATTTGCTTCAGAAAGGCAGAAGAAGAAGAAAAAAAAACACTGTTTTAGAACGAATTATGGTGTGAAAACAAAAACAAAGACGTGGCCTAAGAGGTTGTTTGTTTTAATGACAAAATTACACCACTTCACATTCGACTTGATGAATTCATTTTGTAAAGCAGAAGCCTAATCTCAGACTGAAAAACTTAAGAAAAAAAAAAAAAATCAATCTTTAACTTACGTCCATATATAAACCCATTCGATTAATGAGATGGTTTAAAAGTTCATTTATAGTAGTTCACCAAGTGAAACATTACCCGGAGTAATTTTTTTTTTTTCCTGTTAGCTACACTTGCAACTAATGAAAACACAATATTTACTATAAGAACTTTATATCAGACCAATAAAAAACAATGCTGCGAATGATTAAAGAATATAATCAGATTAATCAGACTCCAGTGCTGTAACTAATCATGATTAATCACTGTGTTCAACTTTGTAAACTTCTAATTTAAATATGAACACGGTCGAAGTTCCGGCAGGAATGGAGCCCCGGCTAAGCCCCTCCTCCTGCCATGCTCCAGCCAATTATAATGAAAGCGACTATCTGACTTTTTTGAAAGCAGGTCATAAAAACTTACTCTATAAAAACTTACAGGTTTTCATGCAAAAAAAGCAGAAAACCTGTTCAGGGGAAAACTAACAGATGACTAACTCACTCTTGCCATTTTGTGTTTTTTTTGTCAAGTGTGTTATGATTTCTGTATTTCAACCAAATAAGAACAATGGCTGTCGATTTGAGTAAAAGTCACAGTATGTTTGTTGTCCCTTTTACTATTAAAATAAATTAAAATCACCTTACATTTTTCTTTCTAACATTTTAAAATATATCTTTTTTTCTGCAATCAGACAGAATTGCACCCTAACATTGTTTTTAAAAGTGCATCTGCATCAACTTAAGCTTCCTGAATTGTGATCAGGGACCGCTCAAAATCATTCTGAGGGCCGCAAATGGCCCTCGCGCCGCACTTTGAACACCCTTGGTTCCGAGTGACTTCCTCCCTCTTTAATTTTTCCCAAGAAAAATCAAAAAGGTGTCGCCGCTTTTTCTCGTTAAACGTTAGAACCGAGCAGCGAATCGGGTCACTACTGGTCCAGGAAAAGGTTTCATGGCTCCAGAACCTCCGCGTGGTTATCCCATCCCACCACCTGCATTGAGCTCAGTCTGAACCCCGAACTTGGAAAATGTCCAGGCAGAGGAGCTGTTTGAATGCCACAAGGCGTCATCAGCGATGTATCGACCTGACCCAGAGATGACCCTGAATCGCGCTTTCCTCTGAGAGTCTGGGATGGAGAGAGAGAGTTTTTCCCTCCAGGGCAGAGCAAAAGTCTTTCCCCGGCGCGCAGATACCGTACCTCAGGACGCACGTGTAGAAGCCGTTATCTTCCACTTCAGCAGATCTAAACCAGATGGAGTCGTCTTCTTTGCTCAGCCTGTGACCGGAGAAGATGATGGGCTCCTGCAGGAGACATTGCAAAAGGATAACAAGAAGCTGAATTTTCAGGAAAAAATATATATATATTTTTAACCTGATGAAACCTGAAGAAGATTACTACGTAAATTAGATGAAAAAAGAAAAAGGTTTAACTTGGACTGTTTTACTTTATTTGAGATGTGACTCATCCAAAGAACAGCTGCTGTAGGTTTCAAGTTATTTTCTGAGTGAGAGTCAATCAGTTGTCCCAGCATGAAACACAAACCTAGCTGAAGAAATGACTGTTGCAGCTTCAGCTGAAGGGCAATTAATGTTACAGCAAGTACATGAATGTATAAAAATGTGACTTACAGTACCTATGACAGATTTTTTTCACCTACAGAACTCTGCAAAAGAATTTATACATCTTAAAAGTTTGACACTTTTGGCATGCCATATGGAAATTTATGCAAATTCAAATTCAGAATTCAGAAATGAGGCAAACACATGAATTTCACACATTTTTAGCAGTACAAATCTGAAAGGTGCAGCTTGCATTTACATTTAGCAACTTTGAGCTAATACTTTTTAGAATCAGCTGTTTTTGCCATATTTGAAGCAAAAAATTTATTCTATAGAATGTCAACGGAAATGCCAAAATAAACAAATAAATAAATCTGCAGTAAATATGTACAGACTTGTTTAACTCCCAAACAAGTTTGAAAAAAAAAGTCTATAAAGGTTTTCACTTATGTAAATTTCTTCACGGGAATTAGAATTTCAAATTTATCTTTAGTTTTTACAACAAAGAACTTCAAATTACAAAGAGAGAGAGAATGAATATATTGTTTTTATAAAGTATTGGGGGAAAGCACATAACACTTTGGCTTAATGTTAAAAAGGGTACTAGGGTGAGTATCAATACTGCATCTAAAGTCAACAAAAAACAGCACTTTATTACTTTTACATTTACATTGATTAAATTGTATTTAATATTTGAAACGTAGTGTTTGAGATTTAATGTTTTGTTTTATCCCATTCATGTGAAAGAGCCAAAATCGACTAGAAACCTGTGATATGTCACGAAAAACATCGCAACCGAACACATTTTAGTTGTGAGTTGAATAAATGTGAGGTATGAAAACTTCTGCAAACGCACTTTTAGTTATTTTCTCACCGTCTTTTGGGCCTCCAGTTCTGAACGGGGCTGCCTTACCTCCGCATCTCCTTTGTTCTTGTACCAGATGAGACGCAGCTTGGCGTTGGTGGCCATGGTGTAGTTGGTTCGTATGTAGCTGTAGAACAAGGCACATTTGACCCGAACGGGCTCGCCGGCCAGGACGTGGTACTCCCTCAGATCCACCGACCAGTCTATGCATCCGTCCACTGGCGGGGAGAGAAGGCAAAAGGGGTGAGACCGGGAGTCTGAACGTGCGCACCGTTCGCACTTGCCCGACAACTTTGCTCCCTCAAAGTCTCTGAAAGCAAACAGGAGTAGTCATCAAAAATACCCGCATGAGTTGGAGAAAAACAAACTGTATGGAAAATGAAAGGTGCCGGAAGGAAATAAGAGGATGTAAGGAAACAAAAGGAAAAGACAAATGCATGTGACGGGAAATATTGTCTCTTTGAAAATGGTTTGCGGTATTGTGTTTCAATCTAGAAGCAATCAACAACTGAAAATAGCTTTTCAAAGTCTTTGTATATGTATGTATGTGTGTGTGTGTGTGTGTTAACATAGTTAACATCTCAGAATAAAGCTTGAACCCATGCATCATATGACGTGAGGAGGTCTATAAACATTCAGTTCTGAAAGAAGAAGGGCAAAAGCAGAGATGAAAAGAGGAATGTATGCAGCAGTGGGTAAGATGAGGTCAACTGGAAGGGGGGTAAAAAAAAACAACAAATTGTAGACAGAAGACATGGGGAAGGAAGAAGCTGAGATGTAAAGGTCAACGCTGAAAATGACAGGGCGATTCCCTAAATGGACTTCCCGCGTTCCCTCGTCTACTCTTTCCTTCTAGGTTTTTCTTCTTCTCTCTTCTAATCTTTTGTTTTCCCGCCCCCTCCAGCTTCTTCTTTTGTCCCTTTGTGCTATGCAGTTTAGAGGGATGTACTACTTCATCCAGGGTTCCTACACATCACTCTGCCAAAATGTTCATTTAAAAAATAGAAAAAAAAGAAAGAAGATTTAGTTCCCAGGCCTTCAATTACCATGTAGAAATTTATTAGATTGGTACGAACGTAGGTAGGTAGATTGGAACCTACGAGTAGAGCAGTAGGTATGAAGGAAGGTTGGTATGTTAGTTGGTTGATAAGTAGGGAGAAAGACAGAAAAGTAGGAAGGTAGGAAGGAAAGCTGATAGATAGGAAGGTTGGAAGGTAAGTAGGTACATAGGTAGGTAGGAAGGAGTTTTGGAAAGTAGGTTATAAAGTAGGTAGGAAGATAAGTGAGGATTGGTAGGTATGTAGGAAGGAAGGTAAGAAGTTAAGGTGGAATTTACAACAGTAGGTAGGCAGGAAGGTTAACCTTTTGTTGGCCTTGTTGAAAAGTTCAGTCTGACATAGGAAAGCAACCAGTTAAATGGATTTTATCAATTGACCAAGGATTGTGTTACCAGCCAGCAGCATCACTGGTGCACAACCTTTACACTCTTTAGACGTTAAAGGTAAGGAAGCATGCTATCAGGTATTTTTTTATGTTAATCTAAAAACATTAAAAACACACATTTCTATCAAGAAAAGACAACAGAAGATATCTGACTCCACACTCCCTCAGCTGCACTTCCTCACCGCTCCGTTAAGATTTTGGACGCAGATCCTCGTTTGATGGCAGCGTAAACGTCTTTTATCACTCTGTGAAATGTGGCATGCCTAATCTGCGACGACTTGGGTCGTCGTCAAAGATTTAAAGGCTTCATTTCCATTAGTTTACTGTAGGAATTTACAACCGCACACTTAATTGCTAACATTTATAGATCGAGCAGCAGACATTTAAGTCACAGCGGTGACAGGAGAGATTTAGCGCCGCGGCGCGCGCAGGGAGATTTATAGCACGCAAAGTCACTCCCTCGCCCTCGCAAATTAGCGCTCACCCGTGCTCTACACACACTAACGCACGCAGGAATGATTTAATAACCGACACGGCCGACAGATAGTCGGACGTCACCTTTAAAAACTCGCCCGGGTTGCGTCCGTTGCGGCAGGAGTTGGCGGTATGCTAGCGTTAGCGTGAGTTAGCCTCTGGTTGGCGTTTTGGATGTGCGAGTGAGAGCCGTTGATCTGTAGGCTGTGTTTCAGCATTTGACACACACATTCAGATGACCTCGGAGCATCATATTAATAGCAAATCACATCAGTTTGCTCTACTGGACTAATCCCTATTGTTTCTGGACATTGCTTAACACAGGTCAGAGATAACAGTACACGCACACCAACAAAGCAGTGTGCCTGCAACAAGAAAAAAAAAACTAAAACATGACCCGAAATAGCCGCAACAACAAATAGCCAATAATTCATTTATCTTCGTCTCTACAAGCACTCATCCATGCCAGTTTCTGTGTGTGTGAGTGCACCACGAGGCGTGCGCGTGTGTGCGCGCGCGCGCGTGAGCAGACATATTAGGGATGTGGGCGAGGTGTGAACATGTGCAGATATATCGTTCCCGTCGGCTCTATCTGCATATGAATGCTCCCCGGACAGCAGAATGGAAATAACCCCGGATGAATGGCGAAAACTTTCCAGAGACTGAGAAAGTCGAGGGAGTTTTTTTTTTGTTTTTGACCAAAGGGCGCACAGAGCCACACACCCAAAACGCTTTTACTTTACCAACGCACGCATCACCCTGTATGTGATTATTACAGGTAAATGATGACGTCAGAAAAACCTCAGGAATGGAGGGAAGATTCAAAAAAATTTGAAAAAAAATAATATTTTCCAATAAAATCAAATCTGATTTTCTTAGAGGGATATGACAGTATTAATTAAAGGATTTATATTTATTTGTGCCATCTCAGCTTAAGTGCTTTATCAACTAACCCTCCACCACAAAAAAAAACACTCAAATTTATTCAAATTTTTGAGCTGTTTGGTTTTTCTTATTCCCCCCCAACTGCAGACGACATCTATTCAAACGCTCTTACCCAAAATAACAAACATAGCTCACACACGGGATTCAAGGGACCGCGCGGTGTGACCGGTGGCGCAGGTCACAGCAGTTTCAGTCCGAGGCCCGTCATTCAAACGTAAAGTCCTTCAGAGCCTCGAGTCTGTCTGCACGCCTCCGACAATCCTCTGCAATACAGCTACAGCTGCTGCCATAATAATAGCTTGACCTGACCCACCCACACACACACACAGACGCAAACACACACACACAGCACAGAGGTAATGATCCAGACACTCACCAGACATGGACACACAAGTCTATCACCACTGCAGGACTATCTACACCTTGGGAAAAAGGGAGGCAGAAGGAGGAAAAAAAAAAAAAAGGAAAAGAGGTTTAGGGAGAGAAAGAGTTGCAGGCGTTTTGGCCAGTGGTTTGATGTTCAATCTAGGAGCACTTCTTTTTTCCTTTTTTTTTTAACACATTTTACGAGAATAGGCTTTAGCTCAGATAGACCTTTTTATATACGTCTGCAGGACATGCGGTGTTTGTGTGTGAAGTCAGGAGATTCATGATAGAGTGTTTGCTATTTTCAAAATCACTCCATTAAAATAAGTTCCACCCTTACAAAAGGAAGTAAACTCACACTATGCTAAGCTTAGCTAAACACTCCCCCCACCACACACACACACACACACACACACACACACACACACAGAACCAATCTATTTTGCGAGCTGTATGAATATGGTAATGCATGTGAGGGGTTACGGCCTTCGTTCACTGGAATAGAGTAACAACAGCATCTATCAGCAAACATGGCTCGTAGCAACGCGACACACACACACACACACACACACGCCCCATCCACACTAAAATGCTCGACCTCATATTAACGCACACATACATCAGGGCTGAATAAATGGAGTTGACCACAATCTGCCCTCTGTCTAATGCTACCAAACCGAGTGAAATTTATTCATTCTCATAAGAGCAGTGACACACACGCACACATTCAGCTTTGTTTTTCTAAACACAGTTGCTGTAACTCGAATTTCTTCAAAGGGAAAATACTGTTTGTGATCTTCAACCTTTTGTCAATGAAACTTTGAGCCATACACTACTATTTAGTGCAGTTTGGTACACTGTTTTATGTTCAGGTGAGCATTACCACCACCAATTGGACTTTCACTGGGCAGACGAGATGAAACCCCAATGCCTAATGTTGCATCGTCGTAGTGCGATGTCAAATGTAAGAAGTGGGTATGGTTGGTTTGAGCCGCTTTATCAATGGAAACACACAAAATGGCGTGCCAAAACGTAGCGACCCGCGCCAGTGGAAACATGGCACTAGGCGCAGATAGAAGATGTTACATATCCAAGTTTTCTTTCTTAGCTCGTTTATTGTCATAAAATAACGTCGTTGATAGCCATCTTTTCTGCCAAGAAAAGATGGCTATCAAGATCTGAAAACAATCTAAATGTTAAATCACACATACAGTAAAAAAAAAAAAAAGTTACAATAAAAGGAAGTTTTTCACCAGTCACAAGTTTTTGTTTTTACTGTGTTTTGTCACACGCGTTTCTGATAAACAGTTTTTTATTCACACTAAAACAACTACAAGCTGCAATTTTTAAGAAATTATTTCAATCATTAAGGCAAAAAAAATGTACCCAAATAACATCTTAAAACTCTTCAACCAAAAGTTCCTGCTAAATGGAAACAAATAGTACTTCACCCCCAAAACTCTTTTTTGGGGTAATTTTGTACATCTCTGTTTTTATATGGGTAAAGGAAGGAGGGTAAAAATATGAAAGGATTGTGTGTTGGAAAAGGTTTTCAAGTGGCCTAGTCAAATTCCTGATTTCCAAATAAATTAAGCTGCTATTCCATCACCCTAATCCCACAACTGTCAACGAACATTAAAAAAAAAAAAGAAAATCTGCATAGAAGACAGGGCCAAAATTCCCCCACAGCAATTTAAAAGCTCATTGCCAGTTATGAACTCTTGATGGCAGCTCTTGCTGCCAACGATAGAAAAATGAAGCTTAAGGGGGAAATTACTTTTTCACATAGGGCAGCGTTGGTTTGGTTAGCTTTTCTCCTTTAATAAGTGAAATCATTATTTGAAAACGGCATTTTCTATTCCGCCAGATTACCTTTTGACATTAAATTCGTTTGATGGTCTGAAGCAGGGGCTGCACGAGTCCCGGCCTCAAGGGGAAACTTTCCCGGATCCATTAGATGCATCTTATTACCAACACACCTGAATCAAACGGCCTAATCCCCTCATCAGCGGGTCATTCGGCTCGGCTGAAGCCCGGTGGGGAGCTGTTCGTTTGATTCTGGTGTGTTGGAGAAGGGGCCCGTCTGAAGTCACATCTGGGGCTGGACAAATTCCCTGTGAATAAATGTTATACTTCAGAAACTTCATTTCACTTCGCATGTACAGTCCCTCGACTTAAGGAAACTTTTAATTAATTTCCGACGCGAGCCGACGTTTCAAGGGGCTCGAGTCCGATAATAAAAAAGGAAGTTTTGCGCGTCAGCCACAGAGCCAAAAGAGGAACAATACCCAATTTAAACTTGATTTCGACGACCAGTGCTTTAATAAAGATAGCCAGAATGCATCTAGAGATAGTGAGGACTGGCTTGTGGGCAGAATTTATTACGTTTAAAGGCCATCTGTACCGTTTCACCACATTCTGTCCAGAAGGAAGCACAGCCAGCAAGAGAATCGAGGAGAAATGTCTGCACAAGTCGCTTCTGTGGAGAAAGACAAGACTCTCCGGTGTATAAGGAAGGAAGTTGTGTATGATATTCAGTTCAGTACACCAAAAGAACACATTGATAAAAAAGACAAAAAAAGACATAAACCCAGGATCATATGATTTATATTGAACTCATCTCGCCTGAGAGGAGCTGCAGCAAGAGTGCGATTTGTCTCACTAATCAGATTTGTGTTAATTCATCGTGCTTTAAGCCAGGTAACAAATGTTGACACATTCCAGCAGTATGAGCTGAGCAATACGTAGAGAACAGATTGGAGGAGGACATTCACCTTTGATATTCTCTGCTTTTATGATTTTATGTGATTTTGTGCATACAAACTCAGCTCTCTCAGCTACGTCACCTTTTCCTTTCTGTCGCAGCCCATTGCCCTGCCACTATGGAGATTTGGTCAAACCGGTTTTGCACATCAAGATTACGAATCTCCCCAAGCGGCCGGGTGCGGCAGAACGTGTCGATAAATCCACATCTAAAACTGTTTACATATCACAGGTGTTTGATGTCCACCTTCAAATCTTGCATTCAGGATGAAATGGTTCAGTTCTGGTCTCATCTGACCAGAGCTGTAAAGTATTGAGCAGTGCTCCTGTATTCTGGTCCGGTGCATCTAATACTTCCATTTCGGAGCTTTAAAGCTGCCCGTGGGAAGACATTTAAAGAATATTGTAGCTATATTTTTCTGACTTCGGTGTTTTTATAATGCAGCGTCCGCCTGAGGTGTGAGGTGATGAAACACAAATTTTATAACTGGAGCATAGACTTGAGATTTGCAGGACTTTCAAACCAAGAACATTTTATATTTGCAGAAAGGTGTCCGTTCCATCTAAAACAAAACAAAACAAAACAAAAAAGAAAACGAAAGAAAAAGAAATAAGATTTTGTTGCACAACCGCCTTGGATTTTCCTCCTCTGTAACCAAACACTCAGAATGCCCTGGAACAGAGTGCGGCTATCATAAAGAGGAAGAAAATGTGATTTGATTGGTCACGGAGCAGGCCAGGGCTCAGCACCGTTTCCAGCTGAGTTATAGGATTGCCACAGGCCTCTTGACACCGCCCGAGGAAAGTCATAAGGAAAGAAGCTGAGTGTATTACATTTTAAATGTGTCTTTAAAACGGTGTTGCCTTTTAATCGGGCACACGAGCTTCCCTTTTCCGCTTCCTGACCCATCAGCAAGGGGATAAAAATGAGCCGATAATGATCACGAGGAGAGGAGGAGGAGTGGGAACCAGAGAAAATGGGAAGACACAACAGTGTTACTATTGCTTAATGAAAAGTAATGAGGCCCATTTTCCTCGAGAACAGAACACATTGGCCTCCGTATACCGGAGAGGTGGATCTGAAGGGATGAAGTGACAAGGAGGAGGGCGAAACACGAGCCAACGGATGTAAAAGGAAAACAAACATTAAAGATGTTAATGATTCCGACTCCTCGTTCCTCGACGTTGCGGTCCAGAGGTTAAGGGGAGATGGAGGGTTTATGAAAATTGGAGCGATGCCTCATCAATAAGTCACTGTCAAATTACACGTGGTACCTTGGTATAACCACCCTAATGAATTAGATTAGTGTGGTGGTGACTGATGAGCCGGTGTTTTGAGAAAGTAAATGTTTCACTTTAAACTACGCAACTACCTTTTTCACACAGAAAAATAGAAAAAAATAACATTAAAGGTGCAGTACGCAACTTTCATTTAAAAAAAAAAAAAGTTCGTATCGGAATGTGTCATATTATACATGTCGTGACAGTATAATATGAAAGTTGTGAAAAGATTGATCTTCTTCATCTTTTCCCTGAGCTACTATTGCTATATGACAAAATGCATCGCTCCCAGCCAAAAGCAACCAATCAGAGTATGGAGGAGGGGCTTAGTGCTGTCAATAAACTTTGTGTACCCACTGCTCACTCAGTGCGCTGATAGTGAAGACACAACTCACCGTTGCAGGAAAACCCTTTATTCTCAAGTCTCCCCTGTCAGGAAGAAGCTGTGGCGTAGCAAAGAGGAATCAGAGGGTGATTGGCAGCGCTAAGACCCGCCTCCTATCTCTCATTGGTTGTTACAACAAATATGCAAAAAGATAATCTGGCCAGATGTTTTTTGAAGCAAACAAGTTCAAACAGCCAAAGATGACAATAATCCTTGTCAAATATGACTTTAATTAGAGGGTCAGATATCTTTGTTGTTAAGACGCGTCATCTGTAGGCCAAATTATCAGCCTATGCCCGTTTAGAGCCACCATTTTGGTAGTGGATCACCCATTAGTCCTAACACAATGTTAAGAACAAACTTTCCAAAAGATTACAGATTTTGATTTCAGTTACTCAGTTGTTGATTTCTCAAGCATTGTGTAATAAAACAGAGTTTTATTTTCCTTTCTGCTTGTATTATGAACTGGTTGTTTGAACATCTGTGTTCTCAGTTAACTTTTAAAGCTAATATGGTCTCAATCCTAACTCCTTGAACTAAACATTGGTTCTTAAACATACTTGTTGAACCAATTGTGATGTTAAAGCATTGCTTTTTCGTTGAAGTTGTTGTTTATTGGTTTAAACGTTTTTAGTTTGTTTTCCTGGTAGTTTATTAGTTTCCTTTAGTCAGTCCATTTTTACTCATCGCATTAGTTGAATAAAGAGCTTCTTGGCTAAAGTATTTTAACAGGAAGTTAAATTATCATGTGACTAAATTCTTGTAATTTGGAGATAATTTGTTTATTCTGTAGGTATGTGCAGAATTTGCAGTTTGAATTCACCGCTATTGTTCTGTAGTACCACGCTTTATTCACTTTATTCACAAAACTGTCAGACTAGACTACATGTTCTTCGGCTAATAATTCCTAACACTCAGGTGGGGCCCTAAATGTGTAATTTGGATTAAAATGATTAAGTTTCTTAATATTTCCCCCCACACTTAATAGTTATTCATCGCTAAACCGAAAATATTACTGCGAGATGAATAACTCGGAACCAAAATGAAATAAACATCCTCATCCTCTGCTTCGTGCTTCGCCATTTTCGCCACATTTGTTCTCGGCTTAATCAGCGCACCGCGTTGGTGCAACAGCAGCCCACTTTCCTCCCCCCTTGTTGATCATTAAAATCCTATCTAATCTGGCTGGGCTGGCCGGTTCATAAGCACAGGAGGGATGATGTATTTTATGTTTATGGAGATAACGACTTTTCTTTTTATTGCTTGTTGATGTCCCCTGGTGCTTTATCTCAGGGGTAATGAAATGTCCCGAGCGACTTTATCATGATGAGATGTAATGTGTTTAAAGTAGCAGAAAAAGGTGGTGTGACTTCGTTCATTTCAATAAGGAGAGGAGGATAAATCCTCTTTTATTTTTTCGCTCAAAAACATACAATATATTTATAGGCTGTTTAATATCTCAGTAGTTTTTTTTAAACCAACTTTACCAGAGGAATAACAATACGTCTAGTTAATAAGGTACACAAGGTCAACATGAGATAAAACCGATGCTATACTTGGATACGGGATCCTTTATTTTAAAAAAAAAATAATAAAGATGCAAAGTTACATCATTTTAATTCACCTTTTAATCACGCAGGAAATTAATATTGTGGTTTTTGGCCGCGACTCGATTAGATTTGATCCTACGGCAAACAAACAAACAAAAAAAACAGCGTTTGTGTTTCAGAAATAATACAAAGGCGTTGAACGTTCGCTCTGAATGCAGCTGCATGCAGACTTGGCTGTAAGCGCTTTGGGGATAAACATACAGCAGAACCCACTGCTCCTTATTACCTGTGTTTCAACTGACCATATAGTTGCAAAATTTGAGATTTCAAGAAGAAATTTGTTAAAGTGAATAAGGTCAATTTTAAAGAAACTCCCATTTTTTGATAAAACATTTTGGCACTAGGATGACTTTTTTTTTTTTGGTCGTATCAAAATTGGTTTATTTAGCAAAACCTCTTTTTTTTTTTTTTTTTTTTGCATCAGAAGAGTCACATGATCAACAACCAGATATTGTCACTGGCGCCAATCACAAAGAAAATGACAGGAAATAGTTGGAGGAAGATGGCGCAGCAGGTTTTTATTTTAATGACTTGTCATGTGAACAAACGTATTCATGGGTGATTTTAATCGCGTTTCTTATTGGATGGAAACACTGCAACTGCGGAATTGTGTTTTTTCGACATTAGTGGCCACATTTGTCATGGATACACAGCTAGTGAAAGAGGGAACCATACCTTCAAGTAAAGTCTCCAATAAGACCAGCAAATGTCACGAGATTAGCTGTTTACGTTAGACGTCACCAGAATTTTGAATAATTACAAACAAACCACAGCAAAGTCAATTAGATGCCAAAATTTCTGCAGAATATGTTTGAACAAAGCAGCTGTGCAAACTGTCAAAAATAAAGTCACATAGAAAGTGAATAAAAAAGGCTTATAACTTCCTTAACACATAAATTTCAATGTCTTTGTGACATTCTATGCAGATGACGACGTAGTAAGAGTAAAAAAAGTGCCCAAAAATAAAATAATAACAATAAAAAAACTCAGGTTTGAAACACAATAAAACTTTCTTTATGATGAACCTTTCTTTGCTTTCAAATAAACTTTCAACCTTGACACTCAAAAATATGTATTGGCAACAAAAACATTGTCAATTCTTACAGCACCAGACAGATGGATGAGGTTATTTATATAATCTACCCTCAGATCATTGCTTTCTCTAATTTGCTCACAGTACCATTACAGTGTTTTGTTTTTGTTTTGTTTTGGGTTTTTTTTAGAAATACTCACTGTTTTTTCTTTCACATAATTTTTCTATTGTCCAAAAATAATAGAAAAAATTGGTAGTTAAAATGTTATCTTAAAACCCCCCACAAAGATCAGTGATTCAGTCCTTTTGAGAGAAAAAAAAAACACTGAAATTGATATTTTGAGATACAGAACTTAAATAAATATCTCCTAAGAGTTGAAACTTTTACAGCCTACCAGTAAAATCACAACATGAATACAATTAACTTTGACAGAACATTGTACCGTAACCAGAAGAGAACATATTTAAAGCTCTCAAAAAAAAAACATTGTTCCGTGTCAAATTGCTTATTCGTCTTGTATTTATATACACCCTCACACACTCATGCACGCACACGCCCACACACACCCCTCCTGTTCCATCCATTTGTCACCGTGGCGATGGAGCGTGCCGCAGAGTCACTCCTGCATTTGTCAGTTCTTCGGCCTGTAACGCACACACCCACACGCCGTAGTCCCCTCTGCTTTCCTCCTGCCTGTCATTAATAAAGAGAAGTAGCAGCACACCTGTTCAATGACAGCACCCTACAGAGACTGGGGGGGGGGGGCAGGCAGGCAAAGGTGCGACTGCATTTTATAGGAAGTGAAAAGAGATGTACTGCTACTAAAAGAAATACAGAGTGAAGAAGTAGTGTGCAAAAAAAAAAGAAGGGAAAAGAAAAAAAGAAACTTTCTGGAGTTGTCTGTAGATTGAGAGAGTAAGGATTTGTGGACAGCGGTTCTCTGAGCTGCAGCTCTGAGTTCTCAAATCTAATTTGAAAAAAACAACAACAAAAAAAATGCTAAAAGCTGCTCTGACATGTAAACATTAACTGCATTACTGTGTGTGTGTATATGTGCCAGTGATGAAGTCGGTCTTTTTATTATTGCATTGAACATTCATTTTTGTAGCCCATCAAAGAACTGCAGATGCTGATTAGCTCATGCTATAACGTGGTACAGCGAATCAAATGGTGACATTTATATTGAGTTGTACATTGTCCCTTTTTGAATAAAGTTTTTTTTTTTTAACTTTTGCTACATTTTTGCATTAGATTTACAAAGCAGATCATACTAATAACATGCAGGAGAAATGAGCATCTTGCTCATGTTTGAACCAAGCCTATGATTCCTATGGATGCCCTAAAGGGACACTGAAAAAAACCAAAAAAACGTTCTAGTGCGAGATAATGCATGTTGCCCATAAGAAAGTACATTCTCAAAATGCGTTTCTCCCTCCATTGTTTATGTTTCTGTCGCTGCTGATACTGTCGCATAGACTCTCCCCAAGCCGCGGAGAGGAAATAAAATTTAATTACGAAAGAAAATAGTAACGCAAAGTGGTTTCGATAAGTAACTGTAGTCTGACTACTGGATTTGACATATCAACACGTTAGATTACTCCTTACTGAAAAAAGTGGTCCGACGTCACTGCTGACACGTCATATGAACAGATCAAATTACTGCGAACTGATGAAAAACATCAAGAAATATTAGCTGCGTCTTCATCATTTCACCGCATTGCGGAAACTTTCATCCCCTCACCATCCGGGGCTCCACTTCTGTTAGACGCGGCGTCATGCTCAAAGTAACAATTACAAGGCGGTAAAGTTTAAATCCTGTGAACGCATGTTTGACTACAGATTCATTCCACTGACGGAGATATAATCTGAAGACTCAGCTAAAATGGAAGCAGATACAGTGCAATTTTACTTTGGAAGAGAGACCAGACAGACCCAAAAGAAACAAATTTTTTTTTTTAAAAACCTAAAACCAAACCGTTGTAGTACAGCAGTTTGTTTCACCAGAAACGGTTTCGCTCCCGTCTCTACCACTCAGCTCTTCTTTCAGTCTCCTACGATCTCTTTCATCCCACCTTCACCTGTCTCCATGCACATCCTCTTCTTCCCTAACCGTCGTTCTGCTGAATATTTTAAATGAACCACAGTGGAATTGCACAGTTCCACAATAAAAATAAAAAGTGCTGAACAGCAGGAGAAACAGGCTCTGATCAAGTCTTAATTTGATGCAAACTTACAGCACTTGTCAGCTGTCAATGCTGCTTAAAGCACATTCAATCAAACTCTAAAGGACAGGCCAGAAAACTCCTAAAAGTATAGTCTAACTTACCAGATAGGGAAGACGATGCGAAGCAGCAATCTGTAAAAAGGGCATTTTCTGGGTTTTGTGTTTTCATTTGGATAAATGTGCAAAGGGATGCAAGCCGAGTTGTTCTTGATGTGTGACAATGCAGGGCTTTGCAAAAGTAAAGCGAAACGTGCTCAGACGTTTTCAGATTTCGCTGCATCTCATCAGCAAACAGTGGATTTTATTGATATTTCATATGTGGCAGACCAACACTAAGCAGAGGATTAATATGACGTGGAAGGTTAAAGTGGAGTTTAACTGGGTTTCGTTTGTACTTTATTTTAATTACATAAAATGTAAAGAGTTCTTGTAACCACTCCGATTATTGTAAGCGTGTGACTTTAAAGGGGCGGTTTTATCTGTTCTCCAGCCACACAGTGTCATTAACAGAATCAAATAACTATGCCAACTTCAGTTGTTATACAAAGAAAATGCTACATATATCAAATATGATTTAAAAGAAATTTGGCTTCATAATTCAATACTTTGAAATCAGGCCTCTGTCTCTTTAAGAAGCTCCTGCTCTTTCATCAACTCCGCCTACAGGAAGTCAACACGACATGGCTCTTCTACTAACCCTTTAACATTTTTACCAACATGTTTGCTAAATGCTGTAAGACGAGGACCGCGTTTTGAAGGCGGGGCTACATCCAAGGCGTTTTGCACAGCTGAACGGTTGCCATGGCAGATTAAAGGATTTCCCAAAAATGCATTAAAGAATCAAAGCAACAGCCCAGGCATGTTTCTGATAAGGGAATAACTTTATAACATGATGTAAAGCTCAAAAAGGTTGATTTCACATAATACTGTCCCTTTAAGATCAGTAGCCTCTCCTCGTTTTCTTCTTTGGTGGTCTTGTTTTGTTCAATTGTTTCATAGCACTGATTCTGGTGCTTAATTCGGGAAAACCGTTTCCTCCCACAGTTACGAGAGAAAGCTAAAAACAACAATATTGTGTTTTTCAGTCTGACTTAGAATGCAAGAAGCACCGCGGCAGAAATTCGGACTCCGCGCTCCGAAATGTTGTTCTCTAAAGGTTAGGATTCAGGTTAAATGCTACTACATAAGTGGAGCTATGTTGACAGGAGCAGGTATGCACACACAACATGGATACCGAGAAACAACCAAAACCTGGCAGACCTCAGCCAGGAGTGGGATTACTCTGCCAATCCCTCTGAAGTCTGGGCTTACTGGGAGGGGAAAGCGTGCCCCCTAACCTGGCAACCTTACCGAAGTCCGGTCACCTTGACAACCCGCTGCTACGCCCACAGTTACTCCTGATACACACACTGCTGACAGTCTATTTATATTCTGCTCCTTCATAGGTAAAAATGAGGTTTCTACAGTTTTGCATGAAATTCCTTGTAAATACCAGCGACTGGTTACAGTTTTTTAAGACAAAGTCTAGATTCCCGTCAAGTTTCAAAGTATAAAAGAATTTTTAAATGAAAAATAGAGACAATAGTTTACAGACTCTTCTCTCCATTACATTCCCCTGAATCTGACTTTTCTAAAAACATAAATTGCTCAAAAATGAGGAGTTAATCGATTTTCAGATTAATTACACATAATAGATATAATGGGGGCTGAGAACAGCTGTGCCTGCTGTGGCTCATTCTGATGGAGTTTTCTCGAGATTATGAGACGATTTCTTGATATTCACAAAAATATTTTTTTCCCCACAAGAACTGTTTAAAAAAACAAACAAACAAAAACAACAAATAACAACCGTTCGTTAAAATGACAACAATAATTTTTTATTTTCTTCAAATGGGGAATTATACGTCATTGTATTGCTTGGCTCCTGGAGATGAATGGGTGTCGCCACAAGGGGGCGCCTATTCCCTTTTTGCATGGTTGTGCTGTTGTACAGAGTGAGAACTCTTCTACCGTGTGGTTGTAGAGATGATCGGTGATGATGAGGCGCAGGGCGGTTACCTATCGTTACTTTTCTCATGCATGAGCTCATAATGTTAGCACCGTGGAGATCCAGCTTTACATGGACGAAGTAAAATAAACTGAAAGAGCGGAATACTACAACAGTGCGTCCTGCTGTTTTGGATTAGCATGGCTAACCACCACTGCTAACTCCTCCAACCTCGCACCGTCACACAGAGATGCCTCTTAATGTAAATCTCATGACAAACAGTCGCTTTCTTGTTGTCTGCGGATCAGTTGAGTAACACATCATAACATATGAACCACTAGAGTCAGCCAATTTAGCTTTTCGTATCCGTTAATCGATTGCTAAACTCGTCAGTGATAAATTCTGTTTTCAGCCCGTCTCCTCGTCGCGTCTCTTTCTTCTCGCCAGACACAGTCTTCCCCCCGCTCGGCTCATTTATCCCACGGTTAGATAAAAAAAAAAACCAACAACAACAAATAACTATAAATAGCTCTCATGCTGTCACAACATTGTTCTTGTGTGAGGCGCGAGGCAAACGTTGGTCGTTAACGAGACGCAGGGAATCGACAAACATTTAATACCTCACGCGCTCGTTTGTCCACACAAACACTTGACGCAATTAATATGACAAGTGATTCAATTATAAGAGCTGGATGAGGAAGGCGGTGGAAAAACAGGGCTTCATCGTGTGCACCAGAAACCTTAAGGGTAGTTGAATATTAAAGTACTTAAAGAAATATTGTTAGAAATATGGCTAATTCAGTTTTTCTTTTGCTAGCCAAGAATATCTGTCATGTTTCAAAAGCTGTTAAAATCATATAATTTCCAACTGATCCCCCAGAAAACGAGGCAAAACATAATTTTACAAAACAGGATATGCTTGTCATGAAAAAATAAATAAATAAATAAAAAACCCTCCAAATTGACTTTTAAAAACTACAAATCAACTTTAAAGCAGCAGTAAAGTGATTTCTTTTCTCGCTGTTCATGTTTTGAGTCTGTGGATCTTAATTGAATTATGCATGGAGCGCATACACCTGCTCTTCCCCTTCCTCCTCCTCTTCCTCCACGAACAGGAAGTAGTGGCCTAATTACTCCAGAGTCCCAGAGGACGTTCAGACCAGTTTACACTCATCACAAGAAATTACAGTCACCTCCCTCTCTGCTGCCACATCCACTCCTCTTCGTCTCTCGCTCTCTCCCAGCTTTTATTTCAGCGCCGTTATCCTTTGAAACGTTTCGCTGGGCCTCTGTCAAGTCAGTCAGGCTGTTTGCACACGTGAAGTTATGGACACATCGTTAACCTTTATGTTCTGCCTTAATAGTTTTGCGTTTTTCATTGTAGTTTAGTTTGTTTTGTTTGTCCAGTTGAGTTGGTTTCAGTTCATCTTTAGAGCGTGTTTTCTACTTCATCAAATGTTGTTTACTTTTACTTTAGTATTTATTAGTTGTAGAGCAGTTTTAGTTTGGCCACACTTTGGTTCATTTTTAGGTGCAGGATTCAAAAAGTGTTGCATTGCGATTATGTTTTCACAACGATCGGGCGATGAATATGCAACCGATTGGTTCATTTGTTGTTGAACAACCAACTGACTGGCATTTTTATCGCAACCTTTGCCGCCGCCATTTTGCAATCCCGTAATTTGCAGACTCCCGACGTTATCTGCTTTTGTGGGCGGGGGGAGGAAAAGTTTTCCCATCAGTTCCATTGTGTTCATGAATAGGTTTATAAATACAAAAACAAAGGATGTTTTATCTAAAATGTCAGTAAATTTTAGTTCCATAAATGCATGGCGCGTAGTGCAAGTTTTTCCCCATTAAGTACCGTTTTTATTTATTTCAGTTAGCGAAAAGGTTTTCGCACTTTCAGCTTTTATTTTGTTGGTTTTAACTATAATAACCTTGATCCAAGGTTTACCTCAAATGAATCATCCTTTGAAGAAAATCCACAGATTAAATTATATGTTAGCTATGATACTCCAGAGACCCTGACATAAAAGTCATCAAACATTCACTTCCAGTAGGATTTATCTGTCTCACTCTCTGACTTATGAACACATCAGAGCAGAAATGTCCAAACTTTTTGTCTCGTCAGCTCAGAAGAACTCGCAGGCCAGAAAAATATCACTTTTAAAAACCTAAATTCTTCAAAAAGGCGATTTTTTTTTTTTTACCTACTCAACAATAAAGTAATCGTGAACTACTTTACTTAAACAAATAATTAGATTATTTGTTTTTATTGTAGATCTAAAACTTCAAATGTGTTTTTTTTTTTTCCTTTGTTAAACAAAAAACCTCCAGATTGCTTAATATTTCAGACTCGCTTGAAGAAAACTGCAAAAATATCTTGTCTGTTCTCAGCAATAAAAACAGGATCTAGGTCAGTCTGGCTGTATGCAGCCAAGTTTTAGTACAGCAATTAAAAGCAGATTTGGCTGCACCAAGATTAACTTTAGACTACGAGCACGAGTAGGAGCGGTCCTGGTTGCCATGACAACAGAAGGAAGCCAGAAAACTCGGAAAAGAGGATCACTCTGAGGTGGCTCCGACAATTTTGTAAGTACATTTTTGATTTAAAAGTTGCAGTTTTGGCCTGATTTATTGAATTGTGGTCGGGGTGGCCTGCCAGAAAAAAAAAAAAAAAACTGCTCCCGGGCCCTGACTGTGAAGATCTGAAGAGCTCTGGGTTGATGAGAACGTCTGTGTTACTTTAACCAAACATTGACAGGATCGTCACCCCGTCGCTGACAAGTTAAAAACAATCAAACCTCCTGCTGAGTTGGCGGCAGGGGGCCGAAATAGACGTTGCCGAAGCATCAACATTGCCCCGGGCGAGCATCTAATTCTGTGCAAGTATTTGCAAATCAAACACAGTAGGAAGGCGAACAGAACTTAACAGCGTCCGTCTTGTGAATAACATGATCCCGAATCAAACCGTAGAACACTTGAAGATCAGAAACCAACAAAGCAGCACCAACATTTTCCCTTTTACTGATAAACGTTCTTCTCCTCAAATAAACACCCACAGGTAACTACTGGTTTGCAAAGACAATTTTCCAATCTTCCCTGGTTGAAAATAGCTGAACATAATAATGGAGAAGTATGATTTATTTTTGCTTTACCCAGGGGCGGAGCCGTAGTCACCACTGCAGTTCCCCTCCAAAACAGTTGGGGGCAGCAGTGAAATGTGCTTGGGTACCACAAATTTATTAATAAATACATTCAAAAGATGAATGTATTTACTAGAAAAATATTGTGCTCTGAAGTTTGTCTGCCACCTAACATTGGTGACAACCCATGAGTGAGTAATGGTTCCAACCTGGCAACCCTAAATGGAAATATCTCTTGACTCCACCACTGGCTTCTTCTAGTGCAGACACAGCTTGCTTGAGTTTTGTGTCAATATGTGGCTCTAATTGACACAAAACAGCCAGGCCTTCTGAAAACCAGTCAAAATCAAAAATCATCCTCTAACTGCCTCCTGTCGTCTTCTCAGTACTTTGCAACATTTGGTTGTTTATCGCGTGACTCGTGTGATGCGAAAAAAGTGCTTCCGTTGCAATTTTGTGAAACAAACTGATTTTGATACGGCCAAAAGAACCACTTCATGCTAGCGCCAAAACATTCAATTTGAGAATGAGAGGCAACATCTTTCCAATAAGGAAATGTATTTTTGAAATATCGAGTTGCGCAATTATACGGTCAGTAGAAATGCAGCTACCGTTGCGGTAATCGTTGTGACTAAAGATAATTGCACGGATGAGTTTTTGGGACATTAGACCTTTAACCATGGAAGTTTTCTTCAGGTGATAGAAGGCTGACTTTGTAGCCGTCTTCATGTGGCTCTGAAGGTTCAGTCCATCACCACAAGCAGATTTCACTGAATGGCTTGGGAAAAAAAATACCCGACAGACCTGCTGTCGTTGAAACAGCCACAGCTTAGTGGTTCAGGCCAATTCTGATTCACCGGGTTTCACACTACCTAATTTTCCGAAGTACACTCAGACTGGATTAAAAAAAAAGAGAGAAAATCGTCCAAATCCAAGTGTTTCACACGGGAAGATCTGTGGCGACGTACTCCCTTACACCTCCAGTTGACCGAAGGTGATTCGAGAGAGAGAAGGTTGTAAATGTCCGTATGATATAACTGACAGGTTATCCAGAGAGACAGAAAAAAAAAAAAAAAATCCTTGCTTTATATCACAATTATCCTGAGGCCCCAAAACGCATTAAAACCTCCAATTACTTTGATCCAGTGGCGTTGCACACCTTCTAGCTCGGCTGTTTAAGGCTGTCAATCTACCAAACGCACAGAGTGACCAGACAAGCTGAGCAGGCTTACATTACTGCGCATCACACTGGTCAGAAATAGCCTCGTTATAATGGCCCAGTGAATCACGATTGCGCGCCCAACACACTTGCCGATTACTGGACAGGAAAGTGTCACACGGTGTCCAGCGTCAGGATGAGGCGAGATGGAGAGAAATAATAATAATAACAATAATAATGGGAAAAAAAAATGAGGAGGGGAGCAAATGAAGATGGAGGGGCTGTATGGCTATTCTAGCAAAGTGGGAGGAAAGCGGAGATGATGGACAGGGGAGTTTCCGCAGAAAGACAGATGAGAAGACAGAAAAGAGTGACGGGAGGAAAGACGGAGTAAGCAAGAGGAGAGAAGAGTGATAAGGAGCAAGAGAGACAGCTTGTCTTATCGGTGAGCTGTGAAAAGTTGCAAGTTGTCCAAGGACATTTATACTCCCAAACATCCCTCCTACAACGCCCCCCCCCCCAAAAAAAATGGAAGCAGTTTTAAATAAGCTCTCACAATGTGCAACTCACCTAAAGGAGCAGGATTGTGTTTTCCAAGCACACAGTGCCAGTTTATAGCTTAGTCAAGTAACAGTTTTAACTTTGGTTGTTTTAAAAATGCTATATATATTGAAGGAAATTTTACTTTGTAATTTAACGCCTTGAAATTGGGCCTCTGTCTCTTTAAGAAGCTCCTGCTCTTTCTGAAACTCCACCTTCAGGAAGTCGTCACACCATATCTCCTCTATTCACCCTTTAACAGCGTTTTTACCAGCTTCTGCTGTACTGCTTTATCTTTCTTAAGCACAAAAGGTGAGAACATTTATGCTATGTTGATTATTTCTTAGCTGTAACTAAAAAGTTGCAATTTCTACATCAAAAACGCAGGAGCCCGATATGGTGGACGAACCCATTAAAAACTCTCCAAACTGAACAAGCACAACTTTCTTTACTTGTTTTGCCAGGTTTATATAATCTGGTTGACAGCTACTAAAATAATACATCCTGCTAGGAAAAAAAAAAAAAAAAACACAGCTCTTTTCATTTAATGCTACAATGATGCTTTTAGTCACGACATTGCTGATGGTGAGACCCTACATAAATAATCCTCTTGAACTCCATTTCTCTCTCCAAATGAGAGAGGTTCAATCAGAAAAACATGTTACTGTGAAATGAAGCGGAGGAAAAAAGTATTCTGAAACTGTCTCAGTTTAACATACATAATGTTGCATGTTATTGTTTACATCCAGGAATTTCATGCACGTGAACGACTCTGGAGGGCAAAAAGGAAGATTCTGATGATCTGTCAGAGAGTTGGTGTGTAGGTCTTTTTTTTTTTTTTAACTGAACCGAATCACTGAATTCCACAGCACATCTACACGTCAATTTGTCAAAGTCAAGCTAGCATAACTTGCCTACTTCCCTCTCCCTCGCTATTTTTTTGTTATGAAAACTTTTTACTGATCTTGCTAGCTAGTTGTCATAGTGTTGGCAATTAGTAGCAAAGCACAGCATTCCTTTTTTTCATTTATCACGCTACATTTAAGATTTAGTCCGTCATGTTTACAACTTGACAGCTAAAACCAATGGCAAGGATTGGATTCAGCTGTTTTTTGCCCTCCAGCAGGGGCCTGAGGAGCAGGATCTCACCTGTGTGACGTCATGTTGCAACATTTCTATAAGACGCCATTCCTGTAATATATCGCAACTCAACATATTGCTTTACTTTACCAAATTGTCAACAGCTTAAGTGGTCTAAATGGTAACAACAACTCAAAGAAATCAACTTTGTTCTTAAATTAAATCCATATTTTGTCTTTGCCCAGTGTTTTGTCTAGAGCAGCAACAAAAGGTTAATTACAGAGTCTCTGGAGCATCGCATGATCTTTAACCCACTGTCGTCTTGGACTTTTCCCGTTGTGAGACTTCACGCCGGATCCATCATGTTCCGCACCGCGGTACATCAGCGGACAAACTTATGAGTTTCTCCTGACAAGCCTCCAGCTCCTGTATAAGAGAGATACTTTGAATGGAACTCTGTTACTTCTACTTTGTCAGGCGAGTAAAAATAGGGGGGAAAAAGTAATTGTCAGTGACGAAGAAAAAAAATGCAGTGGTAAGAGAGTCGTGAAGCTGAAGAGATGTACTGAGAGAGTGAGCGAGAAGCTCTCTCTAGTTCTGAAGGACAGAGGGAAAGTTGCCAACGCTGCACTTCCAATCAGATAAGAAAAGAGCCAGTCATCAAGGTTTAGGCCCAATGTGTGTGCGCGCGCATTCACGAGCGGCAAAAAAACGGGGGCTGCGAGTGTAATAGTGCATGCGTGGGGCGGGATGGCTCCGTGTGAGGGAGGTGTCACTACGCTCATGTACAGATAACTCCCCGAGAAAGAGCACGCGCTTGTGTTGTGTGTGTGTGTGTGTGTGTGTGCGTGGCCGGCGGTTTGAGACGGAAGCTGTCGAATCGTTGTGGACGCGCGCAGCGAGTGTATTTTGAAATGTTCATAAATGAGGACGATTAGATCGGCAGAAGAAGAAGAAGAGAATCTGCAGTGAAAATCAGGGAGGACTCCCTGATTTCCAGCAAACTCCACTTCCTGCTGGATGCGGGAAGAAGTCATGAGAATTTGTTTCCAATGTGAGAAGAATAACAGCAGTAGATTGACTCAGATCAAAACATGAGAATAATCATAAACATTAGCAACCGCTAAAGTGCTACCTACATGGTACTTAGTGGAAGGTAATGCTTGACAATTTTGATCTTTACATCATGTTATAACGTTGTTCCCTCATTAGAAACATACTTGGAGTGTTGCTTTGACTCTTTCATGCATGTTTGAGAAATCCTTTAATCTCCATGGCAACCCTTCAGCTGTGCAAAACCCCTGAACAAACCTAGAACTGCTTTTGAAGACTAATTTCCTCCTCAGAGCTGTAGTTTCCAAGATTCTCAGCGTTTGGCTCAGAGCAGCTCTCCCTCACGCAGCTCCTTCAGACTAGCCAGCAGCAATTAGCAAACACCTGGTGGACATGAGCCGTGCAGCTGCTGAGCTCATTATAGGAGCTGCTTCTCAGAACAACGCTGGTAAAAACGTTGCTACAGGGTTATTAGAGGAGCCGTGTTGTGATGACTGCCTGAAAGCACAGTTTCAGAAAGACGGAGGCCAAATTTCAAAGTGTTAAATTAGAACGTTGAATTTCTCTTAAGCCCTGTTTGATATATACAGAATTTTAAAAACAACTGGAGGTAACATAGTTACTTGACTGTGCTGTAAAATAGCACTATGAGCCTGGATTTCATAAAATTCCCCGTTAAACTCCGGCTCCAAGTTTTCACCAAGCAGACGTCTTTAGTCTCAGTTTTGTGTTTGTCAAATATTCCCAGAAGTATTTCGCGGTTATTTCAGAGCTGCTCAGCAGAGAAATAGAGACGTTCAACTGAGACAGGATACGTGTGTTTTAGTATTTGTGTGTCAGCGGGAGGGGCCCTATCCGTCTCAGTAGCAGAGTGGATGTACCCGAGCTGAACGCAGCCAAACCCGGTGGCGTGGCCCGCGGGACACGTTCTGCACACGCACGTTGCATGTAGAAGAACCGGCCTCCCGTATGGGACCCGGGTCCGGCTCGCACATCCATCTTGACTGACACCTCCTCCCTGGCGGACGGCAGCAAGTGCGTGTACGCGTGTGCTGAAATCACGAGGCCGGAAATCCCGTTGTGAGCCGAGGATGCACAGTGTGTGTGTGTGTGTGTGTTGTGTTAGTGGGTAGGAATCAGGCAGCAGGCAAATCTGGGGTCAAAATCTAAGCTGACTTTATTAAAAGTCTTGTACTTTGGCAGCGCCTCATTTCCTCCCTCCTGCAGAGCAGGTGGACGGGAGGGAGCCGGTTCCAACTGCTATCTATCAAATGCAGATTAATCAGTTTAGGGCGAACACGTGGAGAACAGCTGCAGTTAGTCTCCTGTTTAGCTCGTCTTGCCATTGTTTATGGTAAATACAAATGTAAAAAACAGAGTGTCGCAGCCAGACAGATCTCAAAAGGAGCAGCAAAAGCAAGTGAGATGGATTAGCAGCTTCTTTTCAGTCAGAAGCCCCTTCGGATTCATTGCGAGACTGACTGCTACAGGATTGGCAAGGTTTAACTAATTATAATTCAAAATATTTGAAATTCCTAAATTTGCTGAAGACCATAATGATAATTCAACAAGTCGGTATAATAGTTCAATAGTTTCGTATTAGAAAAATCAGATTCAGACTTATTTTTAAAGAAAAGGATATATATATATAATGGCTTATATCTAACACCTTATAATCTCATAGTTTATAGCACTTCATGTACATCCAGTTTATTAAACTTTTTATGTTACTTCAGTATTAGGTGGCTCTTTTCTGTAGAAATTCATAAAGGTACTTCTGAGGTCGTCCGTGACGCGCAAACTAAACATTTTAGGAACAATGAAGACCGTGGAGACGGTAAATGGATTTATTTACTTTTTTTTTTTTTTTTTTTTACACAGTACTGCAATCTTTTATCTTTCCTTAAAACGGGGGCTATGTTTGGAGGAGCTTTTGTATTGCAGCTGCAATGTATCTCGAAACGAAAAACCCCCACTTTCACTTTAAGTGAATTTTTCGAAACAAAGAGCCCTGGAGCTGGTTTCGGTTGAAAGGGGCCCGTTAATCCCCAAGATCAGCGGCGAAATCAAGACACGCTCACTTTCGGAATATATCTTCCTTAAAAAAAAATTAAATAAGTAAATAAATAAAAAATTAGAAATGAACCGTCTCATGTTTCGGCAATGGCTAAACAAGATATGATCGAGGCAGCAGAGATTACGATCGCATACACTCTTCCCCCCCCCGTGGCCACGGCGTAACGCGGAGAAGATAAAATTAATCTAAAACCACAGAGATGGAGGGAGGAAACGGAGAGACAAGATCATACAAGAGATGAGAACAAAAGACAAAAAGCAGAAATGCAGAAGGTGAAAGGACTGAACGCAAAGAAAGGCAAGAAAAGTATGATTCAGTTTAAGAAGGCAATACGAAGCATTGGCGAAAAGGTGTGCAAACCAGAACCAGGAGTAAAAAAAATACATAAATAAAAGGAAAAATAAAAGCATTCCCTCTTCACACTCTTTAATTGGCTCATAAAAAGAAAATCCTCTGAGTTCTGTGAAAAGCTGGGAGCTGACGGCAACCTTGTACATCCGGAACTCACCTCTCTCCTTTTAATCAATAAAAATGTACTGAACACACACACACACACACACACACGCTATACAAACACCTACACTAAAGCTATGGTATCACATAGGGAGCTTATTATCACATCTTATTCCCTGCAGTCTTCCTTAAATAAGAGCAGAAGATTGCAAACCCTGCAGATGTGGAAGCAGGGAGGAGAAACTTCATCTACTTCCACGCTTCCTGCCTCCTGCATCTGCATGAAATATACATAGAGGTGATGCCTCGTACTTTAACCCGACCACCGCATAGTTAGCACCCCGACTCCAACTATAAACAAAGACTGATGGAAAGAGAATCCTCTTAGTCAGCAGGCTTAGGCCGAGTAAATAGCTCAGCCGAGTGTGTTGAGTGTTGGTTCTTCGCCCTCTTTGCCCAAAATAAAAGGTCTCTGTGGAGCACTAACAGTCACAATTCATTCAGGAACACTAATAGAGCAAAAATATTCAATTTCTAAGAAATACGAAGCCAGACAACAGATTAAAAACGGAAGTCGGTGAATAAAACGTGAAGCTCGGAGGAAACAGCTCAACACTACGAACACGTCGCAGCATCACGTCACTCACAACATCCCTGCTAGCTGCCGCCGTCAAGTTGTTAACGCTTTAACACTTGCCAACACTACGACAACTAGGTAACAACGTCAGGAAAAAGTTTGTATCAAAAAAAAAATAAAATAGCACAAGTGGGGGATGCAGGTCACTTATGCTAGCTTGACTTTAGCAAATGAACATGTAGATGTGCTGCGGATTTCGGTGTGTTTTGGTTTAGTTAAACCAAAAACACCGTCAACTCTGTAACAGATCATCATTAACAGCAGGTGTTTAAGTTAGCTAAACATCCACCGCTACTGTTCAGACGATCACTTATTAATAATCGCAAAATAAACTTCCAGCCTGAAAACATATGTTACTGGAACGAACTGAATATTTTGTTCTATGTGTTGGAGATATTTGAGTGGGTTGGGGGGTTTTTTGGCGTTGAATCCCAATACACTGGTGGTGTTGTTGTCAGCTGCTATGGCAACGGGACACAAAGAGCAAGAAAAAAGGAGTACAAATGGTTTTGAGGTGTTCTTCAGTGGGTTTTCTACGTTATTTTCCCCTTTGCTGTGGCGCTTAGCACTACATTAATAACACCTCCGCCTTTTGGTTCCATTTATTTAAAGAAATTGTTTTCTAGTGGGGCTTCAGACAGCAGGTTGCAGAATCATCTGCTTGCCCTCCAGTGTTGTGCGCATACGGAAGATTTCCGGATGTAAACAGTGACATGCGACACGTCTGTAGCTCCACGTTAAAGACATCGGAGCTTACAGTTTGTAAAAGAGTGAATCAAAAATCTCCTGTTTGGGTGACTCATGGAGCTGACCGCTTTAAGAAGGGCTCTGTTGTAATTGGCAACACATCTGAACTTTGGTGAACAAAAACAAAAACAAAAAAGAAACACATATATTAATAAAAGTTAACAAGCAATGTACACATTAGGAATACAAGCCACGTTATGAAGTAATTACATCCGTATGTTTCCTTATTATGACATTTTGGAGTAAAAAATGCTCGTCTCTCCTTGTTGTTTTTCTAAACACTGACGCCGGCCTTGTGCTGATATTATTCCCATCATTAATTGCAGACCCATCAGCGATTGTGCGCGCATATCTGCAGACAAATGTGTCCCCGCAGCCAGCTCCAGTCACTGCAGGAAAGTCAGTTACAGGAGCCAATTAGAGGACACACACACACACGCATACAACCGGATGCCACATCCACCGCGCTCATTATTTGTCTAGCGGGCCAATGAAGCCAACATCTGCCCAGTGTGTGACCATCAGCACAGCGTTTCTCAGTCAATCTATTCCCACAGCATTTAAAGATGCAGTGGCATTAATTTCTCACATGAAACGTATTAATCCGTCTGTTCTCGGCCATTTCTCGGCCAATTACTGTCCAAGCGTCCCTCACTTCCTTCCTGTCTCCTGGCGCCTGAAATGGGTCAGAGGTCTCAGGAGGATTACCGTTGACCTGAGGACATTTCTGTCATCTGATTCAACAGATCAATACATCTTCCAACATGGCCGGTCTTAGGCATGGTTTAATTTGATCTTTTTATAGCAGTTTGCTTTGAACCGACTGCTGCAGAATAAGGAAAATACCCATTTAGAGTAAGTTATTTTTTACACTGACATCATCATTTTCCATGTCGTCTCAGTGGCTTCGGGAAGATAGTTTTTAAAAAGTGATTTAAAATGAAACAGAGTCAGGATTCCTGCAGGCTGAGATCTTAACTAGTTAAGGCCATTACAACTGAATTGTCCAAAATAAATGTTTCCCTCTGCGTTTTCATTTTCCTGTCCGTCTCAGCTGTATTTCCATCCATAGCAACAACCTTTTTCCAATAAAATTATAAAACAGGTAAGAGTGGTGCTTAATCATTGGGTTTAAAGTCCACAAAATCTCAGGCTCCAGAGTTTGTGTCACACAAATGCTGCTTCGAGATCAGTGCTAATAGCAGCGGCAGCTGTCGTTCTTTTGTGAGCTTTAGCCATGCCAGGGAAGCAAAACTGTTAAAGTTTTGGGGACTGTTTTTTGGCTTTTGGCACTCTTACCCCCCATACTGACAAGTTTGTATTGAACAGAATGTGCCTAGCATCTTATGGGTTGGCAAAGACGAACACAATTCAGCCAATTAGCAAGAAATAAATAGTTTTACCCAAGAAACACTTAGAAAAACTACCTGCCTAGCTACTAGCTAGGTAGCTTTAGGTAACTAGCTAGTGTAGCTAAAAGCAAGCTAGCTAGTGTAGCTAATAAAAAGCTAGCTATTGTATCTAGTAGCTAACTCGTGTAGCTAGTAGGGAGCTAGCTAGTAGGTACCTAGCTAGAGTAGCTTGTAGGTAGCTAGCTAGTGTAGCTAGTAGCAAGCTGGCTGGTGTACCTAGTAGCTAGCTAGTGAATTTTAAAAGCTAATTACCGGTAGTCTCCACCTTAGTCACAGAACACAGTGAAGATCTCTAGGGGTGACTCAAACATGCCTGACGGAAAAGTCTTGTAAGAAAGAAATAAAGAATAGGATAGAATATAAAAAGCCCAGCCACGACACGTTTAAGACTTGTGGTTACCATATTAGCCACAATGAAAAAAATGAATTTTAGATATATAAATGTAAGAGTTAGATTTTTTTAAGGATCTGTGAACACCCCATGGTGGTTGATAAGGTGTGTTTTTATACCTAATCATGCTTCAGGCTAACGTGCCCCAAAGTAATTATCGACAGATGGATATAGAATTAAAATAAAAATAAAAAACCACTCTTGGTTTGGATAAAATGGTTTGACAAATTTAAAAACATTAATTACAATGCACATTTAAACTAAATGACCTGGAGCATTTTCTCCACCTGTATTATGACCTCCTGAACCGTCCATTTCCTCCTGGTCGTACTAAAATAAGTCAATTATGACCTGAAAATGGGAGAGTGGTCCTCCGTCCTCCCTTCCTCCTGCAGCAGTACACACCAAACGCTTGTTCTTGTTTCCAAACCATTTTCAATTGTAAAGAAAAGATATGTCTCTCGGAGACTTTAAGCACACAGGAGTGGTTGGCCCCAGCTCCTCCAGTCAGACCCTGCGGTCCCCTGAGGGCCCGGGTGTCAGCGCGGGGACCTGCCAGGGGCCGGGGCCACGCTGAGTGGGAGGCAGCCAGCATCATTTCCTTCTCTCTGCGCACACGGGGGAAGTTTGGAACATGAACACACAGTTCTTTATTCATTGCCTACACTCTAACCGGCCTAAATTCTGTCTTTCCTACATGGGTCCATTTTTATTATTTGTAACTTCCTGATTTTTTGTCCCCCCCGCCCCATAAAACCTCCACATTTTTACTTATGGCTCATCTTGAATAATCTTACTGGACGGCGACGTCACAAACCTGCTGCTGCTCTGCCCGTGTGCCAGACGTCATGACAGGCCTGAAAATAGACTCTCACAATTCATATTAAATATTAATCACCTTTTCCAAGCCTTCACACCCTGTTTCAATCGGATTCATGAATGCTCGCTAGTTTTTAGGAGCTGTGCTTGGTGTTGTGGAACTAATCGGAAATTTTTAATGTGCCTGTTGAACAATTTACTTCAGGTGTGAATTCAACACGGTGGTGGGAGATATGGACTTAATATCACTGCTGTTATAATGATAAGAGCTGTTTATTACACTCTTTTTAAAGAAAAAAAAGAGCTGTGTGGGTGTGACTGCATGGCAAATCAATAACGGCCCCAAAACTTCAGTTCTTGAAAAACATTCCCAGTTGTTATGTGCCTTTTCAGGACACCAGTTACATAAAGAAGTGTGATTTGCATCAATGAAGTGCACACGTTAATTGCATTTAATCACGTTTTCAAATGTATTGACATTTAACAGTAGAGAAAAGATGGTAAAAATCACAATAACAATATTTTGGGGCTTTATATCTTGGGACTTATAACAATAAATCAAAAGCTTACCGCGACAATTTATTGTGATAAATGGAAAACGATATGATAAAAGCACAATAGTGAAAACTGTGTAAAATTATGTACAATACGTGGCTTTCAATTCCAAGTATTTTACAAAGTTTAAGGATGTAAACCACCCAGCCACGTCCATATCTGAGGAGAAACCCTGCCAGATGCTTACCAATTTGAAATCCAGTTCACAATACTTCAAACAGGACATTCACACTTCCCCATACAGGCCGGACTTTCAAGGCAAACGGTCTGGAGTTTCATTAAAACGGACCAAACGGAGCTGGTGTGAATGCACCGTTAGTCACTGCTCTTCCAATTCCTTCTTCAGTAGCTTTGATGGCATTTAAGCACAAAGAAAACGACTGACAGAGGGAGAACTAAGCAGATCGTGATGGAGAGGTAGGCATTACTGAGAAACGAAACATTCCAGATCAGTGTGGAGCGCAGTGACAGGTTGGGGTGTGTGTGGCAAGACTTTGCTGGAGGTGGTGTTGCGGCCATGGGCGGCATTGTGAGAAGGACGATTGGTGTTAAATTGGGGTGAAAAGAGGCTTAGGTAGGAGGCAGAGAGACTGAGTTGGACAGAGAAAACGCAAGAAAGAGATGGTCACCCTTCACTCCACACATGGATTAGAGGCTATAGAGACACTGACAGGCTCGAAACCAGGCTTACACCGCTAAAGCCCCGCAGACACACACGCAACTCGGGAACGCGTCGGCCCCAATAGCGACGCGATATCCGCCGAGAGGGGGGCCAAAGAAATGAGTTGCACAACGGTTTGGCAATGGAATATTCTCAGTTTTGCAGGTATTGACAGCTTGGCGTGCAGTCAGCCTGCACAGGTTGGCGAAATGTTCTCCATCTTTCACAACCACACAAACATCAAGCTATTCTTGGCCTTCTGAATGAGGTATGCATTCAATAATTAGCAAACAACTTGAAAAGTTGTTTTCAAGTTTGAAAAATGATTTGAAATTTGAAAATTTGAAAAATTATTTGGTTTATTTTCCTGAAAATGAAAGGTTTTGATGTCATTTCGGATCCCACGGCGGGGCTAATCTCTCACGCGTTTTTAACTTCGTGTTAAAAACACGTAGCCTACGACTATGCTAGCAGTTATACTAAGCCAGGCTTCGTGGTGCTTTCACATAGTGCCATTTCATAGCACAAAGTAACTTATGTTGCTGTACGTATCAAATAATACGTAAGAGAAATCTGACTTTGTAACTTCCCACCTTGAAATGGGGCACCCGTCTCTTTAAGAAGCTCTTGCTCTTTTTGAAACACCGCCTTCAGGAAGTCGTCTCTTGACCCTGAGCGGTTTCCGTGGGAGACTAAAGGATTTCTCAAACACTTTACCGCATCGCTTATCATTTATCATGACAAATTCTAGTTAATGATGTTTAAAAAAAATCTCCACCGAATAAGTGGGGATGTATTCAAATTAAAGATTTTTTTTTTTCATCTTCACAAAAATCAACTCAAATAAAAGACTAATCTATTTTTAACCCGACTTTACGGGTTAAAAGGCACTAAACTAATAAACTCATTTAGTAGTTTAGTGCCAAACTACTAAATGAGTTTGGCACCGTTCATTAGCAAAAAGCTACTTATGAATTATTCCACTAGCCACGTGCTTTTGTGGTGATTATTTTCACATTGATGAATGTCGCAACGCATCATTACGTTCGCATCACTTTCCCTCACCTTGAGAGAAAAGGGCTCCACAATTTGTTTCGCCGTGCAGGAGGGTTACGAGTTAGTTAAGCTCGCCATCGATTTCTTCTTTAAAGGGAAGATTAAAAGTCTATTTATTCGTCTTCAAGCAGGCAGAGCGACAGGGAAGAAAGCCAGAAAGAGTCATTTTTCAGAAATGAGTTCAATTTAATTAACGCTCCATTGTTTGAATGGAGAGAAAGATGTGCTGATGGTGTTTATCTCCTTGGCTAACCCCGGGGCCATTTTTAAAGGTTTAAATAGGACTAATGCTGATTTATTGCAACGGCTTTTCCATCACATCTATTAATGAAATGCGAAGATTCAAATTTGCGCCTACACAAAACGAATCAATCAAATCAATGAAAATGTTCTGGCTAACTTGATGAAATAGAACGTCTTCGTATGAATGTCCGGTTCCGGATGTCCCAAACGTTTTGATGGTTTGACCATGAAATCGAGGAATTCTGGGAATACAAGGATCAAGCAGAAGCTTCCTGAAATCCACGAGTTTAAAAAAATGATCTATTTTCAGTGAGTGCACCGACTCCGGAGCGTGTGACGGTACTTCGTTGCGGCGCTTTCACCGTTCTCACATAAGAGTGAGACAAAACTCAGCAGGGGAGCAGCAGACTTCTCGCCCCCGTGCCCAGAAAAACCCAACTTCCTCCGTCGAAGATCCCGCAGCGCTGAATCTCCAATCAGTATTAACTTTTAATTTCTCTTTGCCCATCCACAAATCCACTCTACAATAGACCTTTGATTGGTTATTCGTCTCTCCCTTGTCAAACAGCACCACTTTTTCCAGTCGTACCCGCGTCTCTGCTCTCCTCTCCGCTCTGGTAAATGTCTGCCTCTGTCAGGAGGAGGAGAAGGTATCCCAGCTGCTGTGGAAATGTTTTGTTTTCCTGCGTCGCTTCAGCACATGCCGTGGTTTTTCTGTAACTGTAGGGTGCAGTTGTGTTGGAACATCTGCTGCAAGGCCTGGTCCCGGCAGAAACTTGCTGCGGTCACCCATGCATGCGTCTTTGTTCGGGAAGTGCTAATTGGTTAGCAGCTGCAGCTGGTGGCTTTAAGTTCCCACCTGTGCAGTATGAACAGTAATGTAAAAAGTATTGGCGCCCTTACACATTTTTTTTAATTTTTTGCCTGAATGAAATGTTTCAGATTATCCAAAATATTTTTTTTTTTTCATCAGAAAAGGAAAGAACCAAAAGCAGCTTTTAAAACATTTTACTTAAATAAATCACTTTAATATTTTTCTTTTTTTTTTTCTTAAATCTGTAAATCTTTCAAGATCCAAAACATTAAAAAAATGAAAGAAAAACATACGAGTTCAACATTTTTGGGGTCAACTGTTGTTTTTTTTATTTATTTTGTTGGACACAGTTTTACCATTCAGTTGATCAAAATCATTTTGAGGGTCACAAATGTCCTGTGATCCACACTTTGGACAACCTTGACTTAAACAGTGCCTGAATTCTGCAAAAAATGGTAAAAAAATGGTATAAAAAAAACCTCACCCTCAGTATTTTTCCCTTTTTTTCCAAGTAAACAGAGACATATTTAGCATTAACCTCAAAGCATTAGGATGCGACAAAGGAGTGAGATATGGAGTAGGCAAGGAAAGCCACATTTGCACAATTAAAATACAGCTTTTTCAAAAAAATATACAAATTTACGTGCAGACAAGTGAGCACATTTTGGAGAACCGGTGAAGAAAACGACATAAAAAGCCAGGAAGAGACACAGAATGTGGTCAAACCCCAGCGCGAGTTATCAACTCAGCAACCTCTGACATTTTAATGGAGTGGACAGGAGGAGATCATTTTGGACGGAGCATATTGGGTCTCCTCCTGCGAGACATATGCACACGCAGACGCGTACACTCACCGCCTGAGAGAAATGATGGATAGATGTCACCGGCAGGTCTCTCGCATTCGCCATCCCTGTTTACGCAGGAGATGTTAGCGTGAGCTGCTGAGTGTGATAAATAGCCGTGAGTGCAGAGGTCTTAGTGGTTTTGTCCAGAGTCCATTAAACACCTGTTCACTGGCCTAATGTGTGCAGTCCCATGGCCTCAGGCTGCTGAGGACATACAGGAGCAGACATGTAGTGTTTGGGATAAAACCCAATTGAAAAGATAGCCATTCCTCTCCTTAGGTAGTAAACAGGTTCAGGCTGTACATCTCTTTTTGACTGAGAGTGTTTATTTAGGTAAGTAATGGTTAAAATAACTGTGCAACCTATGCTTTTTACAATACCATGCTAAATGTTATACGGCACAGTTAGCTAAAATGTTAGTTGAATTAATCCAAAAGCAATAATCAATCAGTTTCCCTAATGCTGCAGTGCTACAACAACATGATATTTAGCGGCAGCTAATGGTCAAGAGCTACAACAATATGGTATTTAGCAGAAGCTAGTGCTAAAATACTATGACAACACACTATTTAGCAGACGCTAATGCTAAAGCGCTACAATAATATGGTATTTAGCAGAAACTAATGCTAAAATTCTACGACAACACATATTTAGCTGAAGCTAATGCTAAATGGTCAATGGTCAGGTAGCTAATGGTCAAGAGCTACTTGATCATTAGCTCAAGTAGCTAATGGTCAAGTAGCTACTTGACCATTGCAATATGGTATTTAGCAGAAGCTAATGCTAAAGCACTACAACACACTATAATTAGCAGAAGCTAAGCTAAAATGCTAGAACAGCACGGTATTTAGTGGCAGCTACAAGTCAACATGCTTTTAAAGAGGGAATAACACTGCCACATGATGTAAAGCTAAAAAAAGGTCAATTATACCTAATGCAGCCCCTTTAATGTATTTGATGTATTTATGTAGCTGCTCCACCTGTGCTATGTCATCCCTAGAAAAGTTTGAGCACTTTTCATTGGAACGGCGGTGAGAATTAAACGGACTGAAATTAATGCGTTCCCTTTTTCGTTTTCTGTGTCAGCTTCCAACAAATTTTAACAAATGAATAAATAAAAATAAACAAATGATGCATGTGGAATCATGCGGCTCCACTGCTGCTGAGGACTTCCAAAGAAGTCAATCCTGGAATCTCAGGACTACGTCTGTGTTGCTCGGCAACAATACATATACATTTTTGGTTAGCTCATAATATCACTTGTGTCCGTGGTGGTGTGTTTTTCAGAGGAGCTGGGCTGTATTAAAATGTGGGCCCGTATCAGACTGGCATATGAATGCCGTGAGAGTCGGTGTGGCCTTGTGACTGCATGGGCACTCTTGCATTCAGAAAGATGACAAGCAGTCTTGCGCTGACCGCTGCTCTGACAGACTGTGGGCCTTTCTGATTATGACTGCAGCCTCGGGATGACGCGGCTGTCAGAGCGGCGCAGGCCGAAGCCGTGGCCGCTCTCCGGCCGTTCCGGTTCTGGTCGTGACACCGCGACATAACGACGGCTTCATGCAAACGACGCGTCCGCATTTTCTCTTGTGCGATACACAGAAGCAACACAAGTAAAAAAAAAAAAAAAAACTAACAAAAATTAAAAAAAAAAAAAATCAAAATAATAAAAATAAATAACAGCTGCACATTCCCACTGCGCCCCAGTGAAAGAACAGTGAGAAACACGGATCTATCCAGTCAGACGGCAGCTACAGATGTGCTCCAATCCAGCATCTGGACGCTGCTGGAGGTTAAACGGGAACAACGAGCGCGGCGTGCGTCACAGGAAAAGATAACGTCTTATTTCATTTCTGTTCAACAACACACCGAGTGCACAACTCTGAGGCAATTACTGTGAGGAGAAGTAAGTAGATGAGAAAACATCCTTCAAAGCAAAAGGCAAAATTCAAAGTGAAAATCTGTGAGAACGTCCTCTTGGACAGAATTGACTGAACCCCTTTCAATTACAATCATATACATAATCTTTAAAGAGTTTTGCTATCAAGAAGATGCTAAATCACGCTGATCATGTAATCTTAATGTAGCCCTACATTTAATATAGAAGGTATGATGCAAATTTGCAACATTAGGTGCAATTGGTCATATTGAGGACTAAAGAAATCTTTGAGTCCCAGGTTGTGTACATTATGTCGATAACGCTGGTCACCAGGCCTGTCATAATAATCAATAAATACATTAATCACATGAGAAGTTGAATAATTTTTATGATTTACCACGTATCTCTCTTTTTTTCCTCTCTTTGTCCCAAAAACTTCATGACAAACCTCTTCAGGCTGGTGCTTTCATGTCAACTCGCCATTTTTTGACGGACAATTTTGTTTGCAGAGACTTCATGATTTATCTTATTTGTAGTTTTGTATTTTTAAAACGTCTTCCATTATACATTGATTAGAAGTGAAAGTTTTTCAATGTTTGAGAAAGTGTTCTTGCATTATTCGGCGATTATTGCTATATTACTTGAAACAAACATTATAATTTACTGCAATAACTTCTGGGACAATTTATCATCCAGCAAAATGTGGTTTTATGCCCGGCCTACTGGTCACACTTAAAAAAGGGCTTGTTAAAAAATGTTTTTAACACGTGGGTGTCGTTTTCCAGCATGATCTCTAGTATGTGTGAAATATGCACCAACAGGCATTGCAGTAGGTGGAAGCTAACTCTGAAAAATGGTTTACAAAGGGTTAACATCACTTTCACGAGACACTATCCATAAACTTTACTCTGGTATTTCAAACTAAATAAGCATTAACTTGACTGAAAAAAATGAAAGTTTTGCTCCCACAAGCAGAAGGTGTACCATCAGGCATCCCAACCCTCCCCGGTGGTACACCTACCACACCTGAGAACCATCGACTATCCATTCCATTTAAATGTGACCAAACAAAAACTTTCCCTCCTGCCAGCGACGTGACAACAAGTGCTCGTTCTGCCCCAAACAAAAGCCGCCTGTTGTCCTTTCTAATTCTGCGAAGTACTTTGCTAATAGCTCCCCACTTCGCCCCGACATCAGCCGCCGACACGACTCTCACCATAATGACCCGAGCAGAACAGCAGCACTTAGAAGGGAGTTTGGCCCGGGCCAGGCCTGTCGCTGCCAGAGGAAGACAGCGGATAGATTTTTCCCAGCCCCACGGAAGGCATGTAGCGATCGGAAGCAGGGGATACACACCCCATAGTCACCCTCTATCACGGTTAATTGTATGTGGAGCGCTTTAATAAGCCCAAAAGGTGTCAGGGACTGTATGGATAATGTCTTCCACTCTGTTGTGGCTGTCACTGTAATCAAGTTAGCTTGACTGGAGCACTTAGCATGTGTGATAGCGCCGTACTCTAACTGGCCTTCTTCTTTTTTTTTTTTACATTCAAAGAAGCGGTAATGATCACTCAGCATCCACCATCCTGTTCCCCCCAAACCTCCACCCTTCATCTCTCCGTGTTTACGAGCAAACCTGCCCTCTCCCCTCCTTTGTCCGTTTTAATTACGCCTGAAGATTGATTCCGTGCAGGTCCGTCATTACGCCCAGATTAGAGGACCCGCGGCTCACCCGACCTGCTCTCGCTCGAGCGCCGCCGCCGACCGACCGGCGTGAATCCCTAATGAAGTGTCAGCAGTCTGGTGGCGAGCAACAATGGAGGAGAGCGCGCACGCTTAGCAACGTGTCAAAACGCACTCCGTCTCGCGGCTAATAGCATGTCACTACTGCTGACACTGCACTATCTGCTTAACCAGCACTATGTGTGTGTGAGCGTGTGTGTGCGTGTTTGTGAGTGTGTGTACAGAATAACAGAGTATAAATAGGTAAAGAAATGGGTTGCTATTGCATGAATGTTTGGTAACATTAAGATGGACACCTTTAAATTCCCTTTGTTACCAGAACCAAAGCGAGAAGCTTTAGAAACTTCTTTGCCAGTCTGTCCTTCTCTCAGACACCAATTTGAACAAAACGAAAGTGGTTTCTGTGAATGATTATGTGTTAAGTGACCCACTCGTTTGTGAAATTGTGGCCTGAAAGCATGAATGAGTTTCAAGTAATTACTATCTTTGTAGTCATTGATGCTTAATTTAACTGGATTTTTCCCAAGACACACAGGGGCGAATTTCGAGAAGACCTCCACCGAGGACGGGGCGAGTGAGACCGAAGGTGACCGTCTCCATAAACCGGAAATCCAGCACACATCAACGAACGACAAGGTCGAGTCATTTCCATCTGAATGGATCGGTCAGACAGTCCTCAGATACGGACGGCACCACGACCACGTTTCCCCAAGCAGCTTTGTCACCGAAACACTTTGCATCGCGGAGTTGTGCAAAATGTTTTGTAAAACAGCTAAAGTGAACGGAAACAGCTGAAAGTCTCACTTCTTAAAGGGTTCCTATGCCTCATGTCATTTAAAAATCCCACCTTTCCAAATTGCACGGTTAATTTGTGACTCTTTTTTTTTGTAAATACAGGAATTCTGTTTAGATTTTATCTTACCAGTGTTTGCTGTTTGCAGGTGGCACAAAAAAACCCCTCAGAAAGTGCTACAGGTTTTATAATAAAGACATTCCCAATGTTCACCCTTCCCATCACCTGAGACACATCTGTCCTTGAAACATTTACAGAACCATGATTACCTTTATAACGTCCAAGATATTTATTTTATAACCGTTCGACTGAAGACTCGATATGCTACTAACAGCTGAAATGACGAAAACCATGTCAATGGTAGAAAGAAGAACTTCTGAAGTGCAATGTGTTTGTCCATTTCTAATCAAATATCTAAAATTTCCAAAATGGTTAACTGCAGAGTATGAAAATATAAGTACCTTTATAAATTATACTTTTCTTTCTCCATAATTCTGAATTAAAATAAAACGCCTCAATAAAATCCTGTCTTCTGCTCATTTTTCAGTCCAAACTGGTCACACACTGGTGTGTTTAACCACTTGTTACGCTGTTTGTCTCAGGGTAATTTGGTTTTATGAACACTCTATTACCTTTTTTTATATATAAAAAAAAAAGATTTGGGAATAGTTCACTGCTATAGATTTTCCCAGAACACATCTAGTATAAAACCTAAGTCTGTCTAAAACGTGAATGTCTGAGGAAAGCCGTTAGGTGGAGCCTTCAGGGTATTCAGGAAAGGAACTTAAAGAGAAACAAAAATGGAAAAAAGTGAAATCATTTTATTTCATGGTGCCTCGGGAAAACAATTGATACACCTTGGAAAAATTTCAGATTTTATGACAGCAAAATCACAAACCTGAAGGGATTTTTATGCTGCAGACCGACACAATCTAGCACATTTGTGCAAGTCTTCTGGATAGAGCCTGAAGTTTCCCTCATTTTTTAAAAAATTTTTTGAACACTATTTGTAACTCGGTCATAACGCACAAGGACAGTCTGGATATTGTTTTGAAAGCTCTCTCCTGTCTAGCACTCCTGCTAAAGACTCGTAGGGACAAATTTATTTTGTAGTGCAACAGAATCATTATATTGCAATGTTACTTTCAGTCAAATGTATTTAACAAATAAAAATGGAATTACTAAAGTTCTCCAGGAAACCTCTTGTGATCTTGACAGAACCGCAGGACTCGTATTGGGATAAAATAACGCAGACTACTAACCACTTAGGTGATTCATGAAGGCAGTCATGTGTTTGCACCGGGTTGTTTTTTAAATAGATTTTTTTATTGCAAACAAAAAATTTGGACAACCACAAAAGCATTTATAATTATACAGTACTGTCGGTTTATCACAAAAAAACCCACATAATTTCTGGTTGCAATAGGAAAAGTTCAGCGTATAAAAATGTTTGGATGCTAAAAGGTAAATGGTAATGTAAAAATGCTGTTTGAAAAAAAAAAAAAAAAAACCTCCAATAAAAGGTGATGAGTCATTTCTTCTCCATTAATGTAGAAGATCTGCATAGACCAAGCAAAAGCTATACACCCATCTTCACAAAAACACGTTACAATATTTACATCTGAAACTAGAAGGGGAATTATTCATTAAGAGGTACAGTGCATTTCAAAAGAACGCAGCCCGTACGTGTTTTTGTTTGTCTTTCTGCAGTTCAAAGGCTTTTAGTTTCCATGTGTCACAAAGACTGCAGTTTTAAGCAAGGACATGTACAAAAAAAAAACACAAAAAAAGCCATGCATTTGGAATAAGAAAAGCCGATTATATATGCTAAGGCTGTCTATATCCAGAATAACTGAAAAGGAAGTTCTGACTTCGCAAATAGTCCGAACTATTTGCGCTTTCATGTCTTGTTTACCTCCAATCCGTCAGAACAAGAGAAAACGGATATATTAAGACATATGGTGGAAAATATACACAAAGACATACCAACACAAAATGATGACATCACGACTAAAACACACACACACACACACTTGCAAAGTCTCAGAGGTACTTGGTTTGTGGCTTGTGTCTGTAGCAGATGGTCTGAATTCCTCCGCCAAAAAGAAACAGATTCACCAAAAGGCAGAGCTGCTCTTTAACTTGTTCTCTGTCTTTTTTTTTTTTTTTTTTTGCTTTTCTGACTGTTCCGCCCCCCCCCCCCGCCACCTTCTTCTTCTTCTTTTTTTTTTTTTTTCTCTTCTCATTTCTCCATCTGTCCAGTTCAGCTTGTCTGACGGAGCATACCACAAAGGAAGCTCAACGAAGCTGGGTTTGCCTTTGGAGTCCTGGAGTTTAACACCAACAACGACGCAAGACTCCACGATCGAGTTTTGCTGCACTTCCACAGACAGAAGCAGAAAAGCTACTTGGCTCCAATAATCACGTTTCATGAACGGTAAGCAGGAAATCCTTTGAAACTCCATCATGTGGAAAATATTGGATTTTGACGATGTGAATTATTTGGGTACCGTTTGTCCCTGAAGAGATTTCTTTAGTTGTTGTTTTTTTTTTGTTTGTGCTTTTTTGAAGTTTTTTTGAACACCTTAAGAAGCAACAGACTCTGTCAGACTCAAGAATTCATTCAAAGTCTTTGACATCCACCAGTCCTGAAAGTCCACTGAGACACAGTAAGAGCTATTAACACATGGAGGAAACACATGACAAGGCGTTAGCAAACTTTCAAGCTAGCTGACATACAGAGGGCAATGAATTAGGGCAAATCTAGAGGTCAAAACAAAAACCCCAAGCAACCCTGTCCCCTCCCCCCCAAAAAATAAAACAATAGGCGCCTTGAATGCTATTGTTTTCATCTGTAAATTTTGCGTGTGCCCACAGCGCTGGGGGGCAAACAGAAGATTCTTTTGCACGGCTGCGCTGCCACAGCAGAGCAACTCTGTTAACAAAATGAAACCTGGAGACGAAGGTGTTATTAATTTAGAGCAGAGCGCCACAGCAAAGGACAAAATAACACATAAAAGCCATTATAGAACAACTCAAAACTCGTCTGCATGCTACATACAGACCCGTTGCCATAACATATAACATTTCTGCTATATGTACCAGAATTCAACAACAAAAAACAGGTAAATATTTCCCACACAAAAGAACAGAACATTCAGTTCTTGATTGTATTATGTCTTCAGGCTTGATTTGCGGTTGTTAAAACGTGACCGTCTGAACAACAGCAATGGTCGATTAACTGGTTACGATACCTTCTCTGCTGACTGTCACAGAATTGGTATGAAATTTTCCTGATTTTTAAATCCCACAGCACATCTACATGTTGAGGTTGTCAAAGTCAAGCTAGCGTAGCTGATCTATTCCCTCTCCCTTTCTTTTATACATCATGCAAACATTTCAGACAATTTTCTCTTGACAGCTAAAACCAGTGGTTGTCCTTGTCGGCTAGCATTTTTTAGCCGGCTAGCGGGATTTTGCGCGTGTGACGTGAAGCTGCAACATGCCTATCCTTGGCCAAGCTTTGCCTCAAGTTTATCCACTCAAACCAGATGTGCTAAAAGGTAACATGATTAAGAGGAACAGTGCTTAATGTGTAATGGTACCACAGCACCACCATGGTGCTCGGGAGACCAGGACATTCTTGTAAACGTCCGTAGATCACACACGCCAAACATTTCTACAATGCGACCAATCGGCTTCTTCCAAACACGTCCACCCACATTAAAATACATCGTTAACCTCCTCGGTGGTAAAACTGCACCCAAATCAGACCATTCATTCTGGATGACTCACTTGTTTTGTTATTGACTGTAAATCCAACTCTGAATACAGACAAAGGAAAGAGCGAGTGAAACACGAAGGACAAACAGAGGGAGAGGGGAACGACTGGGCTGAACGGAATACGAATGATGACCACAAAAACCGAACACAGAATCTGTGAAGTTTTTATCTCCCGCCTTCCTCCAAGTTTGCTCCAGCGACAGACAAGTGAGTCTATTTACTCCGACACCTTTTCTAAAGAGTCATGCATTCTTTCTGGCTGCACGCCACAACATGTTTTCTGAACACCTGAGTCAGAGGAAATTTACTTTAATCACTTCCACTCGCCAGAGTTCGCGGAGAGGCTAGTTGGGTTTCATTGATTGGCAGATACCAGATCAGCCGACCAATAAATTGTGCTTTAGTAAACATTTTACGAGCAAATATTTACGTAACATGTAAACCTGCTGTTGACGATGTCAAGACGACAAGGTTTGTACATCGACATACCTTTTCAATCAGTAAATTGCAACGAGCAATTTCAGTTCATGTCAGGATTAATTCCATTCTGCTCCGCAAAAATATTTTAGTCCACATCGCTGAATTTTGCAAATGACTCCAGAGTGTTCTGAAAACACACTTCAAGAGCTCACCTGAAATGTAAACATTTAAAAAGTTAACTGGGAGGAGGACCTTGAAATACTCCCACTTCCTGGCTTCCCAGCCATCGTTCTGACGGGTCGGAACGAGCCCACATAACGTGCAAAGCTGGGAGTAAGAAGTCACCGAATGACAGGATGTTCAGCTTGCAGGCCAGACGGACCTGTGACCTGTGACCTGTGAACGCAAATATGTTCATCTGGAGCTCTGATTAGGTGTCTGCCTCTTTTGGTGACAGATAGGTTGCAACATAAAAGGTTTAAATAGAGAAAAGTTGAGTTAAAACAATTTTAAAAATATGGAATTAGATTTTTTTTTTTTTTTTAAAACATCTTCTTTAGAAAATTAAAGATGAAATAAAACTGCTGACAAAAATAATTTTGAGCTCAACAGTCACTTTAAGACGTAGCAGGTTCTAAGCCGGACCCTGTAGAACTGCTCCTGGTCCTGGTAATGAAGAGACGATACAATCTGCTGACACGTCACTTCGTTCGGCTTTACCGTGTTTTTCTTTTTCTTCTTCTTCTTTGGCATTTTCTTCCTTTTTTTTCCCCAGATGGTTCATTGTGATAAAACCTAAAGGAAGCTAAATGCCAGGAAAATACTCTTATATTTATATGATACCTCTGGAAGGCTGGAAAATAATTCAGAGTCGCAGACATAAAAACTAGACGCTTTAAATTGTTTGCCTGAAATTAAATCCCCAAACTGATATTTCAGAGCAGAGATCAAATCCCACTGCCTTTAACACGTTTCCGCAGTCGCAGACTTTCCATTCATTTGAGAACAGTGGGGTCGGTTTGACTAGATCTGTGTTATAACAAAAAGTGAAATTTACTATTTTATCAAACTGAGCTCCTTTGACCTCCTTCCCCACCTCAAGCTTTGACCACCGGCTGAGGGAATTTCAAGGTATATGCAGGCTTTGAACAAGATATATGCTGGGATTTAATAGCCCCGACTTCCGTGTTTTAGGAGAAAGATCTCTCTGCATCCCATTTTAAAAATCTGCCAGGATTTGTTCTGCAGTAAGTGGATGTCAATTTCTCAGGCTCCGTTCTTTTTTTTTTATGCGTCGGGATAGGTTCGATTGGAAAGCACTAAGATTCTTTAGCATCATCTTCTGAAAGGCCTTAGGATGACGAAAATGAAGCTACTCCAATTGAAACGCTCTAACATCAACTTTACCAGGCTGCTCTAACGAAATAATACCATGAAATTCACATGTGGTTCCCATGTGCATCGCATGTGCCTTAGCTTATGCGCCTCTGGCACAACTTAAATAAATGTTAAGTTATGCCAGAGGCATAAAGTTCAACTTTGAGACAAAGCGACACTTATATCTACGTGTTAATAGAATTATTTGAAAATAATGTAAAGTATTTAGTTAACTAAAAAAAATAACCAACTGGTGTGAAATAAAAGTTTAAAATGTTTTATAAAATAAAATAATACAAAATAAAGGGTTTAAAGCTCTGCTGAGTCTGAGCTATTACATATATGTGTGTATATATATATATATATATATATAAGTCAATACTTTTTTTCTTTTTTTACTTTGTATTGCCATTAGTGTATATATATATATATATATATATATATATATATATATATATATATATATATATATATATATATATATATATATACATATTTCCACACGTTTATTGTCTGGGCCTGATTTGTATGGTGTCGCGCTCTGATGTGAAAAGTTGTTTCTGGTTCTCAACAGTTTCAAACAGAAGTAAATAAATGATTGTTTTGTGTACATGTGTACTTGTCTTGGAAGTCTTGGTTCATGTTGAAGCTCAATAAGCCTTAATTGAAGCTGAATTCTGCAACGCCAGAGACTCAATGCCCGTTACGTCATTGCAAACCCCGAGAGACGTTTCCCGCCCCCAGCGGTGGGTTTACAAGGAAATTACTTTTTCTAAGTGGGACCAGAAGCCTTTTTTCCCCCCCACCCCCCTCCTTAATAAATGAATTAATAATTTGAAAGCCATATTTTGACAATAACTCTTCAGAGTTGCCACACGTTTTAAAAAATAGGAATACCCCGATTTCAAAAGTAACCAATTTAAGACTCCATGTTACATTAGTTATGTATAAATGTTTCTACAAAGGAAAATGTCAAAAAATACTAACGTGCAGTGACTCGGATTGGAAATAGTAACGTGTTAAATTACTTGTTACTGAAAAAAGTGGTCTTGTTAGGGTAACACGTCACTGGCAGCACTGGCTATGTTTATGTGCTATTAATGGTTTGATAAGATTTTTAGTCTTGTCCCAATAGGGAAGTAATTTGACAGCCAGACACAATAAAAGACAAAACAACACTAAGAATTCATATTTTTCCAATGGAGGTTAAAAACACAAAACTTGGTCCTATTAGGACTCAGAAGGGAAACGATACATAAATCAATATATAGTAGTTAACATTTCTTTTTAATAAAGGTTTGATTAGTAAAATGTGAGAGCTGCGTTAAATTACGCGAAGCAAAAAAATCCTCAATGTGTCAAATGGTTTTTCCACAGCAGTCCGTGGGTTTTCCCTGTAGCTCTTGTGCTGTCTTTGAATTCAAAGACAGTCACATAACATACAGAAAAGTTTTACTTATTACTGTACTGAAAAACCAGAGTGCAGTCAATGTCAAGATAATTTGGATTGTCTTGTGAATGCAACATTTCAGATCGGAAAAAAAAAAAGCATTTTCTGTCGTTTTAAAAATTACGTATCATTAAAAAAAAAAAAAGTCACCTTCACGTCTACGTAAAACAAAATCTATAAAAGATAAAATCCCCTCTCGTGAAAAAACCCCCCAAAACAACCATTAAGACACAATCACCTACAGGTAGTATTTTGCTGTCATTTTTCCCCCCCCCCAACCTCCCTTTTAATAAGAAATATAATCACAGTGAAATTGTTTCCCCCTGTCTAACTAAAACACCAGTCCTCCTCCTCCGCCCTCCCATTATTCCGCCCTTCTTCTTGTCCTTGTTTATTAAATCCACCTACGGGCGAAATGGGAAGCCATTTGATGATGCACTTGACTGACATCCAGCGATGCCTGGTGTTTTCCTCTGATGTTCTAATTCATTTTGGAGCTGCCAAATGACAGCTGCTTTAGTCAGCCAGAGTTCAGTGGTGTGTGACCCCTCCCCCTCCCCCCTCCCTCGAGTGTCGCATGTGAGAATAAACAACGGTTTTTATTCCCCCGATGAGATGCTGATATACTTCTGCCCGGCCGTCTGGATGAACTCGCTGACCGTGGGCGTCGGATAATAAAGCGGCGAAGTATAAAAGGCCCCGGAGAGGCGGCGAGCAAGGGCGAACGAGCGAGAGTGAGGAGAGGGAGGTCGGGGAGTAGAGAGGAGGAAGTTATCTGTTGTAATGTGTGACATTACTTTCTGCTGATCTGTCGCAGTTTAATGGCTCTCGAGGAGCATAGCTCCCTCGTTCCTGGTGAGAGGGTGGAGACGGTCCGTAGACGGGTCAGGTGCTTTTAGCCCGGGAGGTTCCCCCCCACCTCAGCCCTCCTCAATTCACCTTCGGCAGGAACAACATGGCGGCGTAACGCGAGCGGCCGTCTTTCATCCAGACTTCAGCCGGCGGAGAAGTTAGGCTTCAAAAGCCGAAATAAAATAAAAGCAGCTGTCACTGGCCGCGTTGCCATCATAAATCTTTGTCCATATTCTGCTAATGTCAAAAAAACTGTTTCATAATTTGCAATATTAAGTGAAATCAATATCCCATGTGAATCAGTTATTAAAAGTCGTGTTAGCGACAGTCACATGAGATATATTCATAATTCATGCTTGGCTTTAGTGCTCATCATTCTACCATCATCAGCCAATCAGAGGAGACTGGGTATCTTACTCAGGTGTTGGAGCGACAAACCCCGCCTACGTATGCGGCGTTTAGGGGGAAATGTAGTCGGCCATTTTACAGAAGAGATGTGGATTCAACACTGTAGAAGGACACACAGCTTTTTAAGTAAAAAACAAACAAAACCATCATCCTCCTTCTACTTCCTGTTGTCTTCTTTGACATTTTCGCCAGTAGTAACATGCTGATCACGTGACTCGTACGATGTGAAAAGAAGTGGCAGCATTGCAGTGCTGTGGAATCCATCTGAAAAACGGCCTTATCCCACCGCATTAACTTTTCACAACATTTCAATTTAGGCATTTTCTTTTGTACTTTTAACTTGCTCAGTTTTATGGTTAATGGAAATGCAGCAAATGATTCAATTTTTTGGGGCTTCAGCTATATATACATATCATATGCCATGTATATATGCCCAATTCACTCTTGTGACAACTCTTATGAACCATAAATTAAGTCAACATTTAAATTACATTTACAAAGTCAACAATAGTTTTGCTCACATCTGATGCAGAATGGGCAGTGGGTTGACAGTCATTGTCCTGGTGAAATGTTTTGGATATGTACCGTCCGGGTTGTACTGTCCAGAATATTTAAGCAAATTTTGTGATATTTTTGTCACAATGCAATTTTTACTGCCACAAACATGTAGTTTTAAATGGCTTTTCCTATTATAATTAAGCTGATTTGATGCCCTAAGGTTTATATTAAGGTAATTTAAAATGATTTGAACTGAATCAGGTTTACAATCCTCCTAAATCTCTTCTCACAGTGCTTAAAGTCTTGCTGAAAAGTTTTGGCATCCGGACCTGAATTGATCTCTGCCTTTTTCACCTCGGATGAACGTTTTCCCCCCCCCCTTCATTCCGCAGGGAAAAAAAAAAAAAAAGTAACTTCTCTTTTTTCGTGAAATCAAACTTTACACACTCTCATCATTTGCATAAGCAAACTCGAACAAAACCCCCAGGAGAGTGCGCGGTTCTCATTTGTATTGCTGTCAAAAGCGCAGCACAGACTGAGCTATCGGAACATCAGCAGACGGGCCGGGCTGGAGACGATGTGTTTACTTTGGCACGACCTCAAGCTAAAGACTGCGCGTCAAGTCAACAGCGAGGGAAATGTTTCGACTTTGTAATCTGCCATTTACATTCTCTGCTTTTGAGCAACTGGTGGAGCTTTGAGGTGGATTTTCAACGTCGATCACATCCATGCCGGCTAATTCTGATGTTCTGAACGCTGCATGGTGTCAAAAGATGTTTTGGGGACCTCAGAACTTAGGTGCTATGGCTCTAAAAATGTATTTAGACCCCTTTTCCAACAGATTTGTGGGATGTACACTTTACGTTGCATTCGGGCCAGCAAGAGTTCTGAAAAATTGATCAGATTATGAGGATGGGTCTTGTCCGCACAAAGTTCAGAACCAATTGGTTCTGAACTGTGGAGAAGTACTTCCAAAACTTCCTGTGATTAAATGGGTGTTGATGTTTGCTTTGACTTACTACGATGTTGAAAAATCTCTAGTTTTGTCACAGATTCAGCTGAATAAAGGTGTTACTCCAGTTTCCTTCTTTGTTGTTTTCCTCCTCAGCTGATCTTTACAATTACACAAAAAGCTAAAAGATGCTGCTCATGCCCAGATCCGTTGTTCAAAAGTTAAAGGAGTCGATACTGAATGGCTCATCTGAGTTAGATTTTGCTTTGTCTGTGGGTTTCCCCCCCCAAAGCAAAGCGTAAAAATGACACTAATTCAATTACACACTTTCATTCATCCACATCTAAGTGAAAGCAAAAGCATGAGTCAACCATAGATCCCAGCAAACACCAGGTCAGCTCGTTCTTCTGGGTCACGTATCGACGGTCTCTGTCCATGCCTTCACTTTCCTCATCATCCGACAATCTGTGCATCCGCGATCATTCATCGGCCCATCATCAATCCTCATCATCATCCTACATCCACCCAGAACAAAAAAAAAGCCGCGCAAACACCCGAGCGGCCGTCCATTCATCGGTTAGCCAGTCAATTAGCCGTCCATCCAAGCAGTCGGCCAGAGCCGCGACTGCTCGCAATCGACCAGCGAGATCGGGTCGTGTGAGTAATGAGGAGGAAGAGGCAGCTTCGCAGAAAATACTGCGGAGTCACGACCCGCATACCATCCCGCTCCGACTCACTTTAAGGCTCCCTCTCACGTTTCCGTCCCCGCTCCCCGGCCGCTCTCTCCTCCCGGTTAGACCCTTGACTCATCTTTTCACAGCGAGGAGGCGACGCTCTCCCCGTGAACGAATACTCCCTGCAGTCGCAAGAGGCCATCGGGTTTCGCAGTCCAGCTCTCTTCAGAACCAAAAGCTTATAAAAAGGTATTCGACCCACAGGATGGACCACTTTTTATTCACATACTTCAAATTGTTTCGAAACAAAAACTTGACAAGAGGAAAATCCTAGTAGATGCAAAAGTAAAATTTGAAATAATTTTCAGAGGGAAAGCAAGCGCCAAAGAAGTGAATGCAAAAACGTGAACGCTTCTGTGAAATGACTGATCGCTTAACATTTGACTCAGTTCCACTTACCACAACCGGGCCTGATGATTACCATCAGATCTGTAAAGACTTGAGATCGCTTATGTGGAGTGTCTGACGGCATCAAGAAAGCTAAAAGATCTCAAAAAGCAACACACCACGACCTGGGGTGTAGAAATACAAGAACACATGAAACGTAAAGTCACTGGCATCTCCAGAAACAGTGTGAGAAGGGTGAAAAGTTAAGGCTTTGAACACAAGTGTACCACAGTTACTAATGGAAAATGTAAAAAAAAAAGATGAAAAGTGGAGTCCCTTCCTCCAAAATAACTCAAGAGTACACAGAGGAATCATCCAGCAGGTAGAACAACATGTAAGGACCGGAGGCCTTATTTGTCACAGTCAAGATCAGTGTTTATGATTCAACAAGTAGTAATCCTAGCCATAAAATATTTCCAACCACCTACCATAACGAACACAAACAACAACAGTCTCATATCAGCAAAAAAAACAAAAAACAAACAAAAAACGCCTTCATGATCCCCGAGACCTTTGGGACAATGTTTGACTGAGCAGAGCATTTCTCCAAATGAACTGAATCTCAGTAGTTCAACACGGTGGTAGTGGTGTGATAGTCATTGGCTGATTTGGAATATGAATTTTTAATGGAATTCATATTCCATTAAAAATTCATATATTTAATGGAATATGAATTCTGCGCCTCACCAGTCATAAAGGATGCCGTCCTTTATGACGGAACCGACAGTTCTCGACTTTCACCTCAAGCCAATTCAAGTTTGTGAAGGAAGACGTTTATCTTGCCGCACGCCAGCAAGTCGACATCTGAATGGCTCAAAAATAAAAATAAAACGGCCTAGTGGAAGTCACGACTCAGAGACTGTGTTCATTTTCAGAAGCGCACTTCCATGTGGCTGAACCCGGACAACTCCGCAAAGGAGGAGCGGGCCTCAAGTCTTCCACCACAGAGGAAGAGACTCGTCGCCTCTTGCTGCGAATGCTTGATGGCAATTCTCACTGCCAAAACCAGCTTCCTTAAGGGAGCCACTGCTTTTTCACAGAAGTTCGTAATCGGGCAAATTCTTTTTCCGTGGCGCTTTTAAATGAGTTACAATATACGTATTATGCAACTAGGCTGTTGGCAGTCTTCCCCTTGTCAAGTGTTTCCTTGTCGCACGAGTTGCTTCCATTGTGGCCCAGCTCAGAGCAAATGATAGAGCCATACTCAGCAGTCTGAGTCTAAACCCCAGAAGCATTAAAAGGAGAAGAAAAGCAGCTCCGTCTGTAAACACAAAGTGTGGACGGCTGTGTTACCTGTAAGGGCCCTCGTGGTCCCTCGCGCTCAGCTCTGTGGGCAGACGGAGAGAGGGGTAAAGTGGCGATGCCGGCTGGTGAAAATGGCCCTCCACTGGGCCGGGTGCCTTATCGAGGCGCCTTCAAGTGCATAAGCACGCCAGACCTGCACGGGGATGGTTGAGCCTCGCTGTGGCGGTTATACAACCACAACACTTCTCTGGCGAACAGCAGTTAAACTCGGGGCTAAATCTGCCGGCTGCCGCTTGTGTAACAGACAAAAGATAAATAAATAAAAGACACGCCACTGGCCTGGAGAAAAACCCAGGCTTCCAGATTCCATCCAGCCAGCACCGTGAAAACAGAGAGCGGATTTTAAAGCAGTTTATTTTTATACCGCGTGTGTTCGAGGGTTTTCACGCTTTCGTGCACCTTTCTGTTGCGGCGCCGTCACCGTTACCTCCGGCGCAGGCCCGGGCGCACATGCCCAGATCAATGCGCTCTTGGTATTTTTGGAGCGAAGAGGTCTCGAACTGTACTGGAACCTTTCGATGCCGACCACCGCTCCTCGGTGAAACAACTGAAGCGAAATTCAACCTGATGTTTTCCCTCGTGCGAAGATTCGCTTGTGCAGCAGGAAAGACAAACCCAAACATTTTTACCATCCAAGAACACAGAACCAGATCTGGAAGGGAGAAAATGGAGAAAAATATAACAGACATAATGTCAAAATGGAGATGATGTGATAGAAAACCATCGCTGGGAAACTCTAATGGCCAAGAAGAAACTGGAAAGATCACAAGATACAAGGATGTGGAAGAATTAACCAATTACCAAGGACTGTCAGTAAAGCTCCTGAGACTTTGTCAAACAAAACAACAACAAAAAAACAATATCTAATCTTAGAAAAGAATACTCAAAAGTTACAACCATGTGTGGAAAAACAGAGGACACCGACAGGCTGTTTGTATCTCAACACATTCAGATAAGAACAGAATTTGATACGATTGAATAAGAACCGACTTTTGGAGCCTGATGGTCGAGTAAACTCGGCTCAATTAGGAACCAGAATGGAAACATTCGTTTCACTGTCAGCTGGTGTGCTTCTCTTTCACACTGCATAGTGGAAAACCAACCAAACCCTTTGCGACATTTATTCCCCTCCTCGCCTGTGGGGGCGCTGCACAAAGAACCACCGAAGGAAACGACATGAGACGACACAACGTCCATCTTCGTGAGAAGTAAACAAATAAGTAGTGGGATTAGATTTTCGCGGTTGCTTGATTACTCTTTTGTGTTTGGTGAAAGACCACGAGCCATTTCTCCTGCTAGTACAAGACTAGCGTGCTTGTCTTAGTAGCATTTACCCAGAATTCCCTGTGCTAACGTCCACTTCCTGCTTTTGGAGCCGCCTGGTGTTGGCATGTGAATTCAACCCATGCCAGAGTTCACTTCAGTCTAACAGAGACTCAGGTCTTTAGGAACCAGAGTTTGTTCTCTTTGGTCCACATCAGAGTTTGAGTTTGATTAAAGCGGATTAAACAGGACTAGTGTGAACGCACCAAAACCAAACACAGCCTACCTCGGTGACATTAAGTGAAAATTCTAATGAAGTGAAAACTGCTACAAATTCAGAGGAAATGACATTAAATATAATTTTGAAATAATTCAAAACGTCATTTGTACATTTTTATCGTCCATCTCAAAACCTGTGTGTGAAGCATCTCCCTGCAGGCTGCTGGCGTGTGTGTGTCTGCGTGCTTTTAAGTCAGCTGTTTCCAAACGAGCTCTGTGTGTAAAGTGTCTAATGAGTCCCTAATGAGACGGGCCGGGAAAGTTTTTTTTCAAACTTTTCAGAGGCAGAAGTGGTTGAACGTGTGGATAAACAGACGTTTGGAAGCTTCGCGCGTCTTAATCACGAGTCGCAATAACACGAGCACATGGACGGCCGACGAGACCATTTTTAAAAATGTATTTATCTTTTTTTTTTTCTTTTTTTTTTTTTACATTTTTTTGAAAGTTAGAAAAGCTGTTTGTCTGCTTTGTTTTTATTTTTTTCGTTCACACATTTGAGTGAACAAACAGGTTTGTTTTTGTTTACTGGGATTCACATCATTTTTCACGATTAATTTGTTTTATTGTAATAAGGACTTGCTTTTGTGTGATGATGGTAAACATTTTAATATACTTTCGAGTAAAACTGTGCAAAACTTTTATCTTACACATAAACATGAATTTTTGTTACAAAATAAACTAAAAACTTCTTTTTGGGGGAAAAAAAAAAAAAGAACTTGGACTAATCAGTTAATTGGAAAACCAATAAATGGATTGATTAAAAAAAAGAAATAATTCAAATAAATCACTGCTTATGTTCACATTCTTCCAGATATTGGAGTCAGCTATGCTCGGCAGGATTATTAGTAAATAATTTGATTTTCTTTGTCTCATTTATTAACTGTGTCCACATTGAATCTGATTACACTTAGAAATAAATCCACCGATCCATAAATGGGGACAAATATAATTCAATCAAAACTACAACCTCAATCAGTCAAAATCGGAAATCGGTATCGGCCAGGAGAAGCCGATCTGTTTTTACACCGATAAAGACGAAGTCAGAAACTTTTTTTCCTATGAAACTTAAACCGTATTTTGCCAAAAATCAACGTTTTTTTTTTTTTTTTTTGAAAAAAACATTTTGAGAAAGCAGAACATGATATAAACAGGCACACGCCGAAACACATCCAAGCTGCTCGCACACAATCTCTCGGTTCATTTGTCGGTACGAGGGCCGGAAAGCTCTGGACTTGGATTGCAAAAATAGATTTTTTACAATTTTTTTAGGATATTTATCTCACACATACCGTGTTTCATTTTGTGCTCTCGTTCGAGTTTCAGCAAGTCTGCTTTAATAAGTGATCGAGTGAAAAGTGAGAGGACGGATCCTGAAACAAACAGAAGAAAAAAATATATTATATCTAAACCTGAGGATGAGCTTTTGGTGCACTGTGTACACAAAAACAATCACGACTGGTAATTGTTTTTTTGTTTTTTTTTATCATCTTCCTGGCTGCCTAACTCCTCCAAACAGCTTGTTGCTCTTAAAACATGCATTAGAAACTGTGACTCACAAGAGGCGGAACAAAACGCACATCCAGACGCAGAGAATACCCAAACCGACTCACCTAACGAGGACACACACACACACCCCACTGACAGATGTGGAGCCGCGCTGACAAAGGAGGCCGTTTGTTCGCAGGTAGAGACGGCTGATGAGAGACGGGAAAGACGACAAGAAATACCATCACAGCCTCAATGCGGACAATTCCCTCCCAGCAGAATCTCCGATTCATTTTACACAAAGCAAATGTGTTTAGTAAATATGTTTGCGTGCTGTTTTCACCCTCCGGGACAAGAGTATTTGCATCCCTTGACTTGTGCATATGATGTCCCCCCATAAAAACTGTTTCTGTTTTGAGAATCTCTTGAGTGTGAGAGCATAAAAGAGCAAAATTTGAACCACAATTCTACTTCAGTCTGGGAACCGCAAAGCCTCTCGACCCAGAATCTGAGGTGACCCGAGTCAGTTCATCGGTAAAAACTGAAAAGTGTTCCCATGGGAACGGCGTGTGGCGTTTGTGCGGCAAAGATTTTCTTCTGTGCCTTTATCGCTTTAAAGATATATATATATATATATATATAAAATGTTTCCAGAGGTAACAAAAGGTCAACCAGCCCCACCCCACATGTACGAAAAAAATTCATTGTCAATTAACTGTGCTTCAGGAGTTTGTGCTGCACAAACACGGCACAATTAATTTATCTGTCTGGTTTTACTGATGTGGTGGCGGGAGACGAGTTGATCTTTGACCTCTGGAAAATATATTTTAACTACTGAAAATTGGATTTATGAATTAAAATTGACGGCACAAACGAAAATTGTGCGGCACAAACAAAAATTGTGCGGCACAAACGATTGATTGACGCCACATTTTGTTTGATTGTATTTTTGTATACTCGGTGGTTGACCTTTAGCGACCTCTGGGAACATTTAATGGTATCTTTAACCCGATAGCGGCACAAACAAAACATTTTTTGCTGCACAAATGTAGCACACAGAGTTTTTATTGTCTGAATTGGCTGATCTTTAACCTCTGGAAACTTTTTTTGTTTGTTTGTTTCTAAAGATTAAAAATGGAAACGAATCCAAATGACCGGAACAAGATGAGCATTTTTGCTGCACAAACAACGGACACCAATTTTATTTCATTCGAAGAAGGTGGAAAACTCAAGATTTTTAATGTTTTCACACGGACTACACACATGTGAAGCACATGGAATTTATTTTACCATTCCATGTGCTTCACATGTACCTCACGTGGAAATATGTGAAATCCAGCCGTTTTTCTTTAAAGTCTTATCCTTTCAAACTAAACCCGACCAAAGTCGTTCATGTCCACAGAGGTTCCCTGCTCACACCCCTTAAGCTTTTTTGCCTTTTCTTGCTTTGCTACCTTCACTTTCAGTTTGTCCTGTGGGATTTTACACAGTCGATGGATTTATTAAGGAAGCGGGAGGAAAATGATCAGGATCTTGTTTGCGTGTAGCTATGGATGCTTGTCAGATGACATCACAACTACACTTTTTGGCCTGAAAGTGACTCTTTCAATCACAATTGAGAAATATCACTCTTTGAATGACCTCTTTTGTTATCAAATACTGTGTGAGTAATGACTTACTCCGACACTGACGTGACCTGGCGTACCGCTACAGACGTCGTAAACGCCAGGGGTCAATCATCCCGTTTTATTTGGAAATCTTTTCCCTCCACTACTCCATGATTTATTAATCAGTAATATGATTCTTTAATCGCTCATGACCTTTTCCCTCACCCAGGAAGCAAAACCCCCCCATTAACCGTTTCCACTATGAATCATTAAAGACCACAGCGTCTATAGATCAGAGTTAAAGATCTGCCCATCAATCCCCTCAAACCCAGATGCGTCGTCTGATTTAATCAATGTAAATATTAACAAAAAACCCCCAAAAAAACCCCAAACAAATACCCCGAATTTCAGTGGTCATATTTTTCCCAGCTTCTCCTTCATGTAATATGTTATTACAGAGATGGACCGCTCCATCCAGACAGTCACAGTGAGCAGGTGAAACTTGAAGGGAGACTTAGCAGCGTTCTGAAACTCTGAATCGTGTCGCGCGGCACTCAGAATTACTCATTTTTCACATCATAATGCACCATTTTATGCTATCCCACTCCAAACACAACATCTTCGTTTAAGCGACGCTCGGATCAAAACCTTTTTAAAAGCGATGCAGCAAAACAAAAACGTGAAACGCAAGCTTGTTAGGAACATCCTACATATTCATATTTGAGGGAAAATTCATAATTGAAGCCACCATGCGGCAAAAATTTGGATATAGATGTGTTCAGATTTAATGTTATATATACATATCAAATATAACTTAAAAGAAATCTTACTTTGTAATTTGGCGTTTGAAGTTGGAGCTCTGTCTCTTTAAGAAGCTCCTGCTCTTCCCTTCTGGAAGTCATCGTAACATTTCTCTGCTATAATCCTCTAATGTTATTAATGCTGTGCTGAGGAGCAGCTCCTATCATGAGCTCAGCAGATATGCAGTTCCACCTGGTGTTTGCTAATCGCTGCTAGCTAGTCTGAAGGAGCTGAGTGGGGGAGTCACGAGGGAGGAATGCTCTGTGAGACGGAGGCTCGGAAGCTGCAGCCCAGAGGAGGAGCTTCGTCCTCGAAGGCGGAGCTAGATCCACTCAGGTGGTTTGCACAGCTGAAGGTTGCCATGGAGATTTAAGGAGTTCTCAAACTTGCATGAAAGAATCAAGGTAGCTCCAGGTATGTTTTTGACATGGTGTAAATGTCAGAAAAGTTGATATGACATAGTACTGCCCCTTTAAACTCATGAAAAGGTTAGCTTTTTAATTAATACAAAAGGATTCTGCAAAACAGCAGTAGTAGGTCAGCATTCCTCGTGCGCTTTCCATTAGTGGAGAAATAAACCTGGGTTTCATTCATGTCAGTAATGCAGGTCGACTCGGTTTAAAACTGCCGGTTCTGAGTCGTTAGCGACGCAAACAAAACGCAGCAGATGGAAACAGACGCTCATCGGGCTTCTGCTTCGTTGTCCACGACTCTCGTTATGAAGGACATAATGAAGAGCTCGTCAGCTGTGGATAAGCAAACACTTCATAACGACTTCATCCGCCAACGCGCCGACGGTTAGCGACGACGGACCGTCGGCGCGCCGACCCTCAGCGCTCGCAGGAAGGAGGGAGGGCAGGATGAAAACAAGCAACAGCCACCGGGGAGGAGGATGAAACGTGTCGCACTGCCCCGCATTCCTCGTGTAATGCAAGTGTGTGTGTGTGTGTGTGTGTACTTGATCCCCCTCTAAATCTCATATTAATTATAATCAGATTGGTTATTGATCAGAGAGCCAGTCTGAGTATTGATCTGGCTTGTGCAGCCTGATAGCGGGACATGGAACCATGTTTGTGTCTGAAGAAGAGAGGAGGAAAGTCCTTTCACTTTGTCCCGTTATAAGTGAAATGAAGGATTACATAAATGTGTTAAATATGACAAGTAAAACAAAGTGTTCAGATAAGGACTAAATTCAAGACAAATCTTTTTGAAAACGCTTTAGTTGCGTTTGTTTAGAATTCAAACAAATTCTAAACAAATTTGATTAAACTCTAAATAAATTAACGCTAATGGCAGCGTTAAAAAAAATGAACGCTGCCATTAAATAATTATGGCAGCGTCTAAATAGTTACCTGCGATCAGCCGTCACCCATCTGTGATTTATTCAAGTGTTGGAGTGACAAGCTACTTAGGAGCAGCTACATATGTGATGTTTCGGGGAAACTGTAATGGCCGATTTTACAGAGGAGCAGTGAACTCAACACGTTCTAATGAGACAACCACCACCTCTTGTTTTCCACACCGTTTTTACTAGTAGTGACGTCCGGCTGTCCATCACGTGACTCATGTGATGGAAAAAAAAAAAGTTTCCATTGAAGTTTTCCAAAATGCATCTATTTTGAAAACCCACCTCATTCCTGGCAAAAACGTTTCAGCGAAACATGTCAGTTTCTTTCAAAATTGCCACTTTTCCATTAAGAAAATTTATTTTCAGAGTTTCTGAAATCTTTATTTGCAAAAACATTTTGCGGGGCATTTTTGATTCCCCACAGAAAAGTTGCCAATTTGTTTTTTGTCTTTTTTTTTTTTTTCTTGGCTCGTTCTCACCAACCCGATATTTTGTGCCTCTGACTGTATCACCACATCCGTGGTAACAACATCGGCTCAATCCATATTTGTTTAACTTTTAATAAGTTTTAAAGTATTTCCTTTGATTAATTCTGCTTACGTACTTCTTTTCCTCTACAAGGACCTATGAGTAGTCCTCTGTACCGGCGGTACCTGGCTTTCCTTTCCTTAAGCACGAACCGTATATACACGTGTTTCAAGCTGTCACTTTCAGTCACAGTGGACATGGAAGCGCAGAGCTCATTTTCCGTGCACCATCCAAACTCATCAAACAGACAACTGGGAAATTGTTGAAAGCAAAAGAGGCGCTCCAGATTGGGTCTTTAAGGACTAACAGCCATTTCAGTGACAATACAGAGCAGTGTGTGTGAGAGGGATGGGATGGCAATAAACAGAACAGCTTGATGGCCTTCTTGTCTTGGCACGGCCTCTTGTTCGTCTAAATCTTTTTTTTCCCCCTAATTTCACAGCTTGACTCTTATTCCTGCCTCATTACGCTGTGAGCAGAGAGAATGGGCTGTGTGAGTGCAGGAGACGCGAGATCACCGTCTCGGTTCCCAAGGAGTGATTCCGCACCCGGGCCGCCAGAGCGAAGTCGGAGCAACAAACACACACACACGCGCACACCCACACACACACACACACCAATAGACTCGGGAAGAGACGCATAAAAATCACAGGGAAAATCAACATCGGTTCAGAACTAAATGCTTTTTGTATTTTACAGAGAGGAAAGTGTTTCTCTGATTCACGGAGGGACAGCAGCAGCAGAGAGAGAGGAAACAAATCGAGTTCGGCGACACGAGGGAAGAATGAAATGATGAGATTCAGTTTGGGAATCATGACGAGATAGCAAAAAAAAAAAAAGAAAGAAAGAAAAAAAACTTGTTCAATACGCTTTACTTTTTTAATCCCATTACAGTTCAAAGGAATCTTAACAATTAGCTTGTCCGTGTTAAATTATTACATTATCCGCCAGCAGCAGACTGAGGCATGAAAATGTTATCCTTACTTCCCCATCTGCTGTCTTCATTCCAGTTCGTTCTTCGTTAAACAATCAACTGCTTCTTCACATTTATCACAGTCCATTTTATTCGGACTCACCTGGACCTGTGATCTGTTGAGCTGTGAATGAAAAATTCAAACTAGAAAATATGTGGGTAAAGCATTTGAAGACTTTATTCTTTAATTAGTTGCAAGATGACAAAATCTAAATGAAAAAACCCCCAAAAAACAGGGTTGACATATTTTTAGGAAAACAATAAAAAGGTATTAAAGTCTAAATGCTATTTAGTGACTATCGCTCTAAACTAAACTGTGTTTCAGGAAATATAAAACATAGAAAACAGACTTCTAGTTTTGCCTGGACATGTAGAAGAAATGTAGAAAAAAAAAAAAAAATACAGAATAAGGAAAATGATGTTATTTTTAACTGGGTTAAAAGTCGTGAATAAGCGCTACCGGCCGACGCCGACAACATTCGTGGGCCGTCAATGTGGGGAAGAACAAAGCAAGAAGTTCATTCATGCTGTTCCATCGTAGAGCTAAACGGTGGTTATCTTGCTCCTTCGCCATTATGTACTCTTAATTTGTTTCACAATTCAAAGAGCTGCTAAAAGAGCAAACTGACCTGCAGAATGACAATATCAGAGGAAAGCTAGTGGCCTTTTCTTTGTCCTTTTGAGAAATTTAACCAAAGTCACGTAGGGGAATACGCTGGATTTTCAAAAACATTTTAAAAAACTATCTTAGAAATCTAGCTAACAGATGCCACTTCGCAGGTAGTAACTTTAACTGCACTAATGGTGTTAAATAGTAACATAAAGAGCCAGTTGAATAGTAAATGTTGTTACTTTGTGTTTGTTTAAATGGGTAAACCCAGTTTTAGTGTGCGTGTTTAAAGCTAATGATCCTCGCTGCAGGAAGACGAAAAATAAAACTTTTGATCGCTGCCTGGAGGTCAGAAATTTGTGATGGGTGCATCTCTGTCAAACCAAACGCATTTACTCTCATTTTGCTGGTCATAAAGTGCAGCAAGTTCACCGTCGGAAGGAGGAAAGTGTTGCTTGCTGCCATCGCGGGAACCTGCGTGAAGCCGTGAGGGTTTGCGATAAAAAGCCACGTTTAAAAAGCCAAAAACTCCAAAACGTTCAAGATGATCGCTGGGGCGTTTGCTTCAGTTTTGAAAGTAAAATAAACGTTCAACTTTTTACCTTGTAGAAAAATTCATAACTGGTGTCATTAAAATGTCGCCTTATGTTGATGCCTCTTCCGTCAAGATATATACAAAACATATGAGTGAAATCATTAAAGCATGTAGTTTGGACAAAAACAGGAACAAAAAACTTTTCAGTATACAATTATATTATGTTTTGAACTTCTTTTGTTATTCTTTCTTTTTATGCTTTTAGATGTTTGGTTTTTGTTTTTGTAATGTGCTAGAAATAATAAAAAGCACGGCATTGCATTAGCTTTTTATTAACATTCAGATGTTTTTCTTATTTGAAAAATAAGAAAAGCATCTTACTATACTTAGTGTACTGTCACTAAGCATATTGACAGTACTATGCTTACTGACTGTACTGTCACTATGCTTTCTGGAATTATGTTCACAATTGCAATTTTCAATTGGAAATTGCTCAACATTTGAAAGCATTTTAACATCACTAAGGGACATTCATAAATCCTGGTTGAAAAAAAATGTATGGAACATCAAATACTGAATCTAAATATTGTGCAAAAATTTGACATATTTAAAATCAGACTTTATGCTGGTTACCTGGCTTTGATAAAAGTGCTGTCAAGAGACAACAGGGAATATTGAGCTGATTATTATACACAACTGATGTCTTATAAAAGCCATCCAGTCTAAGTAGAGGCAGAAAGAAAAAGGATTTAGGTTTTCAGAAAACAGATGCAATCAAATAAAATCCCATCAAAACCTGAAACGGTGGTTGTCCAACACACACCCAACCGAAACCAGAGTTAGCTAACCTTATACTTTTCTTTACTCCTCCTGTCTGCCACGTTTCTCAGTGACCCACATAACAGCACCAGCTGAAGGGCTGAAGAGTTTTCAATCTTAAATGACAACAACAGTAGACAGATTGGAAATGATAACCAGAGGCTTTGTTTGGAGCTTTAAGCTAAATGCAGAGCTCGACTTTAATGTATCCACGTCATGCTCTCCACTCACACTCGGGCATCTTAGGTGTCTGCATGCGATGTGGATGCAAATACTATTTATTAGGGCACGCTTACTTTTAGCAGCTGGACTTTAACACGGCAGCTATCGCTGAGAAAGTGACTGCAGGTAAAAACCAGCCTCTCGTTCTACGCTTCACTTCATCCAGAGGGTCTGGAGCCTCAGCTGTCGAGAAACGATTTCCTCCTGGAGGCGTGGGACTCTGTTGACGCTTTAAATCGCTAACGTTTGTCTGCGATGCATGCGACGCGCCAGTTTGACGCTGACTGGACATTTTCTGTGGCATAAACAGTCGTCCTCCACTGCGGAGAGAAAAGCGCCAAGGGAACCGCTGAGGTCAGTTCGGTATTTGGAAGTGCGGCCGACGCGATGTGAACGGTTTCGTTCGCTAAAACAGAAAAACAACGTCACCGTTCACAACTTCTCCTTCTGTTTGCTGAGTAGCTAAATAGAAATCCAACCAGAGAAATCCAGGCGAATGGGAGAAATCCAACACGGGGCCGTGAAGGGAGATGAGAATCCAGTGGAAGGCGGCGGCCTCGCGACGTTGCCGATAAGCTTCAGCTCTTTTCTTTTCTGTTCCTCTGCTTCCTTTCATTAGACTGGTGTGAAAATTTAGACTTATGTTCCAACTCCTAACACAAGACTATCTGAATCGTCTAATTGTGAGAAAAAGCTCCATTTTATGAGCGTCATTAAAACAGAAAGCCAGTTAATAAGTACTGAGTGTTTGACCCTCATGCCTGCAATGAGAGTTGAGTGGTTCTTCTCATTCACTCTGTCCTTCTGAGTGATCGCTTTCATTACAAAAAACACATTAAAAAAATGACTTTTGTCCCACCTGTTCTTGCATTTCAAAACGACCTCGATACAATTTTTTTTCTCATTCCAACTTTGATAATCACCGGAAAACAAAAGACTCCACAAACACACGAGCTATGAAGAGCAACAGCCAACATAAAAAAAAATTAACTATGGATCATTACAGATCCGTCGATTACAGATTTGCCACCATGTTCCAATTAGTATTGCTGACCGTTGAGCTGTATTTACGTTCAAGAACTATATCATTTGAAGGACAATGGTTAAAACACTTTAAATTTGTAAAATATATTATCTTCTAAATATAACATGGTTATCTTAAATTACCACACAGTGTGCCGTATTTTCTATTTAGTTTAAAACAGGGACGTGCTGCGTCCATCGGAGAGCAGTTGCTGTTAAAGACGGCTGTTCCGACTCAAAGCAAACCGACAGTAATAATAAAAAAAGGCATTTTAAGTCAGCTGTTAGTGTCGGCGCCAACAACATTTAATAGTTTCTTTGAGATCGGGCTGTAAAGTTATATTAAAACACACGGTACCTCGAAAGAAGGCTGTAATATTCCACAAGATGTGTCTCATAGGAAGAATATTCCTGTTGTGAGTAATAATAATAAAAAAAACTTTAATGAGAATGCTACTGTCTTCGCCTCCATGGAAACAAACGCCTACAGTAAAGTCTTCTGGTTCCTTAATCTATTTCTACTGAGGTCGAAAGAATTTCTTTTTTTTTTGCGTAACTAAACACAAACTTGACAACACACTGAAATTCGGAGTTAATGCGTTTAAACATCATGAAAGTACTGAACTGCTGTTACGTTTAACGGAAAATATGACTTCAGAGGAGCATAATCCCCTCCGACTGAAACAACAGACGGAAGATCTTCAACTGATGAGAAATGTTCTGGATCCTCCTGTTCAGCGTCCAAACAGGGAGACGGGGTACTATTGCTATTGCTGTGATGTCAGCTTCACTTTTACTTTCAAGCCTTAAGCATGCTGATGAGAGTGACAGTTCATCGGTGAAGACCGGGTTACAACAGTGCTGCGTGACATTAAGTAATGTTGTTGCAAAATTTGTTCTGCCGCTGACGGGTGACGATATACGTGTGCGAGAGCTACGGTGGGATTTTTAAAAACATATATGTAAAAAACAATCTGTGGCAGCCTGGATTAATTAGTTATCAAATGATGCATGGTGTGTATTGTTCAATGTGTAGGCAAGGCAACGACGCAGCATAATTTACCTTAGTGTGTATGTGAAGGCAGAGGAGCGTTAAGGTTTTTAATAAGTCTTTCTTTAATGAATATAATATCTTACTAATGTGCTCTCATCCATCACCTTAATGATTTCTGGTACCTCGCGTAAATTAACTTGATCGCCCTGTTAGTATGTGCGGTAAACTAACAGAATCATGCTGATCTGTGGTTTCACAAACGTCTATAATTCATTTAAAACGCTTTAATCTCGTCACTTGCAGCAAAAATGGGCAAAACACAACGTCATGTTAAAGAATGTCACTAGGGAGCCGATGCGTCGGGTTTTCTACTTTAGACAGGAACTACAGAAAGGAAGCAAAGGTGCTGATTGATTGAGGTAAAAAAAAACAACAACAAAAAAACAGCTCTTCCTTTTGTCTTTAGATTTCGCTGTTCAATAAATCCAGTATAAATATCAATTTTTGTCTAATCTAGAATTTCTTTATGCCGTTCCAAGCCGCATAATTCATACGACCCATTCGGTATCAAATGGGGTCAAGTTCAGCGCATTGGGTCAGACACCATGGATGGATGGATGGACGGACGGCGAGATAGTTAGCGAGAAAGACAGCAATACTGAACGCTAACTAGTAGTGATAGACAAACAAATGATCAGCTAGACTGATAGTTGCATAGTCATTAATAGCGTATTATAACACATTTTAATTTTTTTGTACATTCACATTTAGAGGAGGCATCATGGGGTAAATTGTCCTGTTGTGGGCAGCGGGGCCCGGCTAAAAACGGACGGCAGAGTCCGGCGAAAACAGGCGCTTAAATTCCGTGACGTGATACGGAAAGGGATCAGTAAAAATTAGCCAATAGACAGTCTAAAGTCAAACGACTGGAAGTATGTCAAAGATCAGGATCTGCACCAAGTAAAACATTTAGATAAATGGATAAGTTATAAATTTGACAGCCGTCTAAATTAATGTTTTGATTGTTTATTCTATGTTACATGACTTTGTGTTTTTATGTTTGTTATGATGTAAAGCACTTTGAAATGCCTTGCTGCTGAAATGTGCTATACAAATAAAACTTGATTGATTGATTGATTGAATTAACACATCCTCTGTTAAATTTGTTCGTGGTCATTAGATGAACTTCCAAATATTCACCAGATATTGTTTTCCACTAAGAGCCTCTGACAGCTGACATGTTAATGCATGGATGTTACCGGGGGCAACAGCTCCAGCAAATAGATGCAAAGACAAACAGGACTCCAGCTCTCCTCTCCAGCTGTGTGCATTTTTATTTTACTTATACTTTGTGTCGGCCTTTGTTTTTGATAATGTTTGTCAAGACACGGATGCCGTTTCCACTCCCAGCAGGCCGCAGCAATCTGAAGGCCGTCTGACGGTGCCAGCTATTGTGTGGCTTTCTGCGGGTCTCTGGGGAGCTGGAGAGTGGTGCTGGTGCTGGAACCAATCCCAGCGGAAACTGGGTCAGAGGCAAATCCCGGACTGGTCCTTGTTATTACCTGACCGTCACCTTCTGTTGGTAGCTTTTCTGTCTTCGGAAAGAAACGACACAGACGTGAGTAACATTTGGGGGATTTCTCATCGAGGTACATTTTACTCTTTTCGTCTGGAATAGTTTTCCCAGCCAGTCTGATCCAAAACGCCACAAACTATCGAAGCACGGGGAAATGGCTGCACAGGAAAAAAAGAACACCTGATGGTTTTTTTATGGCCTTAAAGGGAAATGAGGATAAATTATGACGTATCGATGGTTTGAGACGGGAACGTAGCAATAGAACGGCTTACATCTGAACCACGACACAGCTGCTTCTTTATGTTGTTTTTTTTGGCTACAATTCAATTTCTTTGAAGCTAGTTGGACCTAATAGCAAACTAACAGCCACAGTTGACCCACGGTATTCCCAGCAGGTTAGGCACCACAGCAAACTGCGAATTGCTGAAATTTGATAACACTACAAACAACTAGAATCACATATTTCAATAGTTCACACAATGGAAACTGTCTTAGTGAGGCTGCAGAAGACAACATCCATGGTCTTTTCCTCCACACAATGCAGCGCAATGAAAAAACAAATGGCCTCCTCAGTTATCTGACCTGCTTACGCTTCCCAAGCTGCATTTCCCTCCCAATACTTTATATTTACAATTCAAAAAAGAGACAAAAAAATGAGCAAATAATTTATTTTTCTGTGAATATTTTGGAGCTGTGTTCCACGACATAATGCTGTGTTATTACATACTGCAAACCCTAATGCTCTTCTGTAGAAAATGTAACAAAAAAACTCAATCTTAAACTGCCTGAAAGTAAATATAGACCATCAAATTCTTTAAAAACCCCAAAAGATATGCAGTATTTATTTAAGATGAGGTCCAGGGTATTTTAGTCTCCTTTTGCTTTAGGGGTTTTAAAGCAGAAGCTGTTCTTTTAAAGGGATTATTATTCAGTGTTATTTAATTTCCAGCCACTTTGTTCTGTTTTGTAGCACAATCAGGAAACAGTTGTTGTAAAAATGCTGCAAATATCAAATATGACTAAAGAAATTTGACTTAACGCCTTGAAGTTGGCCGTCACAACGTGGCGCCTCTGTTGACCGTTCAACTTCGTCCTTGAAGGCGGGGCTCGGGCCGCCCAGGCGTTTTGCGCAGCTGAATGGTTGCCATGGAGATTAAAGCAAAACTACAGGTGTGTCTTTGATGAGGGGAGAAAATGTTAACATGGTGTAAAGCTTTAAAAAGAAAAAAGAAAAAAAAAAAAAGCCGATTTATTATTATATCGAACCATTAAACCATCTGATTTACGTAGCGGCGGCGTAGGACGAAAACAGACACGACATTCTGCCCCCCCGAGAAGAACCTTTGCTTTTCTCAGCTGCTCATCCGCTTTATGAAGCGACACATACAGAAGTGGAAGAGAGAGCAGCCCTTATTCGGTGTCGCCACGTTGGCAGCGCAGCAGACTGGCAAAACCGAGGAGCTCTGAGGCGTCCATGTTACGGTGGCATTAGACCGGCTCCCCGGGGGGGGAACTCAAACACCCGTTATCTCAACCTTTCTTCAAGCTTCTCACTTCAGAGTCATTTAATTTCATCTTCTCATTACTTCCTCTTCCCCCACATCCATCCGATCCTTTTCTTTCCTACATTTTTGTTTGACCCCCCCCCCCCATCCCCCACTCGCTCTTCCTCCGCAGAGCTCAACATGTGTTTTGAAGTGAAATGAGCATGTTTGATGGGGAGCTGAACAGAGGAGCTGGAGGTGTAGAGGGAAAGGAAGGGTTTGGGGTGGGGGGGGGAGCTGTTGGAAGACAGCGGCTCCTATATATAGCGGTGAGCGTGGGTAGATGCTGTATTGACAGGAAAGACACACATTTTCTATCCATAGCAAAGCAGGAGGGAAGAAGAGGGATAATGAGCTAGAGAGAGGTTGAACAGGAGCCATGCCGCGTTGCCTGTGTTGCCTTTTTTTTTTTTTTTTTTTTTGCACGATCTGAGTTACATCCAGTCGCTAAAACTCTGAGACTGCAGGAATTCCCACAGGACCTGAACACGACACTTAATAATGGAAATTTCATGCGATTCCAGTGAAATGTCACTGATGCCGTTTGACCAAAACGGCATCATTTAGTAGAGGCGCAATGAAAAATTGTTTTTATAGTGAAAGTTCTTGATATTTTGACGTCAAATTGGACACGTGGTGGCAGCATTATGCTGCGGGGATGTTTTGGGGAGGAGGTTCCAGCCCAAAGAGGAACGCTTGTCAGAGTTGATGGGAAGACTGATGAAGCCAAATGTTGTGCAGGAAAAAACTGTTGGACCACATTGCTATCAGTACTCATTCTGACTGAGTTTAAGCAACTCTGAGAACTAAAATGGCTCCAATATCAGTTTCTGAATGTGCAAAATGAAAACAAATCAGGGGTTATGAATAACTGCTAAAAGTTAGAAAAGACTTTAGGCTGGGTCAGAGCGTCACCTGGCAGCGGGACGATGGAACGGTTTAACTCGCAGCTCAACGTGTGACCTAGATGAAGTCCAGCTCTACATCTGAAATTTAAAAACACATCATCTCCACGCATGTTCAAAATTCAATCTGAGCTTGAGCTAATTTGAGAAATAAAATTACAAAATTATGGTATCGATCTGATGCCTGCCATCGGATCGTAAACACAGATCACCGATACCAATACCAATACTTTTTCATTAAAGTTTGACATTTTGTCAAACGTCTGACTTGTAGGTGTAATTCTTTTTGTTCAAGAGGGAATCTGAAACTAAAGCACAGCTTTTACCACTCAAGTGTTGATCTGATCTTGGATACTTGGCATCAAAATTTTGGATCAATTTGGCCAATTGCAGACAAAAACTGTTTAGAAGTTGTTGGGGGGGTGGGGTTGTATGTTTTTTAAATAAACATTGAAAATCTTTTAACCATGAAAAAATTTCTCGTGTAGTAAGATGACAAATTTATAAAAACATTCAAGAGGAGTGGAATACCTCTACGTGCCACAGGTTTAAAAGGTTTATGATGATACACAGGGTAAAGGAGAAACACTATGTTGGAAAATAGGCCAGTGAATGAACCGCATTTTCTTGCCTAGTGCTTTGATAACCTACTAAAGCCAACCAGAACTGGGCTTCCAGGCAGAGACACGGGGTGTCCTGTGGAGTCTGGCAACGGGAAACTGGCATCGGATCGTTGCCGTCTTCAGGGCCGAAGCCTCCGAGGATCGGGTTTGTTCCAGGATCCCACGGATCCTCAATCGGATTGGAGTCAGGAGAGTTTGGGAGCCTGGCCTTCTGTTTGGGCTTTTTTTGTGTGTGTGCGTGTTCTGTTCCTTGTTCGGGTTTCAACATTTGTCGCCCCTCTGAGGAAGCGCTGTCGCCAGCAGAAAGAAGCTTTGTCAGGAACGTTTATTCCAAGTGACACCCACATGAATGCCATTACAAAAAAAAAAAAAAAAACATTTCTTCCACAGCATCGTGGTGAAACGGAGCTTCTACGTTGTGACTAATCCATGGATCTGCTGGCTAAAGTTACTTACAGCATCGAGTGAAGACTCTCTAAAAAGTATGACATTTAAAGCATTACATTTTGTCTGTCCATTATTGTCTCCTAGTTGTTTGGTACGTTTTCCTGCATTTCCCGACTTAAGTTGTTATTAAATGTGTTTGACATTATTAAGAAAACACATCCGCTGCAAGCTTGTTTGATTGACTGGCGCATTTGGAAAAGTCAGTTTCATCTCACTCGAATCTCTTGTCTGTCTTTTATTTTATGCCGTTTAGCCGCCGTGCCTCTTTATTTTTCCCTGTGGTGTTTTTATCCGAGCTCCACTTCTAAAGATGTTACTAAAAAGTCATCAGTCCACCAAATGGAGAGATTTTCATGAGGACACCTGCCAAACTGTGTGAAGATTCAATATATACACCATGAGACTCACTTGTCGCACTTAAACGTTGCAGATCGGCAAACAAATGTTGATGTCAGTCAAAGACAGCCTGAGGAAATAAAAACAGTTTTCAAATGATAGCTTGATGTTTGAGTGGGGGAAAAAAATCCTTCTCTGCTGCAGGACTTATGTGACTTGCTGTAACTGGAGCAATATATTATGCCAAAGAAGTCCAAGTCCAGCCATCGTCTACCTTTGCAATTCCACTCACTTCTCATTTCCTTTCAGCTCCGCTTGGAATTTCTCCATTTGAGCCGGATCTCTCCGGTTGAATTTCATCCTGGCCAATCAGCCGACACGAAGAGTTGTGAATGGCGACGTCAATTGCTTGGCGATGGCAGCGGAGGGAGTGTCTCTGTTGGACACGCTTACAATTATTGGGCAAATCAAGTCGGAACAGTACGAATGTTTAAGAGATTTTACTGCCGGCAAAGATGTTCGTTCGGCTCGGCACGTCTGTCTTTGCAGTGCGGGGATGGTTGCTTACGGCATACGCAATTTCCAGTGACCCCACTAGTTAACTCTTAACGATTTAGTAAATCGCTAACCCAATTGATAAGTGATGGACATTAGCAGCGCCCTTCAATAGCAGAGAACTCTGTGGACCTTCTGGATGAAGCAAAGCGAAGAACAAGAGGCTGGTACTCATTAAACTAAAGGAAAATAATTCTTTCTTCTTGACTTAGGTTTCCAAGAAAAACATTCCTGTTTTTGGCTATGAAGATGTGTTAAATTTAACCTTTCAGACATTACTAACTTTTCACACTCCTACAACTACAGGAGGATTCTTACAAGCCTGAATGTTTTTATTAATAATCATAAGAAGCAAAAATGGACACATTTCATGGAAATCGTTTGCTTGCACTGCAATTTTCCACCTCAGGGCCATGAACCAACGCACTGCAGTCACCAGCCTTGGTGTCCTGTATATTTTCGATACATTCCTGCTCTGGTAGCCTCTGATTCGAATGACTGCATTACCGCCGCAGCACGCCATCAGGTTCTGCGCTCATCTTAATGACCCCATTCCTTTACATCAGGTGAGGATCAGGGTTGGGAACCACTGAGAAAAATCATAAGCACTTCTGAGAGTGCGCCTGCACCAGCATCTATTCTGCTCCCCATTAGCATGCCCGCGCGCCATCAGCATTTCAGACCCAGCAGGACACGGACAACATCAGCCGGGTGGGTTGTGTTAAACGCTCGCCTTTTGTCACTTTTCTGGTGGCCGAAACACAACCCGGCGCTTCTTTCCGGTGAATGCACAAATCGATGCTCGGCTCCCGCGGGAACAGTCGTGGTTATTAGGTAATCGATACTTCTATCCCCGCTAAAGCTATTTCAGAATCAATACCATATTCAGACCACGGCCGTGAACCAATCCATACCATTAATAATCCAATCAACGAGACTATGATCACTGGAGATGAGAACGGTTACTGCGCAGTGTTGCATTAACTGGCGCCCTGAAAACTGAAGTGAGTGTAAAGTGTGGGTGGCAGTAATGTGTCGGTAGTTATAAGTAAATGGTCTTTATTGAAGCCAGGTGCGCTACGAAAAACCTAAAATTCACTGAAAGTGAGATTTACTTTATTGGAATAGCCAGCAGTATTATTATTATTATTATTATTATTGCCATTACTATTATAGTTATGATAATAATTATTTTGGTAATGTGTTTCTCTGATTTATACATTACCAGAGAAAAATCCCAAAAGTACAGGAACTTCCAAAACCCTTCCTCAAATATCAGAGTTTGGTTAGAACCTGGTTTTCTTTCTTCACAGCAACGATTGACAACAGAACATGTTGGCTATTTAACGGATGGTGCACAAAACCCAACGCGTCATTTCGAATGCGGCGTGAACAGTTAGTGGGGGAAAAGAGGGACAATGAATGTTTGAACAAAGCGACTCAAATTTACCGAGTGATTCATGATTTACCTTCGCTCCCCCTCCACTGCTGGGACGCTTTGCCTTGAGGAGCAGCCAAATGGGAGGCGGTGGGTTCCCCTCTGGCATTAGAGCTGCACATAACTGATGTGAAAGCTCTTAAAATGTGCATTACCAAAAAAAAAAAAAAAAAAAAAAAAAAGAAGTTAGAGCCGTACCACTGTATTGTTGGAAAACCAAGACAACCCACCTTTACTTTTGAAAGTAATCCCAGTTGACGGTAATGAACCTCTGCTTTACAAGGTTTTTCTCTCAAAGCTTGCATGGTAAAAGAAAGAACGCCTGATTGGAAGGAGCCTCTCTGTACCTGCAGCTTCACTAAATGCGTTCACACCAACTTGGAAGCGTTCGTTCCCCGACCTGCTCACCGGCGGCAAAAACCTTTTTCAAACTCGCTGACGCTCTTTGATCGGCTGCCGCTCTTCGTGCCCCCGCCGCAGTCGAGCATGTTTTTGTCAGCCTGCTCGGAGGGAAGCATCTTCAGTCACAAGGTGAGCTTTAGCAGAGGTTAAGAAAAGCTTTCCCCCTTCAGCAAATGTCTCAGCTTTCAGAGATCCGTCCCCAGGAGCGATACGCAGCGCACATGAGCGGAGTGGCGCTTCCCCCGCCCTCAGGTACGGCGTGTTCTTTATAGAAACGGACAATAATCTTACCGGGAGAGGCTGTCCTGTGCATGTGCAGTACCTTATACCTTCAGACATGCTCTACTTGGGAGAAGCGCTCACACGCACACACACAGAAAACAACAAAGTAGGTCTGGGCTGCTGAGGTCAGCTCAGCAAAGCACGACTAATGGATGCGGACGATAGGTGCACAAGTGTGTGTATGACGCAGCAGAAGTGCCTGTGGAGCTTCTCTCTGCATGTTTTCTTTTTGTTGCCATAGGTAGGCAGACAGAGTGTTTGTGGGTGTTCGAAGGACTCGGGGCCGTGTGTGACCCAGACCTCTGACGCTGGCTTGTGCGTCGCTGCCGCGGCCCGGCAATGCGTCCGGGAGTGTGCGCGTCTCGGTTGAAATATGGAATGCCTAAAAAGAGGAAGCGGTTGGAGGGATAGTGCTGGGAAGCTTGAAGGCAAGCCAGAGCGTATCATCTGTCTGAGCTCCACCAGGCAACGTTAGGAGTCGAATACTTCATCCCAGATTGGATGGCGTCTCTCCTCCTTGGCAGTTTGAGCTGCTCCGACAAATTGATGAGATTAAGATACTGGCAAAGTCATGCTTTTTGCAATCTTGTTCCTATTAGATGAGAAATCCAAAGCCAAGCTGCTAACAGAATTATATACACTGCATGGAGCTTCTTTCTCCATGTCTCGTATTTTCATTGATTCTTTTCATAAGAACGCACACAGATCAATCTTTTGCCCCACCTTTCTGGAACAAGAAGCTTCTGTCTGTGTGCTACCAACGGCCTACTGAGGTCTTCTCATTAGTAATCCCAGTCTTAATCCCTCTGCTCTGAAGGCCTCACAGGTTTCTAAGGGTGTTTCCACACCTGATTTTCCTGTAGACTCTGTGTGACCGTGGACCAAAATTGCAACATTTTCAGCTGGTGCGGTTTGCTTCGCACTGCACCGAGTAAATCGAACAAAACTCTATGAAAAACCTGTTCCCCTCCTCGCCTGTGGTGGCGCTGCATCAAGAACCATTGAAGGAAACACAAAAACCTCTGACGAGGACATGAGTTCAACTTCCTTCTGCATAAAAATGAAAACTTTTCTTTTGCTTTTGGTAAAAGATCATAAGTCATTTCTTCAGCTAGCGCGAGACAAACGCGTTTGTTCTGGTTGTATTAACCCAGAATGTCTGGCACTTTAGTCCACTTCCTCCTTAGAGTTTACATATGCATTCAAACCGCACCAGACTTCACTAGAACCGAGCTAAGACCAAGGTTTTTAGGTAGACCAGAGTTCACTTGTTTGGTCCACATTCATTTTTTTGGAGTTGAATTCCGCATTCACACCTCCCCAAATGAACCAGACTTTCTTGGCAAACAAACTGGAGTTTGATGGAAGCAGAATAAACGGGGCTGGTGTGAATGCACCCAGAGAGGACATTAGATAGAAAACCAATGGGCACAGCAGGAAGGCCAGCCAGACAGTTCTAGAAAATTCTTAAAGCAGGAATAGATTATGAAGCAACGGCGCAAACCTTCGGCATCTCGCAGATCTCTGATAAGGAGTCCAAGGCAGCTGCTTACCCAACATGGCCGTCAAACTGATGGGCTGGGGCGGGAAAGCATTAATCAGAGAATCAGCCAATAGACTCGAGGTATGTCTGATAAAAGATGCGGAGATCTACATATGAAGTTGTTCTTCATATATGTTAATTCTGTGTTGCAGTTTTCAAATATCGGTCTTTCTTAGGCAAATGTCACTGTTCTGATTGTCCTGTCAGTTTTTGCGTTCTGTTGCCCCCTTGTGGTGGTTTTCAGTTACTGTAGCTTTAAGTACCAGACCCTTTCAGTGTGTACATAGAGCACATGCAACACCAGAGAGTCATTTGGGCCAATATTATTATTCCTCGTTTACATGTGTCCTTCTCAGTGCATTAAACACTTTTAAGGACATTTCATGTCCTTGCTGCCCAGATGATATTCATTTATAGGTCTAATTTAGCCATCATGAAGTTTCAAAACTGAACATCTGATAGGAGTGTTTGGAGTGTAAAATGTCGCATCGTTAAGAATTTCTCCGACTAAATGAAGACAGAGCCGGAATTGTTTGTTTGTGCTCCAGAAAGACACACGACTCTAATAAGAGACATTTTTGTCCTTTAGCTTTTTATGGCAAATGCTGAACCTTAGTGTATCATGCTCTGTCTCTGGTTCACTTGTATTTGTATCACTTATGAAATATTGCTGAAATGGTGCAGCATCATCTCATGAACTTCTCAGCAATACCCCAGGTTGCTTGAATGTCCTTCCATTTAGTTTGATGTTGTTGAGCCGCTTTAAAAACAATTTTTATTTACATTTTGTTTTTCTTATGTTTAATGTTTTCAGGGTTTTTGTGTGTGTGTGTGTGTGTGTGCAGAACTTTATGATCCATATCTTGACAGGTTCTGCTTAAGTAAAGTTTTATTTGCTCGCATGCTGCCGTCCCTTGTTGCAATTTTGCGCGGCTTCCCTCCGACATCACAAAGCATCTCGGATCGCCCAGAAAGGCTGCAAAGAATTCACGCGACATCTCCGGGGGGAAAGTTCTCCATATGACTGCTACGTATGCAATGTGCGTAATTAGGTGCTATCAAAGCTAAACAGACTGCCACAAAGATTTAGTGCCTTATTTAGCCAGACAAAGAGTCACCAAGTCCGAGGAAAGCAATAAAGTGCGGAAAATAAACCGACAAAACACACACACACACACACACACTAAACTGAGTCAGATATAAAATACAATCTTCAAATGTTGTTGAAATAAAAAAGAACCAGCTAAATGAGTTGATTATACTAATAAGCTTTGAATATTTGCGTAAAAAAAAACAACAAAAAACAGAAGGGAAAGAGGAACCAAATGAAAAGATTCGGAGGCTTTAAATTAAAAGACGATGATCCTAAATGGTCCGATTATCAGAACAAACCTGCCCTTTCGAATCGGACACCGGCGAGTGAGGTCAGGGAACGAGGCGCGTGCAACTGAAAAACATAAAGCCGAGCTGACGTTCCCCAAACAAGCTCAGGGGGGTTTGCAATGCTAATTACCGTATCGGGGAGGATCCGCACGCCACCACAATCATGCGAGTGTAATCTCCGCTGGAGCTGGCAGCCAATTTAGCATCTCGAGGCAAATCGGGTCAAGGAGCACAGGAAGCTCTGTGGCTCATGCGAAACACACAGAGATTTCACACACGAGTGAAGGATGTGCCCGCGCTTCACGCTAATTCGCAGGCAGTGCCTCCGAGCAAGTCTCCCCAGGTGCCAATCCCAAGCACACCAAAACTCCCGAAACGCCTCGCAAAGTCAACCCCGTGTCACAGTCAAATAATTGATATGCAAGCGATCGTGAATTAGCTGTGGGTAGAAAACGAATGGCTCGAAAGTGGAAGGTGTGACCAGACCAGACTCGACTCAGAATCTTGTATAAAATGCAACCGTGTCACACAAACCGTCGAAACTGCGAGCCCCAAGGCAACGTTTAAGTGCACACTTCAGTTGCATAAGTGTCTGCATGACACACAGACGCCTATCTGCGATCTTCAAACCTCCCCCCATTAGCCGAAGGGCTGCCAAGTCGACTCAGCCCTGGGAGAAGAAAAGAAGCGATGCGTCTTAGCGAGTGCGGCTTTGATGACCTGAAATATTCAACACGTCTCGGGTGCGTTTGTGAACATGGGGGAACGTGAAGATTCACAGGTGATGCTTGGAGTCACTACAGTCAGTGGTAATACCACCAACCTTCCACATGCCTCCCTGTTGTCAGTTTTTGCCCATGTACTTTTTCTTAATTTTTTTATACTCCTATTGAAAAAAAAAAAAAGATTTATCAACCTAACACTTTAAATGATAGCTTATTTTTCTTTGAAGTATTTGAAAACTCTGCACATACGCATGCACATACATATATATATATATATATATATATATATATATATATATCTTATTAATAATTACATGAATAATTAAATATTAAGTCTGAAATAAAACTAACAGAGTGAATGTTCCGTTTTTCTAGGTGTGAAATGTTTGGCTGTCGTTTGGTGTAGACTCTTGATATATCAGTGGCGTTGTTGTCAGTGAGTTGCTACGGCAACAGGTCTGCGTGTGTGTGGCATAAAGCCAACACAAAACAAGAAAAAAGAATATAACTGGTTTGGAGTTGCTCCTTGACAGTTTTTCCTGCGGTGTTTTATCCTTTGCTGTGGCGCATTGCACGACATTAAGACCAGCTCCAGGTTTCATTTAGTCCAGAGTTCCTCTAAGTAATAAGAATCATCTATTTTGCCCTGCAGCTTTGTGAGCAGGTGCGAAATTTCTGAATGTAAACGACAACAACGTGCTACGTATCTACAGGTGCAAAATGAAAGGATTTCTTCCGTTAAAAAAAAAAAATTTAATAAATTTTTGCACTGTATTTAATCATCTCCTATTCAAAATCTGATATGTTTCCAGTAAACTAATAACGAACAGCAACTCTTTAAAACGGATTCATCAAATCCTCATTTTATTTCTGAAGAAGGCAGCGTTTTCAGGTTTTATTGGTCCGACTGGAGATTAGATTCAAACCTGGATTTGATTACACTGTTAACAGAGACTTTATAAAAACAGTGGATTAGGAGAAAAAAAAAACATACGTGGTTTTCTTTACCAACCCTTTGGTTTCCATTCGCCTCTTCTGCGTCTTCTCCTCCTGCAGGTACGTTTGCCTCGCTCAACTTGAAAGAACTCAACTTTTCAACTTTCTCCCTCGGGAGGGGAGCGGAGGGCTCCACTCCCCGCTTGCAATTTGAATGACTTTTAAAGTGAAGGAGCAAGGCGTACCGCGTTTGCATCGGCGCTAATCATTCGGAGAGCCGGGTGGGGACGTGGGGAAACGTCTCGTCGTGGTTTCCAGCTTGGGCACGGGGGTGCGTGTTGCCCGCGTCCACCGGCTGCTTTTACCTGACGGCCGAAAACACCTTCAGTGAATAAAACATCGGGTGTAAAGCCGAAATACATGATTCAATCTGACGGCCCCAAAAGCCAGCAACATCTGCACTTTGTCAGGGGGGAGGGGGGGAAGCAGGGGTGTTTGTGTAAGAGCAGGAAGGAGGAACAAACTGAATGCAGCTGAAGTCAGAGGGTGCAGGAGGAGTTCACCGACTGACCGTCAGATCAAACCGCTTGAGTCGCAGTGATTTTCCGATCATGTCAGAGCGTTGAGTGGAAACTGTTTGTAATTCTGAAAACTGTGAGTTTATATGAGGGAGCGTCGCATTGCTAAAGCATTTTGCATTGTTAGTTCAGGACTGAAGTGGAAGGCAGTTTGTTTTTGTCTTTTTGCATAGATATCCAAAGAACGTCGGCGTGAAGAAGTAACGAGTCCTCTTTAATGAAACACAATGCTGCCCTGAAAATATACGAGTGGAATAAGCAATGCGGGGATGTCCAAACGTTTTTGTCACAGGGGCCAAAATCATCAAGTCAAATGGATCTGAGGGCCAAAACAAAAAAAAAGAAAAGAAAAGATTTTACCTCCTCAGTCAGTGAAGCATTCAAAAGAAATGAAGCAGCTGCTGCTGGAGGGACGTGTAGATTATTTTAGATCAAAAACGTAAAAACGGTTCTCGCCTCCTTAAAAGTAATTTTCCTACTTTTCTAGATCTCAATTGAAAACAAGCTAAAATGAAGAACCCAATTTAGTCGACTTTGATAATTAATAAATAAATTAATAAAGATTTAGATCTTTGAAAAATGCTCGCTGCTGTATTTATTAAACGATTTAAAATTAGATTTAGGTGCAGCAAATCTTTTGAGTAGAAGCAAAAGGTTTGGTTACTACGAGTTCTTTGTGTTGTAGCCACTGTTTTCTATTGTAGGAAGATTTTCCTTGGTCTCCAGCTGCGCTTCCGTTGGCCATAAAGTTGTGCAATTTGACATTTAAAAAAAAAATAAAAAATGTTTTGGTGCTGGGATGAGGCGGCTCTTCGGCCATATTGAAATCGGGGCATTCCGCAAAACTTCAGCGGAGAACCTTTTGGGACGTCGCCGCTGGCGCAAACCGCAAAGAAGACGACAGGAAGCAGTTGGAGGACGATGATGATGATGCAGCGAGCTTTTTGATGACTTATTGCTTGAGAACAAAAAACAACTAGCCGCTATTGCAAAATTGTGTTTGGCCGACATTATCGGAACGTCGACAAGGTCTTTGTGCACAGTGGAAATGTGAACGCAGCTACCGGTAATACTTAATACTTAAAAGTAGAAAGCCGCCATTTACATCAAACCCCTGTGCTGGGGGGATAAATGTTTATCATTTTTCATTAAAAAACACAGTTTTTTAATGAAAAATGAAAAACAATAAAACACCCGAGATAAAAACAATAAAACACCCGAGATAAATAAATAGTTTGCCAGTTAGTGTGTTTCGACACACACTCGTCCGTTCAGCTGGTCATTACTGGGGTTCGGGTGACAGGAACTGAGCAGAGGAGTCGACAAGCAGCTTTTATAGTGTGAAATATTCTGTTCTGACTTTTTGAAATAATAATCATAATAGTAAAAGAAGAAAAGTGAGGTTCGTGGGGTCAGTCAGGGTCATTTATTTGAAACGGGAAGTGAAATCTTTGCGGTTTCATTTCTGACAGTTAAAAACAAGATTAATAAAACATTTTTTGTGAAGCTACATGACATAATCCCGTCTGAAGGTCCCGACCACGGCTGGATCCGCCGTCCGACTCCTGATGCTCTTTGGCAGATTAGGCTGTGTGTGCGTGTGTGTGGGTGTGTGTGTATGTGTGGGTGTGTAATGGTGTTTCTAAATTAGACGCAAACGACCGCGGCCGGCCTCTACGAAGACCAAATTCAAACAAATCACGTGCGGGAATCAGCCCAGATGATGAGAATTGATTCTTTTTTTTTTTTTTTTTTTTTTTTTTTAAGTGAGCATATCTGTTTCTGTCTTGGATAATCATCTGTCCAGAAGCACTTAAAGGCAGCGTGATCAGGCTGCTGCACACTAATGTCTGTGACGGACTGGGTGGCAAAGCTCTCGTCGCCGTTTGATTCTGTAGCACCGTGTTTTTTTTTTAAAAAAAGGGAGGCGGAGACGGAAAGATGACCGGTTGGACCCACAGCTCCGTGATGTTGAGACACGGTCTCTAGATGGACAGCAGGCCGGTGAGCTGCAGAGGCCTGGGGAAAAAAAAACAACAAGATGCCAACAGACGCCCGTGTGCCTCAGGAGATCCTGCGAGAGGCAAATACAGGAGTTTGGGAAGCTGAAGCTATAAATCACTACTATCCACTTCTGCTATGCATCAGTCCAGGCAAAATCTAATCTTTCAGTTTGATGTACAGTGGGTCCGACCAGGTGTGTTACTTTATGTCCAACGTAAAAGCCTTAAGTGGAGGAGAGAGCTTCTGTCTCGGCAAATACAGCGGAAGATCTCTAACATGAGCAGTTTGTAGAAAAGCCAATAAATGTTCAGAGCAACGGAAACCTGACAGTATTTTGAACGACTTAAAATGATCATTTACACACGCAGGAGATAAGAGTAGCTGTGTTTCCATTGGTGGTATAATTGCTCAATTTGGCGTTATGAAAATAAATTCGCTTAATGGAAATACGACAATTTAAAAAACCAAAAACAGTCCAATTTTCAACAGGTTTTGGCGACAGGATGAGGGGATTTTTCAGTCGTAGGGAAATTGGTTTATTTGGCAAAACTGCAATGGAAACGATTTTATCGCATCACATGATCAACAATCGGACGTTGCCGCTGGCGCAAACCACGAAGAAGAGACGGCAGGAAGTCGCTGGAGGACCATGATGTTTAATGACAACAAACTTCTTCACATGTGAATTTAGTCGCGTTTAATGGAAACGTTGCAACTGTGAAATTATACGTTTTTTTCCCCCGACATCAGCGGAATGTGGAGGCAGGAAACGCAGCAGCTGATTCTGTTATTGTGATTTCAAATGCAGTATGACTGTCAACGTGACTCAGAGACCATTTTAGTAACTTCTTTTTCAGTTTCCATGAAAACTAGTCACATTTTCCTTTTGTCTAAATGCTGGATCAACCTGGGAAAAATCATCAGATTCAAAGTTGAAAATCATTTAGTGACACAAAGAGAACAAGGAAGGTTAAATTTCTAAAAAGAGACAAAAACGAAAAAAAAAATCCAACAAACCATCCGTCTCCTGCCGCTCTGGATGTTTCCTCTCTTTACTGTGAAAGTTGCAGCGATAAACCATCTGTCTTCTTCTAACCCCTAACAAACTGCGCCTTTAAAACCGTACCAGGCATTCCTGCAGCATCAAACACATTCTCACCACATCATAAAAAACCAGCATTCAGAGTGGCTTCGGATGGAGCATCGATATCGACGGTACAAACGTACAGCTGCCACGGCATCAGACGGAGCTTTTAACGCAACTAACGCTTTTAGTTTGATACGGAGATGAAACGGTGTCAGACTAAATTAAAGGCTTTTCTTAAGGGCCATGGCAGCTTTGTGTTTCTGTGTGTGTGTGTGTGTGTGTACTAAAAATACATGAACTCAGCAAGACATTTTTGTCTTGTGTCGCTCTTCTGGAAATAGCTTAAAGGACGGGGTCGGGGAGAGTAAATTGATGCAGGGAGCTGATGGATGAGATGAGTGACTGGTCGGGTGGATGTGGGGTTGGGGACTGGGGGGAGGGTTTGGGTGCAGGGAAAGATGGAGAGCACATAAAACATAGAAGAGAGAGCAAACGGGAGAGAGCAAAGTTTGAAACAAAGAGCGAGAGCCCCGGGCCTGTTCCAGCTCTTCTCGTTTTGGAGTGGGCCTAATGGCTTCCACAAAAAACACGCAAAGACAACGCGGCCACTCCCGGGACCAAACCACTCACTGACCGTGCGTCTCGCGCTGCGTTTAAGTGCCACGGGGAAAATTGCCGCAACAAATCAGCAAGACACAAATTGCATTTAAAGTGGCAAAACGACAGAACGGCTCGGGCGTCCCAGAAAGAAACGGTCAAAGTTACTCTTTCGGGGGCGATTCCAATGAGATATAGGTTTTATTTTACATTGCGGTGTCTCGTTTTGTTTTTTAAATTATACGCTTTAAAGCATAGAGGCTGACTTTGAATCTACCTGTTATGTAACACCTGGAGAAAACCATCGTAATTCTCTATGCAGGGAGGCAAGGCTGAACCATCTGTTTTAATAAGATTCAACTGTCAAACCGTTTATCTTAGAAACTCACTGGAAGGTTTGGGGATTTTGATTTTTTTCTAGGGTAACAAATACCCTAGAAAGTTTCCATGCTTTGGACTTTTATTGAAAACGATACTGCTTATGCTCATCACCACAGTACAACCCTATTAAAAGTAGAATAATACAACAGTAAACATGTAAATTAAATGGATTGTCCTTACAGTAGACAGTATGAGGATGAATAAAAATAAAGATTTTAGAGAATTTTTGCCAGAATTCAAAACTGAAATGTGTTTAAACACCTTTTTTTCTTTTTTTTTTTTTAACTTAAAACAAAAGCAATAATTGTACTAGTTCAGCGGTAATACTTCATATTGGTTGTTATCACCACCGTTTTCTGAATTTTACGGTTTGATATTGGCAAGTGGTTCTGTATTCACTGTTCATCTACATGCAGATTAATATTATAATCAACGCAGAACGTCACACTTGGCGTGTGTGAGCGAGAGCTGCAGAGCAGAAAAGCAATCACCCCAGATTTTGGAAAAACCCTCAAAACAAACATGATCGAAAGTTTTGGCAAGACGCAAAAACTACGAAGGAACAAAAAACAAACATGCAAGACGCTCGTCACACATGGACATGGAACTACTTCTTTATACTTTACAAGTTGAGGTGTTTCATCACTACTAGAAATAGAGTTTTGCAAAAAGAACAAATAGTCAATTGTTTATATTTTACAGAATTGCAACATTGCTTGCAAGGACTTGAAATTCCAGGTTTCAGACTTGGACCTGGACCGCTCTCTGTCCTGACTTGAGTCTCGACTCGGAGGTGAGACCCGAGTCAAAGCATTAGCTGCGTTTCCATTACAAAAGTGAGCAGATCGTTGCCAATATGCCGCTAATGTAAAATAATTTTTTAAAAAACCCTCAATTTCGCAATTTCTGTGTTTCCAGTAAATAGAAAACTTAAACAAAATCACACATAAAAACATTTAATCACTCAGTAATTCACTAAAAAACACGCCGACTACTTCCTGTCGTCTTCTTTGTGGTTTTCACCAGTAGTAACTTTCGGCTGTTGATCATGTGATCAATGTGATGCAAAAAAAAAGTGTTTTGAAAAAATAAAACAATTTTTCATCCTTCCACCGAAAGTTTTTTTTAATTTTTTTTTTTAATTACCATGTTTCCATGAAGTGAATTTATTTTTCAAAATGTCAAATTGCACAAATTATTCTGTCAAAGGAAACACAGAAAACTTCCTCCCACTTCTGTTAATCAGTTTTATGGTGACTTGAGACAGCTGATCGACTTTTCATCAGTTTCAACTTAAAACAGAGATATTCAAACTTTTTTACAATACTGAAAGCTACTATTTGTTTTACAGATGGACAAAAGCAGCTGGAATATAAAAATATGCAAATTTGTGTGAGAATTAGAGAAATAACTGCGTTCACATCAGCGAAGGCCTGACTGCAGAGTTGGTATTTAACTAGACGTGGATGTTTTACCTTATTCATCATTTGTTTCACAAACTGGAAGGCGAATACTTAACGGTGACATTTAGATGGAAGCAAACATGTAAAATCGAAGTAAAAAAAAAAATTATATTTACATCGTCCCTCAAAAACCGTAGCTGTCGGGACAAAAATGCCAGATTCACACAAGGTTTTTCCTTCTCTTGCACTGAAACAAGACGTGAGCTGAAGTGGTGTGTTCTCGTAACGAGGCGGTTTGACTGACCTCTCTCACACTTCCACCTGTGTGAAGTTAACTTCTCGACCCCGTTCCTCGCGGAGATGAGAGGAGTAAGAGTCTCGGTATTGGACAGAGCAATAGATTGCTCCGTAAAGATGGAGCAATTTGTAGCCCGGAGCAGTGTGTGTGCGTGTCTGTGTGTCGGTTTGATGTGGTGGGGGCAGAGTTTACGGACCCATAAAGTCTCAGGCGCTAAAGGTCGTACAATGCGCCTAAGCGGCAAATAGCCAGAGGCGGCGATCAGCTGGCGCGAGGGAACGGGTTCTGGTTCTGAAGACGTACGAAACGCTTTCCTCACTTCTGAATGATCAGTTTTCTATATTTACAGTGATTTCTCGTTTTGTTTTATGTCTTAAGACGTCGAGATTCCTGAAAATCAGAACAGTATTTTTAGATTTTGATTTTGAAAAAGTGTCTTTTTGTTTCTTTTTACCCCTTCCAGACTGAACGTACCCCTTCGTGATGCCGCTAAATCTGCAGTAATTCCACGACTTCTGGACCAACAGAAGTAAACGGGCTGAATTCACTTTGTGACCCTCATCTGCAACCCAACAATGACTGAAATAATCTGCCAGTGGAAATAGTACTTTGTGAAATCAATATTATAGAGCAATGTCCTTAAAACCAGCTCTTGTATCTTGTTCAAAAGTTGCTTGTAAGTTAGTTTTGTCTCATTTCAAGTGTACAAAGAGAATACCTTTTCAATAAAAAGTACAAACTAAACCAAAAACACTTGGTAAAATTTTGTGCTTTTACATTATCAACTAGTTTGTGTTGGTTAATTAGATCAAATATAAATATATGGATGTTTGTTGTACACACATATATATATATATATATATATATATATATATATATATATGTGGTTCTCATTTTACTCACTTGAATGCAATGACTTTGAGAAAAAACAAAGAAACAACAACCAGAGAGCATAATTACTATCAACTAAAAAAGTCAGCAGTAAGCTTTTCATTAATATCCGGGACAGAGGTGGAGGTGGACCGAGTGTGTGGGGGTGAAACACACACAGCCGGTCTCATACACACTTCCGGGGATCCCGCTCTAACCTTGAACCAGCCTCGCGCTTCCAAAACACAAAGGCGGAGCGACTCGTGAGCTCAGAGCCCTGAACGGAGCGTTGCGGGTTCTTTGTGTGCCGCATCAGCGCCGGGTCCGACTTCGCTCCATTAATTAAAGCATCCTGTTCTCGTGCTGCTTCTTTCCGCCGCGGAACCAACGCAAAGACGTAAGATTTGAAACTGGAAGTTAATCGGGACTGACTCCCGGAAGAGTTTCATTGTCTGAATGTTCATTTCCAGTCGAAGCCAAAGCGACTCAATTTGTTCCGAGTCTGAAGCTGAGATCTTGGATGACCCTCAGGGGCCGATGCCGCCGATGAAATATTAATCAGCGAGGCTTCGCTGTTGAATGGAGCCGCAAATTGTGTCATAAAGTGCCGAGCTGTCGGTGTGAGGCCGGGCTTCTCAGTGAGATTTTTCAAAGAAACTTTCTGAGAGCCAGGATAAGTTTGGACCCCATTCTACCCTGAAAAAAACAACAACAACAACAAAAACTCAACAGTCTCAACAAAAACCTAAAGGACAGAATCTACCTGGAATGATGACAATTTAAGAATCCTGCTGAAACATGAAGGAACTTCACTACAATATCCACAGATGCAGGAAAGATACACCTCCGTAATAAACCACTAACATTGGACGTTACACATTCTGGTTACTCACCATTTCATGTGATTTTACTCTAGATGAGAAGATTTACATGTGGCGTACCCCAAGGTTGAACCCTGGGCCCCCTGCTATTTAATTTCGGCATGCTCTATAATGGGTGATAATACTGATTATCCTAACAACGAAGATGATACAATGACATCAGTGAAGACATTCAAGCATTGAGTATATGTTTAATAACAAGTGAAAATATGGATGTGTTGAAAATGGATGTATTGGCGAGTTAGTATTGTGTACAAATTTTAGTGTGTTTGTTGACTGTGTGAGGATGGGAAAGTACTGATGATGTGCAAGGATGCTTTAATAAATACAAGAAAACGTGCCGAGTCCAGTCCAGTGGTTGGGCGCCATGGCGGCCATTTGTCCAGAGGCCAGTCGTGTTTTTGAGTTAAAAAATGTTTAAAGTTGACAGGAAATGTGAAAATATCACTTGATAATAAAGTGTTATTTAAAGATTGGAAGATTAACATCTGATCACCAATTATAAAAATCTTAAAAAATGCAAATATTTGAAAAAAAAAAAAAAAAGCAATGCTTAGCCTGGTGGGGTCCCAGGAAAAGCCTGGTGGCCCGCCAGGCTTATAATGCACTGGGCGAAACAAGAAAAGATGGTGGTTTCAAGGTTGCTTGTGAATATGTGGGCAGGAAAAATGTGTTTAACGGAGCCCGACTGCTGGGAGAACAAAAAACATAAACTGCAGGGCGCGAGTACCTATGACGTGTGACCACGCCTCGTTCAATTCGTGGCCACATCGATTTCTGATTAAGTTGTTCCCAGAAAATCAATAAGTCATTCCCACGAGATATCAAGTCATGGCCATGATATAGATATCTTATATACTATTTCTTTAGGCCTGTTACGATAACAAATTTTGCTGATTGTTTCAAAACTTATTGCGATAAACGATAATATTGTTTCAAGACCTTTTCACACTGATTTAATAGAAAACATGTAGTAATGCATGAGATTTCCTGCCAAAGATAGAAACACTTTATTTTCAAAAGAACACTTAATGCTGGAACTGATCAACAAAATAAACAAAACATCCAAAAACAAAAATAAAATGGATTCTCAGTCTCTATTAACAACAAATACTGCATTCAACCAAAAGAGTGCAGATTATGAAGTCTGGCCTTCAGTAATTATTAGATTTAAATAGAGAAGATGGACACATCGACTACCTGATGCAGTAGTTCACACTACATGTTGGACCGATCATCAAATGTGTTACGGTAGATGGTTGTTGTCGGGGTTTTCCCCGGCTGGGAGCGTTAACGCAGCCTGTTGAATGTGACAGGTAGCCAATCGGAAAGCGTGGATTCCCCTCCGTGCTTTCTGACGGGGAGTGTTACAGAGGGGAATCCCAAACAGCTGATATATGGAAAAAACATTAATGTTTATTCAACATTTTGTGCAAAGAAATTAGAAATAAGAGGAGGAGTTGGAGCAAAATCACCACCGCAGTTGATAAACTTTTGATAAACTTTTCAGCTGCTCTTCGTTAATGTGACATAAAGAGGTTATAATGATTTCCATTCAGTCAGTACTTTACCTTGACTCTAGCCACATGCATTACAGGAAGATTGTAGTAAAGCATTGATTAATGCCTGGTTTTACAATGAGTTAACTGGACTTGTAGCCATTATTTTGTGCCCATTGTTGGAAACCACACGGCGCGATCAAACCCGATCAAATCGTTATACCTAGGATTTCTGTGGGCTAGTTTGTGGTCTCTCAAGTTTTGAAAATGGGCCGACAATCGGCAGACAGCTCTAAGATCGTGTAGTGTGCACTGGGCAATACAGTAAGGAAATGAGGAAGGGCGGGTCAGTGGAAGCACCGGAGTTGAGCCTTTTTTCATTCAGAGTCATCAACAGAAAGAGAAAAAGGCCGGAAGAAACGATAAACCCGATAATTGAAATGAAGTCGATAGTTTTAATTTATCGTTCGATTAATTGATTTATTGTTTATCGCGACAGGCCTAATTCTCTTACTGCATTGTGATTTATAAGTTTTACGTACTGCAATGCATAGAAATCCCCAGACAGCCAATTCACAGATGGAGTTGCAAAATAGCTGCAGCTGTATACTGTCTGTAATAACTGTATGTTTGTGTCCATTGTCCCTGTTGAAAAAAATAAATGAATGAAATGAGATTCTCTTCTTCCGTTTTTGTGAGACGAAGGACAACAAAGAGACACGTGAGCGGAATCTGAAACCTCCCCGTAACACGTCTCGGGCCCCACAGAGTGAGGGCAATATGTCAGCGATTGTGTAGCTGTTCCACCGAGTCGTTAAACTTTCCTTCTCCTCCTGGCTGTATGTAATACAGACCTTCATTGCCTCCCCTCCAGCAGCTCTGTCATTCCCCTCGCTCCGTTCTTCCCCCTCCCCTCCCTCTGGACAGCAACAACTCTTCTGTCTCCCTGAAGGTCCACTGTCAAATACCCGCTTACCTCGGCACTCTGGGCCGAGGCGCTGCGCGTACGCGCGCCCTCCTTGGGGTTCGCCGGGAACTAGCCGGGCGCATCGCTGCGTCTTTGGGACTTTCCCGTTTTAGTCGGCTCTGTCCTTCGGGAGGAAGGAATGTTAGCGTGTTGGCGAGGAAGGCTAGGGAGATCTCTGAGCTCAACCAGAATATCACAAGAGCGAGAGAAATTGAGTAAACAGAGGGGGAGGGCGAGGGGACCACGGAGAATTAATACCGCTAGCCGAAGGAAAAAAGACCAAGAAGTCGTAAGATTGTTATGAATTCAGTCATTGTCTCACAAATGCATCTAAATCTCACAAAATGTCCCAAAATTTAAACTGCAAAAGCAAATTGAAATACAAAATGTGTCTATTTCTGTATTGACATTGATCATTTGTTGACAATCTTCAAATGGTGCCCAAGCAGAGTCAGAAAAAAAATCTACCCAATCAAAATGGGAGAAGTAACTGGAACGTTTATTATTGTGTTATGTCATTGATTTTGTGTTGAACAAAACACAAAATTAACACTAATATTACAACAAACTCAGAACTGAGACGACACTGAGCCCAAACCCAAACGCCATAAAATCAGGAGAACAAATACACGCCATTCTAGATGCTTTTTTTGTACGAATAAAAACCAATAAATAAAGAAATCATCTATGCACCACTTTGTGTTGGTCTTTCACATAAAATCCTAGGAAAACAAAGCTTAGTTTTGGGCTGCGATGTGACGAAAAGGCGAAAGGTTTGTGGCGTTGTGAGTGATTTTTGCTCTTTCATTTATGAATAACAGCAGTTGGCCAGCAGATTGATTGTTGCTGGTGAATCCCAGTTTTTCGGCTCAGTCTGCTGCTGCAGCTGGACAAAAACCGCTGGTGTAACGAGGCCTTTAGGGCAGTGTTGCTTTCAGAAACGAGGCTGAGGGAGTTACTCACAGTTTGTCCTTTGGATTACTGAATTATGAAATTTAATGGCTTGTTCACCGAGTCCAAACACAAGAAATGGCGGCAGGAAAGTGCGATCACATCGAGCGGCGGACTGTTTACTGCTGCTTCAACATCATTGTGGCATGTCGAAGATATTTGGAGGAAGTTAAAAAAAACAAAAAAAACAAAAAAAAGAAAAAAAAGAAAAATAGGGCTCAGACTAACTTAAGAGTTTTTGCCTGTGGGAGCCACACCGGGTTCTGTGTGTTCGTTCCAGGCCAGCGTCGGAAGCTCAACTCGTCTCTTTTCAAGACAGGCGAAAATAGACGCCGCGCTAGCGAAGCTGAAACAATGAGCCACTGAGAGGCACAGGGAGAATGCAGATTTGCATCCCAGCCAGTAGCGGTTCTGGAAACAGAACTGTATGCTGCCAAAAATAGGCAAGGTTGTGTTTTAAGCGCGGCTGTGTGGCCTTTGGGTTGTTCAGCGCAAACAAAGATGCCTGGAATGACGGCGCTGTGTGTTTTCACAAGCAAGGAAACAAGAGAGAAGATTTAAGCTGAAGTATGGAACTTTTCCAAAAAAATATATTTATTTTTACACATATGGGGGAATTGTCACTGACTTGACTGTACAGTATGAGACACATAATCTGTAAAGAAAGAAAAGAAGAAAAAAAAAGGCAAGTTCTTCTGCCAGAGCCAGGAGGCGGGTTTTCGCCGCCGCTAACAGCCTTAAACACCAGAGCCTGCTGTGAATGCTAAAGCTAGTTAGCATGACCGCAAATGACAACAAATAAACCGTTCTCCTGGAACGGTGAGTTGCTTCTCTGCCATCAGCAAATTTAACAGCCTGCACACAAAGTTGATTGACAGCGGTAAGACCCTCCCCCTGGCTCTGATTGGTTGTTTCTGAGCAGGAGTGGCAGCAGCAGTAGGTCAGAGAGGAGCAGCAGGAGGAAATCGATTTTTTTTTCACACATTATCTGTCTCACATTAAAGCGTTACAACATGGTGACACTTTTAACAAATATGGACAAAAAAATGTTGAAATTAATGTTACATGCTGCAGTTTTAAAGCTGTGGGAAGGTGTAGGCAAAGAAGACCCTGCAACTTTGACAAAGCAAGAATACGGAAGAACTACTGTAGCACTAAAAGTAACGCACAAATACCCAGAAGTGCACACACGTTAAAGTTGGGTTGCTGTGCAAAATGACTGTAAACAAGAAAGTGATGTAAAACAGATTAGACCAGACCTAACGGTGAAACCCGTTAGGAAATGCCTCTTAATGAACTTTTGCTGAACTACCTCACAGGTTGAGCATGAGTCAGCGGTTGAAGGTCGTGTTTAGCCTGGGACGAGATGCTAGGTCTCACCAGACAGTATATTAGCATATTTAAATGCACAACAGCAGGGACATTTATTTTTATTTGTGTTTAAAGGCACATTACTGAAAGATGGGGTCCTGACGTGGATATGAAGCGAACACCGTGGCCTGTGTGTGTCGGCAGAGACCTGCTGATGCATCAGGAGTTACTTTGCTCTAGTATCTCCCGAGGGTTGCTATGACATCACCGTCGCAGCTTTGACTTTAATGATAGTCGGGTCATCTGGGGACGAAAGCTTCATGTTCTATAAGCAGTTGAATAAAGTGTTAGAGCTACTTGAAGCGTTCAGCGTCATTAGATTATCTACATCAGAGATTCAGAATAGAACGGGATTAAACTAAGCAACATCATTATTAGGTCAATGCTGCAGTGGATACGGCATCTCTGAGATTTAAACAGCAGAAAATGTCACTCTTAAAGATGAATATTGATGATGACAGATCATTCTTGTTTTCTGGTGATTCTACAGAATCGACAAAGATCGTGTCTTTTTTTACTTTAACCGAAGCTCACCGTACGATTTTCAAACCATAATATCCTCGTCACATTTTTAAAAAAGTTTTTATGCCGGTGTCGCTATTTTATTATAAAGGAAGTCGGATAAAGTCACCAAATGACGGCTGCGTTTCCATTACAAATCTTTGTCGATATTCCGCTAATGTCAAAAAAAAAAACAAAACAAAAAAAAACAACCACCCAATTTGGCAATTGCGGCGTTTCCATTAAATAAAAAACAAAATTAGAAAAACACATAAAGAAGTTTGTTCACCTGATAAGTCAGTAAAAATTATGGCAGCGACAGATGTAAACAGTTATGTGAGATATTCATATGTCAGCCATACAGTTATCAGCCAATCGGAGGAGACATCGGCATCTTATTCCGGCGTTGAAGCGACATTAAATTAGGCGCCGCCTAAACGGCCGACTACAGTTTGGGAAAACTCCAGTCATTGATGTGGGAACTCTGGTGGAGCCAGCAGAAAATTGTCGGAAAAAAAAAACCCCAAACCAAACCATCAATCTCCATCAATCACTTGGGCAAGTGACCCAACAGTAATGGGTCACTTTACACATCAATCAACTTTACTGACAAACCATTTTTAACATTCTTTTATTTAAGGATATGCATTTCCTTTCCTGTCGCCGTCTTCGGCGTTTCTGCCAGTAGTAACATCTGGCTGCTGATCGTGTCGATTATTTTTTTCACATCTCAGTAATTCTAGAAGAAATCTGACTTAGAACATCAAAGAGGCAAATGTAAAGATCCCTTAAAAAGTATCAAAAGGAAAAGTAATTTCTGGTTTCTTACTACTGAGCAACCTAAAAACAACAGCATAAGATTGCCTAATAGATAATAACACTGGAAAATATTAGTGTAAGAAATTACACACCTCGGTATCACACAGAAAATATGACTTTAACCTCTACACCCAACCCTCTCTCTCTCCCTCTTTCTCTCTCTCACACACACACACACAAGGTCCATTCTTCGGAAGAGTTGCTGTCTCAGCAGAGTTGTCTGACAGGCCCACAACGATGACGAGGTCAGAGGGGCGGAGTTTGATCCTGATTGTCAAAGACAGTCCTGACACAATCTCCAGCAGTCAACCAGCCTCCCACCAGACGAATTGGGCTTATACATAAATAAAAAAATATATACGTATGGACGCATGTGTGCGTGCGATCAGTGCATGTCTTTTTTCTGTGATGTACGTCCTGAGTGGCCCGGGCTCTCTCAACACAGGGGATGAAACTGACAAAAGTTGGGAGACTTGACGCGTCTCTTCCTGTACGAGCGCAGAGTGTAAGTTCTGTCAAGTATCTGGTGGCTGAGGCGACGCCGACAGAGAGGAGAGAGACGTCTTGACAAGAGACTGTGTCAGTCTCCTGAAGGCGAGAGACGCTACTGTCCCTCAAGATTCACACAGTCAAACAGGCTCACCATATATTTGCTGTGTCCGGATGCTTTTTTTGCTTTGTGTTAAAATCCGTAGACTGTTTCAGATAGGTCACGTAAAGATAGCGTCTTATTTGAAACGTTGGCTGACTGTGGTCCAGTAGGTCGAGCAGTTCTCTTGCAATCAATAGGTTGAAGGTTTGAGTCCGACTTCCATCTATTAAATGTTGTTCGTTTTTTTGCCGTCACTCCTACGTCATCATTTTGGACTAAAGTTGCAAAACCCATCTGATACATGTAAAAAGTGGATCTTATTTTATTTTAACCTCATAGAATTCGAGTGAATTCTATGAGGTTAGAATAGAAGTTGTTGGGACAACTTTCTTCAGCAGTTCCTCGAGAATAACGAGACTTGGGCAACTGACCCAACAGTAATGGGTCACTTTACACGTAAATCAACTTTACTGACAAACCATTTTTAAGCCTTCTGTCCATCCATCCATCCATCCATCGTCTGCTGCTTATCCAGGGTCGGGTCGCGGGGGTAGCAGCTTAAGAAGGGAGGCCCAGACTTCCCTCTCCCCAGCCACTTCTTCCAGTTCCTCCGGGGGAATCCCAAGGCGTTCCCCAGGCCAACCGAGAGACATAGTCCCTCCAGCGTGTCCTGGGTCTTCCCCGGGGTCTCCTCCCGGTGGGACGTGCCCGAAAAACCTCACCAGGGAGGCGTCCAGGAGGCATCCTGACCAGATGCCCGAGCCTCAACTGGCTCCTCTCGATGTGGAAGAGCAGCGGTTCTACCCTTAGTCGAGCCGCTTTTCACCCTATCTCTAAAGGGAGTGCCCGGCCACCCTACGGAGGAAACCCATTTCGGCCGCTTGTATGTAAGCCTTTTGTAACATTCTTTATTGAAGAATATGCATTATTATCAACCCAACATACAAGCATCTATGCCCATATATTGTGTAGAAGAAGCTGTAGGGCGTTGGAACAAAGTCGGCAACATAATACAGAAGAAAAGAAAAAAGGACTAGTGTCTTAGCAAACATTTAAAATCCGTTTCAGCAATCATCAAGTCTCAGAAAAGTCTTCATGGGTTCACATGAAGGATATGCGCACCTTTCCGGCGTCTTCATGTAAAAATGGATGTTTTTACATGAAGTATTTCTGTTATCTTTGCCATTTTACACACGTCTTTCAATCTTTCTTGCCATTGTTGGAAGAGTGGGAGGAAAAAGGCCAGAGTCAGGACAGAGTTATCATTTTCCTTAGAATCTTGGCGTTTTGTGATGCTGGAGCGGTCCAAACTCAAAATGTCTTGGTACAGCTGCAGCAATAAGAGGCCCTTTCGCTAAGGGTCCAACGAGAAACTCCCATCAGGCTGTTCGAGCAACTTCTTGGAACTTTTAAAATGTTGTTTCTTGTGTGGAATTTAATAACTACCATAATCAAATTTTGCATTAAAAGGGGACCTTTTGATGACATTCCAAACTCTTGTAGCGCAGTATAAAAGTAGAAAACTTTCTGCCCAGAAAAAAAAACAAAAAACTATGTTCGTGTCATTTCGAGTACAAGAGTCAATTTCTTGGGTCTTGCACAGCATAAAGGGCGTTAAGAGCAGCCGCTTCTATTGGCCTTACATTTTAGAACATTGTTAATTTCTATATTTGTGAGTGAGCATGATACGCCAAGAGAGGAACGGCTAAAAATTCACACGACAAAAGCTACAAAGTCATAGCCTGAGTCATAATCATAAACTAATTTAAAACCAAAATGGAGGGTAATATATTAATATCTTTTAAATACAAGACAATTTAAAATACATTCAGGGTTCTTTAGGTAAGTTAAACTTTTTAGAACTTTTCTCAACTCTTTAAGGAATGCTACAATGACTGAACTCCCTCTTCAGCCGATCGAAGATGGCTTTTAGTGTTGACATGTAAGGCTGTCAAATTTATCTGTCAGAAAAGATAAACACCCACAAACATACTAAATGTAGAACATGAGCCGTGAGGTTGGGCATGAGGTGGAACGATACATCCGGATCACGAGACGAGACGATACAGGACAGAGTTCACCACAAGGACACAGATTAAGTGTCCTTGTGTCAGCTAAACTTGAGAGCTTAGTGCTGATACAGAGCGCTAATGCTGAATTTGGAGCTTTGGGTGTCTAGCAGTAAGGCGGTAAGGCACTGTTTATAGTGTCCATTTTCTGTTATTATCTGACAACAAAGCAGGGCAACTCAGGAAGGACTTCAGTTTTGACTCCTTCATTACTTTCTCCTTAATTTCCGCCAAATTCTAGTTTGTTTGCGTAAAACGTCTGGTTTGTTTGCGGAGGTATGACTGAGCAATCGAACCGATGCGCACCAAAAACGCGAGTTCTGGCTTGCCTTAAAACCTACGTCCGGTGCAGTTTGAATGCATATGTGGAAGAAAGCGGACTAGAGACCGCTCCAGAAGCAGCGAGCCGACCGGAGCGCAGGGCATTCTGGGTAAGTGCAACCCAACATAATGCGCTGAGGAAAAAAAAAAAAAAAAAAGACAAAACAGAAATCCTACAACTGCTAAAATCTGACACTCTTCCATTTGTGTTTACATTTTGCAAAGAAGGAAGCTACTCGAATGTCTTGGTCAGAGGTTTTTGTGTTTTCTTCAGTGGTTCTTGGTGCAGCGCCACCAACAGGCCAGGAGGGCAATAGGCTTTTCAAAGAGCAAAAGAGACCCGCAGCTGAAAATTTAACAAATGTTGCAATTTTGTATCAAACGGGGTCTACCGGACTCTGAGTCATGTGTCCCATTTGAGACCCTTGATATCCTCTGAAAGCACCTGGGTAGCAGTTTACAGGATAGTGTTAAGAACCTAATTAGAAACAACATTTTACTATGGAAAGATGCTACATCAACCAGCTTCTTAAGGATAAATACATTTGACAGATTGGACTCAAATCCAGCAGAATCTTCATTTGAATTTGACGTCTCCCGAGTTTCGCCAGTCAAAACCTCGACCATTATCTACAGTATTCCAGGCAGAATATTTCTGAGACTCGTTCCACACAAGGCTGCGGAGTTGCCGCAAAGGTAGTATGAGACGCTAAAAGCAAAAACAGTTTTGAGGTTTTATCTTTAGAATCAAACAACAAATCTGGCGCAGCGAGAAGCGGTCAGGGTCCATTGACTCACAAGCACTTTGAATCAAACGCTTGAGAAAGGTCTGCAGAGCAACATATTGAAATCTGACATTTTACCAGTGATGTTGCCACCGGAGGGCTCCGACAATAAAAAAGACATCTTAAGAAGTGAGCATGGGTTCTCTGCACAGTGGCCCCGTCGCCTCCTGGAGAGCAGAGCAGAGCAGCACGCTGCCAGAACCACGTACAGATGGCAAGATGACTGCAAGAGGGAAGGAGGGCGTGATGGTAACCCTCAGAATCAGGTTCACGTGGTTTTAGTCAAAGTGAAGAGCAGCCGTTGGAAAAACGAAACAGGAACAAAACAGCAGAACCGAACGGACAATCTTAAATTAAATTAACTAACCTTTGGTGGTGAGAGCTGTCTCATCGCCAACAGCATCTCCATGCATCGGAAAGTAAAAATTTCACATGTCAATTTTTGAACATTATGTCAAAATACAACCCAACTGGATTCTTTTTTTTTTTTGCGTTTCTATGTGACTGTCCTACAAAGTGGCACATAACTGGGAGTTATGATGAGTTATGATTTTGTAAAGGCAAAATCTAAAGTCAGAAAGCGTTGGTATGTATTTAATTCACTTCCACAAAATCCACTGAATGTGTATGACATCCTAATGGAAAGTTCCTACTTAGTCCTATTTGTAGTTTGTAACAACACAGGATACAGAAAATAATCCTCTGATCAGAAAGGGATTATATTTTTGGTCTAGTTTCTAGCGCAAATATCTTAGTACACTTGAAATAAGACTAAACTACATCTTACTAACAGAAACTTTTCAGTAAAATATAGAAGCTTGTAGTAAATAATTTCTTATTATTGATAAAAATGTACTTGTTCTATTGGCAGATTGTTTCACTTATAACACAACATGTTTCCCGTTTCATAATTGATCTGCCAATGGAACAAGCACTTTTTCATCAACAGTATGGAATGCTTTACTTCTTGCTAAAAAAGATATTTTTAAGTTAATTTGCCTTATTTCAAGTGTACTCAAATATATTTGCACCAGAAACTAGACCAAAATCCTTGGTAAGATTTGGTGTTTTTGCGGTGCGGCTCCACATGCAGCGTCTGTTGTCTGACAGATAAAACTGATATGACACGACGTCTTCCTCACCTGCACATTGTCTGGAAAAAACAATAAGAAATCATCATCCTCCTACAACTTCCTGTTTGTTTCTTTGTGGTTTTCACCAGTGTTTGTTTTTTTTTTTTTTTTTTAAATGCATCCATTTCGATTTGACCAGCACAACCATCTCATCCCAGCGTAAAAAGCTTTTTATTGACAAACGTAAGTTTTTTTTTTAGAAATCTGCGCGTTTCCATTGAGCCCGTTTACTTTCAGAATTTCAAGTTGCACGATTTCATGGTTTATGGAAACGCAGCTAATTTCTCCAGCAAGTTTGGAGTCTCTGTTTTAAGCCAGCCAGGTAACACAGTTCTGGTTTCCTGTCACCATCGGGTTCTGTCCCACGTCCAGCCATGGGATCATCTTAAAATACCCTTTGAATGCCAACGAAAGATCTCACACTATTAAATGACATGATCACTGATATGATAATTAGTTGAAGTTGATTATGCTAATTAGGTCTGTGGGCCTTTTTTCCCCGTGGCAGTTTAATGACTACTTGCAGCGAAACGGTCGGAAAGGAGTTATTACGCGGCGGCTGATGTGACGGCCGCTCATGTGCGTCTGCGTGCTCCGCTGCGTGCTGGCTCAGCAATGTGTCACCCGCTAGATCCAGATCAGTCTGACCTGCACCGTGACCCGTTCAACACGCCCTGGAAACACAGTGGGATATTTGCCTCGTTGTTGACAGAAGGCGGCCATCTTTCCTCATCTTTCCGCCGAGACGTTTTCCCTTCCCGTGTCCATCGTCGTCTCTTTCTCCACGTTTCACCTTGAAACACGTCGGCTCTGAGTGGAAGGTTTTCTCCCTCCTCCTGTCTTCATCGATTTCCCTCCGACTCGTCTTCGTCCGTCCCCTCCATCTCTGTATTTACGGTTGCTCTTATCTCTTTCCGAGAGCGTAAAAGACGAGCCCCGGCGACCTCAATCACTGTTCGTACGCAGTCTGATTGTTCTCCACGATGGCATGTCGCTGTGGCCCAATATCAAGCATACAATTTACTTTGTTTTTATCTTTGTAACAAAAACATTGGTAACTAAGCGTCACAATTTTATGGTTTTATTGTATTCCTACAGATTCAAAATACAAAATCTTCCCAAGTAATTTTGTTCCAGTTTCAAGTGCAAATATCTTAGTACATTTGAAATAAGGCAAAAATGTCTTGTCATTTTTCAGCAAGAAATTTTAGTTGTTTTTTTTTTTTTTTAAGACAATAAGTCTGTAATATTGACGAAATGTGAAGGACAGATTATTTCACTTATAACAGGATATTTTTCCTAAGTGAAATAATCTACCAATAGAACCAGACATTATAACCTGTTTTACTATTTATATTTAACATATTTGTCAGTATAAATATTCGACAAGAGGACTCGACTTGAATGTGCTTCATTAATCAAAAAAGAAGCATGTTTGATTGTTTTCTAAATTTGTTTGTAGCCTAATTAACACATCAGGCTTGTCACGATCATGAAAACAACAACATTGCATTCATTGTTTTTACCAATTCAAGAAGCATATAAAATATTTACATACAAATATGTCTACACTCAATGATGTTTTTAGCAAGACAGGTTGTTAGAGAAATGATCATATCCAGGAGTGAAGTCTGGAAAGGAAAGACTCGTTTCTGAAAATCCAGTTCAGTATTGTGGAGCAATGTTGGCAACAGAGTCGACGAACCACAACGCTGGAACTGTGAACGTTTGGGTCGACCAAAGCCTTCGTACTCATTTCTATCAGACATGTGGGGAAAAAAAAAAAAAAGACAAAAGTGCATCGAGGCTGGACCTGGAGACGGAAACGGAGCAAAATACATGAAATTTCCCGCACAACCATCTAAATCTGCTCCACAGATGCAGATGTGAGCCTGAGGACTTTGCTTCAAGGCATCTTATTTGTCTTTTCAGGGCTGATCTTTTTTTTTTTTTTTCCCTACCCAAACTCGTTAACTTCTTTGGAAACACAATAAACCGTGAGTCCTGTCTGTGAATCTCCTCAATTCCTCATCCTTGTTTTGTCTGAAACCTGGGCAGGTGAAGCTCATCAACGTAATTAAGACAATCTGCACTTTTCCATTGTGGTGCATTTGCTGCTAAAGGACATTTGAGCGTCAGAGGGAGGACAGCTACGCCTCACGCAGTCCAAAACAAGACAGTTTCCTTCTATACTCAACAAAAATGACACCAAAAAAAAAAGACAAAATGTAAAAAAAAACAAAGGTGAAGTTCTCAAGATATTTTGATGGGTGATATTTTTTTTAAAAATACAAAAGTACAAATTTAGATTCAGATGTGAGAATCCACTCTTCATGCTCCCATCTCCATTAAAATCCTCTTTCCTCATATCTTCTCTTTTTTTCCTCAGTGTCTCCACCAGTGACAGCTTGGTGGGTTAATTGGCTCACATATGAGAGATCCTGAGCTTAATTACCTGTTTTATGACACGTCAATGAGTCAGAGAGTCGCTCTCGGTTTCCCTGTGATCTGCGCCGTCTGAGCCAAGGTAACGTATGGAAATAAAGCCACGCCGAGATCCTTCCTCACTTCCTGTTCTGGGACACATCAAAGATGGTCGCCGAGATGAGAGCGCGTCATGTAGAAGATCGTGTGAACGGCACACATTTAACTCGCTTTCTTATTTATTTATTTATTTATTTTTTTTAGATTAGTGAGGCTGCCGATGGAAAATCCTGGAAGACATTCATTGATGTGACATTTAGCAGTCGTATATATGGACCAACATTAATGTTAAAAGTCTAAAAAAGAAGAGTCAAACTGTTAGCATTTCCAGTTACATTTTGCTCGTCTTTCATTAATGTTGCCAAAACAACAAAATACTCTTTTTTAAATTTTTTTTATTTTATTCTTTATGGATAAAAACGATGTAAAGTAAAGAGCGGCGTGCTGAAACGTTTAACTGCCAGAGCTGGGACGTGAATGCAGGAGGAGTGTCTCCTAATGAGGAGCTTTCTCACTTTAACGAGATTTAAAAATATGTTCCCTGGACAGATGACGACTTTTTAAAAAAGGCACAAAGTGGACTCCCTCCGACACTCCGTCTTCTCACCCCGTTTCTTCCAGACGACACTCAAACGTCCCGCGAAGTGCCGTTGTTGATTTGTGCCGTTCCTCTGACGACCTCTCGTTTACGCCATTTTGGTTTTAATGAGTTTTACTTCCCGCCGATACGAGAAAGTCTGTCGATTAACGAGCCACTGTTCCCGCATTCGCTCTATAGAACAAATACCACAATTATAAGGGTAGTGTTATGTATTTCACAGGCATATTGTGGCATTTTATAGCACAATCAAATAACCGTGTCAACTTCAGTTGTTATAAAAATGCTGTTTATTAAATATGACTTCAAAGAAATTGGATATAATCTGGAAATTGGGCCTCCTTGTCTTTCTAAAACTCTACGTATGGAAATATACGGCATACCTGACCGCTTGGTTTGTACATTAGTACAGGAATTAGCCATTATCATAACTAAAACTAACAAAATAATAACGGAAATAGAGAAAACATTTTACTGATCTGAATAAAAATGTTTTTAATCTGACTGGAGCTATATTATGAGTTTATAAAACTAACTAAAACGCACTGAAATTAGAAAAACTAGACATGTAACATCTATTGTTTTAAACCACTACACCTGACGGAACCAAACTAAAACCTGACTAATTATAACTACTAAAAACTAGCAAACAAAGTCTAAGAACGAACTGAATTAGACAAACAAAAAGTCACAACGAAATAAACTAAGCTGTAAAGAAAAGCCCAAAACTCCGGTAACCCTGCATGTGGACGGCAGCCCGTTTTCACATTTAGTTTCTAATTGCTTCGTGCGGCTGCATTCGGTTCGGTGGTATTTATGAAACATCATAGCTCACCTGCTCTCGCCAGGCTTTGAATGGACGTGTGCTATGTGGGTGGAAGTCGTAAAGACATATCACACTACGTCTTCACGCCGCAGGTAAGTGTTCAGATTCCCTTGGGAAGCCAGTAGACCACAGGTTAGCCTGGCTAAAAACACACAGCTTATGTTGCTGTGTGTCTCTGGATGTTTAGGAACGAATCACATTTCCCATACAGTTCCCTGCATGTGTAGTAAAACTGCAACATTACTTCCTAACCGAGGCTTTTGTCTTGTTTTTTTTTTTTTTGTAGTGACCAATATGTTTTATCCTTGAAGTTTGCAGGATGAACGCCACTGCCAAGCTAACAACCTTTTAATGCAAAAAATTTCGATTTCACAAATGCTAGTAGTAGCATGTGACGGTGATTATGAATAATAACAAGTACATGTAGTAGGAGTCCAGATTCAATGTTAGTTCGTTATCATCTCTTAGAAAACAGACGGAACATATTAAGTCTGTATAATTATGAATTAAAAATGTCTGCTTATTGGAGGAAAAAGTAACGAGTCCAAATAATGACCAGCAACAGGTACACATAGTTCACTGATAAAACACATGGATATCTGTAGAATTCAGAAATCAGTCGTAAAGGTGACCTAAAAAGAGCGTCTTGTCACTTTAAATCCAAGCAAGCCCAGGAGTTCCCAGGAGAAGCATAAACCAAGAGACAGTCACCATAAGAAGATACATTAAAGGAAACGAGCAAAGGTGCCCAATGGTGAATGGTTAAAGTCGATGAGGCTTAGTAGAGCAGATATTTTCTTGCTTCGAAACTTCGAAAGGCAGAAATTTGGAGCCTTACGAGTGTCACTCCTCACACCCAGCTTCCAAGGATCTGTTCGCGTGACCACACTCGATGCCTGCATCACAATATGGGTCAAGATCAATCAACAAACCCAAACATGGAACTTCTAACAACAGTCTTGAACATACGTCTTTTCCAGTTTTGTTCTCTTGGAGGAAGATGTAAAGAGCAGGTCTGAATCGCTGAAAGTGCCGCCGCGGTACGGCCTCCGCCAAAATGAATCCATTAGCGGCTGGGAGAAGAGCCGCCGACGGACGGGAAGCAGTCGACGCCAGTCAACGTCAGGAATGACAGGCTCATGCAGAAAAGATGAGACGTTAGCACAGATCAGAACGCCAAGAAGAAACCGTAGAGGTTTACGACTCGCCCGTCCACCGTTTGACTTCACTTTACCTGAAGGAGTTCGACCGAATGCCTTCGGCGAAAAACAACACGAGTCGGAATCGACTCTAAAGCACAGTTCACGCAAAACTTTCTTTCCAAGAGGAAAACGTCTCCTTCAGCCACAACGAAAGCACAAAAGAAGAAGGGAAAGCTGAAACCCAAGAAGGAGCCGAAGCAGAGAACTCAAGAGGTTGGGCTGTTGCGTCAGCTGCTGCACCACTTTACAGTTCGGTCTAAACTCCCGTCTGGATGTGTGGAAGCGAGCTTTTATCTCTCCAAAAGGGCATGCTGGAAGTCTGAATAGGTGAGTGCATATAAAGGACCTTGTGTACATGAAAGGAAAAAAGGCGTCGTGACCCCGGAGTCCTTCTCTGAGCCGGTGTGACTCATCGAGACACACGCACACAAAAACAAACATATGGGAGCAAGCTGTGAAAGCCGAACCTCCTTTCTAGTTCTGTCGCTAAAGGGCAAGTGGACAGAAAGTCCGCCTATCTTTAGTTTGGACACCGAGATCAAAGAGTCGGCTTTCTGAGGAGTCTCGCAATGAGTGTCAAATTTGGATGTCTTGGAGAGTTTTCAAGGGTAGCGCTCGGTGAAATAACAGTGTTCTCATCAAAGTAGATATTTTTGTATTAATGGCATGTCATTTATCCCAATAATTACGCTCCTGCTGCGTTCAGAACTTCCAGTTCCTCATGCGGATTGGAGGAGAGGAGGCACTTTGGGGTTAGAGAAAGCTGACACGCAGCAGCACTCTAAATATAACGCTCCTTTTTAAACTATAGCGACAAAATGTAGATGCTGGTGTTTCCTTTCACCGGCTTGTCAGCTCTGACAGGCGGCTATGAAATTCCTAAAAAGAAACCGGAATCTATTAAAAATCTGAGCTCGCATTAGCGCCGCCGATGAGCCGCGCGAGACACCTGTGGGTCGAGAAGCAATTGTTGCTGCACATCAACATGAGAGGGCTGATGAAGATTTTTTTCCAAACAGCAATAAATTCCATCTTCATCCAATGAGAAGTCTTTATAATATCGTGCCAATCTTAGCAAGTGAACGTACCAGCAAATCCACTTCGGACTCTACAGGCGCCAGTTGGTGCGTCAAAGGTTAAAAGTTCACGACGGTACCAATTAGACAACTGAGCGATTGTGGCTGAAATTAATATGGAAGAGCAATTCATCTGAGTCTTTCTGACGATTCGGAGGCTTTCATGACTCTCATTTCTTATGATGGTGACTCCGGTGGATCGGACTGGAGATGTGCTGAATCTAAAAGTTGAAGAACGCCGGAGAGAAAGAAAAGGCGTTTGAGATTACTGCTGTAAGCTAACTGCGTAGCATTCAAGCGGAAGAATAATTATGTAGAGGCAACTTGCAAACACTGCAAACAATCATCAACAATCAAAGTATTCTCAGGTACAATGCGAGGCCAACATCTCAACGACTGTAGATCTGGATCAGAAACAGAATAATAATCCAAAACACTTCTGCTAATCTTTACAATAAAGTTAGCTTTACCTTATGATTCCTCCTAGTTATCTTGAGTTTGACTGAAATAGACTCCCCTACCCCCAACACACGCTCAAGCGGTTTACATCAGTGGTGAGCAAATTACGGCAATCCGTTCCTCCTGACGGCGCTAACTACTAAAAACTAAACTAAAACCAAACAATAGCTAACTAATAACAACAAAGAAAAACTAGTAAACACACTGAGTTAGTCAACCAGAAGGCACAATAAATTAAATAAAACTAAACTATAACCAAAAACCCCAAAACTATTATAACCCTGGTCTCAACAGAGACGTGTTTATTCAAATGAAGCGCATCAGGCTCACTAAAGTAACATTCCTGAAAAATAAGTTATCAGTGTAAATTGCAGAGTGACTGAACTTCTGGCATTCCTGCCTGATAATTCAGTGAGGAAGGAATCTGATCACATTTCCAAACCGCCTCTTCTTTCATATGGAAGTTTGATTTCTAACAAAAAATACAAACCGAAAATCGGAATTGGCAGAAGGTTTTACCGATAATCTTTTCTAACGAAAACTTACAAAAAGGATGAATTGTTCGTCTGAACAACTCGTGGTCATTTCTGATAACATCGAAACATTTTTAGAATTATTTATTTAAGCCTATTCAAAATTATTTATTCAGAGAAATGACTTACGGGCAAACACCTGACATGAAAATAGACTGAAGAAAACCTTTTTATTTTCTGTCGCAAATGGAAAAAGAGCAGTATGAATCAGGGTGATTCATACAACAGGTGTCACTACCTGCTGGAGGAGACAAGAAAAGGCACGGCACCGTGCTCTCAGAAACATACCTTCCTCCTGTCATCTGCCCCTCTCCGCGTCTTTTCCTCGCTTGTGAATATTAAGCAGGGCGTTAGGTGGCAAGCGGAGCTCGACGTGTCCTCTGCTTCTGTCACACGGCGTTTGAAAAATTACACGGTTCAGCAGAGCGTTGGTGACCCTCTTAGGAGGGACGCGCGTGTTTGTTTGAGGAGTCTTTCAAACTTTGCGGATGACACCATTAACGCGTGTCGAAGTCGCCTGAGAGCGGCGAGCGGCCGGACGACCCGGGCCGCGTGAACATCGGCATATGCCAACAAGGTCAAAGGTCAGATTCTGTCACTGCCGAGCTGTGGGCCGCTGGAGCAGAAAGTAAATCATGTCGTTTTAATTACACGCGACATTTAAGTGCTTTGCGAAAGTTTTCAAACTCCATGTAACGTTTCATTTTTGTAATAGTTTTGCATGATTACATTTTCTAATTAACTCAAAGAGTCTGTGTTGTGTAACATCAAAGTTTTGAGCTTTACATCATGTTATGATGTTATTGCCTCATCGAAAACATACCGTGATTCTTTCATGCATGTTGGAGAAATCCTTTGATTTCTATGGCAAATATGTAGCTGTCCAAAACACCTGGTTGGACATAGCTCCGGCTTCAGGGGCAAAAGCTCCTCCTCAGAGGTGCAGTTTCAGAAATTCCCCACCGACACGACTCGGCTCCTCCAGACTAGCCAGCAGCAATTAGCAAACACCTGGTGGAACTGAGCATCAGCTGAGCTCATAGCAGCTACTTCTCAGAGCAACGCCGGTAAAAATGTTGTGAAAGGTTTAACAGAGGAGCCATGTTGTGATGACTTCCTGAAGGCGGAGTTTCAGAAAGAGAAGGAACTTCTTAAAGAGACAGAGGCCCAATTTCAACTGAGTCAAATTTCTTTGAAGTCGTATTTCTAGAACATAACATAGTCAGATGATTGAGATATGAAACGGCACTATGTGCCTGAAAAATACATAACACCGTCCCTTTTAAAAATTAATCTCTTAAAAATGTTGCAGACTTCTTTACTCTCGACACCCCTAAATAAAATATAATGCAACCAAGGATGGCTTTTGAAGAATTTCAGTCCTGCTTCCTGTTTTTCTGTAATACTGAGCAGGAAACAAATCTGAGTAACAGGAAAACGGTGAGAGGGGGACGAGCATGCTTTCTGTCCATCGATCGCCTGCAATCTTAAGTTTACAATTTTGATAGGGGGGTTTTAATACGTCCAAGAAAGACAACTGAGCTTTTCAGACAGAATCAACCACCCAATGTGACAAATAGACTACAAGTCTGGCACATTTTAAATATTATCTCAGGTTCCCTGTGTGCAATCAGTGAGTGAAAGATGAGCTATTTCAGTGTAGCAGAGCTCTCATATTTGTATTAATAAAATTACTAAAATGACACAATACATAAACTCTGTCGGTGACTTACATTTTCTCCTTCTCCTCAGACACCAGAGTTCTGGATCCTGAAATGGGTTCATCTTCCTCCACCTCCCTGAATACACCATGTTACACCCTGCGTGACCCAGACTGCCTCCAGTTGATAGCATGTCTCGACATATGCGTTCCCATGGATACCCTGGGACACCATGTGCTCGACTCGCGAGGAGGTGAAATGGCTTGCCATCAATTTGTGGCTTGCTGGCCTTTTCTGAGAACCTCCATGACCTCCCCTTGTGTCAACACGGCCAGACAATGTGCTTCTCACTGCTTTTATCTTGAGCCAGCGACGGTTCCCTCCCGGGGTTCAAAGGTTTTCTCGTTAGAAAGACAAATTGGTCATATATCCGTCTATATATGTCGTCCTCCTCAGTGTAGTTACCGAAAAACCAAAGTCCTCAAAAGGAAAGTTTAGCGTGTTATGACGTGATACAAACAATGTCTTCTTTTTCTTTTTTTTTTATCAACTTCTAAAAAGTACTGATATTGAATCTCAGCTGTAAGAAGATAAGATATTGCAAATTTTTTGTCACACACACAAAGCTTTGTTGGCTTCTTTTGTAAAGCCTACCCTTGGCAACAGTGAAGGAATCATTTTCTCCTGTTGAGGAATTCTGGCTCAGACTTCGTTCCAAAGTTACTTCACTTCCTGCTGATTTATGGGTATTTGTTTTTGTATAAACCCCTCAACATCCCACCACAGCACATTAATCGAGTTGAGGTCTCGGCCCTGACTGGACTATTGAAAGAGCTTTATTATCTTTGATTTGCTGCTGCTTGTTCTGCGGATGAGGCAGGCTGGAGCGACGATTCAGCTGTCGGACGGATGCCCACAGATTTGATTCAAGGATACATTGGTGTGAAAACCAGCAGGTTTTTAAGATCTGTTGTTTCAAAACAAATCTACCGTATTTTCCGGACTATAAGTCGCCGTTTTTTTCATAGTTTGTCCGGGGGGTGCGACTTATACTCCGGAGCGACTTATGTGTGAAATTATTAACACATTATTATATCATATCACATGTTATTTTCACACTAAACCGCAAGAGGGCGCTCTAGGCCTGTGTTGATAATGTGAGTTAGCCGAGTTGTTTACAAGCGACACCAAGGATGAAGATTTAGTGATTTGGAGCGACACGGATGGTTTGGTAAACCTGCTAGCATGTTATTTATGCTATAGTTATCTGAATAACTCTTAATATGTTAACATAATAGACACGTTCTCAGTTTGTTATGCGTCATGTAACGTTAGCATACCGTACAATTATTCAGCCTGTTGTCGCCTCTATTCTATTTTTATTGCCTTTCAAGATGACATGTCTGTTCTTGGTGTTGGATTTTATCAAATAAATTTTCCCAAAAAATGTGACTTATACTCCGGAGTGACTTATAGTCCGGAAAATACGGTAGATCATCGCCCTTCAACCAAGAGACTTCACAGCTGGTCTGAGGTGGTGGGATGAGAACTAATAAGTTGTGTTTGGTGTTGCTAATATGTTGTTGGGCCACATTTTTTGATAATCTGTCAATCAGATTCTGGACATTAGCATCTGGTTGCTAATGTCATTGTTTTGACAAGATCTATTGCTGTTTTTTGTACATTTCAGATTAGAGTCATGTAATTCCAGAAACTGATTAAGACCAGAACATATTTATCATGTTCAGACATAGAACTGAATAAGGGCCTGCGCTACTTTAGCGTGATGGTACACGATGCCGATCCAAAGCATTTGGATTTGTCAGGTTAAACTGCAAAATCAAAGCTAAAACTGCAGTGAATTTCCAGGCCATGTTATCTCCTGAGTGCTTTGTTTCGGTTCGTGTCTGTCTCCGCCAGTGATAGCCAACTGAGATCAATGATACCACTGTTACACTGACTCAGGAGACCTTGATGTGATGCATGGGCCTCTCTGCGTGCGCACGCGAGCGCGTCTCCGCTTCCGAAGCCTTGTGTGTGCGCGCGCGCTCCGCTAGCAGGCTAATTCATAATCATGACAGGAAATATTCCATCATATCTTCACAGTCCGCCATCTTTGCCAAACAGCGGGGATAAGAGAGGGGGAGGAGATGTGCAGAGGGGGCGCGGCGGTGGCAGATTGGGAGAGATGAAGGGAAAACGAGACAGAGACGGACAGGGTTGGAAACTAGGAGATAAAGCGCACACTGAGTTGAGATGAGCATTGTTAATTTCACTCCATCACAGCAGCGACTCAAGGAAGAACGAGCACATTTGTTTTGGGCCGGATAACTAACACCAACAATTACTGTACGTGCGTTATTTATCAGTTCTCCTGTAGTTTGTTAGATCACACAGACTGGAGTAAAAGTCTATGTTCCCTGTCTGCTGGCTTCGTTTAAAATGGCAAAATGTATGGCAGTGTCATTTCTTATAATTGTGTGGATCTCGACTAATATTACTATCCATCCACTTTTGGGCAAATTCTAAGGCATTTCCATGTTGTGTTTCCGGACTATTTCTGTTCTCCTTCCGTTATGACAACGTGCCAAAAAGGCCCCCAGACAGATATTGAGCAGGCGTTTTGATTGGACGCCTGAACTCCTTCAATTGATTCATTTTCACAAAGTGACACGAACAGAACGTACGTCTTTTTCTTTGTATTACATACCAAGGTGCTTTAGCCTGATTTATGCTAGAGTAGGCACTCTACACTGCCCCCTAGAGTCCAGCAGAATGTGGGCCACAGTGGGACACAGTGGCCACAGCATTTATAGCAATATAAATGCTATATAAATATATATAAATATAGCATTTATATTGTAGTATAAATGCTACAATAGTAGTGTCAGCCCGATTCTGTGTAATGTCAAGCATAAATCACGCTTTACACTCAAATTTCCATTCCCATGGAAACAGCTGAGGGTCGATAGCTAGACGGACAATTCAATTTTAAATGACAAAGTCAAAAATCTTTTAAGTCATATTCGATGTACATTGCTTTTTCATAAAAACCCACGTCAACATAGTTACTTGATTGTGCTACAAAATGGTACAATGTGCCTAGAAAACACATTTAAACCAATTCTAAAGGAAAAAATTCTACAGTTTCCATTGAACTCAGAGAGGTATAAAATCGAAGTCAACATCCACCCTCCATTTTCAGAGAGTTTAACAAGCAATCTCCCATCCAGCTCTCCTCCGTCTACGGAACGCTGGCTTTGTGTTACGCCGAACAAATGAGATGGAAAGCAGGAGCGGCGGAGACGCGGTTCTCCCCCCCCGCAGAGCGGCTGCTCTCGCCCAGCGGGACGGAATGAAGAACTCACCGGTCGGGGCCGGCCTGGGTATCACGGCGCTTTACATTTAAATGGAGAGGAGTCTGTGAAGGTGTCTGTGTGATCAAAGCCCAGCCGGCTGAGGGCAGACTCTGGGGCAGACTCGGGATATGCTGGAGGTTTTTTTTTTTTTTTTCATTTATCCGTCTCTCTTCCCACAGGAAGCTGAGAGGTTGAGGGGATGTTTGAAAATTCGCTTCTCGCTGTTTTTTTCCCGCTAGATTCCGACTGGGATAAGTAACTGAAAGAGGGAGAAGTGGGTTGAAGAGAGCGTTTAACCTCATCCAAGAGCTTTTTAGCTAAATACTAAGCAGCTAATAGCTTAATGAGAGCAGGAGCCTCTGCCTCACGAGCACAAAGCGCCAAACTCTTTGGTGTTCTCTCAGATAATCAGAGGGATCTTTGCCGGCGACTGAGGAATTTGCAATGAAATACTGATCGGAACGTCAAGATTAGCGTGAACATGCCAACGTTTGTTTAGCATTTGTGGTGAAAAGTGTGCCATGTGTTCATGCTCGCCCCTTTAAATCTTTTCAGAACCCCGTTCGCTGCAGTCACAGCTGCGAGACTTCAACAGCGAACCTTTTGTCCGTTGTCTCTTTGCGAAGTATTATCTGCGTTTCCATTGACCGTAAAAACGTGCAAATTGGATTCGCAGAAATGGATTTGCACAATAGAAACACAGCAAAAAAGTTTTTTTTTTTGATAAACGGTTTTGGTGCGAGGATGAGATGTTGCTTTGAAGACACTATTTTCTCATCACACGAGTCACATGATCAACAAGCAGATGTTACCACTGGCAGAAATGACGAAGAGACGACAGGAAGCGATTGGACCATGATGGCCCAGAACGATATTTTAATGATTTATTATGTGATTTTAATCTAATTTCTTATTTAATGGAAACACCACAATTAAAAATTGAGTTTCTTTTTCTATGTTAGCAAAACATAGTCACAGTTTTGTGCAAATTTGTCAGGGAAACGCAACCAGTCAAACCTCAGTCAGACTGGATGGAGGGAATGTGAGAGCAACAATTTTCAAGTCCTGCCTCAGATTTAGTTCCAGACTTTGACTGGGCCTTTTTTAAGACACCAAAATGCTTTGACTGAACTCAGTGTTTAAGGTCACTGACCTGATGGAAGACGAACCACCAACCCAGTCAGGTTTTCCTCCACGATTGGCCAGTTTTAGCTCCGTCCATCCTACCAATAGCGTCTTGTTCTCATCTGACATTCGTCCCTTCTTCCACATGTCTGCTGAATGTAGGCTACACGTCAAGGTGGACGGATCAAACTCCATCGCAGTTTTCAGACTTTGCACACACATTTAGAAAACCATGTTTCCATTTCTGTCCAGTGAAGGCTGTGGTTGTAACGTGGAACGAAGGAGTTTGTAGCTTTACAACGTAGAGAACCGGACTCACAATCCGCCTGTGAAGTTTGTCTAAATTTGTTTATTCGTTCTTTGAACTTATGTTGTTTAGTCAACAAGTTGTTTCTTCAGACATTTACTGCTCTGCTGCTCTTGACGGTTGGTGGTTGCCATAGTAACAGGCCACCGACAGCTCCGCCCCCTTTTCCTGTTACTGTCTGTTAATGCGTATTAGAATCAGCTCTGTCTTTTCTTTACAAGTGTTACATTTTAGACAAATTCAGTAATATATTATTCTTTATGCTCCCATAATGATTAACATTATTCACTTATATCAAGGCTAGGATTTGTTAGCTTTAGATTCGCGTTTCAGCATGAAATGAATTTTCTACATTAAAAAAAAACTTCACACTATAGTTGTAAAAGTGTGTTTAGATTCCTTCACATTAGCAGTTGATCTACTTGCTAATAGGCCTGTCACAATAAACAAAAAATCAATGAATCGCATCATAAATGAAAATGATCTCAATCATTTCCACGTGCCTGATTTACTGTTTGTCTTTTTTGTCTCTCTTTCTTTCTATCAAAACAACAGATCTTCAGTCAGTTGCTTTGGTCTTAACTAGCTCTTTTTTGAAGGATAATTGTGCTTACAGAGACTCCATAAGTTTTATTTGTCGTTTCTGTTGTTTTGTTTATTTATTTTGCATATTTGAAATGACTTCCAGTTCCAGTGTTTAAATATATCCATCAGAATTGAAAGTTTGTCTGTCGTCGAGAATGCGTCCTTGCACTATTATGTCGTCACCGTCGCGTTGTTTAAAAATGTCCTCAAAACAGGAACATTATAGTTTATCGCAGAACGTCTGATCCAATTTATTGTGTCAAAATTCGTAAACGTGCTTGTATGTCCTGCGCTTGTATGCTTGTATGTTTGCTTGTATGTTCCTGCGCTCATACAGTCTGACTCATCATGCGGTTTATCTGTTCTGTCCCACACGTTTCACACCTCTGTGTATCTTCTCTTAGGAGATTAGAGCTTCTAGAACCCGTAGTGACGGCGTGTCGCACCGTGATAAAACCAGACCTACATAGGAAGGCAGAAATGCTGGTAGAAACTGTTCATTTCATTCATTCATTGTCTCTCTCTGTGAATGAGGCTCACTTTTCTGTTTAGTATTCATAGAATTTGTTATTTCTGACAAAATATGATGAACTTTTTTTTTTTTTTCCTTTTTTTTCCCCAGACAATCCCTGCTTTATTATCCAGGGAATAGAAATAAATGCTCCAGGGAGTGGAGCTTGGTGAAACGAGGTCACAAAACAGCAAAAGAAAGAAAGAGAGAAAAAAAAAAAAGGTGTCTGGAATCGTTGTGCAGGTCAGTGGTGCAATAAAAGGCAGATTATTGGAAGTGTCCCGTAAAGCGGCTCGGTAATTCCAAGTCGGTTCTTGGCGAAGATCAGATCCATCCTGGTCGTGTGAGGCATCGATCAGAAGTAAGTAGTTAAAAGTTCAGTTCGGGTTTTCCGTTTGTTTTTTGCGTGCTTTTATCCGGGATTTAAACTTAAAAGAAAACCAAACAAACAAGAAAAGAAAAGAAAGATTACGAACAGAACAGTGGCAGCTTCTGCTCCACATTCCGCTCACACATTTCCTCTTTACTAATTTCATTAACAGGATACCGGAAAATATCTGAAAATCTGTCTTCATTAATAACGACGGTGGATCATTTGACTGATTTTTTTTTTTTGTTTTGTTTTGCAGAGAATTTTCAAGAAGGAAAAAAGACAGGAGTTTTTTTTTTTTAAAGAAATGTCTGTATGGGGAAAAAAAATGGAAATGAACAAATAAAAATAAAAGAGAAAGAAAACACAAGAGAAGAAAGTCCAGATGTGAATCTGAGAGAGCAGGTGACAGTAATAAAACTCCTTACTGTTGTTTTTCCTACATGCTCGCCATTAATTTTACGCCAAAAAAATGTTTGCAATGCATATGTAAAAAAATAAATAAGTTGATACGAAGATGAATATGCCTTGCTTCAATTTTCACTTTTTAGTTTCGGTTTGTGCAGCTGCATGGCAGTAACAGCATTCAAACGAATGAGGCGGATTTACTGTAGTAGGCAAACAGCAGCGCACCGGGGTCAGTATTGGTGCTTTTTACCGTCCTCCTGCTGGTTTCGCCACAAACTTGTCGGTACAACTTCCCTCCATCTGGGAGAACAAAGTTTCGTCAAATAAAAAATAGAGACGAAAAAACTGTCTTCAGTTAAAAAAAATTTAAAAGTTGTTACTAACTGGAAAACAATAACTGCCCAACCTGAAAAAGGCAGAAAAACAAAACCAAAGGTAACAGTATAAGACTATCGGGCACCCAGCAGTAGCTACTTCCTTGTAGCAGGAGGCTATTCCAATTCCAAAGCTAGCAGCTAATAATTTTTTTTTTTTCCATAAAAATAAACAAAATACACTTTTTTGTTCCTCTAACTCCAATACATAAACTTTGTTTTTGTAACACACTGCCTTTACAGTGTTATTACATATTTTGTCCAGTTCTCCAAATAAGGGCAAAGATGGTAGGCTGATGAATCAGTCCCAGGCAATAAAAAAATCCCCAATAAAACGCACATTTCAGTCTACAAAATGGATTAAAAAAAAAACACAAAACAAACCCTGTTAGCATGTATGCGTTTACAGAAGTGTTGAAGGAGACTAAAAAGTTCATGTTTGATAATCCCAGGCTCTTAATCCTGTCCAAAAACCTCATAGTCCATCCTATAAATGCTAATTATTTCCTCTTCGCGTTTTCACTTTCTAACTACAAAAAAAAAAAAAAAAAAAAAAAAAAAAGTTCTTTTATTCCAGGTACGTGATGTTTTTGATTTGAATCTAATAAAATATGTTGAGTTTGTTCAGAAATAGCTGGGGGGCGGGAAGAAAAGTCTGCAGTATTTTTGCCAAGATCTTCATATTTATTGCCAGAAGATGGAGAATAAAAATCCCCAACCCCACTGTAAATCAGTTAGAGCCGTTTGTGTGCAGCTCAAACAAGCAATGAAAGCAGGTTCAGCAGGCGCCGGTTTAGCCGTCGCTATGACTTGTCAAGCATGATGCTGAATACATGGAAAGATATTTCACAGGTGAATACACAGTCAAACACGCAGCGATGTCTCAGGGGGCTGGGAGGAGAACGCCGAAGCTTAGAGAGACGAGAATTTCAGCCTCCGTGTAAAAAAAAAAAAAAAAAAAAAAAATCAACAACAGTTTTCTCCTCATTTTCTCAGGAAGCCGGAGCAAGAAGGGTTGAGAATCTCCAGACAATTTCTGCTCCTCTACCAGGCCGCCGTCCAATTATAGCATCATGACAGCCCCGACACACACACACACACACACACACCCACACACACACACACACAGGTAAACACGCCGCTGTCAGTTTGAGAAACTATTCCAAAGTACAGCTAAGTAACTGCAGCTGCGTTTCCTTTACAAATTGCCGAGATTCAGCTAACATTGAAAAAACAAGATTCTGAAATTTTTGTGTTTACGTTAAAAAAAGAAATGAAACAAAATATTACACGTGAAGAAGTTTGTTCATGTGATAAAGTCATTAAAAATCATGGCAGTGATGGATGTAAATAGCTAAGATATATTCTTATTTCAGGCGTGGTGCTAGGGCTCGTCATCATCCATCAGCCAATCAGAGGAGACGTTGGCGTCTCCTTCAGGCTTTGGAGCGACAAGCCCCGCCTACTTGGGAGCGGCTACGTGTGCGGCGTTTTGGAGAAAATGTAGTCGGAGGTTTTTCAAGAGATTAAACATGTTGGAATGACAAAACTTTTCATGAACCGTGTGACGCTGTGAGAGCTCAGCTGCACTTTCTCCCAAAAAATATAAAACAAGTCGTCATCCTCCTACCACTTCCTGTCGTCTTCTTTGGCATTTCCACACGAGGTAGCGTCTGACTCAAAATGAGTGCTTCCACGCCAGTTTGGGTCACGTCAAGCTGCTTCGATATGGATGAAAACCCACCTCAACGCGCCGCAAAAACTTGTTATCCAATAACGTGACTTTTTTCAAACCTGCCGTGTTTCCTTTAAGCAAATTTGTTTCCGTAACTTGAATTTGTGAAACTTTGTGGTTCACGGAAACCTTCTGTCCTCCCAACGAATACGACGGCCATCACGTCCCCTTTCCTCCGTTGGCGTCGGCGCTTCCGTTACATCCGTCTCCGGTGACAGAACGCTCTCTGCCATTATGTCACCGGCCCTTTACTTTTTATTTATTTATTAGGTTTTGCTCCGCCTGCTATTCAGGACATGGAGCAGATGAGATGGGACGGGCGTGATTTGTTTCACGCGCCCGCTCCCGACCCGAAGGCGCGGCGGCGGCGTTGATTTGCGGCGCGCTCCGAGCCTCCGTGCCCCGCCGCGGCGGAAGGAGCGCGGTTGATTTGCGAGCCGTTCCGTCTCTGCGTCTTTGATTTGTGGCTCTCTTGACGCCGGGGGCGACCCCGGACATAAACATGTGGTTACGTCCCCGTAGTCACTAAGACGCCCTCATGTCCCCGCGCCCCCCACCAGCCCGTCCTCCGGAGGTTTTAAGGGAATTAAATCTCCCTCTGCCTATCTGTCTGCCGTCCTGATCTATATCATTTGCATACGCCGTTCCAACAGCTGACATTTGGATGACAAACTAACATTGCTCGGCGTCGCACTCCAGTCCACGACTTAGATTTACTCAGCTTATAAAACACAATGGCTGCTAAATGCCATATCTCTGCGTGACAGTAAGAGAGAGAGAAAGTGTGTGTGTGTGTGTTGTTCCCCGTCCCGTTATTATCTTGGGCAGCGTCCTTCTATCTTCCATATGTCCGCGTAAGAAAATCAAAATGCCAGTCTCCTCTGTTCTCTCTCTCCGTCTCTTTGACGCCCACAAACCAGCTCGCTTTCGCCTCGTCCAAACCCGGCGGCGGAATCATTTTTCTCCTGTAAATATGCGGACTCGGAAGCGTTTACTAACGGCGCGCTTATTTACCGGCCGCACTTATTCGCCGTGACCTTTAACGAGCGAAGGCGATGGCGATGATCTAATCAGAGGGACAGAGTAGCAGCTACGAGATGGAGGGAGAAGATGAAAAGGGTGAGAGGAGATGGTACGACTTCTATCTGTGAGTGAGTGAGTGTGTGTGTGTGTGTGTTGGAGAGCATATTTTCAGTCGGTGACATTTACTGACCGTCACTTTCGGTTTAAGTCTGCGCACTTGAGAAAAAGAGGGAGTTAATGTCAGACTCCGAGAGAGCTGGATCACCGAGGAACTCTCATTACTCTAGTTATGGATAACCTGGCAGGGCTGCGTCCGTCCCTCGAAGTTTTTCCCATGTTTGGTCACGTGGCAACCGCCGACGTCGACGTCCGTCACTGGGAATTTATGAGGTGGACCAACGGCAGAGGAAAAAAAGTGAAATGGAAGGGAAAATAATCGGCGGTTTTCAATTTGTTTTTATAATAAGATCTCGTGAAACTGATTGAATTCGGTAGACAGCAGTGAGAGTCTGTGTGTAATTTAATCTTAATTTGAATACAGAATACAAAAATGAAAGTCAAGGAACACAACAACACAGATGGGAAATGGAGCTGGCGAAGCTACGTTATGAACCTGAGCTTTAATGATGCAGTGCAAAACTTTTATAAATATATTTGTGACGACAGGATAACATGAGACAGATAATCTGTGAATAAGAAATGGAGCTGTGGTCATTTAGCCATCTGCAGAAATACACTGTACTGTCAGAAACAACCAATCGGAGCCAGGAGGAGGGTCTTAGTGCTGCCAATCACTCTTGTGTATGCACATTTTAACACTTTCTGCCACAACTGATTCTTTAAAAGGCGTTCTCGGTCTTAATGTGGCCCAAAATGAAAATGAGTAAAATCACTCATTTATGACTTTATACATATACCGTATTAGTTCCTCCTGGTAGACAGAAACCTTGCACCTCCGACACTGGAACTTTTCAGAAAAGAAACTTCTGTTGTGTCACAGTAACATGCTCTTCTTGACACATTTTACTGGAAATAAAAATGAATAAGCTTCCCCTGCAGATATAATGAGGGATAACGAGGCAATTTTCACACAAAAAAAATCTAAAAAAAAAAAAAAAATTGAGATTCAAGGTATTTTTCTCTGACAGCCACAAAACAACGTTCTTCAGAGACTCGACTGAATTTATTTTGACACATAAAAGGTGAACGGACGAATGGAGTTCCACAAGAATTGTGGGATATCAATTTTAAGACACGTGGTGTTCTCTTAATTAGCATCACTTCTTTGAGCTCAACATCATGTTGGAATGTTATTCCTACAACAAAAATACACCTGAAGTGTTAATTTGATTCTTTCACCCATTTTTGAGAAACTGTTTTCATTTCCATGGCAACCATTCAGCTGAGCAAAATGCCTGGGTGGACCTAGCCCCGCCTCCGAGGACGAAGCTCAGTTTCCAAACTGCCACCTCAGAGTCCGCTCCTTCAGACTAGCCAGCAGCAATTAGCAAAGCCCCGCTAATTGCCGCTGGAATTAGTGGAGCCGCTAAACTAATCAAACAAGCTAATTCTGAGTGCAACATGGCTCAGAAGTAGCTTACGCTAACTTCCTGTTGACTTCAGGAAGTTAGCGTGTTGTGACGTATTCCTGAAGGCAAAGCTTCGGAAGGAGTTTTTAAAGAGACAGAAGCCCAATTTCAAGGTGTTTAATTACGAAGTTAAATGCAAGTAAGTTTTGATATATGTAGCATTTTTGTAACAATTGAAGCTAATAGTTAATTGTGTTATGAAAGGGCAATATATGCCTGGAAAACACATAATACTGTACCTATAAATAACAATATTTATGCCTAACTAACCAGTACTAGTCTATTTTTAACAGTAACCTTAATCAAACCTTAACTGCCATCATACCTACAAACTCAACCACCAAATCTAAACAAGGCCCATTGCTTTTTGGAAAGATAGTAAAAATGCCAGAAGTGGTCCTGAATCAGATAGCTAGACGAGTACACACACACACACACACACACACACACACACACACAGATGTGTGCATTCAAGGACAATTAGTATTTGTGAATAGAGGCCAGTGGGCAGGAAAAGGTAGACAGAGAGAGAAAAGCTCAGTGAGGAGCAGAGCTGGGGAGTTAATTGGTGCTTCTGTCTTCAAGAGACAAAGACAGCTCCGTCCACACGGAGAGACACTCCAGAACAGTGTGAAGACGCGGACAATGACAACGCTTGTCCCAACACGCGCAGGAAGACTCAACCCGCTGCGTCGCCCACATGCACGTCTGTGACAGGACGTGCCCTCACTTCCTTTACTTCATAGATAAACGCTCCACAGGCGGATATGACAGCTCAAGGCAAACCTCCTCCGTTAATTTCGCTTATTTCTGTGCAACGTTCGGCTTTCGCCAAACCACTGGAGTTGAAGAAAACGACTTGACAAAAGCTGAAGACCAAATCAATACCAAGAGCCAAGTGGTAGAAAGCAGTACCGATGGAAGGAGGTGGTGTTGGACGACTGGTTACAGACCGATGTTTGAGTTTAGCCATTTGTTGTCGTTTGTTTTTCGCCGTCTACTTCACCCGTCTCAGCTTGATCCGAGAGCTTTATTGCAATTTCTTCTTGATTTGCTTCCATTCCTGTCCCACCAGATCGCTCAGTTGTGTGCTTGAACTGATTACGGTACTTTGTAGAGAAGATCAAACCCAACTGAGTCAAAGCGGTACTGGGGCACCACAACGATCTCTTAAACTGCAACACGATGACGTGTTTAAGGCTCCAAAGCATCGCTCAGAGGTACGACGTGGCTTTCTGACGTGAAAATTTTACGGTTTGAACATTATTGTTGACCAATCTCAGACCATCATGCTTACGATGAAAGGCATTGCTTTTGTTGTAGACATATTACACACATCTCGTGTTACAATCTTACTATGTGAATGGTTCAGAGTCAACTTAAACCTTTACCGATTTGCCCCCGTTTTTACCCTTTCCTACGACACAGACAATTTTTATCTGATTGGAACAATTTTCAGTAATGATGTGGAAATCAAGCACAACTCTTCCTGATGGTGCACAATTAAAACCTACAAGCTACATGTCCCTTTGAATGTGAGTGAAGGTGGACAACCCCAAGCAGACAGCGCGACAAATGAACCAGCCGACCCTAAACTCTGGTTACGCCTCAGAAATAAGAAGCAGCCATTACAAATCAAATCTGATCTACAGTAACAAAGAAAAGAGTGTAGTTACTCCCACACTTTCCCATGCTCGTGTTTGCATGCGCGTGTATTCGTGTGGGTGTGTGTTCACAGGAATGCTTTTCACTCGCAGCGTGAGCGCGGTGCAGTTCCAGGGCTTCTGCTGGAAACTGCCAGCCTGCAGGCTAAACATTGTGTCTCTCACCAAACTCAGTTTAACACACAAACAAACACACACACACCTCAAAGAGATCTCCCTTTCATTTGCGCTCGGTCCAGTCCAAATGTGCAAGAGTGAGAGTGAGCACACATTTGCCCGCCCAGCCTGTGCCACCGTCTCACCGCATCCACAGGCGCGAGCGCGGTCACTCACACCGGGCTTGTGTGTTTGGATTGTTCCACATCCAACCCGTAGATACTCGCACATGCGCCCACGCCGTCTAAAAACACCCGACAACTATTTCTGCTCATCTTAAACATACAGTCGGAGAAGCCTTTGTACACACACACCCGGATCCAAAAGTGTTTGTATATGTTTTCGCAGCAGAAATTGGCTGCTGAGAACGTCGTCAGCAGAGCTGGCAGCCGCTGCCGGCAGCAACACATTCTGCAGCATCTCCTTCTTGGCTCAGGCAGCTTGGAACGCACTTTTCTGTTTGTCACTTTGAGCTGAAGATTTCGAGACTTCCCCGAGCCGTTCTTGAATATTCACGTTCTCCCAATCGCCTCGTGCGCTTCTGACCTCAATAAATAGGGTCCCGACACATTTTCAGTATCCAAATACATTCCGTAGTATGATTATAAGTGGAAAGGCAGAAGTGCAGGTTGTCAGACGATGGATGGGTTGATGGTAAAACCAGTGTTTGTTGTTACCGGGATGTTAAGCGTCAACGCTCTTAGTCAGGGGAGTTTCAGAAGATGGAAAGTAGAAAGAGGGTGGAGGAGATCCGGAAACGGTCGCAGTTAAAGGCGCGAACATCGGCAACTCTTGGTTTTCCACAAGAGCGAGCTCAAGGGCGGTTAACGTCAAATGAGGACGATGAAGGTTAAGGCTAACCACGAGCATACAGACAACAAGGACAGAAGAAATAACCTGGAAATATTTTACTTATTGCTTAACAAGATCCAGAAAACATTTGCGTCACATCGAAGGAAAAAAACACAATATTCCAGACCCCCTAAGAACCTTCCATGAAGTTTATTTTAGCAGACTAGTTTTAAAAGTAAAAGTAGAAAGGAAATCTGAAGTTCTGCCTTGCATGCACTGCGCAGCACTCGTAACGGCACTGTGAAATCAAGGCTTTGAACTAAACACTGACATGAACATGTCACTGTTCCAGCGTGTACAGTCAGATGTTTTATTAATGTGCTCTATGACTACTGTATATGCAGCGTAGCGGGTGTCTGGGTGACTTTCAAACGGCTTCTTTGCCCTTTGATAAAGCGAGTCGTAAGAAAGGCTGGAGCTTCTCTAGAGCTTAAGAGAGAGAGAGAGAGAGAATGTACCAAATGTGTGTCTGCAACACGCCACACGTGGCAGATTTAACTGGTTGCTTTGCGGGACTTTGTTTATTAGGTTGAAGCGCTGCAGAGATAAGGAAGGTACAACATCAAGAAGAACATAATCCTGTCACGGCTACTCAAATACTTGCTTCGTTTCAGCGACGTTCAATGGTGCAAAAAGTGGGGATGCACTGTATGATATGCACTACAGGGGGGCGCCAAAACGGGATCGTTTTTTTCTAGTCCACATTTTCTGTATTTAACAGCTGATTGTGCGCGTACGAAATGATCAATAACAGAGGAACGGCACTGATGAGGGGGGCCCTCCGCTCCCTCGCCTCCCCTTGAACGCACTCAGGCTCGTTTATTTCTTTCTTTGACATTTGAATCGTCTTATATAGTGCACTTGACAACAGTGAGGTAAAGATGGAGTCCTAGGGAAACAAAGTCATCAGAGGTACAATAAAACAAAGAGGAAAGAGGGAAAGGAATAAAGATGTTGGAGGATACATATATATATGTATATATATATATGAGTGACGTGTGGTGAGGTTCTAATCATGATCAGATTTGCAAATATAGACCCCCTGCATCAGGAAATTTTGCGCATGCGGCCAATGCTGGAGGGTAAAAAGACGATTCTTCTACATGCGATCCATAGCACAGAACAATTCCGTTAACTCAATCAAACTTGGACATGTCGATATTGTGATGAAAGAGCAGAATTACTTGACTTTGCAGCCAGAAACTCACTTTTAAACCCAACCGAGAAATACTTCCTATTTCTAGAGTATGAGCTGTACTCGCGTCCCACTGGCGCACACAAGAGAAAACAAAGGCTTTCAGCCAAGGCAGAATAGACAAAGGGAGGTTATCGGGTTTGTGTGCCAAACATTACAGAATCCCTTCATATCTGCGTTTAGCCATCTGAGCGCAAGCATTAAAACTCCATAAAATCCCTGTTTCCACTCAAAGACTTCCACCCATACCCAGTCCCGTTGACAGGCTTCCACATCGCCGTGCAAACGCAGCAGATACAGCTACGGCATAGCTGAGAGGTCTGAACCAATGATGTTGGTGTTCGTAGCGTTTTATGCTCTAAAATTTGAGTTCTGCAGCAGCAAAAATGACCGTTGAATACACACTGAGCAGCGTTTAGGAGAGCAGGTCCAATCTCACTGCTGTCATTGTGGCGTGAGGAACCGCAAAATTTCACTTTGGGTCGTCAAGTGAAGTCATTTGGCGGGTTTTAACAACAAAGCGCCATGTGAGAGGCGTCCCGTCTCTTTATGCATTACCTAATGCGGAGCAAAACTCTCCAGTCATGAGTGATTACCTCAGAACGGAACATAACTAAGGGAAAGGGACACAGCAGCAGTCCTCCGCTCGTAACGGCGAGCTTCTTTGGCAAAATGAACATTGCTGGGGATGAGTAATGTGGTCGGTGCTCTTAGCGTAGAGGCATTGAATCTCATCAAACGCTGAAGTATTTGACTGTGAAAGTGAAAAATTTGCCATCCTGCTGAAAGATTGCCTGCAAGGAAGAGGGATGGAGAATCAGCAATGTCATTAAGATTTCTCATCTGGGGCCATAAATGTCTGAGAGAGAGAGGGAGAGAGAGAGAGAGAGAGAGAGCTCACGGCAATCTATCTGAGAGCCTCTGAAAGTTGTCAGTCTCTTCCAAATTGGCTCATCAGCCAACAGATGATCACGCTCCCAAAGCCGCGCGGCTAATTGTTTAGCTCTTTTTGATTTCGAACCCAAAATCTGTCCTCTGCTGTCGGGCTGACGCAAACCACGGCATGTTTTGACTGACGCTGGCTTCACTCTGCTCATAATGCTGCGCATGTTAAGCTGCTTACAGAAGCCTGGATGGTTTTTGCATCGACGATGAGCTAGAAAATAGACTAACTGCTGGGTCATGCTGAAGTAGAGGAGAGAAACCTGTTACACTTTGTGGAGAAAATTGGAAATATTTGAATTCCAATTCTCTCTTGGTTTTCTTTATGAAGCAGGGTTTACTATGCTTTACTATATTCATTTTAATTGTTTTTTTTTATTATTTGTTGTTTTTAAGGCTAGTTAGAATAGAATAAAATAGCATAGAATTCAACTTTATTGTCATTGCACTGTCACAAGTACACAAGTTGTGGGTTTAAATAGCATTTCACTGGCAATGTAATTTTACATTTCCTGTCAACCTAACAACTTTTACTACAAAAGCCCCAAGGGAAGCTAGCATGTTGGCGTTGCACTGCTAACGTTAGCAGTGCAACTAGCATAAAACTTTTCCCTTAAATAAGTATTTTAGCTATATTTTTTTTTTACCCATTAGCCATGTTTAGTACACTGAACGGAGCAAGCTAAAGTAAGACAACATGCCATTCATACCCCACATGCCACTTCTTGCATGTTAGCTAAGCTTAGCATTGATGCTAGTTCTTTGCACCAGAACACTAGGTTCCAGGCCCCGTTTAAATTTCTTTGGTAATAGTCTTGTTTGTGACATTAGAGTTGCCTCCAGGTGTGTTTACATCCTGACTTGTGACTCCATCAAGGCGTACCTCACCTCTTGCCAGGTAAGTCCAGATGGATGTGACGGAACATTTGATGTCTTGGTAATTTTGTAAGTGACGAAATAAAAACATTTTTTTTAAAAAAGCAGCTCAACAGTATGACTTTACAAGACAATTTTGAATGTGAACACAGGCTCAACGGTTGCCTTGAAACGTGCTCGTCAAAGCACAAACACCTTCAGGAAGGTTGAGGGATCATCACACCCCGAGAACAAATTAACACGGCGTGTGAATGTGCCGGTAGACAAATCATTCTGTCTGCGCGTATAACTGTTCAACAACGCACAGACATCAGTGATCCGCTGCACACTTTGTGTGTGTGTGTGTGTGTGTGAGCGAGTCGGGACAGAATATTGTGAACCAAAGATGTATTGTCTCCCCTCCGCATTTATATGCAGCCAATTTATCTTGCACTGAAGCCGTGTGTGTGTGTGGCGTGTGTGTTTACGTGCGTGTGTGTGAGAGGAACAATCTGTTGGAATATGTCACAAGGCAGATGAATTAGGTTACCTCCACACAGACCATCCTGCTTCCCTAAGTGAAATAAAGTGAGGATACAAATTGGCCGTACGTTCTTTGACCACTGAGCTAATTGTGGCCTGGGAAAAATTCAGAGTTTTTCTTACTTAAGAGCATCAGAAGAGAATTACTCAACAGGTGACTAATCAGTCTGTAAGCACAGGTATTTTTCAAAATCTTTCTCGGGGTATTGATAAAGCCATTAGGACTCATTTTTGTTCGGTAAAAGCACGTATTTGTGCTTTTCACATTTTAAAAATGCCTCCCATTATGTGAAATTATCCTAAAAGAATTCAACAAGTCACAATTGTGGCTTAGGTAATGGTCTCTGAAATACATCTACGATCACACGCACACACACGGTATGTGTTTCAATAATCACAGGGACTTTGCATTGACTTCCATCCATTTTTCTTTCGTTTCTACAGCCCAATCCTGACCCTTAACTCAATTCACATCTTTGTCCTGAACTACATACCTGAAAACAGGGCCTCTTCCGAATGGAGTCGGAATTATTCACGTTAATACTGAATGATAAATTATTTAGATTTTAATGTTTTTAAAATTTTAACACAATTGATCTTTTTTTTTTTTTTTTTTTTACATACTTAAGAGAGGAACCTTTGTTTTCACATGTTTCTGGTACGCCTGTAAAGCTGATGCACAAGCCACTTTTGTAAACAGCTGCCATATGACAGTCGCTTTTTTCCCCCCTTTTCTTTTCTTTAAAACAAAAACAATCTGATGGAACATTGGTAAACAATGTGCTTTTAGCTGAGCAAAAAAGGAAGTAGCCTATCACCAAAGCTAGGCTAAACTAGCATCTCAATGCAACACAAATGCTACAAACAAACCGTGGCTAGCACAGACATCTCCAACGCTAATGTCGCTGTCAGCAGTCCACATTTCCATATATTTTTTTCAAAGACGTTACATGAACAATCAGGAAATCCTGAAACATTTGAAAGCTAAATCACCTTAAATCAATCTGGTTTCTGAATAACCTAAGTAGCAAAACGTTTTGTGATAATATGTCTGTTTATTTCAGTGGAGTTTCATTTTTCCTTAAAAAAAAAAAAAACAACGTAATGAAAAAGGCTGTTGTTGTGCTAAAAGGAGTTAGCTTATTATGGAAGCTGTTGAAGCCTAAAAAAGCATCTCAATGCTAAACAAGATTATTATATTTTATGAAGGCTAACGTTAGCTTAGCACCTGCTACTCTTCACACATTGCTGTCTGTATAGCTTTCAGTGTGAAAGCTAACATGAAGCAGTGTATGTATTTATGTCCATCACCTGTCGGGAACTGCTAGCAACGAGCATCCGCTTTGTGAGCCTCTCAGCGCTCTCCACATCCTGTATGCAAAGCGAGGTTTAAAATATCCTTCCCTCTGCTCTAATGGATGCTGGAGCTGCAGTCAGGTGTGAGCGTACTTTAACTGATACCGGGGGTGAAGAAGCACACAGATACCGAGACCACGGCGCTCTAAACGGCTTCCATTTTTAACTCGGACGCTGCTTGTGAGGCTCCCCGCCAGAGCTACAGATAAGAGGCGCGGCAGCAAATATCTGTGTTCACGTTTCTGTTAGCATTACAAAGAACGCTGCACTGGAACGACCTCGTTTCAACGGGACAGCCACAAACGCAGTTTTAGTTCTTTCAGCACGAGTTTGCAATTATATTTTGATCACAATATTTCTAGTGGCAAAGCCTGAATATTAGGTTCTGAGAGGAAATAGCAGCAAACTTTGTGACTTGATGTAGTTCTACGGTATGATATGTTCAGGGAAAAACGAACAGTGGATTTCTGTAGAAAGGTCCAAATTACTCAAAATCATTCCCCAAAGGTACAAGTAGAAAATTTTGTAAGCTAACCTGTTTTATTTTATGTAGCACCTTCCACATATACAAATCAAAAAGCGCTTCGCAGATGCAGCAAACTAAAACACAATAACCCAGAGCTAAGTCATTACTTCCAGCTGTGCTGTCGTTGCGTCGCTGCATTACAGAAGCGACCAACATTAATGTCGGCAGCAGCTTTCTTTGAAAGGCTGCGACAAGATGCAGAAGAGCTTTTGTTTTCGGTGCTTCCATCGTCTCCCGGGTGCGATTTCTCCGCCATCACTTGTTGCTACGCACCACCTCCCTTATGATCAGTCTCTGCTGGCCTCTTGACTCCAACAATATGGGGCCACAATCTGCTACCAGCCCGACGCGCTCGTTCTGCCTCCGGCATACACACAAGCGAAGCCGATGCGGTGATAGTGAGACTGCCCTTTTGAATGGCTTCCTTAGTAATGGCATTTCATATCAAAATAACATCCTCTGTTGAATTAAACATCCAGCGGGAGAAAGAGAGTCGGGGAGAAAAGATGAAGCACTAATGGCTGAGCGATTTGTTTGACCTCCTGGAAGCCAGCTGGGTTTTGTGTAATATGGAGGCTGTAATTCTTTACAGGACGGATAAGACTTTATGGTTGCCTCCATGGTGAGAGCCTGGCTAATTTTTTAAAACGTTTTCAGTGCGTGCTTGCTTATCACACCCAAGTTACCATTGGGAAACAGACCGGATGCTCTCATTTCACTGAAACGTTCAGGCAATAGCCCCTTCCCTCTACGCCCCACACCTGTTTCAGGTGTGCTCAATTCAAAGTCATAAGCGAAAAGGTCATTAGCTACGTTTCTGTTACGAATGCACGTAAACGCGAATAACTTTGTTCATGTGACAAGTTGTTAAAAGACACGGCGTGCCGTCATCCTCCTACCGCCTCATGTCGTCTTCTTCTTGGGTTACGCAAGTGGCAACATCCGTATGTTGATCCTGTGACTCATGTGATGTGGAAAAAGTGTTTCTGTTGCAGTTGTGCTAAATAAACCAATTTTGACGCAGCCAAAAAAAGTGGCAAAACTTTTTATCAAAAAACTACACTTTTTTTTTGTTTTTTTTCCATTAAGCAAATTTATCTTCAAAACATCAAATTGCACAATAGGCGAAAATTCAAGCTGGGAGACTCGACCCAGCTTCTCCACATCATCTCATCACCACCCCGCCGCAGCCAACCAGGACCAGACGCTGCGCCGCTACACCCAATCGTCGTTCAAGGACGCCTTCAAAAGTTCAAGCTACCTTGGGTCTACCTGCTCATCAGCCGCACTTTGACCCACCTCCTCCCCATCTCCACCTTCGCCCTGACAGCCCTCCTCCAGGCTCCGCTCCACCACCATTTTTCGGTCCTGGGGTAAGAATATCCCAAGCCGACCTGCGGCTCGCTGTGACCCTCGGCACGCAATCTTCTGCCGGGTCTGAGCGCCAAAGATCTTGTACCATGAAATCCTTTAACTGCTATTTTCTTCTGTGTGAGTCTCTCCAGATTGAATTATACAATCAATGGAAACGCAGCTGCTGGCGCTGCAGAGTAGATCTCACTAAAACCGACTGATCTAAGTAGGTCAACGAGGTGACTCGGTTTTAAAACAAAGTAGGACAATTTCTCGGAATTGGCGCGTTTCCAATGAGCGGATTTGTTTTCAAAATGTCAAAACTGCGCAATTAACAGACTGAACGGAAACACAGCTATCGTCACCACTTCTCCAACTTCACAGCATGAGTCCAATATTTAGTGAGGATGATGAACCCTCTCACTTGTATTAGTAAATAAATTGTTCATTTGCATTAACCTTGCAATGTCACAGTCTGGATAGAAAAACATGACAAACGGTCACGTTAGAACCAATAAAGACTTGTCCTCCAGCATAACTGCAGTCCGTCCTGAAGCCAAAAACGACAACAAAGCCCATCAATCCAGGTTTCAGGTTCCTGTGACACTTGGGAGAGGGAAGGACAAACCGGACTGGGTTGTTTGATTCATTGATTGGTTTTTGATCCAGCGAGCACATAATGAAATCCAACATTTTCTTGGAAAGGTTCAGTCAGACAGGAAGGTTCCAGACTGGCAAAGTCTGCCACCAGGGTCCTAACAGACCCGCCCGCTACAAAGATGGCGGCACGGCGTAACGCTCTTAGCGATGCAAATCCAGGCCCCGCCACACGCCTGGCACAACAGATGACATGGGGAAACAGATGAGACCATGATGAATGCTGTTCTACATGACTGTAAGAGAGGAATAGAAATGCAGCATGAAGAACCGCTCCACTGTAAGATTAAGTGTATCAACTGTATCGAATGAATTTGGTGCGTTTTTTGTTTTCCCTTCTTGTTAGACCTGCATGAAAAAATGAATCAGAAATGGAACAATAGAGCTTTCTGAATGCCGTCCGGGTCCGACGGGAGGAAGCGATTAACTACATAATCTGGAGTGGGCTAATTGAGAAACTACAATGAAAAGTTCAAATGAAGTCAACTTTGATTCACTCATCATCAGCTGAGGAGCTACTGTCCTGTCCAAGATCTCCATTATAAAACATTACAGTAATACTTTTTGTTCTTGCTTAGCAAACGGAGCTTTGTCTCACCGTACAGGGGCAACCTGCACTCTTACTACAAACCATGCTCCTTCTACTTTGGGACTGAATTCAAGTGCTTCATTGAGTTAATTAATCGCAGTTAGTCACATATTAATTAAAAATAAAAAAAAAAGTTCAACAAAAAAATATATGCTATATTCTCAATTCAAAAAATCATTTTTGCTGCTAATTTCCAGAACAATTCCAGGAAACCATAATCATTCATAAAATATTTCTTTGAAACGTAAACTCTTGACGCTGACATTAGCATTGGGAGCTAGCTGCTGTTTGTTTGTAGCTGTTTGTGGCGCTGAGATGCTACTTTAGCCTTGATTAGCTTCTGTGGTCGGCTACCAACTCCAACACAGCGAGAGTCTTTTCTAACGTCCCATCAGATTATTTTTTCTTTAAGTAAAGATGAACCCGGGGGGCCAGCGTGAACGGGTTTGTCATCCGTTGATTTTTTTGCGAATGTTGCTAGTACGTCAGGTTTTACGGGTGTAACAGAAGCATGAAAATACAAAGGTTCCACTCTAAACTTTTGTACGTAAAAACAAAACAAAAACGATTTTGTAAAAAAACAACCAAAAAAACATATGCAGTAAAATCAATGTTATTAATGATTCAAAATTGTCTAAACTACTCAGTCTGGCAGGACGCTTGATGTTATTGTCCTGCTGTGTGTTTAGGGGGACATGTTTAAGTGTCGCGCCACACATGGCTTCTTGAAAGTAGCCTGAGTTATATATTGATATTTGACCAAAACGCCTTCTTCTGCAGCAAACTGGACTTCTGGTAGCATTCCCTTCAACAATTACTTTCTCCTCATCACTCCAGATTTGAGATTTATGGAGTTCTCCATGTTGTGACTCGTCACCTTCATTTACCACATAAATCACTGTTGAACATGTTGGCGTTTTTGGTTGTAACGTAACAAAACGTTTTTTTTAAAAAAACCTGAAGGGGTTTGAAAACTTTTATCTGTTTTCACATGGCTAACACTCTGCCAGGTGTCAAAATGACCTTAGGTTTTGAAGACAAAGTGTCTTTAATGCTCTGCTGAGTGTGTGTACAAGTGTAAAATGTGACACTAAAGGAGCAGCCGCCGCCTAAAGTCACTCTCTCCCTTTACAATTTGTTTCCCTCCGTTAGTGTTTTCACACCTTGCTTCTGCTTTCTGACAGATTTTTTTGGTTTTTTTAGCCCCTCTCCCTCCTTTTCTCCCCACCTTCTAAACTTTGTCCTCCTGCCTGCTTCTCACTCGTTTTCAGCAGTCACAGACTGTTTTTTCGTTTTGGTCGTCTCTTTCTGGTAACAGCGGGAAGGCTAAACTCGGTTCACAGTTTTCTGTTGCGTCTGACTCTTAATTCCCTTCTCAGAGGTGACCTTCCACGCTCCGGTTCCCGAGTGAACGCACACGACGGACGTCGCAGTGCGAGCTCTCTCGGTTTGATTTAAGCGGCGAGGCGTTGCGGTCGCATGTTGCTTTCGCACGTTTTCTTTTGTAGTTCCGTTCCCCCCTCTCCCGCCACATGTCTCCTCATTTTGTTATCTGGTGTGCGTGCTCGCTCATCTTTTTTGACACAAAGCAAGATTGCTCTTTTAATGGCTTCTTGTACCTGCGTGCTAACTCTGTCAGCCATCGCGGCGCGTTCCCCCTCCGCTTTCTGATTCTTCTTGAAGTTTCATTGATGGCCTCGACACCCTAACCTCTTTTGAAGCCTCGGCTTGACATTTCATTTCAAAACAACAAGCCTCCCCGCTGTGCTCTGCTACCTCGCTTACCTGAATGTAATGTGCTGGAGATAAAACAAAAGCCGAAATCTGCACTGGTGCTCTTTTTACTGTCCAGACCGCACCGCAAGGAACTGGAAACCAGGAAAACCGGGTCAATGAACTGCAACATTTTTGTTTTGTTTTTTTCCAAGATTTGCATCACAGCATCGACTTCTACGTTACCAGATGCATTGAGGTTTGTGTTAACATTACGTCCCGGCAGGAAGACAACAGCAATGCTGCATAACAACACATGCAACTTCAAGGTAAACGTAAAACCAATCTCCATTTTTAGCACCAATAAAACAGCGCCGCTCATGGCAGCATGTTGGTTCACGTACGACACGTTGCTTCTGATTGGCTCTGAACGTTGCTTGTTCGGACAATCCAATCTCTCCCAATGGTTTTTGGAAGCTGTGGAGATTAAACGATTTTTTGCTCTCACTTATTTTATTTTTTTTTCCTCGGCTTTCCGACAGTTGTCATGATGCATAACCATGGCAACAGAGTATTGTTTTCACAACTCTTATAACTCTCTGTGAAGCAAATTTACTTTTGTAAATTTCAAGTTGCGCAGTTGTGCGGTTAATGGAAACACAGCTACTGTCACCCTAGAGCCACGGCCTGCGGTCAGAGGCCTTCGCGGATTTGACGCGGGACTGACTGCTACAGGAGATCCTTCTTGCCAACAGCATCACCGTCTGCAAAAATTGTTTGGATATGCTGATAGTAATATGAGTTATGACAAGTTTTAATTAAATCAGCTTTTTGAATCAAACTGGATTGAATTCACATAAATATAAATTCACTGGACAATTTATTAGGTACACCTGTTTGCTTGTTAACACAAATAGTAAATCAGACAATCAGATGGAGGTGATTCAGTGAAATTAGGGCTCTAGATGTGGTAAACAAAAGAAATTGTTTAAGTTAAAAACAAGTGTCAGAATGCTTGAAAAGAAGACGTTTAAGCAACTTTGATAATAGCATGGTTAGATTTCGGGTCAGAGTTTCATGTCTCACCTCCGTATTTGCAAAGAATCCAGGAATCAGTGACTTTTGAATTTTTTTTTTTTTTTTTTTTACACATTATCTTGTTTTGTGAGCATACAGAATTTCAATCAGTTCTTTCAAGAGGAGAGAGATGAACGTTCTGCAAGCAACATTTGTTTGTCCCACACCAACATTTTGAGCCGTATTATAAAGACAACAATCACAAGTTACTCTTCCAGAAAAGCCCTTGCTTCAAAGCTTGGCAGCATTTTTCCGAGCGAAACGGGGGAAAGGACACACAACATTGCAAACTCAACGTTAAAGCGAAACTTTGCACAAGTTTATTCTGTTAAAAAGAATAAAAAAGAACAACAAGCAGCATTTCAGTTAGCCTGCCAAAAATATAGTTTATCTGGTTTTATTTCAACCAATTTTCTTTCAAACAACAAGAAGAAAAAAGCTACAACTTTAAAATCTTGAAAATGCTATATTTGACAGCTGAAATCCTCACACACCATGAAGTGCTAACCTCCAAACCTCTCTCGCTGAACAAACACACACACACACGCAAACACACCATCATCCTTCAAAGGAGAGGAGCTCCTTGAAAACTCAATTAGACTCAGGGGCAGAACTTGCAAAAAAAGAAACAAAAAAAAAAAAAATTTACCACTCTTGACACAGCAATGGCCAAACTGGCACACACACACACACACACACACACACACCCACACACTGGAGCCAGTGTTTCAGCTTCCTGACCTGCAGCTATTCCCAGGATTAAATGAACTCTGGGGTTCCAAATGAAAGAGCTTGTTCTATAGTGTGCAGCTAATGACGCTGTGTGGGTGTGTGTGTGCGTGTGGGCATGTGTGTGTGTGGGTGCATGTGTGTGTGTGTGTGTGTGTGTGTGTGTGCGTGTGTGTGAGCATGTACGCCTCAGGTGCTCCAGAACATTCTCAAGACAAACGCGTTCATTTGTGTACAATTGAGCAACTTGTTCATGGCTTACTTTCAGCCTCTTTATTGACTGGAAAATGATCTTTAGTTTTTTATCCGCCGTTCTTAAATGGACCTGTCGTGGTTTTGGTGTAATGGACTCAGGACCTTAATGGCGGCTCAGTAGAAAAAGCATAAAGAGGTCACGGTTTAAAAGAAAAAAACCAAAACAAAACAATAATTTACAAAACAACAGATAAAAAGTAGTAGCAGGACATGTGAGTTTGCAGATTTAATAAAAGGAAATCTACAAACCTAGTTCTGTTTTCCTTCACCTGAGGTTAGATTGACAGAATTTTGAGGGCCGTCAACGTTGACGCGTTCATCTGGAAATTTTAACGCGTTAATATTACATAATGCAGATTAATCTTACTATTTTGACCTAAAAGCCTCTCTCCCACAGAGGGTCAAGTAGTTCACAGCGACGCGTTCTGGACTCGGCGAACGATGGCGAAGTGTAAAAGATCAATGCAACAGCAGACGGTGACGAATGCTGAACATTTTTCAGGTGTTGTTCGCAATGAATTCCAATCTTCTCAATGAACAAAAACATATTTTATATGTATATATATATAATAAAGGTGAACAAATCTGTTCCTACTACAAGCCTAAGTGTGCTAATCCTTGATTAGGACGTAGTCAAGACAATCTGGACGGGCCGGGACCCGGACAGTTTGGGAAGAGATGAAATGCTCTGTGTGTGAGAGAGCGAATGCGTACTTTAAGACATCAATTCTGGTCCACTGTATGGGTCACTAGCTATTAACCCCGAGGCAGTCACCTTGACACACTTCGAAACAACAGGACACACACACACACACACACACACACGCTCCAGGAGTCAGAAATGACCAGTATAAACACTCTCACCCCAATAAAAACTTTGCTTTCATTTGCTACCAGTGTTGATCTTGACATTATTCTGATGTAACTTTAAAGGGGCAGTATTATGTATTTTTCAGGCACATAGTGACATTTTATAGCACAATAACTATGTTACCTTTAGTTGTTAAAAATGCTTTGAATCTCAAATATGTAGTGCAATTTAACACCTTGAAATTTTTGCCTCTGTCTCTTTAAAAACTCCTGCTCTTTCTGAAAATCCGTCTTCAGGAAGGCGTCACAACATGGCTCCTCTATTAAGCCTTTAAAAGCGTTTTTAGCAGCGCTGCACCTAGATGTAGCTCCTATAATGAGCTCAGCTGATGTGTAGCTCCCTCTGGTGTTTGCTAATTACTGCTGGCTAGTCTGAAGGAGCTGGTATGTTTTTGATGAGGGAATAACATATCATCTAAATCTCAAAAAATAAAACTGTACCTCTAATATGTATACATGTGTGCATGAGAAATTACCTGTGGCGCTTTCAATGATTGGGAAATTTTGGATTTCTCGGTTTTCCACCAAATTTAGGGCTGAAACTTTTGATTTCGGTCGCCAGACAGCTTCTCGATGCATCTCTACTTTTTGTTGTCCTCCAAACTCCACGAATCGTTTATCATTTTTGCAAGTTCCTGCAGTCCAACAGACAGTTGGGAATCTCCCACTGTTGTGGAGAGACTATCAAACTCTCTTTCTCTCTGTGAGCATAAATAAATGAGTCACTGCAATCAGTCACTACAGTCTATCCAAGCAGACACCAGTTTGTGAACGTATGGTTTTCCAAATCACACTTGGATGAAGAGCATAAAATTTGATTTGTTATGGATTTTCACAGATTAAAACAAAACAACCTAAAAAAAACAAACTCTTGTTCACTTTTGCTTTGTTGTGACTTTTTTATGTGCTGCCCTGTGGGACATTTAGATTTAAATCTCTGAATAGCTTTGCTCTCCTTAGATGACTTTTTTTTTATCCTGTTCAGAAAAAAACCCTCCAACTTTAAACTGGTAATAATACTGAGATGAATCGCCATTTCTTGGTCTGTCTTCAACAGAGCCATGCTCTTGGCAGAAAACAAATTGATTGGTTGGAGAGAAGCTTTCGACATTCTGGTCGAAACGTCACCAAAATATTCCAGGGTCTGAATACTTTTGCAAGGAGTTATGAATTTAGCGTTTTTTCCTCTTTGACTTGATGTGAAACCCTCCAAATGTTCTTAAATCCAATTTTAGCCATTTGTAAATAATTAGACTCAGAAAAATTCCCAAATTCCCTTTTAGTGTAAAGATGTTCAACCATCACTGTACAGCGAGACGGAGGACGGTTTGTAAGGTGGGGGTGTCTTGACACAGAAATAACGAGGAGTTGAGAGATGATGGAGAAAAGCATCACATTTACAGAGATATAAAGCAGCAGCAGCTGTTTCCAGCCCATTAAAATGTAATTAAAGAGAACCTCATTACGTAGAAAGACAGAGAGAGCGATGGGGAGAAGGAGAAATAAACTGTTTTCTATTGTCCATCACTCATCTGGGCAGAAAACCATCAGTTCACTTCGATTGGAAAACAGAAATCCACTGAGGTCTGGTTGTGTTGGTGCTAATTAAATGTGAGGAGATCAATTAGTAAAGAAAGATATAATGATCCAAAGGTATTTCTGACAACAGAAAAGTTTAATCGTTTGTCTTCCAGTTCAATCAGCCGTTCTCTAAAGGATTTTTGTGTTTCAGTGACAAGTCACCTCATCTGAAGAGAGAAAAATGTTCCTACACTTAGCTACAGTTACTGCAGGTAGCTACAATAATTAGTTAGCTAATTGTTGTAGTTACAATAATTAGCTACAGTCACTACAGTTAGCTACAGCTACAATAATTAGCTACAGTCACTACGATTAGCTACAGCTACAATAATTAGCTACAGTCACTACAGTTAATACAGTTAGCAGTTGTTATAGCAACAATAATTAGCTACAGTCACTATTGTTAGCTAGTCACTACTGTTAGCCACAGTTAATACAATTAGAAGTTGCTATAGTTAGCTACAGTTACAATAATTAGCGAGTGTCACTACAGTTCTACAGTCACTACAGTTAGCTAGTCATTAGAGTTAGCCACATTTAATAGCTCCAGTGAGCTACAGTTACAATAATTAGCCACAATTACTACAGTTATTATTGGTTGGTTGTACATATGGATGGACAGATGGATGGTCAGTTGGATGGATGGATGGAATGTTTTAACAAGGAGATAAGAAATAGCCTGCAAATAGAGCTTTGGAACATGACGTCACTGCTGTAGACGTTCTCTACAGCGAAGGATGTTCGATATGCCATCATCAACTTGAAAACAACTTGATGACGGGAAATCACAGTATTTGTCGTTAAAATATAAGTACCAGTATTAAAACCAGTATTTGCCGTTGTCAGGATCGACGCTCCTAACAAAAAGAGTGTGTATGCTGACGGATTCTACCCATAATGCATTGTGAAATAACATGTTCTATTGTTGTGACTGCTATAGAAGCATAAACAGTCACTTGGCACAATACATGTCTTGTATCAGACATTTTTAACTATTCTATGTTGGTCCTAATCCAAAAAAAGCAATAAAATGACACATTTCTCAGTCAACATGTTAGAGCAACTAAAGGACTGTAACTTTTTTTTCTAAAAATATGACAAAAATTGAAGCTTATTTTAAAATATAATAATAATTTACACTGACACTCTTCCAAAGGAAGTTACATGCTAAAGCTACGATTACGGTCAGCAAGACAGGATTCTGTTTTAGTATCAATGTCAACACAAGAAAGATCATCATAATCGAGCAGAAAACTAAATCACATCTTTTTGTTTTTATTTTCTGAAATAACCTTCAGCACAGACGAGCAATATATTGATCGTTTCCCTTTCTACACCCTCAGCTGTCTGCATGTGCAGCACATACAGCGACTGCGAGCCTCTGTTGGACAGAGGAAATGTTTGTGTTTTACAAAGTTTTTGCTTATGGCTTATTGATCCGTGCGGCTCCTGAGGCCCCTGTTGTCTTAAAGCAGGAGCGCCGACGTCCTGCTTTCATGTGCTGCTTCTGAGCACTTCCACTCATCCATATGCATCTCATCCATTCAGGTTATGAAATGCGTGATGTTTTCTTTCTTCTTTTTGCATTAGCTTGCACTGTGGCGCCAAGGTAGAACAGTTCAACTGAAAATAATAAGAAGCATCTAGCCTGAATCACAGATACATCCAGGTGTAGGTTAAAATATATATATATATACATATATATAAAATAGAGGAGATATTTGAGTTGTGAGTAATGAATGCACACAGACTATTTTATGTCTGTGAATGAACTAAGGCATGAGTGGGAGATGATGCTAAAGGCAAGGCTGAACTCAGATAAACTGGAAACTGTATGTTGGTGTGTATGCGTGTGTGTGAGAGAGAGAGAGAGAGCTGGAGTGTGTGAGCGTGTGTGTGTGTACGGTTGTCTAATATCTAGGCCAAAGCAGTCTTGGGGATATTAGTGTTTCTGAATTGAAAAATGGTCAGAGGGGAAAATTCAAGCAGAACACATGGACTCACGATAAACAGAGGACAAACACGCTTCTTCCACACGTACGCTGCTAACGTAAGCTGCACTAAAAAGCAAAAAAAAAAAAGTCTGAAAGCATACCAAGAGTAAATCAGACTGCAGAAATATGACGTGATAAAATCTACAAACTAAAAACATGAGCTGATTCTGTCATTATCAAAATGTTCTCCTTTCATTTTACCTGCAGTTGAACAGAGACGGAGCTAAAATGAAAACCACTTCTGATAAGTGGCTTTTTTTTTTTTTTTTTTTTTGCATCATAATAATCTGATTGCTAACTTTACAAATGAAACTATGGTCTTTTTGTACAAATTTAGTGGTGCTCTCACACCTCTGCTCCTCAAAGTTTTTATGTCACAACACAGATACTATAACAGCACTGACTTCTCATTAAGAACTTATTTTCCACACTTAGTGCTTTACAAAAGGAAATAATGAACAATCTATACTGTAAGTAATTTTTGGCTCCATATATTCCCAGCAGGCCTTTGAGCTTCCCGGCTGTGCAGCATAAAAAGCCTGAGCACCAGAGGAGAGTTTGAAACATTTCACCGTCATACAATCAGCTAAAGTTTTACAAAGTTGGTCGTCTTTTATTTATTACTCTCAGTCAAATTTCAGATATGCACGAGAATATTTAACGAGTCAAACGTGATGAAAAGTATGAACTGCTCATTAACAGCGGGTTGGTAAAGGGTGCTGCGGTGGAGCAGGGGGTAAGGACAACCCACATAAGGAGGCTTTAGTCCTGGACGCGGCTGTCGCGAGTTCGATTCCCGGCCTGGTGACCTTTGCTGCATGGCTTCCTACTTTCCTGTCTGAGCATTTTTAAATGAAGGTGAATGTCAAATTAAATTAATATTGATGGAATTAAATGTTTTGCGGGGGGGAAGACACAGAAGTGTTTTCTATTAACCCGATAGAAAGTGTAAATGGCAGACGGCCAAAGCCTTCATCTCCTGTTCTGTCTACCGGGGGACGGGGTGGTGGTCCGACTCCGTCATTCATGCACTTGCATCTTGCTGTGAGCAAAACCCATGAGATGTATTGACGGCGGCAGTTTCACAGGAGCCCGGGTGGAGACGGCAACGCAGGCTGTGCATTAGCGACGCGGCGGTCTTCTATCACCGTCCGCCGCAGACGCACCCAGACACGCCGCTAGCGCCAGGGTCACCTCTGTTCCCACAGCGGCGGGGGCCTGATGCGAAACCACCCCGCCTGCGGAACCAGAATGTACAAATAAGAAGCGCGACGGGAGCCGTTACCAACAAACACCACCTGTCACAGTGTTTGCGCGTACCTGAGGTCATCCGCCCACGCCGCGGCTCGCCTCACGTCGCTGTAGAGGATCCGAGCGCGTGGCTCCGGATGGCAGATGTCATGGGGTTCATTAGTGCCTCACACAGTCATACAGTAATCTTGCTTACTGTGGTCGGTCCTGATCCAGCAGAACCTTCTACAGGTGTGGCTGACCAAATGCGTCTGATGCTCGGTTACTTTTACACCCGTCTGCCGCCGACATGGCAGGCGGTTCTACAAACGAACCCAGAATAAAGCAGCCGTCAAACCCCATCACGTTCCTGTAAATCAGGAGTCACAAATTTCATACATAATGCTTGTGCTATGTCAGCTTTTTCTGTGTTTGACTCCCAGGATTTTACTCCTACAGCTCATTTATCTCCCTAATCCCGTTTTTTTTTTTCTTCTTCTCCTTTTTTGCAGATTAGCTGACACGTCACATCTCCTCGCCTGCCAACTCCTTCAAAATTACATCCGGGACGCTCCATGTTGAGAGCTCACAAATCACAGCTTGGAGGGGCTCACGCGCAGAACGCGCCGACCTCCAGCCCAACACGGGATTTTCCCTGAAATCCGGGACATTTCTGTCTGCGACCTCCGACGGTTTGGAGCAAAAACTGGGCTTAAAACGTTTCGATCCAAATCAGGCTTTGCCTGGAAGCCCGGGATACGGCGCTGGTTCCAGCCTTACGAACCGACGCAGGAAACAGATTTAGATCAAAACGACGCAACGGCTCCTGATACAAGCGGTGCAGAGGAGCCAGTTCTCATCCCCAGTCGGCTCATCATCATCATCAGTGCAGCTTTTGAACACAAGTCAAATCATTCACTGCTGCTAGCGTAGCCATTTGCAATGGTAACACTTTATCTGGAGGCAGAACACGTGTCATTAACATGAAGGAGTCTTCACGAATCATGTGGCGTCAGACGGTAAATAATGAAACTTTTCATGCAAAGTTGCACTAAAAGTTGCCTTAAAAGTCCATTAAAAGGGTCAACTTTGCATTAAAAGTGTCATTATTTACGCTTCATGACCACAGTCAGAAACACTCATAAAGATTCATGACAGTTTCAGAAAATGTATCAAACTGTGGTTAGAACCTAAGTGAAGTTTCCCCCGCCCCACTTTCTTCAAATCAGACAAAATTGGTGTCACTTTGTGCTACGTTTGTGCAACAAAAATGTTTGTTTGTGCCGCTATCATTTTAAAAGACACGAGGAAATGTTTGCAGCGGGTCATGAAAGGTCATCCTGCCCTCCCCACCCCAAGAATCGCCGTCAGTCAACTGGACTGCGTTTTGTGGTGGACTGTGCAGCGCAAAAAGTTTTGCTTGCGCTGCTTTAGCTTTTGCCAAATCACAACGACCTTTAAACCCTCATCGATATCTTCAAAGCCAAAGCGACACAAAAGAAAAGTGTTGCTGCACAAACGAAGCACAGAAGTTAAACACCAATTTTGTCTGGTTTGAAGGAGGAGGGGGAGCCAACTTGACTTCACTCGGGTGTCGTACGAAACGTACGATGGATAAGACTGAGATGAGAGGGAAGCCATGCAACTGTAGAGGAATAAATACATATCTGTATGTCTGTATGTGTGTATTTAAAATATATATTCTTAGCTGAACAATAAGCTATGCTTCTACTCGCTCCATTGTGATTATGCCAGCTATTTTTCCTTGGTTGTGGTTTTCCATAGCTTCCTTTAGTTGCTATTTGCTGTTGTGAGATATATGTTGTTATGCAGCAAGTGGGAAGCCAGGTACGATTTGCATATCCAAAATGAAAACATATAAAAACCTGTCAGGTCTTATGCTCACCCCTTCACATAAAGTGTCACCAGAGCAACCATCCCATTTACTGTCTCAAGCTTTTCTAATTATTAAAATAAATTGTTTCAATAATAAAAAGCTACATGTTTCAATTTCTTGTCCTTCGGGAAAAAAATGATTGTCTTGAAGCGCATCTAGCCAGTACCTCGGCTGGGACACGTTACATTACACTTTTGTCAGGGCACAAGGTCTTCCCTGGAAGCTGCTCACGTTCTATCTGCTGTAGTTGGATCTCGCAGTGTTTCTGTGTTCCAGGCCTTAGAGGCGGCACCGGGCGGATCCGGCTCTCCAACTCGGATTACGCACTTCCTTAATCAAGTCTTTCAGATGCACTTTGAACCGCCCCGTTTCACCTGAGGCAAGACAGACATTGACATCTTCATACTGTTGGGAGTATAAGTTTGGTTATATTAATTTTAGAAACAGTAAACCTTAGATGTAAAAATTAGATGTAGCATGAATATTTTGAGCAGATTTTAAGTTAGGTAGATTTGGATAAACTAAAACAACTGCTGACTTTCTGAACTTACATAAATTACTAAAGGGCCTTCAGAAAGGGAGTGTGTTGTATCAGCGGACAGAAAGCAGAGGTTGAGTGTCTGCCTGTTCACAAGATGAGTCACATTCTTTGGTGTTTGTTTAGGAGTTCAGTAAAACACTAAAACCTTTAGAAAACAACTCTTCTAGAAGTGCAATCAAATGTATCAAGATATTTCTTTTAAGTATTAACAGCATGTTCTGAACTAGTTAATGTCTAACCATACTAATTTGCATGCATCTTAGATTACTAAAATAGAACAGGATCAGGAAATTAAAGTTTTAGAAGTAAAATATTTCAGGCATTCCAAAAGAGTTTTTTCTAAAAGAAGATAATCCTGCAATTTTTAGATCCAAACTCACAGTTATTATCTGACACCAGATTTCTGTGTCAGAGTGTGTATAACAAGAATCAGTTTCTTGATGAATCGCTGAGGCAGAAAAACCACCAGGTTTAAGTGAACCATAAATTTTGGTCCGGAATCCTTAAAGGAGGAGACTGGTACGGGAAGACCCTGTTGGAGAATGACCTTTGTTCTCTCCATATATTTGCTTTTGGGTTTGAACAGGTCTCAAAGAAGGTAATAAAATTAACTTTAAACAGCCCTACAAGGGGAGGACACACCTTCAGATGCGTATATTTAATTAAGGGATACACCTCCTGATAAAAGTGTACGTTTTACAGCAGAAAAATGAACTGCTTTGTTTGCAGCCGTGAGAGCAATTCCCAATAATGCATTCTTGTGTCTTCCCTATTGTGTTTTCCTTTCCAACTCGTTGCAGGTAATTTGATGTCTTGTTATGTGTTTTGGACTTCTTGATAATCTGGGTGTAATGCTGATGTGTCATTCTCTATATGCATTGAATTCTCTGAATAAACTCTAGATATGTCTGAAGTTTGATGGTGAATGGTTGTTCTCTGTGTTTTCCTCTGTGCATGCGGAGTCCCTAGATCCGGGGGACTAGAGGAAAATCAACGAGCCAACTAAATTTTATTCCTCAAGTTCAACAATACACACACACTACCTGACGCTATACGTTCAAACTAGAGTCGACTGATTGCTACTGGCCTGAAGCGAAGGCAAACACAGTTTACTTCTAAACCAAGTAGAAACAGTTTCACCCTAAACTCAAAGCCTTTCCATCTCAGCAAAAGATCAAATGAACTTGTGTAATATGACTGCGGGTTGCTTGTAGTGGAAAGTCCATGAAAATGATTTAAGCTCTTAAGATCTTCTCTGTTGTTTCACCAGAGCAGCAACCAGTCGAACCAAAACCGCTGTGATACGGGTGATACTTAACTGCTGGTCTGGTACACGATGCATAAGGTTCAAACCCACAACGCCAATGGAAGTTGAGAAAAGGCACTGCGTAGACTGACATAGACATAGTTTGGTTCGTAAAAATATGTCTACAATGGACGCCTATGGTCGTAAGTGGTGGCGTCGCAAGTGGTTTTATCAGGAAGTTAGTGGAATGTTCAACAAAATGTTGAGTCAAAATGGTCATTAGACTCACAAACACTCGATCTTAATTCAGGAAGAACAGCAGGGAATCCACAAACCAAAAGGGCGATGAAAACCGTAAAAAAAGTTCACTCGACAAGGTCAGAAGACATGCTGGACAGACGATGTAAATCGAGACAAACTAGCTAAGGGGCAAAGGAAACAGAAGATTAAATAGGGGGACAAATAATTATGAGGCCAGGTGTAAAACATAAGGGTAGAATAAAGAAGACATCCGAGGAGATGAAGGATGTAAGATAACCCAGGTTCATCAACAGACATGACATAAGTTGTGTTTCCATTAACCATAGAATTACGCAAAACAAAACTATGAAAATAAATTTGCTCAGTGAAAACGTGACAATTTTGAGAAGCTCGTGTTTTTCAGTTCAAAGGTTTTTGCGCTACCGTGGGGCGTATTTTCAGCCGTATCGAAACAGTTTTTCCCCCCCATCACACGAGTCACACGGCCAACAGCTGGATGTCACTACTGGCAGAAACGCAGAAGAAGACAACAGGAAGTGGTAGGAGGATGATGGTCTGTTTTTGGGGGGGTTTTCAGACAATGTTCAGGTGGTCCCATCAGAACTCTGACATTCCAACGTTTTGAATCCCCAGCTGTTCTGGAAAATCTCTTGACTACATTTTCCCCTAAATGTCGTTTCCGTAGCTGTTCCTAAGGAGGAGGGGCTAGTTGCTCCAACGCTTGAATAAGACGCCAACTTCTCCTCTGATTGGCTGATAGATGATGAATGACAGAAATATGAATATATCTCATGTACCGATAACCGTTTACATCTGTCACTGCCATAATTGTTAATGACGTCACTGAACCACGTGTAATTTTAATTTCACCACAATTGCAAAATTGTGGGGCTTTTTTTTTTATACAACATTAGCTGAATATAAAGTTGGGGGAAAAATTAAGAGACCACTTAAATACAGGTACAGGTTTGAGTAAAATGAACATTGTTTTTTTTACTGTACGAACTCCTGACAACATGTCTCAGAAATTCAAAGCAAAAATCTAGTATTTATTAGCAGAAAATGACAAGTGGTCAAAAATAACAGCAGAGCTTTCAGACCTCAAATAATGCAAAGAAAACAAGTTCATATTCATTTAGAAACAACAACACTAATGAGGTCAGAAATAAATATTTGGTGGAATAACCATGAGGGGTTCAATGTCTTCATTTCTTCCAGAGCTGTAGCCAAGGATATGTGCACATTTATAATGGAAACGGCTAACATTTGAATTCCTTGCCTAGCTTTTTGTTTTTAACCATCTCACTGATATGATTCACACCGAACACTGCAGACAAACATTTATAGTTCCTTATGTAACGACAAACTTTCATAACATCCCCCCTACCGGAAGGTAAAAGTATCTGACTTCTTGCCGCCCGAGCCGAGTTTGGTTCTTAAACTTTGCTTTAGATTTGCCTCAAAAACACTTCCCTCGATGCAGGCTGGTAAACAGCCCGTCTGCTGAGTGCTCTCATGGAGAGGATCTAAACGCGCTGACGGTGATCCGATTCCACGTAGTGTGAGCCGTCTGGTAATGTGCCGTCGTTCTTCGGGAGTCATTCAGCAAACACAGAGGTTAAAGTCGGCCGCGCACACCCTGCATCTGGCCCTCTGCCGCTCTCTTTCCATGTGCTTCACCGACTCCATCAGCCCACCAGCCTCTTCAGTCTCACTTTCCATGAGCCCCCTCAGCTCCTCAATAACAGCTCTGCAACACGGGGACAGAGCCGAGAAAATGGATTTTATTTGTGCTCTGGCGTGGGTGTGTATGTCACCGTATAGCTGTGTGCATATGAAACGAGTAGAGGAGGATGGAGGAGGGCGTCTGCAGACGGAGAGAAAGATTGCAATGTCCATGGAGACACGCAGAGATCACGTTTCAGGTAATAGTTTTCCAATTTTTCTTCCTGTTCACGCCAGCGTGGAGAGGTTGGTGTGTGTGAAGGATAACATGTATGTGGAGTTCATTTGGCATTAACATTTTCTGCTGGAACTCAGTATTGCATTGTGTTTATATGTGGGTTTTTTTTTTTTTTTCCCAACATGTTACATAGCAACACAAAAACTATTTTCGGAGAGCGCTGAACAGAAAATATTTAAAGAGGAGACAGTAGATGCATTTCCACTGACCGCATATTTGCTCGATTTGGTATTTCGAAAATAAATTTGCCTAATGGACCCGCTCCAATTTTTTTGCTGAAAGGTTTTGCCGCTAGGATGAGGTGTTTCTTCAGCTGTATCAAATTGGTTTATTTAGCAACAGAGACTTTTTTTTTTTTCGAATCGCACAAGTCACACGATCAACTGGATGTTACGACTGGCAGAAAGCACAAAGAAGAAGACGACAGGGAGGAGTTGGAGGATTTCACAGAATTCTGACTTTATTTGCACCACTACTATACTGATACGGACAGATGGATGGATGGTTGGTTGTATGGATGGATGGATGGTTGTTTGGTTGGTTGGTTGTATGGATGGATGGATGGTTGGTTGGTTGGTTGGTTGGTTGGTTGGTTGTATGGATGGATGGATGGTTGGTTGGTTGGATGGATGGTTTTTTGGTTGGATGGATGGATGGTTGGTTGGTTGTATGGATGGATGGTCGGTCTGTGGATCTAAATCATTTTCATCGTTGTTCCAGTTTCTCTCCAGCACGCCCTCCCTTAGCCTGATGTTACAGCCGTTGTTCAACACGTTGACAAGATGGAGTCGTCTCTTAGATTTTCTTTGGAGTTGAGTGTCAAGTCATTTCCATAAAAATGAATAAACAATTACTCAACCATTTGTTATCTCGCACAGCAAAGACAACATCAATTGCTGTCTGCGTTGTGTCCTAAAAGCATTTTTTAAGCCTCCATCCTCCCTGACTTGAAAAGGCCGTAACACAGCCTCATTTACATTCAAGGTCTTTAGGCTAAGGAGGCTCTAATAGACGGTGATGGTATATATTACTGGTCTGCTGCTTTTCATTATGCGGCTAATGATTCCCTGTCAAGTTGTATTGAAAACGAACGCGGGGGGGGAAAAAATGAGAGAGTGGGCGGCAAGAGGCACAATGACATGAGAAAGATTAGGAGAGAGAAAGGAAAGCGACTTCAGGGTAAATGTTAGAACATTCAAAGCCAAGAGCTCAGGCAAAACATCCAAATGTGAATAGACACAACAGCACGCACAAATAAAACAATGTTTAATGGAGAAGACGTTTAGCTCAGAACGTCTTTCATTGGTTCGGGTCTCGTGGCAAAGTTTCCATTTGACCGGAAAAACTCTAGAGTTAGGATGTAATGCTTTAGCAAACTATCTCCATAAGAGTTTGATGTCAGACAAGAAAGTCTTTCCTTCTTAAAGTGTTATATAAAATTGACTTTTTTGAGCTTTTTGCATCATGTTATGTTATTTTTGCATCAAAAGTACACCTTGAATTCATCTCCCATGGCAACCCTTCATCTGTGCAAAATCCTACAGATTACCCATCGCCCTCTGCCAACGCGGAGCCAGCATGGAGCTTGGATAACGATGCCGTATCGCTCACCTGCTCCGCTACGGAGCTCCTCTGATCTTTGTCGAGGGAGTTTGTCTCTTGGTCTTACTGGAATGCCAATAGCAAGTCTCTCCACCCGACTACACCTGATACACATGTGCACGCACCCATCCGCACATGGGCCCCATTATTCACTGGTAATTGCTATGTCAATATGAAGCTAAGCAGTACTGTAGCTGTCGCTTAAACACAGGAACAGACACACTCGCTATCCTTTAATCGTCCTTCCTCGGATTGCTTAGCAGCTATCTTCACACACACACACACCGTCCCACTTGTGCATCCGCCCATTTAGACTCCCCATGGATTCAATCTGCCACTCTCTTTTCACCCACTTCGCCTCACAATCCTCCTCCCCCTCAGGTTCAAACGCGCATAAACACACACGGGCAAACGTAGCGTCGCACGGAAGGTCAGAGACGAGGTTCACGAGTGTCACATCTTTTTCACCCCTCCTCTTTTCACTGTCCTGCTCCCCCCAAAGACTGGCACAGTGAAAAGCCATTTACCCTGACACCTAACTACACTTTGTACTGACCTTTTACCCCCCATTTCTTTAGCTTCGTGATGTTTGCCTCGTCTTCATTTGCCATTTCTTCTTTTGGAAGTGGAGTTACGGTTGTAAAAAGACATTAGGATACAGTGTGGCACCATGCATGTTCTTTAACAGATTGGGACATACTAATATGTCACAGAATAGCCGCTAGGTACTTCAATAAACAATTACTTATCCTTTTTTTTTTTTTTTTTATCTCATACAGCAAAGACAACATTAATTGCTGAGCGACTTTCTACATTTAACTAGTCAGCTACTTGTTTGTACAAATAGCTAGCTAGCTGTATAAACACTTAGTTGGCTAAATAGCTAGCCATCTAGCCAGCTTGCTAGTTAGTTTATTTAAAATGGAGAAAATTTGACTGAAGTTTAAATAAACAATATCAATTCAAGAAAAGGCCCTTTAAAATCTTCATTTTAATTAAATCAAAAACTTAATTTCTGGTGAGAATCAGCTGTTTTCTAATGACGCTGGTCTCCTCTCCTCTTAAATGAGGACATCAATGTATTTTGCCAGTTTGTTTTGTAACCTAATCCTTCTGTAATCTGCCCCCCAAATATATTTTTACTGATCTTTGTGATATTTTTTGACAGACCTCTGTGGATATAGTTGCTTCACAAAGCAACTATATCCACACCTAGGATTGTAATGAGACAAAAGGTAAAAAGCTGAAAGCGTTGTGAAAATGTTTGCAGGCCAATGTATGCTGCTTTATGTACAGACTTCAAAGTGTTTGTGGGAAATGTGTGAGTAGCGCTGAACAAAAGCCACCCAAACCCAATTAGTAATAATACCCCCCCCGCCCGCTCTCTTCATGTCGCAAAGCTTGACAACTGCATTCGTCTCGGCCGTGACGTTGACTGGCTAATGGTTGGATCTCCTTCAGCTGAGAGCAGTGATTTTATGTCACCATGCCAGGCAAATCAGTCAACCATCACATCGTACCAGCAACTATGATACGAGATCTACCATCTCTTTGAAATGTTCCTGGAGTGATCTAAGAGATGGTTAGGACGACGTTCTGAGCAAGATCAGCTTTGAACTGTCACGTTCAGGGTCTGGTATAAAATATCCCAAAGGAATCTGTAGTTATGTTTTATCTACAGCCGTGTTGGATTTGGTTAGTTTGGTTAACTGAGAAAAGTGTTAAGTCAAGAGTCCTTAACGCAATATGATCATTAGTTTAGCTGCATCATTAGAATGATCAGCACCTCCTACAACCCTTGAGATTAAGAAAGTATGGATGGATGGATAGTTTGTAATGACGTATTTTCCAGCTTAACTTTCACTACTGCCTTACTTTTCTGGCCCCACATAATCTTCCTTGACGTTTTGCCGCCTTCGCCCTTGATTAATTTCTCTTGACTCATCTTTTTCTCATGAGTCTCTTCTTCTTCGTCCTCTCCCGCCTCCCCCCTTGTTCGGCGTTTCTGTCCATCTCTCCTCTCCTCTCCTCTCCCGTCCGCCCCGTCCTCGCTCTTCCCTCCCCTGACCTGCTCTCCTGGCTCAGGCCCAGCTAAATTACCAGTTCTGCAGAGCGATGGTGACAGAGTGCAGAACTTAATTACACACTGCCTTGACAGCAAGGACTATGTGTTAGATTCTCTCCCCTCTCGTCCCGCTCTCTTCTCTGAGCTCCTCCACCTCATCCTTTCTCCTCATGTCTTCTGTTTCCTTTTCATTTCCCGTTTTTTTTTTTTTTTTTTTTTTTTTGTCTTCTTCTCCATTCTCTGAGCGTCTCTCTCCCCATCTCCTTCCACCTTGTTAATGACTAGTTTCGGAACTGTGACCCATATTGGATTTGGCATCCAGTGCCGTGCGATGGTATTCCATCCTCTTTAACTTTTTCACATTGGGTTTTTATTACGTCCACAAACTTTAATGTATTGTTTCGGGGGTTTTATGGTGGACCACACAAGGAGAAGCATCGCTGTAGAGAACAATAGTTTGTGGTTTTCAAAATGTTCTGCAGTAAAATTCAAAAGAGTAGTGCACAGTTGCAATTAATCCACTTTACTGTGAAACCTTTAAGTAAAAATGCTCAACAAACATGGACGAATGTGCTTTCATTAGTTTGGATTTATGGCCCAAACCAAAACTCAGGTTTCTGTGGCGCATTTAATAAGCCTTCAACACATACAGTATAATGACAACCAAACAAGAATTTGCCACATAGACTTGTATTAATCTCCTTATTGTAGTGTAAATAGAGGAGCAGATAGTTTAACCTGTTGAGGAAAGAAACAGGTTGAACCATGGACTGTAACAAGTGCAGCGCACAGGATGCTGCGCCTCTCCCATCAGTCACATCCCAGGCGATTTGCACCCGACTCGCACAACAAACGACGAGACGGTGTTGGAAGACGTTAAAAGCTGAAATTGGGAGAAATGATGCAAATTATGGTGTAGAAACAAAAGCAGTAAAATCATGACAAAGCAAGACGTCGGGTTTAATTCGGGCTGAGGCCAGTAAAGGTAGTTAAGACGGGTCGGTTCTGGCTCAAACACAAAGCCTTATGGACCCGGGTTGGATTTTTAGGCCTGAACTAACAACATGTCAATCACATTTTGTGGAGGAAAAACCAACGTCACCCTGAACACAACGCCTTTCTTCAGCTCAGACAAAGAAATGCCTGGAGGATTAAATTCAGACTACTAGCATGACATTGACCCTACATTGGAAAGTGTCTTGATGACAGTGTGGCCCAGTCACAGCCCACACATCCATTTTTTACACCTGCTTATCCCTGCAGAGTCACGGGGAGGCCGGTGCCTATCTCGAGTGATCGTCGAGTGAGAGGCGGGGTACGGGCCTGACAGGTCGCCAGGGCAACGAAAAGAGACACACAAGGACAGACAACCATCCACACACTGACACCTAAGGGGAATTAGTCAAATTATTCAACTATTCTCAATTCTGTGGGAGGAAGACAGAGCACCCGCAGAGAAACCCTGCATGCAAACTTCATTCAGAAAGACAACCGGGCCAGGATCTGAACCGGGGAGCTTCTCGCCTCAAGGCAACAGATGCCAACTGTGCCACCATGCCGAGGCAAGACCTTCATTCAGCTGATAATCTGCAACCAGGCTTCAATACTGGCAGTCTGGTGGCTCGACGGTGAGATGCACAAATGAATCGAACTCTGATGAAGATCCAAAAGCTGAACAGCAGTAGTGAATTCTGGCGCGGTTTGTTTAGCGCAGCGCATTCTGGGTAAATACAACCAGAACAAACTCACAAGTCTGATGCTATCAGGAGAAATGGCTTGTGGTCTGTTGCTAACGACCAAAGAGAAATCCTTCAGCCACTAAAATCTGACGGCACTTCATTTGTATTTACATTTCTTGAAGAAGGAACTTACGCTCTGGGTCTTCTTAGGGGTTTTTGTGTCGTTTCCTTCAATGTTTTTTTCTCTGCCACACGGCCACAGACATGAGTCAAAAGGTTTGGTTAGTTTCCAGTGTGAAATCAAACCGCACCAACTACAATGTGAGAAATTTAGCAACTTTGGTCCCCAATTGAACTGAGTGTACCAGATCCATCAGGTCTGAAAACACCCCAGATTTGAATCCAATCCTGTCTTTTGGACATAAACAACTCTGATCAATGACGACTTCTCCTCCCAAACCATCTGATTTCAGATACCACAGCTCAATGAACCAGTTCTGTTTGAGGATAAAATGCACGTTTAAACAGTTGGTCATAACATTACGTCTGATTGTGTGTGTTTAATTTGGCCGGTATTGGATATTAACTTTATTAAAAATATCACAAATCATGAATCGCTGCACTGTTGGAAAATCCAGAGCTAAAACTCTTAAGCGAAATGTAAACATTGCCTGTGATCAGCGTGGATCACACTGTTGGTGTTATTGAGGTGGAACATTGACTCAGAGACACACAAAGCTGCTCATGTTAAGCTCAAACCGCAGGGAGTCCATCGTCTTTGGGGAAGGATTGCTAGAAATAATTCCACAAGTCTTCTTTTTCTTTTATCTCTGTGTAAATACATTAACAGCTTTTAATACGTGTGTGTGTGTGTGGTGTGGGTGTGGGTGCGTTTGTTTCTAATACCTTGTGGGGACCATTTTCCTGACACATGCTACGTTGTGGGGACCCACTGCTCCTTGTGGGGACTGAAGCCTGGTCCCCATAAGGGGAAACACTGTTTTTGAGTCAGGGGTCAGATTTAGGACTAAGGTGTGAATTGAGTTTCGGTTAGGGTTAGGGATGTAATGGTTAGGGGTTAGGATAAGGTTTAGGCTGTAGAAATGAATGGAAGTCAATGGAAAGTCCCCGCAAACGTGTGTGTGTGTGTGTGTGTGTGTGTAGTGGTGCCTTTTGTTGGTACATTTAGGTCAGCGTCTGTCTTGGGCTGCTGAGCCTGTGTGTTCTTCTATCTGTGTTTGTTTTTTGTTTATAGAGAACGTGTTCCAACATTAATTTGTTTCCCAGGCTTATTTGTCCACTTCCAATTTATTCTGACTATTTATTGCTGCTGCTGCTCCAAATGCGCTCCTGTGTTTTCACTTGCCTGAGCATATATGCTGCTGTACGCTCCCGCATGCTGTGCATACGCAATGTGTTCAAGCCGCTGCTGTTTTTGGGGGTTCGTCTTTATTGGCTTATAGTTTATTTGAATGTTGGTTTTTTTTCCCCAGTTTGCTAATTGTAGCACATTTGAAAAGACAACTATATCGTTATTCAAATATAAATGGATTTTAACCAAACTAAAAGGCTAGTTTTGTTTCTTTTCAGAAAAATAGGTACGACTCAAAAAAAGGAGCAGGTAGGCTAGAAGTTGCAGCTGCGAGTGTTGTGTATTTGCAAAGTGAATAACATATATACATATTTACAACAACAACATTGGGAAGATCCAAATGGCCATCAAGGGGGGGGCGGGGGGGGATAAGAAAAACAACAACAAGAAACTAAATTAATCGTTCCCAAAGTCCAAAAATTTATAACTTCACACCCATTAGTCCATCCACCCCGAACGGGGATTAATTAGGCTCTCGGACAATATTGTGCAGGGCTTGGTTCACGTCCTGGGTAAATAAAAGTCAGCTCAAAGAAGGAGCAGAGTCCTTTGGGGATAACCAGAATTCTCCTACCAGGTGGGTAGGAGAAGTAAGCAGCAATCTTCAATCACCAAAAGGTGAAATCTTTCCTTGGCTCTAGGCCTGGTCTTTTAGCTCGCCATCACCTGGCCTGAATAACAAAACAGGACCACTTCCTCAATATATATATAATCTAAACATTTCTAGTGTATACACAATTCAATAAATAACACTTTGTATTATAAATAATTCTAACAATCATGTTCAATCAATTTCAATAAATCTAAAATTTAATATAAATTACATTCATGAAACACTCAATAAATATACATCATATAATCAATTAACATGACATGAAAAATTCTAATCTGTGCTCAATTTTGTTTATCAAAAGCAGTGTACAATCAGTTTTTCTTTAGCGGCTACACAACAGCAGTGATTATAAGCCAACGCTAAGTCATGCACAAAAACACTCACCAGTTCCGCAATTTTATCGCGCACTACCGGGTCTTTTTCCATCTCCCTTCTGGCTCACAATAATTGGCTCCTATAGTTCAGCACATTAAGTGAGTATCGTACATATTTACAGAAAATGAATGACACCACGCTTTAACTGACCTGCAGCTCTGCTCCTTCCAACGCGTTCTAACCTTCATGCCTTTCCGCTCCAGCTAATATACCTAACCGGTAAACTGCGAAGGTACATGTGACCCCACTACTCAGCCGCAATTGGCTAAATAATAATCTCGCGAGAATCGCTAATGATTTTATTAAAACATCGCGAGATCTAAGAGCTAAAGAGTAGAAAATCAGAGGAGGAAATAAAGGTTAAAATTACACTCGGGTTACATAATTATTTCTACTTCCATCACTCAGCCGGAAGTTCAATCACAAATCTCCCAAAATCGGCACCAATAAATCGGTGCACCCAGAGAAGTCAGACTTCTGACTTTTTCATCTCTAATTTCTGACTTTTTTTCTCAAAATTGTGACTTTTTTTACTCTGATATCACAGTCAGAATTCAGATGTTAGATGCAGAATTGAAAAAGGTCAGACTTATGGCTTGTTTAATCTCAGATTTCTGCCTTCTCATCATTCTGACCTCCTGGTGCGTTCACAACAAACACGTTATGCGCGTCAAAAACGCCTCTGACGCTTCGAGTTCAACACGCGTTCACTTTGAATGCGGACGCTTGACGTTTCGCTCTACACCCAGCGATTTACGCGTCTGGTTTATGTTCAAAGTCTATCTGGAGTCGCGTCGGCGTCGGACGTGTCGAGATCGCTCTAGCCGTTGCCGGCTTACTCGTCGGACGCGCTTGACTTGTCAAATGCTTCGAATCGTGCTGCGATGGGCCCTCGTCGTGCCGCCACATAGACTTTGACTGTTAATCTCTGAATTCTGAGAAATAAAGACTGATTTTTTTTTATTTTTTATTTTCCCAGTGATACTTTCTCCTCCACAGAAGGAGTTTCCTGGTACTGAGATTTTAGCAGGCTGTCAGAAAGTGAATGCATCAGTAAATGGTTCAGTCTCACTGTAAACCTTTACTTCTGAAAGCAATTAGCTTCTCTAAATGAACGGGCTGGAGATTTTAATGAGAAACAATGGCTCACATACAACACCTCCCACTTCATCATGACAATGCAAGACCAACGGCTAAACTGGAGTTTTGGTATTTACCAGTTATTGGAAAGGTTTACATCTAACTCGGTTTCTAAGTCGCTTAAGAGTTTTCTAAATCATTTTATTTTCGGGGAAAAGGTGAGCTATTCTTCCAGAAAGAGACTTCCAGAATAATAAAATTTACCCGACACATTTAGTCTGAATTACCTAAGAGAAGTAAATAGGTCCTGGTAAACTGAAACAGATTACAGGACCTATCGCACTGCTTCTGAAAAGGATTTGATAGATGTACGTATTGGAGCTTTCTCTGTGTCGCAGAAAACTCATAACAAATTCAAACTTGTGCACCTAATCCTATTAAAAAAATAAATCAAAAATCCCGGCACTCGCATGTTGCATAATCACCGCACCATGAAAAACGATCAGTTCAAATACATCATTAAAAGTCACAAATTAATTTGGGATTCATCCCGATGGAACCATATGCAAACCAACTTCAGCTCTAAACTGGGTTCGGGTCGCAAAGTCAATTTGTGCATGCTTTTATTCGTCTTTTTTGCACGTTCTGGGCTTGTGTGCGGTGGGGACGGGGGCAATTATTGGGGGCTGCATATACTCTATTTCCCCTGGGTCCCTTGTCAAATATCATTAGCGTCAATAGCGCACACACACACACACACACACACACACACACACAGAAACTACACCAGAAGAAATGGTTGTACAAGAGGTCTTCCAGCATGTGAATAGGCAGGCATGTAATATCATGAAATGTAAGTGTAATAAGCCACATAAAGACAATGTTCCACACTTTAATCAGAGCATCCCACTGAACTACACACACAGGTAACAGTTAGATACAGACGGTTATTTTAAAGGTGCAGTATTATGTGTATTCCAGGCACAAAGTGGCATTTTACATCACAATAAAGTAACCATGTTACCTTCAGTTATAAAAATGTTAATATATATCAAATATGATTTAAAAGAAATTTGACCTTGTAATTTAACACCTTGAAGTTGGGCCTCTGTCTCTTTAAGAAGCTCCTGCTGTTTCTGAAACTCCGCCTTCAGGAAGTCGTCACAACATGGCTCTTCTATTAACCCTTTAACAACGTTTTTACCAGCGTTTCACTGAGACGTAGCTCCTATAATGAGCTCAGCTGATGCTCATGTCCACCAGGTGTTTGCTAATTGATGCTGGCTAGTCTGAAGGAGCTGAGTGAGGGAGGGGAGCTCTGTGAGGCGGCAGCTAGGAAGCTTGGCATCTGTCCTCAAAGGCGGCGCTCTGCTCCCCCAAGCACTTTGCACAGCTAAATGGTTGCCATGGAGATGAAAGGATTTCTCACACATGCATAACAGGATCAAAGCAACACTCCAGAAGTATTTGAGGAGGACAAAAATGTTATAACATGATATAAAACTCAAAACAGTTGAGTTTATGCAATACTGGCAGTTTGACTGTTGATACTTTTACCTCTTTAGTGTTAATATATGAAGACATGAATGACTTGTGCATTTATTAAAAGTGTCTGTGTTAATTTTTACATTGCTGAGGTAAAATAAAATGTACAGGTTTTCTAGTTCAGCTTAGTTTATTTTGCACAAACAAAATACAAACCAAAGATATTAAAAAAACATAATAATAATAATAACAATAACAATCATCATCATAATAATGCAGGAAAAGGCAAAAGCCAAATGGCCTTATGAAATGCTTACGCCCAAATAGTATAGAAAAAAACATATAATTGTACACAAGAATACATCAGTTGATCACAAATGTCTAAAATACATTTAGTCTTCGTTACATTAAAGAAATCCTGTATTTGCATGGAGTATGAATGTATTCTGCACAGAAGACAGAACAATAAAGACGTGAACACGGGGACGGCCGTGTCAGGCTTCATCAATATTTGAGTGCAGACCTGGAAAACGAATAAATCTTTAATATGACCTGAGCAGCGAAGACATGGGAGCAGCCATGTAGGGTCTGTGGAGGGAGGTGAGGGGCAGGAGGAGTTAAAGTTGCATGAGGTTGGCACTGGTCCGTTTATTAATAGCAAGACATTTGGGGATGAAGTGGGGGTACATTTATTATTATTTGCTCCAGTTTAACCACTAGCGCAGAGGATAGTTGGGGAAAGTTGCCGGGTGTGACGGATTTAATCACTCTGTAAGAAAAGGTGTCAGTCCTCCTGTTGATGAGACAGAAACATGCATAATGTTTCTCTTTAAACTGCCAATCAAGAGATCATCAGTTTATTGTAGAGAAAAGAAAACAAAAAAAACCCCCAAAACTAATTCTAAGCTGTCGAGAAAGAAAGTTTGAGTTTTGGTAGCTGAGTGGGTTAGCCTAGCATCAACAAAGTAGCAGTCCTGTATAACATGGATAACAGTGGATAGAGCAGCCATAAGTCACAGTACAAGCAAGTTTTAAAAAGCTACAAAATAAGTTTTCCAAGTTACGTTTCCAATAGTTTAAGTCCATTTATTGAGATGACAGAGAAAATATCAATTGGACATCAGTTTGTTGGGATGTGTAAGGCAAAGATGAATGAAGCGCTCTCTCAACCCTGCCTGGTTCTGCTCCCTGGTGGTCCGCCGGTTGACAGCGCCCTGCTCAATGTTGTCAACAAATTATTGATCAGTTTTCAGTTTTAAATATACGATACTCCTGCCAAACTGCTTGCGTCACATATCCTCTTTCACTCCACACCATCGTCGTTTATTTTTATGCCGTTATGAAACTTGAAACTGCTGCTGCGCAAATTACTCCACAGCTTGTTGCTAGGCGACCAGAGAATGACAGAGTTAACTGATTCCGCCAACACAGCGAAGCTCGCCGCGAGAGTCGGAGCAGCTAAAACCTTTCACCACCCAGAGTGCCAGAGTCCAGGATCAGAATTGATCCTGTTCTATGTACGGAATATTGAATATTCTATCACACATTTTATTTACTGATATTAACCCAGTCCTACATTAGTGTAACTGTAAAAAGTGACAGTGTGCTATAGATGTTTTTCACCAAGTAACTGTGGTATTTTTACTTCATGAACAATTAAACGTACACACCTGACGAGGATTCTTAAAAGCACATTCTAGGTTAATATGACAGATTGTGGGTTATTTAAAGTAAGGGCTTTCTATTGTGATTGTTGTGACTGAAGAGAGGGTCTGGGGAACACTCCATGCCAACAGGGACTTGTCCTCGTGCAGCCGCGCTAACACACTGCCGTGCGTACGAGCGTCGGCCGCTTTGTGCGCCAAACAAACACACTCGCATTCAGCCACTCAACTGCAGACACGGTGAGTGCTGCGAGGAGGAAAGTCAAGTGGCTTTCTTTGTGTGACAAAGGCCCTTGTGGTAATTAGTCGCGCTGGAGAGAAATGTTAGGTAGTGCTGGTGGTAAACACAGAAAAGGGTTTGTGTTTCATTTCATCACAGGCGTAAACACACGGTCACGGAGAGGGCGGTAATGTCATTCTGCATATGTCATTTGGGTCATGTCTGCCTATAACATGCTAATACGCCCGGCTCCCTGCTGCAGGGCAAAATACTGATGATAGCTAAAGGTTTTACTGTCAAGTTGTCAACATTCCACATGCGTGATGTAGAAAACAAAACGGGACGCAGTGCTTTGCAACCAGCTGTCAACAACTAGACAATGAGATAAGGTTTAGTTAAGAAAAAGTAAGGAGGGAAAGGGAAGTAAGTCAGTTATGCTAGCTTGACTTTGACTACCTTAATGTGTAGATGTGCTGCAGAATTTAGTAAAAAACAAGAAACACAAAGCCTGAAAACATAAAACTGAATGTCCTGTTCTTAATGCGTAGAAAAAGTTTGCGCTTTTGTTGTTGTTGTTTTGTGTTGAATCTCAACACATTAGTTAAATTTTTTGTCAGGCCGTTGCTATGGCAACGAGTCTGCGTATAACATAGCTGACACGGAGAGCGAGAAAACTGAAAAAATATGAGTGGTTTTGAGTTATTCTTCAACGGTTTGTGCACGTTATGTTTCCCTTTGCTGTGGCGCACCGAACTAAATTAATAAACAGCTTCCTGTTTATTAACAGGAAAATAAACAGGAAGCTGTTTATTAATTTAGTTTGGAGTTGCGAACGGAGTTGTTCTACTTTCTAATTGTCTTTTTCCATCCAGCGTTAGCCGCATGTGTTGCCCATTCTTTTTTCCTAGTTGTGTTGATAGCTGACTTCATGTTTAGCGCCACTTACAGGCCTAGAGGAGTAACAACATGGTCTTATGATGTGTTCAGTGAGCCCATGTAGATGAAAACATTTCTGGAAACTGTCTCATGCAGACACAGGAGTTTTTGAAAACAAAAACCGATTTAAAAAGCAAAACCTTCCCATGTGGACGGGGTTTTTAAATATTTGCTCCATGAAATCGTGAGTGTTGCTTTTAAAATATTAACTTGCAAAATCATTCAGTTAGTTTTTGATTAAGAGAAATAACTTTTAAAAGGATCACGACCACACCTGCTTTCAACAAAGAATTCAAACCAGCAATAATTAACAAAGTAATACTTTAATATCAATTTTGCATCCCGTCATTTTTCAGCTGAACGTGTTCGCGACGCAAACTCAAACTACGACTGCAATACTCACGACGCGATTGTGGTGTGGAATTGACAGAAACAACAAAGTTTAAAGTTTTCACCTATAGCAGTCATCACAGTTTGAGATCTCTGAACTTTCTATGCGGCTAACGCAACACTTATCAGAACGGTGACGTGAAACCGCACAGAGCCTCCACGTTCCGTCCAGATAGAGCCGACAATGTGAGGCTCTCAGAGGAAACCAGCAGCTCCTGTTCGCTTCCGCTGCTCATTAGTTTTAGGGAAGGAGCCGACGGTCGGGCTGTGATGTCGCTTCTTTTCATTTAACCGCCGCTAGAATGTGTGAAGTTGTGAAAGGAGACTGCAAACACACCAAAAAGCACTGGAGTAGAGATTTTGTTTTAAAACTTAATCCGCTCTCTCTTTCTCTTTGCAGAATGGCTAATTAGTCGTTACTTTTCACCCGAGCGGTCGGACATTTTGAAGTCTTTTGCAGGCAGACTCCGTCTGACCGGGCCAATCATATTGTTTAATAAGTCAGAAAAGTGACATCACCAGGCAGCATGTAGAGATTTTCTCCAGCTGAACGCGGACAGAAACGATTCCATCTCATGTATTCAGCTGCTGCTTCCAACAACAATATCGTTTTATATTATTATCATTTTGTTGGATTTAATCTCGCTGCATGTAAAGGAATGCAGAAGGAAGAGTCAAAACATTGACATTGAAGATCAAACTGAGCTGCGTCAGAGTCTGAGTCGTCTGCGGCTCCGCTGCATCGTAAGCCTGTTGCTTCACCAGAAAACGTGCCATTCTGAAATCAACTTCCCTTTGACCTGCAGCGCCTGTAGCCAAAGGCTTTGTGCGGCTGGGTTCAGGTAAAAGTCACACAATAACGTATTCCCAGATTTCCTTCCTACAGAACAACTATATAAGCTCCAGACGGCCTTAATCTGTCCAAACGTGGCTTCAGAGTTTCTGACCGCACAGCTCCACCCCGCTCTCCGCCAGCTTATCGCAATTTGCCAGCTTTTACTGCAGCAGGTGCTGCATCAAAGCGATGCAGCACAGCAGGGAGACCGACATGAGCAAATGGTAGTTCCTATCCATATGGAGGCCAGTGCCGTACACACACACACACACACACGCACGAATACAAGTAGAGGAAGACAGAACAGATCTAACAGCCTATCTTTGGCTCGCCCACATAAATGTCCACTTGGCTCTGCTCTGATCACATAATTGCTGAGCACACACCTCTCCCACACATCCCGTACACGCACACACACACACACACATATATCCAGAAAGCAGACACGGCAGCACACTCAGGCAGTTTGCTCAAATATACTCTTAGAACCAGGATGTATACATTTGCACATCCTCGCGAGTCGGGAAGCGGGGACTTCACACGTCGAGCCGTGGCTGCAGACGTACGCGCGCCGCGGTGCAGGAAACGGCAAACAATAACGCCCACCTGCTCACCCACACAGGCAGCACAATGACGGGAGAACGAGCCAGAGACCTGCAGGAAGGAGAGAGGGGCGAGAAAATCCAAAAAAAAACAAAAAAAAAAACACCAACACTGTAGCAAAGGAAGCGTGGAAGGAATCAATCTTTTCTTCAGATCCTGAAGTCCAAATGGACCATAATGATGCAAAGACTTGTTACATTTACAAAAGGACTATAGCTGTAAAATTGCAAGTCTATCAAACATTCAGCTGAAACATCCTGCGGGTTTGCCTTAAAATGTAATCCGTAATTTTAACAAGAGCTGTCTGCTCTTGTAGCTGTTGCTACCACGTAAAGGAGTGTGAAGTTTGCACTGAACGCAAAGCGGGATGAAGTAGAAACAGCAGACCTGCGGAAGGCCTAGTCAAAGTGCTCATGACAAAGGTCAGGGATGGTCTATTAAAACCTTAAGGATTGTGAAGCCTCAAGTAGATCATTTAAGCTTCTTATCACAATAATTTAACAAGTGTTTTTGAACAGTCCTGTCTTGAAAATGACATCATGGAGCTCAAATGAGCCTAACTGTATAAGAAGAAAGAAAAAATAAATGTAAAGCTAAGATCAAATGGAGCTTTGGGAATAATGGAAGAATTATGTCTGTTTTAACAGAAACAAAAATATATATTTTTTTATTTCTTTTTTAAAAACCTAAATAAGAGTTTAGAATGTAACTTGAAGCTTAAAACATACATAAAAAAAAGAAAAAGAAAAGGCAGTTACTGGTATCAGGTATGATAACCCAGGAAAGATTCTCATTGTAATATTCCATTGGATGAAAGTGATGAGAGCTTGAAGTAAGTATTTGACTGATGTTTCCTTTATCAGCTGTATAGCGCTAACACAGCCCACCGACTCACCCACCTGTTGCTAAATAGCTAATAAAAGCTTCCTGTACTTTAACATTTCTTGTAAAACAAAATCATTGCTTTCAAAACTATATCTCCGGTTGCTAGAAGCCCTAGCCATGGATGGAGAACCAATCATTTATTTCAAGATCACACTGTAGTTAGCAAGCTACAGGTGATATAGCCGCTACAGCAGCTAGCTCGACTGACCAGTGAATTCCATCCCAATTCCAATGTTGCTAGCTGGCTAATAAAAGCTTCCTGTACTTTTATGTTGCTTAAAAAACAAATTCAATGCTTTCAAAAAAAGTATTTCTGGTTTCTACGAGCACAGATAGTCTGTGGCATGGATAGTAATGGAGCTCCGATCATTTCTTTTAAGACAGCACTGTTTTAAAGCTATTGCTAGCAAGCTAAAGGTGGTGGCTGCTATAGTAGCTAGCTTGATTAACCAGTAGCTAAATGTCAGCTTATGTTCCTTTTTAGAGACCAAAAAATAACAACATTTTGGATTAAATTAACATATGCAAATTTGTAATACAATGTATAAGGTAAAAAACATGATGACTAAAAGAATGGATTACATTTTTAGGAGCAGTTGTTGCTTTTCCATTTTAAAGTAAGTCATAAACTGAGTCATAAAGTTTGTTTAAATTCAGTGACGCCTTGGAAATTTTACTCAAGTTATTACATATGCATATAATCTAACATTTTTAGGGATTCTTTGGCACTAATGGCCTGTTCACATTGGTAGCTGGAGAGGAACCATGTAGAGAAAGAAGAGGAAGACATGCAGTAAATAGCCCAGGGCTGGGCACTGAACCCAGGAGAGCTCCGTCGAAGACCGTAGCCTCGGCAGCTGCTGATTGGTCCATCACTGAGCCGCGCGGCGACCCCCAAGGTTATTGCATTGTGATCATTTTCAACCGCCGCATTCCTAATCTAAAGTAAACGTAAATCAATGAAGTTAGAAGAGTTGCTTTCTTGAGCCGGTCTTTAGCATGGATTTAATGTTTAATAATCTGGTTCGGCTCCTCCATCTTTCCTTAAAGCCTCTTTGTGTTTTTATCTCTCCGCTGGGCCGAATTTGCTGTTGCCGGTGCTTTGCAGTAAATGACACAGTTTGTGAATCGCAGAAAGAGCAGCGTCACCACAGCGGCCGTATTCGACGCCTTGGAAATAGAAACTGAATATAGTCGTCCTTCATAGAGTGTGAAGGCATTGCAGGTTAGTAGACAAGTTTCTTCCAGTCAAGCTGCTTTTCTCACTTTGCAGTTTTCATGAGAAGCTACAGATCAGCTGGTTTGACTTCCAACCTTCTACACACATGTACGTAATACAAATAATCACAGTATTTTTTATTCCTACAATTTAACTTGTGTATTTGAAAGTCCTTTGGCTGTTCCTGGTTTGGGTTGACATTGAGCCAGAGGTTTAGTACTTGCATGGCAAGTACTGCTTCCTGTTATACTTCAAGTCTTTCTTTAAACATGACTGGCAATAATCCAAAGCCCTAAACTGAAAGCAAAATCTCACTAAACACAAGAATGAATCTATAAAATTAGGGGCGCTTTGTCATTTTCTTTGACTCTTAAGACAAACACCAACTCTGGCATGAAAAGGATCCAGACTACAATGAAAGGTCTAGAGGGCAAGTGTCCTGTTAAATCCTCTTAACTTATTATCAACACAAACTGTGCAATATGATTAGATTACAGCAGAATCTGTTCTAACTGGATTGCTTTAATTCGACGAACGGGTTTGCTAAAACCTGCTAAGTCATTTTCAGCGTTCAGCGTCGTCTGCAGATGCTGTTGGCACAGCTTGATGTTACTGATCCACTAACTTAAAAAAAGAAAAAGTTATTTAACCGTTCCCAAGAAAAACAATAGAATAGCGTAAAGCTGTGAATGCATTGGCAACGCTCCTTATCCCCCATCCAGTACAACATGGCGCCTTCAAACTCGTCGATACCCCAATCAAAGTCTCCCACCGTCAGGCCAATCAGGCGGATGAAACGCATCGATTAGGAATAACAGATCATCAGCAGATCTGTCATCAGTTGGCTCACACACACGAACAAATGAGCAGAAAAGGCAACAGGCTCGCCCCGAGGCAGAAAAGGAGGAGCGGACACAAACCCCGGCCGGGCTCCCAGAGACACTTTTGGAAGTGGGACGTTATCTGAAGTGGAGATAGCGCGGCAAGGCGAAGCCGGCTGGAGCAAACAAGTAGCAGATAACCACTAAATCGAGTTAAGAGCTTCGGGAGCCGCCGGAAAGCACAAGAGCGGGAGAAATTACAGGGGAAAGATAGATGCGGTATTTAGTCGACACAGAAGGGTTGAAGAATTTGAATGAGAAAAGGATGACGAGGCAGCAAACGTGGACAGACGGCCGCGGGGCGTTTGAGGACAAACGGGAGAATCGGTGAGGAATGAAAGGCGGATGGAGAAATCTCAGGGAGAGAAGAGAAACCCAAGTTTTTAGGGGAACCGGATCAGAAGGAACTGGAGCTTTCATTCTTTTTTTTAATCCTACCTGAATTTCTCTTGGTGATGTACTTGACATCGTCACAGGCTCCCGAGGCAAAGAGGAGGAGAAGGGAGAGGAGAGATAACGTCTTCATCTCCCTATTCGCCACTGACTCCTGGAAGTGGGGCAAAGAAAAGAGTGTTAGTGTTCATTCGTTTCAAATGGAGCTGCACAATGCATCAAATCGCAATTGATTTTTCGATATCAGTGTTCTTGGACGCAGCGTTAGGCAGGATATCACGTTTCGGGCGCCAAGTTTTAAAACTTTCCAAATTCTGACACATTTGGCCTCTGAGTGTATTTCTCTAGAGGCTGAGATGATAAATGTGATGGAGAGTGGAGCGGTCCTTTGGTATTTAAGAGTAGAAATAATACATCGTCCCAAATGGAGAGAGATATTGCTGCAGCAATTTTCAGAAATTGTGTCACAAGCAGAAGAGGCTACGAAATATGAACATTACTCATTTTTCTCCACCTTGTTGACTCCATTGACTGCTGGATCTTAGCTCTATTTGGCAGCACAGATTGAAAATAAAAAATAAAAATGTGTGCTACGCCGTAGGAGGAGTTCTGCAAAGAGGATAAAGCCGAGTCTGAAAAGCATAAAAAGTGACACCCTGCCATTTGTAAAGACAAATATGAGTGTGCAATGGCTTCAATTTTAAAAACAACACAAACATGGCCAGAAAAAGAGTGATGATAAAGTAAAGTTGTGATATATTACTGCTTTTTTTAGCTGAAAGAAGTTGAATTTTCTCAAACTTTATTGAGTTTAACCCGTTACAAACACAGTTTCATATTCACCCATGCAAAATAACTCTGATGTTCTCCTTGTCCACACACACACACACACACGTCCACACACACACCCACACACACACACACAACAGGAAGGACAGAAGTGAAAATAAAGATTAGCTGTGCCAGCACTCGCTTCATGATGATAAATGGGAATTCAGACATCAGCTTGAATTCTGATTGAAATCTCATTCGGCCCACATGAACAGTTGGACAGCTGATGACACGGTTCAGGACGGCGCCGATACGCCAGCCACCGTTTCCTGCTTTTGATTATTGGCAGCTCAATAATAGAAGGAGAATGTGAAGCAGGGAGACCAAAATGTAATATGTGATGGAAAGAAAAAGAAAAGATGAAATATTCTGCATGCCGTCGCCACTATCAGCTCCATCTGTTTATTTCATGGAACTGCGCTTCCCGGAAACTTTTTTTTTTTTTTTTTTTTTTTAACTTGAATAATGAGAATCAAATACAACTGAACTGTCTCAGGAAATTCTAAAACAAAACTTTAAATCTTTCATTTCCTCATTAGGTTTTACAGACTCATTGCATCGTGATGCTCTGGATCCGCCCTGCAGCCTCCTGCTGGAGAACAAAAATACTGCCACTACTGACCATGGCTACCATTGGTTTTAGCTGTCTAGTTGTCAACATAATGCGCTAAATCTTAAATGTAGCAAGAGCTATAAAAGATAAAAGGATGCAGCGTTTTGCTTCTAATTGTCAGCCATAGATGGCAAGGTCCCAGGGTGTCACATTTCACAGGTCAGTTAAAAGTCTTAATTACAAAAAAATAAAAAACTAGCGAGGGAGAGGGCAGGAGTTTAGTTATGCTAGCTTGACTTTGACTATCTTAACATGCGGATGTGCTGCAGGATTCAGGGTTTTGGTTCAGTTAAAACAGAAACAAGGCGAGACGCACACCGGCTCTCTGACAGATCGTCAGGAGTTTAAATGAGCTAATCGACCACCGCTTATTAATAACCACAAAATAAACATCGAGCCTGAAGACATGATACCGCAGCAAACTGAATGTTCTCTTCTCCGTGTGCTGAATCCTGACGTACCAGCGGAGCTGTTGTCAGTCCATTGCTATGGCAACAGGTAGGTCTGTGAGTAGTGTAGCCGACAATAAGAAAACAGGAATACGAGTGGTTTTGAGTTGATCTTTAATGGTTCCTCTGCATTATTTTCCCTCTGCTGTGGCGCACGGCACTACATGAATGACACCTTCATCTCCAAGTTTTATTCTGTGAACAGTTTTGTTCCACTGCGGCAGCATGCAACATGTATGTAACCTGAATAGGAATACTTCTTTTACTTCAGTGGTAAATATTCAGTCATATTCATATTTTAATTTGAATATGATAATTACACACCTTTGCATATGTTTTGGAGTTTCAGTAAGATTTTCTTTTCAGCTGCCTGAATAGATAATAACTGTGGTTGTGGGGGGATTAAAGGCAGCAGACATTTTGAATTCGAAACATTACTAAGTCATGAAATCCTGCTGTCAAACTGAACATACAGGCTCTTAATATTTGACCTTTGAGTTGATGTCACCTGGCATGAACTATGAGGAAACTAAAGTAATTTTTATAACAGAGAGAGAAACTGTAAAGAGTTATGGATCTTTTCAAGCTTGTGTCGATCTTATACTAGTCAACAGGGTAATGACAGACTTGATATTTAAATCGACACATCCAGCATTAGTGATGATGTTCTGTGGATATTCACACACCACCAACAACCTGCTGCCGGGGCAACGGACTGAAACGACGTCGCCACCGATTATAGGCTGCATCTGTGCTGGATGGTTATCGTAACCGCGTTTATTAGCTCCTGCTAAAAAAAACCCCCAGCTGTTTCTGCTTTTTATTCACTTAATCACCAACGTTGGACTTAATGAGCACTTCTTTGTATGCAAATGTAAACCTTTGTTGTGGTCTTGTAATAAAAGAAGCAAATTACTCTGCACTGGATGAAGTGCCAGCTTGGATACAAGTCAGCAGCCGTTGTGCTCAGTGTTTTTCTATAATTGCCTTGCAAATTTTTCATGTTGTATTTCTTTAGGCCTTCAGAAGTCGCTAATTAAAGAAAGCTGATTGCAAGGAAATGAATCCTCACCATGTCTGAAAGTATAATCTTTTAGACAGATTATACAGATATTCAACCCAGCATGTAGGCGCTACGCAGAACCAGGCCGCATAATAAGGTAATGCACATATTTCATAGCTTTATGTGTCACAAAATGAAATTCTCGTCTTCACATTGAGACAAGTGTGTTTTTGAGTCAACATAGGAGGTAAGAAAAGAGACAATTTAAACAGATTATGTGTTAACTTAATTTGATAAGTACAGATAGTTTATTTCAGTGAAGAACATCTAACCGATAAAAACGTAGCCATATACTATTGAACCTCAACTCGTGGTTCTAGGAAAGACTTGGGTTTATAGTGTAGGATAGAAAGACTTACGGAAACTCTACCCATTGATTTTCCTCAAACCACCAGTCGAGGTTCCATACTATATTTATCCATTACAAGTTCTGCATTCAAATAAACGATCTTAGCTTAAATCTGACAACAAATGCATGGGGACCTCTACCCATTCATTTTCCTTGGTGTTGATTGGCTGCAACCCCACAAGCAGAAATAAGAAAAACCAGATGTTTGCTTTTGCAGTAGTGCTAAGGCGGTTTCCATAGTGTGTGTTAATACATATTAGGGTAAATTTGGTGACTGAACTATTAAATGCATTTCTGGGGGGCAGGGAGGGCTTAACCATCCACTGTGACTCTGACCACTATAGCAGAAAAGTTCCTTCAAAATGATTCTTGGTATGTACCAAAAATGCATCAACAGGCATAAGTTGTATTAACATGTCAACTTAGGTAAGTAACTTGTGGCGAATGGTCTACCAAGTTTCTAACTAAATATTTATGGAAAGTTAAACCACAAACACCGTCCAGGAGTTCCAGTGTCAAACACCACCCGTCTAAAAACCTAATAGGGATCACCATATGTAGAATGCAAAATGTATGTTTTTCATTTTGCAAACACATCAGGAGTACGAATGGAAACGCGAGAAATCTAAGGATGGTAACACAACATGACAAAATCCATTTATCATGACATATAGTGAAGGTATACAGACCAAATTTAGCTACATTTGAGCCTTCAATCGTTGCTTCTGACACTGAAGCTCAGTGACAGATGTTTCTTTCTGGGAGGAGCGGCTTGTTGGAACCTCGCTCTAACATTCATCAATTCCAAGCTAATCCAGGTGCTTTAATGAGAATAATATAGCCTCACATTAATATTTCCTTCTCTGTCTAACTTCATTAACCTCTCCTCACTCTCAGCTAATGAGAGGAATGGGCTGAGCCGGTTGGGCAGATGGGTTTCTAGAGCTGGCCAGAACTTTTGAGAGGTTTCACTAACTTCAAAACTCGGTTGAACTGTGGATGTTTTCTGGCAAAAAAAAAAAAAAAAAACACAAAAAGGAAAACTCATGCCACTCATGTAGGTATGTTAGTGGAGCTCACGTTGTTTGACTCAAGATTATCGATCAGGAACTATTTGTTTTCCAAAGGAATTGATTACTTTAGTGGGATTGTAACACAATGAGCTACCTTGTCACGTCTTGATTTCCTAACATTTAAACCAGAGTTACTAACTCACCCAGACCTATTTAAAAGTTTCTTCAACTGTATTTAAACATTATTACGTTTTTGTTATTATCTCATTATTAGCATCATTATTGCTGTTAATACTATGAGAGCTACTATTATTAATAGTTTTACCTACTGTAAGCACATATTTGAATGCATTTGATTAATCCACAATCTGACAGGAGAATAAAGGTGTATTGCCACAATTTTTATAAATAGGAAGAGATCATAGTTGTGATGTTGTTGGAGATAAGTTTATACTTTTACCTGCTATTTTGAATGTTTATTACTCAGTGTATTGCTGTCATTTTATGTGTAATTTATAACATGCAATAAGCTTCAAAATGACAAAAACTGTACTTAGCACTGCCGATCTGTTAATATCTCATAGTAATAAATCAATACTTGAAACGAATGCTCAAATATGACCTGATTTTGCTGCATTTTATTTCTGGGAAGGTGTTATATTAATATTTCAACCTGTTTTCCCAGTGGGTTTATTCTCATTTCCGTCCATTCACATTTATGACTTTTGGGAAATTCTGGCCTCTGATCAAACCGAAATGACTTTTAGTGACCTCCTGCTTCTGAATATTGTTACTGGAGTCATATAATCCCATTCACATTATGAGTAGGGGTGGAAGGTGATACTTTATACGATATAGATATTTTGGCGCAGATGCAGTACATTAAAAAACTGATTCACGTCTAAACCATGATTGATTCTGATTTAGTAACTTTTCACTCAGCAGGTTATGATTTGATGCATCAAATGAGAATGAAGGAGGGAAATAATGCCTTGTGACTGAGCTCACTTACAAAACACCTGCAACTCAGATAACTCAACAATAAGGTTCAGTGAACTATGAAAAACCCGACAAAACACATTTCTTCAAAATGGATTTTTCTGGAAAATGAGCAAGCATTGCGAAGAGGGATTGTTGTTATGAAACATGAACCTGTCAGATATACACGGAGCAGATGGATGTTCTTTGTTTGCACAGCTTTGGTCTCATAATGCAGATTTTAACTCTTAATTTTTCAGAAAAAAATGTTGATTAACAGCAGCATTTTTCTTTTTGTCCCGGCTCTCCTGTGGGTGGTCATTAGTTACGAAGCACGCAGGAAGTCCGTGTTTGTTTTCCTTCCAGGTGTGTGCTGTCAATTCTGTCCAATGGGAGCAATGATCGTCAGCCGTTTGGGTTTGTTTACAAATTGTAGCTCACTTGGAAAATGTGCAGCGTGAACGTGAAGTGTACCAAACGAAAAATGGCAACGTCTGCTTTTGGACTTTCCTGGTATGAATATACCCTGAAACAGAAGATAAACTGAAACCACATTTTTTATCGGCTTAAAGCTGCAGTACCTAACTTTTCTAAATATATATATATATATATATATATATAATATATTATTATATATATATATATATATATAATATATGTTTTTTTTTTTTTTTTTAGCACTTCCTACAAAAATCACCACATATGGACAGTATAACATGAGTCAGGTCCTCTCTGTGCTGCTATTGTCGTCTTCAGACGACCAAAAACAGCCTATAAGAGAAAGGAGGCGGGTCTTAGCGCCGTCAATCAAACTCAAGAACACTCTGCTAAATGCGCTAGTGACAGAAACAACTCAACATTGCAGGAAAACTGTCTAATCATCATTGGTGGCTATGCTAGCAACATTAGCTTGACAGGAAGTAGTCATATTGTAGAAAACAGCTCCATGTAGCAGCAGGCATGACTGACAACGGTTAGGCCCCGCCTCCTGGCTCTGATTGGTTGTGTCCAGTTAGCAATGGGAGAAGGTGAAAGGAACTTTTTTTTTTACAGATTATCTCTCACATTGTACTATCACAACATGTAAAAATATGTAAAAAAATAAAAAAAAATACATTGTTTACAAGCTTTGCATACTGCAGCTTTAAACTACTTCAAGTTTAATGTCATCTCACTAACATTTCAAAAGTCTCTTTAAATTAATTTAATTTAAAGAGACTTTTAAGCAGCAAATGATTCAACACGTGGGTGTAATCTCAAATAGGGTCACACAGGAATATTTTGGCTATCATCAGAGAAGTTAATAAAAAACAAACTTTGTCACACTATCTCTAAGTGTATTTTTTGTTCTTTTTTTTTTGTTGCTCCATCTTGCATATCAAGTCGTCCTTTATCCAGACCAGAGGCTGCGGTTTTCCTCTGACGCCGTTTGTCTCACACCAGCCGCCTCATTACTGAACGCTGCGCTCTCCTTATCTTATCTTGGCTTGTCGCCCCCTCAGCAGAGCCGTTCTGCGCCGCGCGCAGAGCCGCGCTCAGCCTCCTGTCTTTCACACATGAAGACCTGACTCACTCACAGACACGGGAGCACCGGCGGCTCATTGGACGTGTGATCCACCATGAACACAGACCGGTCTGTGAATGGAAGCTGATGCTGTGCTTATGTATGTGTAGAGAGTTGGAGGGGTTAAAAAAGGACGCTAATATATGGTAACATATAAAAATATATAAATATAAATATTGGTATTGGCCAGTATTAGTCATTTTTTTAACATACTGGCATTGATACGATAAATAAAATATGATTTTATTTATTGTATCAATGCCAGTATAAATAAAATATTTATACGATAAATATTTTATTGTATAAATATACTATATTTATACGATAAAATATATGAATATTTATTTCAATCTTGCAGTGTCAAAACAGTGTCAAAATAGTCGTAATATTACATGTATTGCATCGGTAAATATCGGTTAGCGATAGCAGCAATATTATTGGAAATCGGTGCATTTTTTCATGTCAGTGCATCCCTAATGCAAATTCTTACTCATTGCACCTACTTTAAATAGTTTGAGCAAAATGTTACTTTGTGTTCTTAATGCAATGGAAATTTTCTCATCTTGAATTTAAGTTCAAAAACAGGAAGACAATCGTATTGGAAGATCTACGTGATTCAAGCAGTTAACAATTACAATATATAATGATTTACCTCCAATATCGATTATACGGCAGTTTTACAAAAGATTCCTGAAAAGCATTTTAGGAGCAATGTGTCAATTAAAATGCATAATTGTTGTAAATTATTTTAAATTTAGCAACACTTTGTATGAACTGTAATTAATTTTTCTTGCTATGTCTGTTCAATTTGTCACATATTCTATATATTTTTATTGTATGAAGTGTGTGTTTGATGATGGACCCAAGGAGCTAGTGGGGATCCAAAATAATAAAGTTTTTTTTTGTTTTTGTTGGTTTTTTTTTTTACATTTGGGAGAATAAAGTCGGTATTAAATCTGTTTATTCCAAAAGTTTCTTTTTATATGTGGTATTTGTGAGAGACAAATTTTCAGAACTGTTTTTGTGCCTACCTACTGAAACATTTGCACACACACACGCGCGCGTGCGTGGGTGCAGACCACTGTCCAACACACTCACACATTCTGATAGCAGGCTATTCTTGTCCCCGGAAAACCAGCAGTGAGCCATTAGGCCACCTATGCCACTCTGTCCATATTAAAGACAGCCTGCAGCCTTTTTCTGTCCCACTGACTCAACCAAAATGCACTTATGCTAATGATTTTGTGGCTACGGAGGAAATCTGTGGTCATTATTAAGAACAACTAAACATCAACAACCCTATATTTTATTTTTCTAGATTCTTTTTCCACATTACAGCCAGAACCCTCAATATACTGTATAGGATTTTTATGTGGTAAACCAGCGAAAACGTAGTGCATAATTGTGAAGTGGATTTGTTTGAATCCTGGGAATGTTCTTCAGGTGACAGAAGGCTGATTTTGAAACCGTCTTTATGTGGCTCTGAAGGCTCAGGTCTGACTCACTGCGACTCCCAGACTTCGGTCCTGTGAGCGTCGGTTTCCAGCTGTAATAACTGAAGCTGAAATCCAACCTCTATAGGTCCAAACATTATAACTTCAGTTTTGTTTCTGGCGACATGTCTTTATCTCGGTTTTGAAATAGTTAAAAAGCGTCCAGATTAACAGATTCAGCACAGAGATCAATCAAAATGCTTGAAAAAAGGCCTTATGACAGTCAATCAATAACTCTTATGTATCACTGAAAAAGAGTTTCAAACCAACATTTTATGTTTAATAATTTTGTTAAAATGGCAATTAAAGGAGAAGCATTTTAGCTTAAAATAATGTCTTTTAAGTTTCTTATACAACAATCTTAAAATAGGTCAGTTTTGTCCAACTGTCCAGTTTCGATGTTTGATATATGTGAAAAATTTATTACGTTAAGACTTTCAATTTATCGATTCATCGGTAAATTTTAATGTTGTTAAATAAAAGGCATAACTGAAAGTGTTATCGGAAACTTTATTTTTGCTGTTTTCTCCGCTTTCTTTAAGAAAACGCTTAATTCAAATGGGAATGTTTTTCAGGAACAATGTATGAGTGATGTGCCATGCAGTCACAATATGCGCAGCTCACTGACCAACTACGCAAATTCAAATCATGAAATTAAATCCCTCATTTCAATTTGCCATGAATTGTAAATGTGCCAATTTCAAAACAGAACAGCTCAGGTTTTTCCATAAAAATGTTTTTACACCAGGATGAGGTGTTTTTTTACGGATGGAGGGCTTTGATCGAAATTGATTTATTTTGCAACGGAAACACTTTTCTCTTCACCCAACTCACATGAACGACGACAGGAAGTGACAGGACGGTGAAAGCAGCGGCGTGTTTAATGACTGATGGCGAGAAAAAATCTTATCTACATGTTTTTCTTGCATTTTATATTTAATGCAAAACAACACATTTGCAAAATTGTGTTTATTTTTTTAAATATATATTATAGACAAAGATTAGTGCATATTTGTAATGGAAATGCATAAAAAGAGAAAGAATAAATATCTTCATCATTTTTATTGTCATCACAACAATACCACAAAATATTGCAATAAAATACCAAGTCCATCTCATCCACTGACGGCTTTCATAAAAACTGTTAGCTGAACATCAAACACATCTTCCACTATAATTTGATTGCAGAGGCTTTAATGACACAAATATATGATTATGGTAATGTGACAGAAATGCTAACGGAGTTAAACTAAGTGTGCTTAAGTGTAACTAATCGCATCAACGTCAGATTTAAGGGAACGCTGAGGACGTGCAGTGACGTGCTGCAACACCTCTCCGTCTTGTTGTGATGCGAGGCAGAAATGAACCACATGCTGATTGGGAACATCAGAATCGGCAAACTTTTTCCCGTCTGAATGCGGCAGCTTGGAAGGTCTGACCGCTCCAGCTGCAGCGTCTAATTCCAGAGACACGGTGCGCTCTCATCAAGCCCCGTGCAATTATGCACACCTCTTCTAATGCGAGAACCCTGATTGCATCTCCCCACCGACAACACGAAGGCTCTCACAATATGAGCACGGAGATGCCCTGCGGCTTTGCAAAACCTGGAGGGAGAACACAGTTTTTTGTTGGTTTTTTTTTTTTTTTTAAATGGGAAATAAGCTTCTCCAGAAGACAACAATTTAGTTTCTCTGTTATTAATTTTAACAATCCAGCTGGGTGAAAGCGCACAAATGTTTTACTTTCACAACACAGCACTTAATCGATTAATTTAGTTCCCTCTGTAAAGTTCTCTGTGCGTAAAGTTGACCAAGTTGGTGCGTTTGGCTGCACCAAGTGGAGTGAAGAGTCAGTTGTAACCTGTCAAAATGGCGGACGGCCTTCAGATTTTTCAGTCTCTTAACCTCCGGAGGCCTTAGCGCGACGCTCAGGAGGAGAGCAGCAAATGTCACGGTCAAACTGTCAGTTTCCAACACCACACACATACAACTAAACAAAAAACCTAGGAAAAGGTCATCTGGGGTCAGAGAGACCCTGCCGGACTGCACACAGTAGAAAACAGGAGGTGTCTAAACGACTCCATCTCTTAAGACTGGGAGGGTTGAAAACGAAACAAAAACCAAAAAAAGGTCAAATGTGGAAAGTATTCTGCTAATGCAACACGTAAAAAATTCACTTCCGTTCACTTCCAAGGCCTTTTACTTCCACGGCGTTTCAGTTTTGCATTCTAGTAAAGTTGACTGCGCCTTGTTGCTCTCGCTGACATCCATCATCAACGTACGAGCAGCAGCTTCAGGGTTGCCACTGCTTTATTACAGCCTTCTCGCTAAACTCCAGCCATTACGGGGGGGGCAGCTGCCATGCAGGGCAACGCTGATCGCATTTCTCACCGTGTCAAACTCTTCATTTTGGTCGAAAAGGCTGACAGCTGAAGCTGGTGAGTGAGGAGGCAGCCGGGCCTGGTTGTTATGACATAATAATTTGCTTTTATAGCTGGTTTCAAGGTTGAGCATGTAAGTGCGGCGTGAGAGTGACTGGATAGTTCAAAGACGAGCAGAGTAGGACCATTCAGACCGTTTTGTTCTTGCCGTTTGAGCAGATCATAAATCGCGCAGGTGAACTGCGAATTCAATACATCAAAATGGCTCCCTCCCCTTAATTTAATGTTTTCCACATGATCTACTCCACGGATCCTCCCCTTTAGCCTTTGAGAGAGTTTGATCTTGCCATGATTTTTTTGCCCTTCATGCTGTTTAAGCTTTCATTTTAATCAGGTAGTGGTGTGCTTTATGTATCCAGGTAATTTTTTAATTTTATTTTCTGGTCTTGTCTTTCAACCATTTAGTTAAGGGGCAGTACTATGTATGTTCCAGACATATAATTGAATTTATTAGCATAGTCAAGGAATTGTTACCTTCAGTTGTTATAAAAATACAATATATAAGTATATATATCAAATATGACTTAACAGAAATTTGACTTTGCAATTTAAGGCCTTAAAATCGGGGCCTCTGTCTCTTTAAGGAGCTCCTGCTCTTTCCGAAACTCCACCATCAAGAAGTCATCTCAACATTGCTTTGTTTTTACCAGCGTTGCACTAAGAAGTAGCTCCTGTAATGAGCTCAGCAGATCTTCAGTTCCACCAAATGTTAGCTAATTGCTGCTGGCTAGTCTGAAGGAGCTGAGTGGGGAAATAGCGTGAGAGGAGCTTTGCTAGGTCTGCCCAGGCATTTTGCACAGCTCAATGGTTGTAATGGGAGATTAAAGGATTTATCAAATATAAATTTGTCATGTTATAATGTTTTCCACCTCACAGTCAGACCTCCCTGTAAACGCCCCCACTAAGCTCCTTCAGACTAGCCAGCAGAAATTAGCAAACACCTGGTGGAACTGAGCATCTGCTGAGCTCACTGTGAGCTACTTTTCTGTGAAATGCTAGAAAGAAAGTTGCTAAGGGGTTGTTAGGGGGGCCATGTTGTCAGTTTCAGAAAGAGCAGGAGCTTCTTAGAGACAGAGGCCCGATTTCAAGGTGCTAAATTGCAAAGTTAAATTTATTTAAAGGCCTATTTCATCACCTTCCTAAAATAATGGCCTAAGTCCTTTTTTTTGTGCCTAAAACAATTAGAAAGGACGAGATGGTGACGTTTTTTTGTTTTTTTTTGCCAAAATCCCTTTTGCATTCAGTCCATTATTTTAGAAAAGTGACAATTTGACATAAACAGCATTTTAATAACATCTTAAGATAATATATAACTTGATTGTGCTGCAAACCGCCCCTTTGAGAAGCTCTGGCAGTGATAAATAAGCATCTTCTTATGCTAGAAGTTCCATATTTGTACAGTTTCCACTGTATTCCTATTAATCATCACCTGTTCAAACTGCTGCTTCAGACTGAGGGGGACAAGGAGCCGTGCCGACGTCAACCCGATAAGAAACGTGACGCGTGTGACGTTCTCCTCATGGTTATTAACACCAAGCCGACGGCTTCAGAGGAGCCAGCTGCTTCCCAGTCACCACGCAGGAGACGAGCCTCGTGGGGCCCCGTGTTGGTGCAAAAAAAGGGGGGGACAGTAAATAATAAATCAGTAAACCAACGTGCACAAGTTATTTGCTCCCCTGGAAACAGAGCAGGGGGGGGCGCCAACTGCTGCGTAAACACGCGGTGCTGCCGTAAACTGAAAGGAAATGACTGGAGAAAAAACAAAAACAAACAAACAAAAAAAAAAGCGTTAGAATGTAGAAATAAAAGGCTGCAGGACAGAAATGCGATTAAACGACTGCTAGTGTCGCTCTGCACGGGAGTGTGCTAATGAATGCAGCACCACCTGTTCAGTGAGCGAGCTAATTGCTCTCAGCAGAAGCCCGTTTCCTCACCGCCACGCTGCTAGGCGGAAGCATTTAGCGGCGAGGAGGAGAGGCTCGCGCCTTCATCCGACGGCTGACGACACATCCGGCCAGGTCGGAGGTCAGGAAGGAACGAGGACATTTTAAACATTTTTAAACGTGTTTATTGCATAACAAAACGGGCAAAACCGTAAATGTTTTAAAGTTACTGTTGCTTAATGATTATTCTGAGACCTTTATATTGTTTTAAATAAGCACAATCTCAGTAAATCCTGTGTTTACCCCAAAGTCCTTTCACAATAAGAGCTCCATCGATGGGTTCCGGTTCACTGTGATTTCAAACATGAACACATGAACAAATTAACAAAAATGTCTTCCTACATTGCAAAAAAAAAAAACCCAAAATCAAATCAAGTCATTTTTGTCTGGTTTCTAGTGTAAATAACTTACACATTAAATAAGACAAAAATAAACATACATGTAACTTTTCAGCATGAAACAGAAGCTTGTTTTAAGAGAATAATACCTTAAAATGTATGATCTACCGCCGGTAGATTATATCACTTATTACAAGACATGTTTTCTATGTTAAAAGGAAACAATCTGTCAGTGGAAGTAGTACTTTTTCATTAATATTAAGGACTTACTTTATTGACTTAAACAAGTTTCTATTTCTTGCTGAAAAGTTACTTCTAGGTTGATTTTGTCTTATTTCAAGATATTTCCACTGGAAACTTAACCAAAATGACTTAAGATTTTGTGTTTTGCAGTGTGAAGTGTGAAGGATGCAGGTTTTTCCTCCAACACCAACCTTAAAATCCAACATGGCTGCCGTTCTTTTAAACGCTGTTAATGAATGAAGGTATCTGATGTTTACTATACTAACAATTCGCATGTCATGCAGTCTTTCTTGTGCAATTATTTAACAACACAAAGAAAAATGCAAAAAAAAAAGCCACTGACTATGCAATAACTTTTTATTCCTGCCTAGGAGCATTTTGTACCTGAAAATAAAACCTTCAATACTTCATGTACTCGAACTAGAACATGCCGTTTTAGTTTTCTCTATATTCAATTCTTCTTGTGAATTCAAGAGACATAAAGTGAGTCATAAAGAGATAAACATTTCACTTATTTAAATTCTAGATCATCAGGAAACTTTTTGCCATTTTTATCTTTGGTTCTGATCCTTGTGAACAAGAGTTCTTTTCAAAATTGGCATTCTTCTGTTTAGCTCATTTCTTTTCATAATGTCAAACAGAAACACAGCCAGTGTTCACAAAGGATTAAAAAGAAAAGAAAAAAAAAAGGCATGACTGGATTTTTATTCAGTTTACAGAAAAACAGTCTTCTGGTCCAAACACCACAAACAGATCAGAGGAGAGACTGCAGGAAACACATTGAGACAGGAAATGACTTTGACTGATTGAGACATTGGGAAAATCAATTGTTTTGAAGAAGAAGAAGAAGACGACGACGAGGTGAAAGCCAAGGCCGACCCGTGAATAAAAAGTGGGATCAACAGATCCGGAAAGATTTAACTTCAATGATTTCAGCTCAATTTGGTGACTGTCTGTGTGTGTGTGTGTGTGTGTGCGTGTGTGTGAGACGGAAAGTTTGATCCCGAAGTGACTTATTGATCAGAAATGTTGGAGCCGTGGTTACAGAACTCCCCAGATCTTCTCTTCCGTTTATTCAGCTAAAATTTCGCTACGTCCTCTTGCTATTTATGGTTTTGTGTTTTTTTCTTTTTAAACAAAAAACAAAAAGATTCCCAGATCTTTACGGGTTGACAGTGCATGCAAACCGACGGGGTGCAGCGTCGGCCCGTGTTTTGACATCAGATGTCCCCGGCAGAACGCCGGTCCACTGTGGAAATGCCAAACAGTGTTAAAGTGAAACGGCTGCGCCGTCCTTTATGTTTTGACGGCTCACTTCCGTAAGTCCGAGGCTTGTTGTTGTTTGGTTTTTGCATCGACAGTGTATCCAGTCCAGCTTTTAGACTGCGGCTGCGTTTTGGCTGAGTGTGACTGAAGCCGACTTATGAAAATATCGCTAAGCCATATTTATAATTATCCCATCGATCAGAGCCAAACTGGGATCACGGTGATCCAATACGGGCTGTGGAGACAGAATGCAGCTTCTTTCTGCCCCGTGTTTTCCATCTGTCCCGCCATATTTCCCTCCCACCGCCAAAACTCACCAGAGAACCATACGCTCCGTTTTCTGTCTGCAGGTTAAAAATAATAAAGCTTGTGGTACGTATGTAAATAAGAGATCATCTTCTTTTTTAAGTCATTCTGAACATTTCTGTATCAGTCAAACCGTTAAGCTTCAAAATCCTTCTAGCCTAAGTACACTGCAAAACAACTCAAACGGCTGGAACGGGTTTCTATTTTCGTCAGCAACACTGGGTTATGAAAATCTATTTTTTGGAAGTTGTCTGTTTTTTCAACTGAATTAGGGCTTTTTGCTGAATCCAAAAACGACATCCATTTTTCTCCATCAGGCCAGGTTTTTATTCTAATTTGATTTAGAGAAATTCGATCTCTAAATCTCTAAGTCTACCTTTCCTCCTTTATTTTTTTTAATAATAAAAAGACAACAAAAATGCAACTTACCTGCAACATTTAAAACAAACACATCAAAAGCTATTTACATTAAAGTTTGAATACACATAATGATGATGTAAGACAGAAACAAACACAAGAAGCTGTTACATTACATTAATGTAAGAGGAGGAATAGATCCAACCTTTCCATCTTTAAATTGTTTTTCTGTTCGTTTGTTTCTTAGTATTTGTTTTTACAAAAAGGACATAATACAAATACAACATTGACATAAAACTTGCAACATTCAAAAGAAAGACAAACACAATCAACAACTATTTACATTATGAGTTTGAATACATATAATGATGATGTAAAACGTTCAACATTTAAAACAGAAACAAACACAATTTATATCACAGTAAAGAGACTGAATTCCATGTAAAAAAAAAAAACAACAACAAAACAGTCCTTTCCTTTATGTTTTTGTTTTTGAACATTTAAAAAAAAATAAAGGAGTACAATAAAAATGAAATATTGACTTAGAACTTGCAACATTTAAAACAAAATGGCACTGTATGGCGTGTTTCAGGCCACTTCATGTATCTGAAGGGAGTGAATGTGTCTATAGCCCCTTTTGCACTGTACAGCCAGATCCGGTCTGACCCGGTCTGACCCGGTCTGACCCAGGCCGGTCTGGCTTAAAGTCACGGCTGATTGTTTTTGCATTGGCACTTCCAGCCCGGTCCCACCCGGCTCCCTGGAACCCCAAGAGCTGCGGTTCCAATCGGGCCGGCCAGACCGGACTGGATTGGAGTTAGCTGTTGATTGGTTCATTGGCTGTGGGGGCGGGACCAAGACCAGACCTCTGGGTCAGAAGAGCACTCGACTTTCTCAATGTCTGTCATTTCAATGTGCTGCATCAATAAATTCCCGTCATAATCTGTTCTTACCCCACACTGGGATCAGTAGCCTCTTCAGCCAAAGATTTTAATGGTGAATGTAATTAACATTTCTCCAACTGAGCAGATCAGAAGTCATAAAGACTGTGAACGAGGGGATTTCTGCATCTGGCGCCGCTCCAGCAGGGAATCCCACCAGTCGCAGCAGTAGTTCAGCTGGCTGCAAGTCCAGCTCAGACACGACATTCAGATGAGATTTTATTATTTTTTTGTTAAATGCGAAGCTGAGATAAACGTTTCCCTCAGCTTCCTCACTCATGATCGCATTCAGAAAGAGCGGGACGGGAGAACCAAGAAGAAAACTGTTCTGAGATCGCCTCGGTAGCTTTAACAGGAATTCTATTTACGTGACATTCCTGCTTAATGTAAAACGACCAGGGCTAAAGGACCGGGTCGAACGGAGCCGGGCCGGGCCAGGCCGGACCCTGCAGTGGAAAAAGGGCTTATCTCAAAAGACTCATTCACACTCTGCTGATGGCAAGCTACTGGATTGTAGCTACAGGCTGACAGAAGTGAGGCTGCAAATGTTTGCACCATCAGCCCTTCTGACCAACACCAGCAGTCAAGGTGGGTGAAGTGGGAAAACAAACGGCACTGGGTGGACAGAACGGGAATCAACCGCCATCGCAGTGGTTCCCAACCGTAGTCCTCAAGTACCCAGGCCCTACGTGTTTTAGGTGTCTCATTCCTACCAAACTCCTGACTCAAATGAATGACTGACTGACAAACTTCTGTGGTATTTGGTGGCTGCAGAGGTCATGCAATCATTTGAATCAGTTGTGGTGAAACAGAGAAACAACAGTTATTTTTACATAAATTAAAGTACTAATACTCTAACAACAAGAAAGGGCCATTCACATTACTTTACAGAGGTTGAACTTTGATGCGATGGCGTTTCTCTTTCAAATCTTTGTTCTTCCAGGTTCTATATTTTGCTTCCTTCTGTAAAGCCTCTGCAATCTCTACGGCCCCCATCTCGTAGTTCTCTGCCTCCATTCTAAGGGTTTTTTCCCTTTCCAGCATGAGGGTGAGTTCCTGGACATCTTTGAGTAGAGATCTCTGTTTCTTGTCCTCTGCCTTAAGCTTCTTGGTCAGGAGTTTGGTCTCAGCTGAGAGCGTCTCTGTTATCTTACAGGCTTTCTCTAAACCTTGGTAAAGTTGATCTCTTACCTTTTCCAACTCCAGCTTACCTCTTTCTGCCTCTTCTCTTAGAGTTCTTTCTTTCTGCAGTTTTTTGTCTGTTTCCTGCTGAAGAAACTTTACAGTTTTCAAGAGAGAAGCATTTTCAGTCTCTCTTTGGACCCTCAGTCTTTTCTCCTTTTGGAGCATTTTCTCCAGCTGTTGGACTTCCAGTTCAAATTTGTCCCGATCATCCAAAGTGATCTCAGCTGGACCCTCTCTGGACATTTTCTCCAGGTCCTCAAGCCTTTTAAGCAGTTGTTCTGCAATCTCTACAGCTTCCTGTTTGCCTGCCTCAGTTTGGGCTCTAAGTTCTTGTTCTGTTTTCAGTTCTTGGTCCAATCTTCTAAGAAATTCTCTGCTGGACCTCAGTGCTTTTTCTTCTTGGATGTTTTCTCCACTGTTGAGTTCCAGTTGAGTTTTGTTCTCATAATCCAAAGTGATCTCAGCTGGACCCTCTCTGGACGTTTTCTCCTGGTCCTCAAGCTTTTTAAGCAGTTGTTCTGCAATCTCTACAGCTTCCTCTTTGTCTGCCTCAGTTTGAACTCTAAGTTCTTGTTCCGTTTTCAGTTCTTGCTCCATCATGTCAAAGAAAGCCTCAGCACATTTGAATTGATCCAGATGTTCATTTTCAGCCTGAATCCTCAGCTTTCTCTCTCTCTGGAGCATTTCTTGAAGCTGTTGGACATCAAGATAAGGAATGTCCCCATCTCGAACTTTGATTTCTGTTGAATGTTCAGTAGAGACTTTCTTCAAACCTTCACAGTGGCTACAGAATTTTAGGGGAATCTTGATGGCTTCCCTTTTCGCTGAATCACTTTTTGCGCCAAGATTTTTTTCACTCTTCAGCTTTTCCTGGAGCTTCTTTACCTCTTTCTGAGCCACAGCGACATCAATTTCAAACTCGATGGTGAGCATCTCAATTTCCTGAAGGTGTTTCTTTTCCATCTCCTTCATTTCTTGTTGGAGTTGCTGTATTGTGGGGCAACACGTTGTCTCATCTCTGCCCACCAGGCCTTGGTTCTTGGATTCAGCTTTCTCCAGCTTCTCCTTAAGCTCCTGAATTTCCAGAAGCAAGGCCTGCTTCTCCTCCCTCTCTTCTGAGAGAAGGTCTTCATAGTAGCGTTCGGTGTTGAATTTCTCCATCGTAATGGCCTCAACATCTTGGTGCAGCTCCTTGATCTCCTGCTGAAAGATGTCAAAGAGCTCATTGTTGAGGTGATAGACCGTTGGTTTCGGCATTCTGGTTTACTCAAACAGGCTTTGCTCAAAACAATGTTTTCCACACAATTAACACAATTCGCACAAGCCGCACAGTGAAAAGTGGGTAAAGATCTATGGAACTCTGTCTTTATATACTACAATTCTTGTGTATGATGCATGAAAAAGCCTGTGATGTCATCATTGATATTCCAATGGCGATAGTTCTCTTGTGGGCTTGTAAGCATTCTCACCATCTTATTGGCTGAATTTATGACAATACAAATATATTAATCGTGGAGAATTGGAGCATCTACTGCTACGGTTCCCAGTATCAGGCTTGATTGAGCAATTTTGACTCATTGATGACATTTTTGTGACATTATCAATTCATTTCCATTAATATTGCTCATCTCCAAAAATGTTTTAGGAGAAAAAAATGGTTTTCTAGAAGAGTGTATTAATTAAATGTTAAAACTTGAATATCTGTGAATTGAATAATAAACACTGATCAGGGTAAGTCCATGTGAATTGAACATTTTGTCTCCGTCTCTCCTCTGTCATGATGGAGTCTCTCCTCCTGCTCGTCACTCATGGATCCAGATAGTCAGGAAACCGATCCACATGTGAGAACAAGTCATGAATTTTGATGCTCATGTTGCTCCATAGTTCAGAAAGTCGACCTGATGGAGCAAAACCAATGTGGATTTTGGATTCAGCTCATCAATATGACCCTAAAACAGTCGGAAAACCCCAGACAGTTTTTTGTCTGTTGACCAGTGTAACTGGACCATATAACTGCGCAAATTTGACATTCCCAAAATGAATTCGATCAATGGGAATAGGCCAATTTCGAAATAAACTGTTTTCGATAAAAAGTTTTGCCGCTAGGACGATTTTGTTTTTCCTGTCTGAATAGAAATCGGTTTATTTTGCAACACTTCAACAGAAACACTGTTTTTCGTGTCACACGATCAACAACTGGACGTTGCCGCTGGCGCAAACCACGAAGACGAAGACGGCTCCTTCAACTCCTACAGGAAGTAGTTGGACGATGTTTTTTAATGACCTACTTCGTGAACAAACTTATTCACATGTAATTTTTGACTGACAGCATTATTATTGACTCTTCCTTATCAGTTCCTGTTACCCTGCAACCTTGGGTGGCTGAGGGTAATGTAGCGAGTGATCATTTATCTGAAAATCGTTTTGAAATGTACAAAATCCAAGCAGTTCAACATGAATTCAGCAGTCTGTTGGCCGTTTCTCAGCCAGCTCAATGCACAGGCACAAAATCCGCTAGCATTAGCATAAACTAGCCTCCAGAACTATGTCCCGTTTTCTACACAATATTCATCAACCGAACAACGCGACTCACTCATTGACTCCCGATTCAATAATCTCTTCAACTCCCAAAAGTCATCGATATGTATGTGTCAAAATACACTTTCACTGACCTGTGACAGAAAAGATGAGACACACACGCTGAGAGATGAGACACACAACGGAAGATTCATTCTTCTTGTGCGCTCAATCTTTTCTATGGCACCAGCGTGACAACGCCTCTAGCGGTCGTGTGGAGAATTGCATGGGCCAACTGAAATAAAGCTAAATAACTTATTACAACAAGAAATTAAAAGATACAAAATGAAAAGTTATGTTGGGGTGCCTAATTTCTTACTTATTGTTTTTATTCACTAAATAACTTGTTTTTTCACACCTCTACATTGATCAGCAGATTCATCTCTTGGATGTAGAATCTGCTATTTTCATCTCCACAACTTGCACCTGAAGGCTTTTTATCATTACTGCCACCCTGTGGTTGCAGGAATGCATAACACCAAGGCGACATTAAACATAAGACTCAATGATCAAGGAGAAAGATCATTACATTTATCTAACGTATAATAGAAATAAGAGTCAAATACAGTCTGAAGAGACAAAACAAAAAGAATAGGACACAGCAAGCTAAACTCTGTCGTCTTCTTCCGTCCTGCTATCACTCCGTCTCTCCTTCCCTCCCTCCTTCATATCTTCCCGTTTCTCTGGGAGCCGGCTGTCAGGTGGAGGGCAGGGCGCTGTCTGCCTGTCCGCCCACACGTAGCACCAGCCACGCTGAGTCGGCCCACCGCACTGACACACACACGCATCCACACACAGTTCACACACAACACCGAACGGGGGAACATTTAGATTCAGCGCAGAGAACCTTCCCAAAAACTTTGCGAGACTTTAAGACGCGGCGAAGCTGGATTCTGCTTGTGTGGGAAGATGTGAAGAGCTGGGATCAAAACCAGACTTGAGGCGTGCCTCTAACAGCAGAAAGTCTTCCAAGCTTGTTGATTTTGTTGCTTTGAGTAGAAGTTGGAAGTCCTTCCCTACAGGCAACTTGGACAAAATATCTAATCAATATATGGCAGAGCAAATGGTGTTGTACGTCGTAGAAGCTCCGGTTCCTTTGACCGTATACTTGTGCAATTTGACATTCTGGAAATAAATTCTTCGATTAGTTTTGGCGCTAGGATGAGGTGGGGTTTTTGTGTCAAACTTGGATTAATTTACACAACTGCAGTGGAAACATTTTTTCGCATCACAAGAGTCACATGATCAAAAACCAGACGTTGCCGCTGGCGCAAACGACGAAGAAGACAGGAAGTAGTTGGAGGACGGTTTTTAATGACGTATGGCTTGAACAAACTTCTTCACATACATTACTCTAAAAATAAACTATATAAACTAACTAACCCTAACAGAAAGTACACTTCCAACTTAATTCACATCATCATTTCAGAAAGAGAAGTGATCAAATGCTCACTGTCAGATTTTATGACGTTGGATGTAAGAAGGAATCAACGTTAGCTCTCGTCTCGCCTCCATCATTTGTGGTGGAAAAGTTGCAGAACCAAACGTGAACATCGATGGTGAAAACGCTAAAAGGACGTTCGGAGGTTTTGCCAACATGTCGACATGTCAACATGTCGGAGCCGAGAATCGAGTCAACAAACCACAAAGTGACGGCGCTTCTGAAAACAAAAAGTGATCCAAGAATGAAATCCTCATGTAGAATACAAGTTCAAACCTTCGACACTTTCGTTACTTCAATAATTTTCTAGCTTGCAACTATTACTACCAGGTACTCTGACTTCCTGCCTCTCTCCATCTTACCTTGAGGTTTGATCTGAAAGCAGCTCTCTAAATGACAGAACGCTCTCATTTTCTCCCAGATTTGTGGCAAAAACACAACTTGCACAACATTTCTTCATTACTGACAAGGTTTTGTGTGTGAGGACTGCGAGAATTTGCATATGCACGTACAGAGTCATGATAAGATAAAGAATACCTCAGTCTTTGACACAAAAAGAAACCCTGTGCCAACGTTTCCGTCTGCATGCTTTTAATTTGACAAGTGTCAAACAGAGGTCTGAAATCCAGGAGCTGGATAATGAGAGTCTCTGCAGCTGCTCTTAGTTTCACCTGCTAGACAAAAAAAAAAAAAAAAAAAAAGCAGACGCACCAGTCGTTCTTAAAGTACTCTCCTACTTTTATCAGTTGGCAGCATTTACGTTCTGATGCACTTTGAGTTTTGGTGTCTTGTTCTGCGGCAGGTTGTTAAGAAGAATTGGGGATGTCGTGTTGGAGACGGTTAATGAGTTCCTCCACGTCGAGTCAGGCCTTTACAGAAACGCTGTGTGAGCGTTTTCAGAAGCCCTGTTGTGCTGAACGTTTCTAGGGGAAGAGTTCGAGGAGTTACGATCCAAACCGAGTTTTCCTACAACTATCGAAGGCCACACCGGGAGACACGGACGAATAGGAAACAGATTACAACTTCCACTGGTTCACCAAATGTTAAGGAGGAAAGATTAGGAAAACGTGTTTATCTACCATCATCGGTGACCATGCTGTGCACGGCACATACGTTGGTCTGATTGACAGCGCTAAGACCCGCCTCCTGGCTCTGATTGGTTGTTTCTAGTTAGCGCTGGGAGCTCTATGAGAAGGCAGAGGAGTTTAATCTTTTCAGAAGATTTGATTCATATTACACTGTCATTTGTTTCAACAAATACATCTGATGTAAGTAAATCTAATTTTTCATGGTTCCATGCAGCAGCCTTAAGTAATATGACCTAATATTTAAGTGTTTTTCACCTTGGGTTCACTGCAGCATTATTATTATTTCTATTTTATATTCTTTAAATGTTCCAAAGATCTGACTGAAAATCCTTTCTGCCTTCGATTAAAGAGGCAATATTATGAATTTTGCAGGCGCACAGCAACATTTAATATCAGAATCAAGTAATAGCCTGATAAGAAACATGAAAAGGAATTTGACTTTGTAATTTAATGCCTTGAAACTGGGCCTCTGTCTCTTTAAGAAGCTCCTGCTATTTCTAAAGCTTCGCCTTCAGGAAGTCATCACAACATTGCTCCTCTATTAACCCTTTGACAATGTTTTTACCAATGTTTCACTGAGGAGTAGCTCCTATAATGAGCTCAGCTGATGAGCAGGTCCACCAGGTGTTTGCTAATTGCTGCTGGCTAGTCTGAAGGAACTGAGTGCAGCTGGATCCTCTGAGCTCAGAGGAGGAGCTTCGTCCTCTAAGGCGATGCTCGGTCCACCCAACCGTTTTTGCACAACTGAATGGTTGCCATAGAGATTAAAGGATTTCTCAAACATGCATTAAAACAATCAAAGCAACACTCCGCATATGTTTCTGAGGGAATGACATCACAAAAAAAAGTTGATTTTACATAATACTGCCCCTTTAAGAGCACCAAATATTCACTGAACCAGAACCCATTTCATATAACTTGAACTTCCCCTTTAAGATATTCTCCAGAAGAACTCAGCAAATCTAAAACTCAACATGGACTGATTTTTACTTCTATTACCCTCTTATTTTTCCCTTTGTTTATTGATTTTTTTTTGTTTTACGCCATCTCTTTCAAATCTGCACAGAGACAAACACATGGATTAACGAAAACAGAGTAAATATTTGATTGCTCAGTTTTGATTTTTTTTTTTTTTTCTTTTCCCGTCAGTCACAAAGAACCCCAGCTGCCAGCCAGGAAACCTCGGCTGTAAGCTCTCCTAAATTCAAAGCGCAGAAACTGTCTTTTGAAACGTTGGCTCTTTCCTTCTCGCCGCATCAAAAACTCGAAACAGCAAAACACTTTCATGGGGAAAACCCTCATCTTTTGCTTTTGAAACGAAGAATGAGAAATAACCAGAATGCCACAATTGCCGGTGCGAGTAAGTTTTTTTTTTTTTTTTTTCTTCCTTTTTCTTCTTAATATTTGCCGTCAAATAAAGCCGTTCTGCTGACGTCTAGTGTGTCTGAGGCCCTTTTCAAATGGAGAGGGAAATCACAGCAGAGAAACAAGCCACTTCACATGAAGTGCTGAGTTTGACTTGTGTTGGGAGGTTCGGGCGAAGCAGAAAAGCTGCGCTCAAGTGTTTTCTTTCTGTTATCTCTGTCTATGGAAAGCTGGGGCTTTCATCTTCAGCGCAATTATGCTTCCAGCATTTCACTCACTTTTTTTTCATTTTTTTTTTTATTTTTGGTGTTTTGCTTTGGAGTACAAGAGTACAGACAAATAATTGGTCAAAGCAAACCCAGACATTGCTGGTCTACTTTGATCGACTAACACAGCCGTCAATATTTAAAGGGGAAGTATTTTGTAAAACTGGCTGTTTTTCAGCTTTACGTCATGCTATATGAGTCAATACTTTTCAAAACAGCGTTTTACTGCGATCACAGCTGTTGGTCTTTCTGGGTTCGTTCCTGTCGGCTTTGAGCCACTAAGAAATAAACGTTTCTGTTGATTCTTTAAAAAAAGAACAAAAACAGCTCGAGATAAAACAGACATGTTGGATGGAGAACATCTTTGGACACCAATTTTCAAGTCTTACTACAGATGTTCAAGCGTCTGTGTCAAAGTCGGGCAGCACATTTTTTCACGTTATTGATGGGCAGTTAGTTTCCTTCGAAATAATGTTCTTACAAACAGGCCAAAAAGTCAGATTTACAAAACAATTTAAAAATCTTAGAATGGTGTTTTATAACCTAAACCTATGATGACATACTAGGGATTGTAAATAGAGATACATTAAAAAAAAAAAAAAGAATTAGCAAATGTCTGCTGAAAATCTGAAAGAAAGAAAAAGCACTGAATCCACAGATAATAATTTAGAAATTATCTTTCTTTTTTATTTTTCAAAAGATTTCTGAAAAAACATTTCAGATTTTTTTTCAGAAGAAAAATGTCTGAAAAATTTCTTTACGTTTTTTTCTAGAAATTAAAGTGTAATTTCTGAGTTTGAAAAGGTTGCTACATCTCCTAATCTGTGCATCCAGTGTGTTTCGTTGACAGTTCGGTTCACAACGCTGGCAGTCAAACTTCATACAAGTTGAACATCCACCAACGTCGCCCTCTGGCAAAGAACACGGGGAAAGTTCCGTCTCTTCCCTTCATCGGTTTTGTCACGTCGGTGTGCAAAAAGCCCAGTGACTAAACTGGAGGAAGATCTAGGAGGCGTCTGAATCTGAACCCCCCCCCCCAGGGGATTTCTGGCAATCAGGGGACTTTGTTGTGACAGCAGGAGCACGACAAGACCTGCCTCAGTTCACAGAACCGAACCTCGGGTTCACCCACTGTGTTTGCTAAAGGGCAAGAGGAAATTCACATCCGGTTGTAGGCCGACTGCTCTTTGAATTCTGTAGGAATGTTTTTATGGGATGTATAAAAGGAAAGTCAAAGATGTTGCCCTTAAAATCGACAAACCTTTAAAATGACAAACTAATAGCAAACAGCAAACGCTTTCTGAGCGTCGCTGTCGGGAGGTGCATTGTGGGCCGTTGCGGCTCTTTTCGAGTGTCTAGCGTGGCGCGCTTTGAACCGTTTGGAGTGATTTGAGCGCGTCGAACGCTCAAAGCGCGTTTGTTGTGAACGCACCAAAAGTGTGCGCGCGCCAAACTTAAAGCGTCAGAAGCGGTTTCGACGCGCATAATGCTTTTTGTGTGAACGCACCATTAAGAGAAAGGAGGTTCTTCAAAACAACCAGGTAAATAAATAGTAACTAATTAGTGACAAGTCTAACATTTTCTCTGGTCAGAAACCACATTGCTTGGCTCCTGTTTTGCCAAAGGGAAACTGTAAATAATTTTGTTTAAGGTAACCACAATGGAGATAGACGCGATGCTAGTTGCACAATGCAGAAGGGCAAAAAGACAATTCTGTTACAGAGCCGCGCTGCCACAATAGAACCTCTCTGTTCTGTTCAAATGAAACCTGGAGATGCTGATTGTGTACAAAAAAAATTATATTTTATGCTCCCTTAATGTACTTTGGGGTTAAAACTCAAACAAGACAAAGAATAGTGACACACAAGATGACTTGGGAAGAGCTAAAAACGTCTATTGAATGCAATGAGAAGCAATTATTGTACACTAATTCTTGTTTTGAATCTTAAATGTACCTCTTCAATCATTTCTGCACAATAAAAATGCTGAAACGAGGGGCAACCCTCACAGTGCTGTTCTTACAGCAAAATCATAACATCTGCATACTTCCCTTCAGCCTCGTGACAGAAGGTTCCTCCAGAAAATGACTTTTAAAGTCATGCTGCGTGTCAAAAAGTATCAGGCCACATACAATGACTTCAATTTTGCAACAGTTTTATGTGATGTTTCATCGTCAAATACCATTATTGAAGAACCACGGGAGAATGTTTTGTCGGAGAAACGTTTCCTATTCATGTGCTTTCTTTCCAATTGGTATTAATCCACGGGAGTCCAAAAGTCTGACACCTCATAGAAGATTTCAAATAATAAAAATTATTACAGTTGTGCTCTGGACTATTAAGTCTGTCATAAGAAATAAGTCTGGGGAGCTACTGAGGTAAAACAAGGAGAGTTGTATCTGACTGGTCACCTCTGGTTGGGACCCAGAAAGGTCGATTTCCACCATGGACACAGATTCAAGAAAGAGCTACACAGAGTAGCCCTGGATTCTGAAGTGATAATGACCTTTTTGGTAAATAGATGTCTGGAAACTATTTTTACAGCCATTAAAACCACATATCTCTAACAGGTTCTTTTACAAGGATGTTTATCTCCATTTATTAGCAGCTTTTCTATCCCTACTGAAGGAAAACATCTCCATCAAGCTGCCACTGCAGTATTTTAGCAAAATACACATGCACCAAATGTTTTTTTCTAACTTAAAAACAAATAATTTCCCTTTTCTTTTTATTCAAAACATATCAGAATCTGAAAAATATCTTCTGTATTGTCTTTTGGGCGGCATGCTGGCGCGCTCAGCTCGGCCCGCCGAATTCCAACGTCACGCACTCGGAGTCTCCGGGCCGACGGCGGCAACGAGCCCGAGGACTTCCCCGTGAACGCCATGTGAACAGCCGACTTAAAAAGCCAGCCCAGTGCCACTAAAACAGCCGCCCTGCACTGTAAAACACACCTAACCTGCACTTAATCAGATCAAATGTCACAACATCAAGTATTTCCTGGAGTCTGTTTGTTTGGTGGACAGCGGTTCCGACTGAAGAGATCAATTCAGACACAAGGAGCAGTCACATGTCCGTGTTTATGCAACACAGAGTCGATACAAGGCTGTTTGTTGCCCGACACACACACGCACACAGGGGTTAAGCGCTGACTGTAATGAGATGAGTAATCACTTGTGTCAGATGGCTTGTCTGCCAGCAGAAGAGAAGAGGAGAGCCATGTGCCAAGAACCCTCACCCCCTCCATTTCTTCTCCTCCACCCGCTCCTCCTTTTTCTCCTCCTTCACCATCTTTCTGGCTCCCTCGACCACGGAGAGAAGAAGAAGAAGCAGAGCGCCGTTTCCCCCTGCGGGGCGGCAGAGCGTTTCCTCTCTTCTCCTCTCCTCTCCTCTCGGAGGTTACGTCTGAACAGCATATGGCCAATCGCCTCCTCATCTGGATCCAGATGGGACAGATGAGGAGAGCAGGAGAACTGCCTCGGCACGCGGTGGAGTGAGCCATATGTCCACACTTCAAGTTGTAATATGGCGAGGAGGCCTGAGCCGGAGAGGAAAACCTCCAAGGGAACGATACGACTGTTTACAGAGACGCTTTTGAGACGCGTTGACGTCCAAATAGGATAAAATTGGTCCCAAAAATGTCGCAACCAGCAGCCCTGTCCCAGAAAATACAACGCAAGATATGAATATGAATGATATCAAAATGAATTCTGTAATTATGTCAATAACTTTCATCTTTGTCAGCTTGGGGATCCATTTTTCAAATGAATGTCACAGTTTCAAACTAAATATTTAATTAGCAATCTAAATATTCATTTAACAAATTCAATGTCCACTTCCAAAATAAATGTTTAGCTAGCATGAAGCTAAATGTTTAGCTTAAAGCTTAATATTTGCTAAATATCTATGTCCAAACTAAATATTTTGATTGCTTCCTAAATGCTAGAAATACTGCTAGCTAGCGCTATTGCTAGCTAGTATTTCGGTTCAAAAATAAATATTTGGTTTGGAGGTAAATCAGGAAGCTAAATATTTAGCTGGAATATTTAAATATTTAGCTATATCAATAAATAAATATTTATGTCCAAGCTACATATTTAGTTAGCAAGAAAGCTAAATATTTAGCTTGTGTGTGAAATATTAGCCATATTGGTTAATAAGCTAACTGCTCAGCTTGCTAACTAAATATTTAGGTTGATAGTTAAATATTTAACCTCAAATTAGATATTTAGCTCAGAGCTAGATATTGTGCTAATTGACTTGGTTAAAACCTCATGAGTAAAACATGTATGGAGACTTTCTGCTGCTTCCATTCACAGCTCCTGTATTAAATCTTCTGGTCAAACAGTTCTGTGGAGACATATGCATGTCGGAAAAGTAATGCTGGTTGGAACGTGAGCAGAAAAATTAACCCAGTTAAATACTGCAAGGATTTATTTTCATTTCATGTTGTCACCACATCGCTGATATGATTTCTCATAACTGTAAACGAAAATTGGGAAAAGTTAAGAATTTGTTCCTAAAAGGCAACCAGTCTGGAAACATGTCTTAAAAAACAACAATTGTAGCACATTGCATGCTATTAAAAAGTATTGTAAGTAATAAGACATGAGCTGATATTAGACTTCCAGTGTGTTAACTTTCAACTACAGGAAAAGAAAATCAGAAAACTGCAAAGTAAAACAGTGAAATCCAGAAAGAAAGTCAACGAAGAGGAAAAGACAGAAGAACAGTTTTCTGTCATGTTGTTAAGCAGCTGCTGTTGTGGACTGGAGTCCAACACAACACACGAACATACATGTACACCAACATACATGGATATACACAAGCGGGAGCGCTGACAGACACAGAGAAAATATCCTTATTTCCATGTTTCCTCCGAGCCGGTGCCAGCCTCTTCTAGATGTTTGTCAGCTACACCTCCTCACATCTCCACAAAGAAAACTCCCCCGCTGTCACAAGCCACCGAAAATAAGACGTTTAAGAGCCCAGAGGTCAGCCTTGTGCACGGCACCCCACCAGGAGGAAGAAATGAGTAAAAGTGCAGCAGAAAAAAAAGCCGTAAATATCTCAAATTGCAAAGGGAACACGCAGGAAAAAATAAAGGAGGAGAGAAAAAGTTAAATGGGACATTTTTTTTTACAAGAGTTTGGTTTTTGAGTCTTCTTCGAATTTGAATATTTGTGAGTGAAAATGTTTCTTTTCTTTTTTTCAGCCGTTCCTGCTGGCTCTGCTGGGAGCTAACGCCGTTAACCTTTTTAAGATCGGTATTTAAGGGATTTTTTGTTTCTAAATGATGCGCAATGCATGACAAAAAGCAACTGAAACAGACTTATTTTAGGTAGGTACTTAGTTTAAACTCAAAGGAAAGGAAAAGTAATTATTTCCCATCGATGCCTTGTTAAAAAACCAGAGTCATGTGTCTTTTCACATGACAGCCTCAAATCCAAAAGAGTTTTATTGCTACCTCTAGCAAAGCGTGATCCACTGCTGCTCCCTTCAGTTCAGTAACATATTGTATTTCAATCCGATCCCATCAAGTGGATATCCTGGTTCTTACAAAGATGAGAAACGGGATGATCTGGGTAAAGAAAAATGGATTTTCTTGAAACATCGCCACTTTTTCCCTAAAAGGAGCAAGTGAGAGGGAAGACGGGAGTTGAATTAGTGGAGACAGTCCATGTAAACAACAGAACAGTGAATAAAGAGGAGTAAAACCAAAGCAAGACAGAGGAATAAAGTGAGGAACCAGAAAGAAACTGAAAAGACGGTTCACAAAACGTTTTTCGCACAGTGCAGAAAGGTACAAAGATGATTTTTACTTGCCATCCATAACCGCGACGCCCCAGTAGATCAATCCTGTGAACTAAATGAAACCTGGAGATGTGGATGCGCCACAGCAAAAGGGAAAACAACACAGAAAAACTGTTGAAAAATAAAACTAAGGGCACCTGATTTATTGGCCCGCAGATTTAAGTTTGGGAGATCGGTGATACTTAAGTGTATTGGTCTATAGTAGAAGTGCTTTGCTAGTAATTATCAACAACACAACGACTAGATAAAGTCCAAAGGGGTCACATTTCACAAGTCAGGAAAACGTTTGAGTCAAAGAAAAATATTGAGGAAGAGGGAAGTAGGTCAGTTAGGCTAGCTTGACTTTGACAAACTTGACATGTAGATGTGCAGCGGAATTCGGTGTGTTTCGTTTTAGTCAAAAAAATAATCTAAAACTGACAATCTGTGCATATTATGAGAGATTATCTGTAGAGAAAGTGATTAAATTCTCTCGTAATAATCACAAATTAAACATCAAGGTTTGAAAACATAAACCTGTAATGGGCTGAATGTTCTGTTCTTGAGTCTTGACACCCTTGAACATAATCTCTGCTCTATCACCTAATGGAGCTGTGGTGAGTCAGTTGCCATGGCAATGGGTCTGTGTGTAGAGTAGCCAAATAAGAATAAAGAACGAGTGGTTTTGATTTGTTCTTTAACGGTTTTTATGCGTTACCGTTTGCTGTGGCGCAACTACACTACATTAATATCACCTCCACCTCCAGGTTTCATTTTGGTAACAGAATTCTTCTGCCAGGGCAACGCAGCTGTGAACGGCAAGCAAAAGAATCGCCTTTTTACCCTCCGGCGAGATTTCTGGATGCAAACAATAACGTGCAAGACAACAGGGGGGAAAAAAAGGGCCAATTCACATGTATCACTGTGCGCGCAAACAAGTCTCTGTCCAGCAATCATCCGCAGTCTGGTCTGTGATTGGCCAGCTGCAGGACGACCTTCAGTGAGTCAGCTGTTATCCTCAGACGTCGGCCGTGCACAGGACCAAGCAGAGAGGTCACGTTCTCCGTCAGTCAGTCACTGAGTCAACCTTTCTTTCATCCCAGCACATCGGTCTACGCCACCAAAATAGAATCAGAACAGCTTCAACTTTCCTTCGTTTTTTTTTTTTGTTTTTTTTCCCCTGGAAATTCATTCCGTCAACAAGTCAGACAGTCAACCTGCCACTCGCCCAGTCAGTCATCCTGTGAGTAAGTTAGATAGTCATCTGTCTATCATTTAATATTCTGACACCAGCATTAGTCATTATGTGACTGTCACTTCTGCAGTTGCAGACAGTTGTCGGGTAAAAAAAAAAAAAAAAAAGAATAAAATGTTGGTGAGCCATTAGCGTTTGTACAGTGTTGAAGCAGGAGGATTTTATTACAAAATGTTTTTTTTGTTTTTCTGCTATGTTTCTGGTACTTTTGCTGACATGATTTTGACATATTCAAAAACATTTTGTCTTTTAATCCACTTGAAATACACTGTAAGGTGAAGCATCATTAGAAATATATGGGTTGTAAAAAAAAAATAAATAAAAAAAAATCCAAATCGACACGGTGGGATTAAATCACAGCTGATGGAAAAAAAGCATTGACAAATTATTACAATTTCTGTGCATTTATTGAATATTTATAGTTAACAAAAACAGTAAACATTATTTGAAGAAAAACAAAAAATCCCCATTTCGTATATTTCATACTGTAGTTGAACGATGTTTATGCTGAAAGTCATCTTAAAGTTTTAGACCGATTGCCATAACCAACAGTCCACTGACTTCAGCTTCTCATGACTTGAGTTTGGTTTTGGAACGGAATGCTAATGTTATAAAATAAGGCTAAATTTAGAATCTGTAAGAAAATGTTATGTTCCAGCGGTGTAGCATTTCCAGCTGTAAGTGTGTGCTCTCAGAAAGGTCTGCGTCTTGAGTCAGTGTGTGTACGGGCCTCTGTGTGTGGCTCTGAGAAGAAGGGACACAATATGGCACCATTAAGCCACTTCTTATAACATCACATCCAGCATGGAGCCAGTAAGACCGCAGTGGTCTCTGCGCGGGCCCGTGCGTGAAGGCATGCGAGAGGGTGTGTGTGCCTCTTCAGGTGTCCTGGTACGCTGTGTGTGAGTTGGCGAAGCAAAATGGCACGCACACATGCTCGGCGCCGATTACGGTGACGTAACAAAAAAAAAAAAAAAAACCCTCACCCACTCAGGCCAGCGTGGCATCATCAGTCTCAGCTTCACCTCTTATCACTGCAGTCAGCTGGATGACTGGCTGCTCTGGCTCACGAATGTAGGACTAACAAAAGTCCGACGACGCAGAGCAGTGAACACGAGAGTGAAAGCTGAGGCATTATCATAGTGGAGGACGTGTTTTTAAATCTGGGCGAACTGGAAACGTTAGCCGCGACGTCTTATTTAACTTTGAAGGCGACATCTTGAAGAGGTCCTGAGCTTCTGAAGCCGTTCGCTGAACTTAAAACCCATTGAAGTCTCAACGTACGGCCGTCAGATTACATTTTATTTTGTACCGGATTAGGATTAATAACTGTCATTTAGGAACAACGACAAAAACTGTTTCTGTCAAAAGCAGGTTTCCAAATAAGTGACACTCTCTTGTGTCTGTGCTAAGTCTGCTTAGCCTGAGGGCAGCACATAATGAAAGTTAATGAGGGTTAGGGAAAGCAAGTTGAAATATTCAATTTCTCATTAAAATGTCAGGTTTTTTTTTTTCTTTTTCTTTTTTTTCCCCCCCTTGCGCCGCCGGGTATGAGCGTGTCACACTCCGCTCAAAATGTAAAGCCAAAGAAACCAGTCAAATGAACTTCCCCTGTTCCCGCCGACCGACAGCGAAAGATAACTTACAGACATACGGGGAGAAACGTTTTAAAAGTATTACGCGTCCAGATAAGACACTTGTGTGTGCTCGTTCCTTTTTTCACATCACCCGCCCACACGATTGCAGTTTTTCTTTCAGGATTTCATCACAAGTGGGAATTTTTCCCCTTAAACCTGTTTACTTCCAAAATACATTAAATATATATTTGAGGGGGACATGTGTATTTTAGCAACGTATGAGATCAGTGTGTGCTAGACTGCCGCTTTGAACTCACTGACACGCTATGTGCGGTATTTTCCCAAACCCACGCTGAATAATGCATGTACATAACAAAACCAGTGGAAAAGCTTGCTTGTACATTTAACGTGACGTAAATATGCAATTGAAACCATGAAGCTGGATCTTTACTGACTCCAAAGAGTGTCAAACTCCTCCAGTCTACCAGGCTGGTTGTCCAGATGTGTCCTTGGTTCCTACACACCTGAATCAAACGGCTGCACTGAAAGTTCAGTTTATGACCTAATTATTTGTTTCAGGAATATTTCAAACGAAGCAGGAGCCCCATAAAAACTAAAGCTTGACACTTATCACTTCGCTGGCAAGCTAGCTCACTGGCTGGCTAACATACTAGCCTAAACATTTTCTGTTTTCGGTCAGTTAGGATTACCTCAAATATTTCTATTTGTTAAAAGTGTGGTTTATGAATATTATTAGATTAAAGTGTCTTGAAGCAGAGACCTATAAGGATTAAAGTTTGACACTTATCCCTTCACTGGCAGGCTAGCTCACTAGCTAGCTAATGACAAACGGCTCTAAGCGACTGTTTTAGGTCAGGATTACCCAATTTATGTCTATTTGTTAAACGGCCTGTTTGCTACCTAATTATTTGCTTCAGTTGTGTTGAAGCAGAGAAACATTTAAAAGATACAAGATGCCCTTAAAAAGCAAAGTTTTAACAAAGTCATACAATTTCACAAGCTAGCAAAGTGAAGGGAGCTAGTGAGTTAGCTAGCTCACTAGCTAGCTCACAAGCGAAACTGACCTAAACATTTCCTGTTTAAGGTCAGTTAGAATTACCTAAATTATTTCTATTTGTAAAATGCCAAAATTATATTTATATAAAAAATAAAGTTTTAGAGTTTTCATTTGCACAAAACATTTACGCTCACTTGAGGCATACATGTGGGTGTATTTCAAGGCAGTACAACACATCAAGCCAGAAAACGTGCCAGACAGTAAACCTGTAGACTTTTGTAGCAGATATTAAAAATGACCTACAGTATACTTTTTAAATACAAGCTGGCAAAATATTAGGTCGCAAGTTTGTGTAATCGGTTTGAATTGATGCCCTGGAGCAAGAAAGTCTTTGTTTCTTGTGTGCAGTTGGAATTTTCCGCCTGTGAACGTGAGGGAGCGTGTTTGGGGGGGAAAACATGCTCAAAAACATCCAGTTAATGATCCTAAAGCATCTTTGAAAGATACAGTTAGTAAGGATGGATATTTGTGTCATATGTCTCTGTGCTGGCCTTCTGATGCGCTGGCGATCTGTCCAGGGTGTGCTCTGCCTCTCGCCTGATGACAGCTGGGAAAGGTGCCAGTCCCCGCTGTAACCCTGAACTGTCCAAGGCGGGCGCCAAAATAAAAAATAAAAAATAAGCGAGTGAGGGAGGCAAATTTGGCCCAAATGGTCACTCCAGACATGTTTGAGTTACCTTCTGGTGCTAGCTGGGCATGTCTAATCCAGATTATCTCAAAGTCACAGAAAAAGAGGCTTTGGCTGGAACCCTGTTAGGTTCTGATTATACAGGAAATTAAAAACACACTGATTACCAGCTGTAGCGCTCACTCAGGCAAGAACAGGATTCACCTTTAAAAGAGAGAATTTGACACATTTTCCTAAAATACGTCAAACCAGTTGCATGATTTATTAATCGATTAATTTGTGTGCTGCTGTGGCCTTTCTGTTCGATCGCCTGACAAACTGATTGAAAAGGGATTTCATAAGCTAAAGAAGTGATTAGCTTTCGGTTCACAACATTACATTTCTCTTCTTACAAATTTAGGACCCACAATTCAATGAAACGAGTCTCTTAATGCATTTATTGTTATTTCTCTTTTTTTAACTTGTTTTCTAACCTCTCTTGGCAGCGCCTGGGACCCGTATCTGGCTTTGTGCCTGGCTCAGTGTATTAAGACCTCACAAACCATGACACGCCCATATGGAAACGCCACATGTCCTCATCAATACAACATACTAATCCATAATACATACCCATACGCAGACTGCAAAAAAAAAAAAAAACAACAGACACATGCGGCAGTACGCTGTGGTGCAGACAGCGTGTACAAACACATAAGCAGACAACTCACACACACTTAAATTGGCTTAATGACCCATTTGGCATTGAGCAGCATCTGTTTAGCGACTGAAGACTCATAGTAGGGATGGTAGTAATTTTCTCCCTGACACACTGAGCAGATAGGACAGGCGGGATCCTGTTTAGCGCATGTGAGCGCTGTCCCGTCCTGTTCCGGCATTGGGCTGTCATTGTTCTCTATCCACTGCACTGTCACACAGGAGTCGCTTTTTTTAAGAGCTCAGTGAGAAAAAGTGCTGATACTCAAGGGCGGAGCACCACCACCTGACCGCAGTGGACTCCTAGCACAAATATATTTCATTAAGTAACAAACAAATGGCTCCTACTGAGATAATCATATGAAATTAAATGAAGTGTTTATTACTTACAAAACAATTTGTTGTTCTCTGGCGTCTCGCTTCGAGCTCAGAGTCTGAGAGGCTTTTCCTCCATCAAACGTGCTATTTATTTTTGTCTCTTATTTAGTGGAAATATTGATGTTGTTACTTTCTCCAAAATGACAACCTTTTTCAACTTTCATAGCTCGACTGCTGAAAATGCGAAGCTGACGTTCACAAATGACATTGAAATAAATTCCAGTCCAACATCTGGTTGGAGGCGATTCCTCTGGAACCTGTTGGTGGAAAACTATCCCAACTTCACAAGATGTGCTTTTATCTTAACAGAGCTCTGTGGTTCCTCCTATCAGTCTGAAATTTACCATATTGAGGTCATCAAACCAAAGTTCAGATCTGCCATAACTGACTGACACCTGCTGACCTCAAGTTTGCAACCAGCTTCTGAAACCAGTGACCTCCTCCCAGTGTCAGAAAATCACTCAGGAAGAAACTGCATTAGGCTTCCAGTTACAGTTAGGCTGTAACTGGTGGATATTTGCATATAAAATACGTCGATATAGTTTCATTTACAATTTTGTGTCGATGTGGTAGATCTCATGTGGTTGGTGAGAGAAAAAACAGATCTTGGTCTCAAAAAGTTTGGGCACCCCGGATCTTAAGTCTTAGTGCTAACACAGAAGCTAATATCAACAATGATCAAATAGAAGCTAACAGAAGCTAAGACATCTTCAGTCTTCCTTATCTCAGCTCTTGGAGGTTCCACCGATTAACGCCAAGGAAAACACAGTCGCTCCTGGATTTCCTGATTTGCAAACTCCAGTTAGCAACATGTCTAGTAGCAATACGCCGAGGTATTTCGGCTTCCCAAACTGCATTTCCTTTTAGATATTTTAGATTTGATCCAGGTCTACTTTCCAGACATTTTGTGTTTGCTGAAACAGTTAGGTCCGCATGGATCCCAGACAATCTCGCTGAGATCCAGTCAAGACAGGCCTAATCCTGGATGAGTTTTAATGTAGAAACCTCCAAAAACCTCAGCAGCACACAAAATAGAAAGACAACGCAAACCCCTTAAACTATAAATTGGCCAGACTCCCTCTCTGATTTGCCAGTTTATGGCAGCTTTCATTGTGAACATAAATATGTCAGACATGCAACATCTCATTATGCTCCATCAAATCTAACGGTTGGCAATCATTTGAGGTTTTATGAAGAGGAAGGAATATTTCCCAGACATCTGTGGAGAACCAAAACTATACACTGATACCATGGCAGGTCTGGATGTAATGAAAACGATGGAGCATTCTGGGGGGGAAAAAAAATAGTCATATGCTAACACAACCGTCACAGGCTATGCTTTAAAGGTACAACTATTAACGACTAACTGGAATACATATCACAAAGAAAAGGAGGAAAAAAAGATTTGCAATATTGTGAAATTGATAAAGGTTAAAAACCACCTGTAGTAGTTTGTTCCAACTAGCTTAAAAATGCTAAAGATTTAGAGGAAGTTTAAAGGTCACTGCTTTACCAAAAGTGTCTGTGATTGGTAGGAATCTGACGTTGACCCTGACACATGCCTCAAGAAACAGGAATTAAAAAAAGAAAAAAAAAAAAAAGACATAAATAGAAATTGTTTGTCCGCCGCGACTTGGTGTCCGCGTGCTTTCGCTTTCAGCTCTCTTAGCTGGACGTAGCAGCAACATGTCAGGTAAGGTCACGACACTGGCAATAATGGGAAATGAAAAGTTGAGGGGAAAAAAAGGTTAGACTGAGGCTAAGGAGAAAGGAAAGACACACAAAGAGGAAGGGAAGAAAAAAAAAAAAAAAGAGCACCAGGGGCACAGAACAATGAAATCAGAGGGAGATGAAAGATGCTGGACAGAAGCGGAGTCTAAACGGTGACATGATTTATCACCTGCACCCACACACACACACACTGTCAGCAGCACACTTGTTTCCACTTCCTGGCGGCGGCGCTTCGTATACTCCAGCTGTTGTTCTCCACTCTATCTACATACGAGGTTTCATACCATCAGCATCATTTACGACCAGTCTGCCTTACATGTGGAAGAAAACCGTTCGTTTCCATTCATCGGGACTGAAAAGCTGCAGCCTCTTGAGCTACCTGTGGGCTGGTTTTACAGGTTGCGGCGCCTCATCGGGACTTGAGGAGAATTGATGTGAGCACAGCAGGCGCTCAGACCCTCATTAGACACCGTTTTATCTGAGCAGCTTCACAGAGCGCCGATTCTGGAAACGCTGTGGTAAAAAACTGTGATAAAAGTGCTTCTGCGTGCGTAAAAACAGGCTTTTACCAGTTGAACCAGGTAAAAACAAAATATTTACCTGTCAGCTGCATCTTAAAAAACTTATTAACTTAATTGAATTGCTTCAATTGTAATTCAACAATTAGATAAATGGACTTTATCTAACTTCATTTATTAAGTTGTGCACAATTTCAACACCATGAGTTGACAAAATTTACAAAAAATGAGAGAAAATAGTGTCCCTGTGCTCTGCTGAAGTGGTATGTTGTACCATTCCACACTTAGAAAGAAAGACTGTTCTAATCAATCAATTAAAAGCTCAAAATTAATATGGCATAAAACCCAACACTGAGTACATTAAAGCCGCTGTTATACTTCACTCTATGCAAAGCTTAGAAGGCTCAACTCACGGCATTTTGCTTTGGGTGTTAACGTTACTTTATCCTGCTGCATAAAGTTATTCTTGTCTGCCTTCTCGTCTTGATCCCGAATCTAAATCTTTTAAGCCATTTGTAGCCTAATTTGCTGCTCTGATGTCTCTTTTCCCTATGCAATACCAACCCATCCTTTGTAATTAGCTTTCAAACGATTTGCCATGTTATATGCACTAAAGTGGAATTTAATTACACTCTGGTGTGTGGAGAGTCTTTCTTTTTGACATGTGGTTTCTTTTATAGTTCTGCTGCAGACTGACATGTTTCCAGCATGATACAAAGGCAGAAGTTGTTACATCAGCCTCACACTGGCCCTTTTCAGTTATGCCAGTAACATTAATAATATGTATATTATTACAAGATGTTGCAAACAATGTAGGTTGTTCAGGATTTTCCTACAGTCTTTCAACGTTTTTATCCTGTGCAGAGCAGCTGAGGTCTGGACCAGTCTGGACCAGTCTGGACCAGACTCTCCCGTCGGGCTCTTCCAGCAAAGCCGACAGGATTCCCTGAAGGATCGGCCCAAATCTATCTGGAGTCTATAAAGACTCCTGCTTATCATTATTGTTTCACCGCTTTGATATTCTTCCTGTGTCGCCTGTAAAGTTTATCCTGTTCCTCTGACAACACGGAGGTTTATAAATAATAAATCAATTGATTTTCAGTTCGTATTGCTGATTGTCACATGTAGTAGAAAGGAGTAATAACTAGAGGACAGGCAGGATGTCGATATGGAAATGTATCAGGGTTTCCCCCAGAAAACCTGCTCAGCCCGGTGGTTGGGCATCAGGGCAGTCATTCATCCGTTGTGTTCTTGAGTGAAAAAATGTCTAAAGTTGACAGGAAATTTGAAAATATCACTGGATAATTATGAGTTATTGAATGACTGGAAGATTAATGCCTGAACACCAACTACAACGTCCTAAATAATGCAAATATTTTAAAAATACTTAAGTAAATAAGCAATGCTTAGCCTGATGGGGGCACAAGTAAAGCCTGGTGCCCGCCAGGCTTGTAAAACTGAGGGGGAAACCCTGTGTATTCTGCTGCTGCTTCGAAGCACTTTAGTTTTACCTTCCAGAAATTTTGAGGTGTGTCAGTCAACAACGATGTGAAGTTATTGACTTACGTAATATTAGACTAGTTTGCTTTACGTTTAGTTATGCTAACCCCGGAAAATCAGATTCTAGACACGTCACGACCAAACAACAGAGTTCTGTTTAATAAAAACATGGTCCAACAAATTAATATGTAACTACTCTCTTAAGGATATTCAAATGCAGTAAAAAAAAAAAACAACAGCACAATTAATTTGGCTAGAACTATCACAAAAACAATGACAGACATTTATGTAATCTTTCTAGCATTAATGTCACCTTTTTTTTTTTTTTTCCAATAAAGCAACGCCATAGCGAGGATGTCAGAGGCAATTAAAGAAGAGGTGGGTTATCACAAGCGACATCTTCTCTCTAAAATTCTTTTCTGCTCAGACTCCGGCATACTGTAATTTATGATGACATTTGGCTGTAACCACCGATCAAACATTCATCACTCAGAGTGTCAGTCAAGACCTGAATGGACAGTAAATGTAATAACAGATAATGAAAAAGTCACTGCTTAAGCTGCGTAGCGTAATAGTCCAAGGTGACAGCTAATATTATAACATATTCAATAAGCTACCATTGATTCAAATTTAAACCCATCTTCATAGGGTGATTTCATACCAGATTGCCTTATTTTGTCCAACATTTAATGCATCATATTCATTCATAACAATGAATGAATCACCCATGAAACCTCTGGACTAGAACGTCATAATTAACACCTGCATTTGTAATTATCCATCTTCCTTCAATACGACGTAAAACCTACACATCTACCAGCCTTTAGTGTCCGTTCTTTACCAGCTTTTAACATCCAGAGACTGAACCGACTGCGTGGAGACGGTCTCTTGATACCAATTTTCACATCTTGAGACAAAAACTCAGTTAGATTTAGATCTGGATATGAAATGGGAACTATTACCCAAAAAAAACAAAACACCCAGCTGCTTTTTGACAACAAGTTCATGTTTTTTGGTATTTGGAAAAAAAAAAAAAAAACATTTCAAAATCCTCCGGTATGTAACGTCACAAATCAGTAGCCCCTCAGCTAGCACCCCCAGCGAAGCCTAGCAACCTGAACCCAGCTCCAGGATGTTTGGTCATCTGGTCTTACTGCTGTACAACGGCTGCTGGAAAAGACAAGTGTTTTGCTGTCGATTTACCATCCAGAAACCACTTGCTGCATTCTTGTTGGTTTTGTAGGAGGTTCTACTTCTGCTTTTCAAAGATTTACAGCTGTATAATTGTGCATCTTTTATTCAGCCTTTTTCACATGCGATGTTACAACTGACAGAAAGAACGAAGACCACAGGAAGTGTTAGGAGGAGGATGACGCGGCGGCATGTTTTTCCAACGACTTATTGTGTGAACAAACTTATTCATGCTGGATTTTATGTGTTTAGTGTTTATTTAATGGAAACAGCACACTTGCACAACTGTGCTGCTCACTGCAAATTTAAAGGTCATGTTACAAGTTTGGAAATATTTCAGATACTTAAAACAAAAAACAAATCAATAATGACCAATAGTCTGATATGAAACCAGCCCTACTATGGATTCTTGTATTTTCTCTGCTGTCTTGGATTTCAGAACATTTGGTTTTGGGAAGGTAAACTTGCTCAGCGTTTGGGAAGCTAGCTTAGTGTGAAATGAAACGTGTTGACAACGTCACCCGCTTTAGGAGCCTCACATCACCCGACTGCAACAAGCCTCTTCACATTCCTGTCTGTCATGGCGACAGATCTCACGAGGCCGGTGATACTTGGAGAGAGCAGTTGGCAAGAGTCTCAGAGGGACATCTCAGGCGCGGAGGGAGTTGCGCGAACACTGCGGCACAAGGACGTCTTACCCCGCTGTCTGAAAGCCGAAACCAGAGGGGAGCCCGGTCCGCCGAAACGTGATGCTAAAGCCGGCCTGAGCAAACGTCAGAAAGTGTGACAAGCTAGAAGAGAGACTGTCCTCCAAAAAGCAATCCTTCAATGCTTTGGTTGTCAGAACATCAGCAGGTTTTTTTTATTTTTTTTTACTCTTTATGGCTCAAATATCGACAGTCACGGCTGCCATCTGATAAAGGTCATTTGTGGATATGGAGGCATTTTAGGCAAACTTGTTTCATGTGGTGAGAGTTTAACGTTCATTTCACCGATGAATGCTGTGATATAGTTTTATCAAATAGGGCCTTAATGGGAATTTAAGTCAAACTCTTGCAAAATAACTCAAAGCCATTGTAGTTTTTTTATATTGTCACGCTGCATGTATAAAACTGGGTATATTTTGGGCAGATTCGATGTGACAATATAAAAAATGCAGAATTGTGAAGTGAATTGAAATAATTATTTCTTTTTTATTTCTTTATTTATTTGAAGAGTAGAAATCTGAAAAGTTTGTTGTGCATTTGTATTTATCTCCAGTAGGAGTTTATCGTATTGTTGATCATTTATCGCGATACGTTTCTTAGCATGATAACAATTCTGATTTATTGTTTTGTCATGATAAAATCCAACTGATGTTTAAAAACCCCAAATCATTATTATGATTGTTAGTTTTACTAGTTTCTCCACTGTTTGTTCAGTAAAAGTATCAATAAATATTAATTAATTCAAACATATGATTAATCATTACTGTGTGGAGTTTAGAAACACAAATCACACTTTTTGTGAATTGTGTCCTAAATAAGCATGTTACAAATGTGAATGTTTTTCAATAGCATCATTTGTTTTTGTTGGGCTATGATTGTCTTGCCATCCAGTCACAGCAATGCAGTTGCCTTAAACGAAAATAGTAATAGTTTATTGTCACATATCGTTGTCACAACATTGTCACACAATATTGTAGTAAAACTTTAAGTCCATATCTAACGTCCACTGAGGAGGAGCTTCTTGGCCATAAGTGGTTCGTTGTGAGAGCCAGCATTTAGAGACCCTCAAATGGTTACCATGGAGACTAAAGGATTTCTCAAACTTGCATGAAAGAAATAAGGCAACACTCCAGATATGTTTTTGATCAGGGAATAACATTATAACATGATGTAAAACTCAAAAAAGCCAATTTTACATAATACAGCTCCTTCAGACTAGCCAGCAGCAATTAGCAAACACCTGGTGGAACTGAGCATCTGCTGAGCTCATTATAAGAACTACTCCTCAGTGCAACAATGGTAAAAATGTTGTTAAAGGGTTAATAGAGGAGACATGCTGTGATGACTTCCTGAAGGCGGAGCTTCAGAAAGAGCAGGAACTCCTTAAAGAGACAGAGGCCCAATTTCAAAGCCTTAAGTTGACTTTCTTTCAAGTCATATTTTTAACATATGGCATCTTTATAGCAACTGAAGGTAACAGTGACTTGACTGTGCTATAAATTGGCACTATGTGTCTTGAAAACACATAATACTGCCCCTTTAAGGACATTAAGGGACTGAAAACAAATACACACCGTATGTTAAATGAAACCTATAATTCAGTTCCGCTGCCACTTTAAAATCTCGCTAAAATGGCAGCACTAAAATGCTCTTCTAGGGGCCACACAAAGTCAGAGCTGTGACTAGTTCTTCCCTCCGAGTCGGCGTATCTGACAACAACAACGGCTCCAGCTTCCAAAAATGTCAAATGGCGCAATTTTGTCTGTACGACGAGTAAGGACTGTGCAGCGGTGTAAAAAGCCATTAGGTAATCCATTTCTAAGGCTCTTGCTCCTCTTCGGGAAGGGAACGGCGCCAACTCATTTTGCGCCGCAGACTCGGTGAAATAAACAGAGACGGAGGAAGGAAAAAAAAAAAATAGAACAACTGTTGCGTTTCACAAGGCCAAATCCCTGAGCGTGAGTAAACTAGATGAGCTTCAGGACACAAGTTGACATTATGTTTCATTTCAATAACAATGCCGCTGTGAAGAGGACTGCCTTGGCAATATCCCCGGTGGGAAAACACTCTGCTACACACACACACACACACACACACTACAAAATGTTATCCTTCACGTTCGCTCGCAGTCATCTGTCAGGAATTAATTCAGTACCGTTAAATCATAAAACACTGAGAATTTGATGTAAAAATCCTTTAAAGCTGACAAGTTTTAATGAGTTTCCTCTTGTTTTTTTTTTTTGTCTTCGTCTCTATAGGGAACTCGTGTACACACACACACACACACACACACATGCAACACAAGCTTTTAAAACCTGCTTCACTGACACCACAACGCCCCACTGGGACCTGCAAAGAAATAATCTGCAGGCCAGATTTATTGCACACATGCTAAAAGAATATGTTTATCACACACATTCCCTGAGTCGCACACCTAAACAGTACATTATGATTCTCACACACACAGGCGCACAGGAGCGGTAATAGCTTCAATCGCACCTTCTTCAATGGATGTACTCCGGTGAATGCGGCGCAGAGAGAAGCCGGGTCGTTTGTAATTAAGTTCTACACGTGCAAATCCAGTTGTGAGGCGCTGCTTATGAGATTGGCTGTGTAATGACATTGGCCCCAAAAGAAGGGGGCCGGGGGAGGGGCCGCTTACTTAGCATTTAAATAGGTTCTTTCCCCCACTGAAACGGTTTATGTGCATTTTGGAGAGAAAAAAAAAAAAACCCAAAACAACAGACTTTTTCATATGTGGCGTTTCATTGTGTGTGAGGAAACAATCCATTTTCCCCCCACACACACACACACACCTACACATACACACATACACATGAATGCACGCTCGTCTTCATGAAGACTATCAGTGGTTTATTCATAATTAATGTTTACGTAAACAGGCTATCTAAAGGCTCCTCATTCCCACCGGGAGGATTTTGTTAGTTTTTGCAATCAGCTCTACATAAAACACTCTGCAGACATGATGTGGGACACATTATGGAAGAAAACCTGGGTCTAAATATTAAAGGGACAGTTCCTTTATTGAAAAGAACCGTTCAGTTAATAAGATCTGGCATATTTAAAGGAAAATAGTGCGGGAGAGAGGAGAGAGGAGGCAAGGGAAGGAAGGAAGGAAGGAAGGAAGGAAGGAAGAAGGAAGGGAAGGAAGGAAGGAAGGAAGGAAGGAAGGAAGGAAGGAAGGAAGGAAGGAAGGAAGGAAGGAAGGAAACCATTCTGGGCCACCGTAGAAAACATTAACAACAAATTCTTAGATTTCCCAGCAATATTGTCAAAGTACCTCTGGTAAGGCTGTGGGCTCATATCGTACACTGAATATAAACAAAGCTGGACTACTACCATCCAGTACTTTGAGTGTGTGTGTGTGAGAGCATGAGAAGGACTGATTTCTGATCATGTGAGTTTGTCGGCCCCGGGGTAGAAGCCCGAACAGACCCTGCTGGTCCTGCACCGTCTGCTGAGCTGTTGTTAGCCAGAGGCATAAACATTCCTCTGATGGCTGAGGATCTCTCTCTCTCCATCTCTCTCTCATTGTAGACGTGTTCAAGCTGAGTTCCTCAGCTCGGCCTGAAACTGCTGGAATAAACGCTCAGATTACATTTCCACTGATCTATCTCCTCAAAGTCAAAGTTTTACGTTAGCTTTACGTTACTTCCACGTGTTAACAGTACTGCCTGCTTCTGTTGTGACGGCTGCAGCTAATAATGCTAATGGTGTCGAGAAATTTGTGGCAAAACGTCTTCTGAGTTTCAGCTGGCCATTGTTTTGTAAATACTGAAAAAAATTGTAATTTTCCCATCCAAAAAGATATAGATTTATTAACTTCGGTAAATGAAAGTTTCAATTTTCCCAACCAAACCTCTCCAGAAAAAAAAACTATCGATACTATAAAGGTGAAGATCTATTCAGAACTGAGCGAATGTTTGAAACAATTCTGTTTTAGATGTACAATCATTTTCTTTTTCAGAGTCTCACAGTATCACTAGACAGAAACAGTTATCATAAACCACGACTGTAGCCTTTTAGCCTTTACCCAAACCAAGTCTGGGTGAGAAGTCCTTACAATTGAATCACACTGTTTAAATAATATATATTTCATTAGCCTCATCACGCCTTATTGTCTATGTTCAATTAGAGGTTTCTAATTGAACAGTATCAATGAATACCCATAGTATTGAATGGGTATTCAATACTATTAGAATACCCATTACAGTATGAAAAACTGTTTTTTCCCCATATTTTAGTCACATTTTTACTGAAAACATCAAAAAATGACTTAGGAAAATATGGTTAACAATTTGTAATTATAGTGCTAGTTATAAGTAAGGTAATCTCTTCATGGAACTATTACTTTTTCACCAACATTAAGAAATCATTGACTTAAAATAAGCTCCTACATGTTTGTGAAAAGTTACTTATATGTTAGTTTTGTCTTATTTCTTATTTGACATTTGTTTCTCAGCGCGGGAAGCAAGAGTTAAAACACCGGGTTAGGTTTTGTGTTTTTACGGTGCTTATTTGAGTTTGTGCTGTTGGGGATGATTTGACAGGCTGCCGTTCCACCGCCGCAAAGTTGGCGACGTTCATCAAGTCAAAGTGACATTGAAGGGAATCACTGACTCCATCTCTGCAAATAATAATAATAATAAAAAAGATGAATATATATATAAAAAGTAAAACTAAATCTGAGCCAGCTCGTCTAATTACCAAATTTATGAGGTTTGGTCGGACGCCCAGACTGTAGCCAAATTTTGGAAAATGTAGTTTAATGGCAGGATAAAAAAAAAAAAATAATTACTTTCAGGGTAAATATTTGGCTTTATTTGAATCCCACACAGCATCTCTCCTCTGGAAGCCTCTAATGCTTCCTCTAATGGCATCACCTGCCTGTGACCTTGAGCCTCTACTTCCTGATAGGCAGGAAGTAGAGGGAGGTGCACTAACTGTAGCCCACTTCCCTAATGAGGAAGTAGGGGTAATGAGATCTAGGAGCACACAATCTACTATCATTTGGTTAAATTTGCCATGAAGTGTGACAAGACACTAACGTCCAATAAATATAGCAAAAATACAACTATTTGAATTCAAAAATCTTGAATTCATTCTGCTGTCATCTTGAGACGTGGACACAACAATAATAAGACGATAAGCAATGAGAGGTTTCAGAAACTAAAACTGTAGTTTTATCCGAATACACTTAGCTTGCAATGAACAGTGCGTCAAAACGTCAATAAAACTCTTTTTACCCAAACTAAACGCATGGATCTGTTTGGAAAGTGGAAGCTTTCCAAACAGAAAGTGAAAACTTGACGAAGGCAGTCAAATTCTGCGTGGATTTCAGGCGTTCTTTGCAAGCTTGTCACAATAACAAATTTTGCCAGACGATAAATTGTCCCAGAACTTATTGCGATAAACAATAGTATTGTTTGTTTAAGGAAAAATTTCAAGTATTGTAATGGAGTAATAAGAACACATTCTCAAACACCAACAAACTTTAAATTCTGACAAACATTTAAACATTGGAACTGAAGATATCCAAAATAAATAAACAAAACAAGACAAACAACAACAATAAAAAAAAATTAAAAAAAATATTTCTGAAGTCTCTGTAGACAAAATTGTCTTTCAAAAAAGGGATGGTTGAGACCAAAGCAGCAGACTGACTGAAGACCAGTTTTGGTAGAAAGACAGAGAGAAAAGGAAAACGATAAATCAAGCAAACGAAAATGATTGAGTCTGCTTTGGTTTATCGTACGTTTGATTGATTTGTTGCTTATTGTGACAGGCCGAGTTCTACGTCAAGTGCAGAACAAAAAGAATAGATCCCGTTGTAGCGAGGAGTCGGACAAGAGAGTTGCAGTCTCGCGTCTTCTTCCTGACTTTGGCAGAGTCGGAGTCGCCAGAGCCGGTGCCAGACAGAACTCCCCGGCCAAGGAAGACGTGCAGCTCAGCATCGCAATCTTCCAGCTGCAGCCGACGCAGCGCGGCCGCAAAAGCCCAGACCGAACAATGTCATTCCTTCACCTCTGCTTCACAAGGTTCACTTTGAAGCAGCAAGACGTTGCTTTAGATCGTCATGTGCAGGAAGAAAAAAAAAAGTTAAGAGTCCTGAACAACTTGTCCGGTGAATTCCATTGACGTTTGCGGTTTAGCCCGGCGTAACGAGAAATCTGTTACGTCTCCCTCCCTCCCTTTTGCGCTAATAAAGCCGTGGCGGCAATGAAGCAACGCTGACTGAGATTAATGGAGAGCAAGAAGACGGTGGAGGAGGGAGAGAGAAAAAAGAGCAGGACACAAGGGGGTAGAAGAAGAAGACTTTGTTGTTTCTCATTTTGTCATTGCACACAGGGTTTCTATTTTCCCTCTTTTTTTTTGGTGCAGAGGAGGTGAAAAGAGAAAAGTCCCGGAGGACAGAAAGGTTAACCTGTTGTTTTATAGCCTTATGCACACGCACACACACACCCACACGTGTAAACACAGGGTCCGCACGCTTAACACTGTCTATGCTGAGATTTGTAGCCAGCAAGGGGGAGATAAAAAATAAAGTAGAATTCTGTGTACAGTGGATATAAAAATAGTCCACAACCTTGGTAAAAATGTCAGGTGTAAGTGGTGGAAGATGCGTCATGTTGGAACCTTTCACCTTGTATGTGCTGAATGTCCTGCTTATTTTCACAAAATCGGCTCGATTCTGAGAAGTTTGCCGTTACTTCTGTCGGTGCTTCGAGTAACTGTGGAGATATAATTAGCAACAAACGAGCCCCTATTGAAAAAGCAACGGAGCTGGCTTTTGAAAATCCACTATTTTTGAGGATTCGCTGTGTAGTCATGGTTCCACCTGGAAACACCACTGAACTTCCAGATTGTAGATGCATCTCTGCTCTGTTCAGAAGTGAAGACGTTATGTTGATGGGGGGCTTACGGTTTTTCCACAACTTTCCTCTGAACGCCCAAATGCTGTCAGTAGCATGTAGTGTGTCACCAGCATGTTAACTGATTCCATCCAGAATGGTTAACACAGCTAATAAATAAATAAAAAGTACCTAAGATGCTTATTTTAGCTACTAGGCTAATGTTAGCATGACTAGCGTCTTGACTATCACATTTCACAGGTCAGTAAAAAGTTCTATTAAAAAAATAAAGAATGAGGGAAGTAGGTCAGTTATGCTAGCTTGACTTTGATAGCCACAGCAACTTACTGACAATGTTAAGCGTGTCGATCTGTCCAAGTTTGTTTTTATCAGACCACAGCATAGTTTCATTTGGGTCCCACCATAACAACATGTCAACACCATTCCTTCATCATTCCTATGCTATGGTGCCAGTTTGTGTGTAACACACCTGCTACCATTAGCGTTACTTGTAATTAGCTTATATTGCATCAGTGGTATCATGGCTGTTATTTGTTTCACTTAAGACATTTTTCTACATATAAGTGAAATAATCTGCCAATGGAACAAGCACTTTTTCCATCAATGTAAGGAATTAGTGACTTAAAACGAGCTCCTATGTCCTGCTGAAAAGCTACTTAGAAGTTATTTTCTACTTCGTTCAGGTGAACTAAGAAACGTGGACTAGACACTACACCAAAGATACTTGGTAAGAGTTTGTGTTTTTGCAGTGAAGCCAATGATTTGACTGGGTTTCCTTTCGACAGGAAGCTGTTGCGGTGTTGACTGTACTGTCTGACAACTTGTGTCAATTATAATGGCTGTATCATCAAACTGACAAGGGATGAATCGGCGCTACATAAGTTGGAACTGAATAGACTGATACATTTGTGCAATTTTAGGTTTATCCCTAGAAATTCCCAAGAAAATAGTTAATTATTTGGAGCGTGTTGACTTTTTTTTTTTTTTGCTACATTTTGTCTTTGTCCCTGAAAACAGATTTGTTTTGTTCTTCAGCGTAATAACAGAGCATATACGCTCAGTCGCAATAAAGGTTCAAAGATTTCTAAAGTTGACATTTAGTATCACAAAAATCTGGCATTTTAGCAGCTGTTAAAGCATTGACTTACACAAAACACAAAATCAAATCTACAAAATTCCAACGTATGTAAAAGCACATAAGTGAATATATCAACAGATGTCAGTTCGGTGACTTAGTGTCTCAGTTGAGTCGTTTTGATTTGTGCTTTAAAAGCCCGACCAGCATTGGCAGCTAGCAGGCTGTGGCCATGGCTGCACCTGCTCCTGTCATGATGTGAGGCTGTTTAAGCGGTAATGACATGTATAATCCCTGATGATTTAAATATAGTTGTAGCGGCCCTTGATCAGAGACGAGCCCTGACACCTCTCACAGAAACAGCTTAATACCACCGAGCCAGCATACGGGTCGGCCTGCAAACTGGGCTCAGCCATTAGCTTTATCACTGCCGCAATGTGTGAAAACTGACAGGAATCCATGAACGCCTCACACAATTATTGACATTTAGCCATAAAGCTAAGAGAAATAATAAAATGACACCTTATTTTAATACAATTAGCTTATAATGAACCACTTTCAATTGTTTAGTGATTCCCTTTTTTCTTTAAAATGACTTTTAAAGCTTTTCTGTTGACCTTGGCTGCTTTCTTCCTTCTTATTTTCAATGGAGTACATTCATATTTTCATAGGAACGAGTTCAACTTTTATGACGCTGTATTATGGGTATATAGATAGAAAAATAAATGAATTAATTCATGTAAAAAAAAAAAAAAACTGAGAAGCTCAAAAACAGGGAAATTTCTAAGCTCCAAAAGTCGGAAATGTGCGAGAATTTTTTTAAAAACAAAAAGTCAAATTTTTGACTATTGTTTAAAAATCCCCCAAAATGTGTCTTTTTAAAGAATGGTCCTTGTTTTGTTTTTTCTTGAAAATGTCTTATTTCTTTTCTAGCAAATTTTTCACTTTAAAACTTAGAAATGTCTTTGTTTTTCTAGGGAACCTGTGGCAGACATTTATTCCTAATCCATCTACAATGGCACTGATTTGCTGTTGTACACTCTCTTCATGTTCACTTTGTTCAGTGGTTTTAACTCTTCCATAAATAGGATTTTTGCTCAGCCTCTTATTGTTGAATCATTAATACTGACCTTAGTGAGTAACTCAACACCAAATCGATTTTGTTTCTTTACATATTTGTTGAAACTTCACTATGCTGAGACAGTATGTTAAGAGATGGACAATCTGTAGGAAAAAAAAAAACAAGCTTCTCTTCCTTCTCCCACTTCTAACAAGAAACAGCCAATCAGAGCCTGGAGGAGGGGTTTAGCGCTGTAAATCACCCTTTGTGTGCTGCTGCTCATACCCTTTCTTTATCCCCTCCTCGTTGCTCTCCGCTACGTTGCAGCTACCAGAGCCTCCCGTGAATGCTAACACTAGTTAGCATAGCCACCGATGATAACAGATAAACAGGTATTTTTGTAATGGTACGTTGTTTCTCCACTGTTAATACATTTGGCAGCGAGTACACAAAATTGATTGACAGCATTAAGACCCTCCTCCTGTCCCTGATGGCAGTAGCAGCTCAGGGAGGAGGTGGAGGAAATAGATTTTATTACATGGTGACACTTTTAACAAATGTGTAAAAACATTGAAGTTTTATACTGTTGCTCTAACTGTTAGTTTTGTTCTTCAACTGTCCACTTTCCTCATTTTTAAATCTCACGCAAGTGTAAACAAGAAAGAAACCAACTTACAAACAATGTTCATTCATTTGAAAGTTTCTTAAACGGAAAGCGACCAACTACCATATCCATGACCTGATATCCTGTGTCCTATAAGATGTTTGCACGTTATCCAACGAAAAGCCCAGCGAGTTATTACAATGGAAGCAAGTGGAGCAGGAAGAGCTCAACACCAGCCTCCCGCCTCTGAAATGATTTGCCTGACGGAGTAGAATCAGCAGATAAACGTGTTGAATCAGTTCGGCAGGACGCTGATCTCTGCCGTATTTCGGCCTGCTGCCGTAGCAGACCGGGGCCTCGCTGTTGCTGCTGTGTACACTGCCGCTCTATTTGATCAGAATCCATAGGGATTGCTCTGTCAGACCGCGTTAAGTCAACCAGGAGGCGGCTACACACACTACTGGGTTGTGCTGAGGGGGAACGGGCCGTTCACACAGGGAGGAGCAGGACGAGGGATGTGGAGCGGGAAGATAACCGGCCCCAGCTTTTTCTCGCTTTATATCGCTTTCAAATGTGGGATCTGGAGTTTAGATTCGGCTGAAGCTGAGACTTCTGACAGCGACGCAGAGTGTCAGAGGAGAGGAGAGGGAAGGAGGGGACTGTAGGAATACAGAGTGAGTCAGAAAGAAAACGATGCTGCCGGGATGGAGGAGGGGAGAGGAGGAAGGTGCAAGGCAAACAAATGTAGAGAAATGTGAGCAGGGTTCCAAAACTGAAAAATAGTCTTAATGCCTGGCTAAAGAAAGCTCAGATTTGTGTTTTTATTGTCAGCCCACTGCAACACATCTGTCTTGTGTATGAACGGCATTTAAAGGGACAGTGTGATGTGTTTACGTGTTATTACTTTATCGCACAATCAAGTAACTATTCTAACTTCAATTGTCATATAAACGCTGTATACATCAAATATGACTTAAAAGTAATTCAAATTTGTAATTTACATCTTGAAATTGGGCCTCTGTCTCTTTAAGAAGCTCCTGCTCTTTCTGAAATTCCGCCCTCCGGAAGTCATCACAACATTCCTCCTCTAATATCCCTTAAACAACATTTTTACCAGTGTTTCCCTGAGAAAGTAGCTCCTATAATGAGCTCAGCAGTTTGCTAATTGTTAGCTAAGGTGTTTGCTAATTGCTGTGGGCTATTCTTAAGGAGCTGGGAGGCGGAGCTGATAGGGAGGGCTGCTCTACATAGAAATTCTACGTAGAAATTCTGTTTTCTCAAACATGCATGAAATAATCAAAGCAACACTCCAGGTGTGTTCTTGATGAGGGATGTAAAGATCAAAAAAGTCGATTTTACATCATGCTGCCCTTTTAAGTTGTTCCTAATTTAATTTTAACGCTTAAATTTATATCTAATTAAAGGATTTTATTTTAATAAGTAGGTAAGTAAACCTTATTAAGTATTTTTCATATATAAAATCACAAAATGCTTTTAAAAATGTATTTGTAACATAAGACCAAGACAGTAAGAACAGCTGAAAAAAATGAAGCCTCGCCATAATTCAGAATCTACTGATAGTCCTACAATAATTTCTAACAAAACACATGTAGATATTTTTCTTTTCCTCATTTTTTGCAATAATGGTGAACTGATGATGAAAAGCTGAAAGGTTTTTCCATTTCCATTCAACAGATCTGAATAGTTCACACAAACTGAATTTTCACTCTGAAACTAAAAGCTTCCCATCAATCAGCTGGACGGCTCCAGTCCACCAGTCATTAAGTGGTGCCGTCGTATCACCAAACAGGTCACCGCTGAGCCAAAAGTCACAATCCATACGGTCAATTTTGTGTTTTGAAAACATAATTAGTCCATTTATCCTCATCACAATGAAGCAGAGTTCTTGGCGCGCCGCTTTTTTCTTCTGCTATCGATAAGCTATAACCATAATTGCCCGTCCCTCTGCAGTCTGGCAATTTGCACAAAGTCTCACTGTGCTGCTATCGGCCCTCTAAGCCCAAAATCTTCTGCGAGCTCCAACTGTTTTTCTGTTCTGCGGCAGTCTGCTGATTCAGCTCACGACTAAAGGAAGGAAATCAGAGTTAGAAGTTTTCCTGGGGGGGGGGAAAAAATATATAAAATAATAATAATAAGTTAAAAAAAAAAAGAAATTGTGCGGTTTGATTGCTGCTGCTACCGCCGATGTCTGCTTCTGCCAGAAGAGAGTCGCAGTCATTAGCGCTGCGACTCTTCCTCCTCGAGCCCCTCACTCGCTTGCAGTCCGTTTATCGGTGCAGTCAGAGCCGTCGGAAGAGATTTCTTAGCTGCAACAGGTCACACACTGCAAAACACTAAAGCTTACCGAGTATTTTTGATCTAGTTTCTAGAGCAAATATCTTAGTTCACTTGAAATAAGGCAAAACTAACTTACAAGTAATTTTTCAGCAAAATATAGGAGCTTGTTTGAAGTGAATAACCCCTTGACCCTTGACCCTCGCCCCCTAAATCCCCAAAAACACTTGAGAGTGTATACCCTAATTAAATCAGCTGCTGTTCTTGAATAATTTGGAGTTTATGAAAAAGCTTAGTCTTTTTATGAAGATTACAAGCTAAATTTTCTAGTTTTGCAGTCAAAAATACTTTGACTGCAAGTAGTTTGTAGCTATTATGTTTGTAACACAAAAGAAATTGAAACATTTTGCTTCGCCCAGATTTTCATTTTTATTTCTTGTGAATGCACATCGAGTGCTGAATGTATGGACTGGGAAACGCAATAAATCCGTAGAACAAAGTATTCTGCTCGTGGATTTCAAGACTTATCAAAACAGCACAAAAATAAATGTCATTTTGGACGTGTTTATTTTTGAGTCTGTGTGTGTGTTTCTGTGTGTGTCTGGGCTCCTTTGACTCCAAATTAGCTTAGTTGCGTTGCGTTCCTTACAGGCACAGAACCGGCCAGGACACATCACCACTAATGTGTGTTTCTAAATGATTGGGACTGTATTCCCTTTGGATGCCCCACCACTGAACTCCCACTGACCGCAGGCACACACACACACACACACACACACACACACACACACACACACACACACACACACACACACACACACACCAACATGCAAACACAGGCTGTGGACAGTAGATGCATCGTGTATGTACTAAAGTTCCTAACCTGGTTGACCATCGATACCCTGCAGCACTGCTTAACCGCTAAAGGTCTTTTAAAAAAAATAAACAAATTAAGAAAAGATGCTAAATAACAAGAAAAAAATATCATGATGTAATTAAATACAGATTATTTTTTTTATTCTGTCATAGCATAGCTAATTAGCAACGCTCCAACTGGTAAGGCAAGGAGAATTACGTAATGTGTACAAAGGGAATCATGTTACTCTTTTTCTGGAAGGAATAAATGGGCCAAGCAGGATTGGGGGGGTTTTATATAAATATTTTTCAGAAGTGAGCAAAATGTGTTTTGTTGATTTGTGTTTGTTACTTTAATGAAGTTTAAACTTTCACCTGGAATTAATAGCTATTTTTGTGTGATTTCTTCAGATTTCATTTATTTTGTTGCACTTGAAGGTTTTATATTATCAAATCAATTGTAACACTGACTGTCTGCGATGTTTTACATTTTTAAAATTGTCCGTTTTTAATAACAATAACTAAGGGAACCAAATATGTGGAACCGTCAGAACAATTCAACCTGACTTCTGCAGTGTGTGGCTGTCATTTCGGTGAAGAAACTGCAACTATTCGTCCCCCTAATGCGTCCCACGTTATCAATAAAACTCCCACTAACTGGTGGAAGGCATAGAACCAGCGGAGAGAAAATCCATGGAAAGCTTTTTAAGACTTGATGAAATAACCTTAAACACAAACGCAGCCGTTTGGGGTCATCCTGGCGGGCCGTCAGTCGTCCTCATCATCCCACATGGAGCCCTGGTGTCACTCTGAGTCACTGAATCCCAAAGAGCTGAGGGGCTCAGGAACTGAGCCACAGGCCAGAGCCACAGGCCAGGTAAGAGCTCAACAACAATGTGGGTAAGAAGAATGTGACGATCCCCTCCTGAAGAAGAAAAAGAAGCAGCGGAGGGTTCAAGCAGAATACCAGTCCGGTTTGGTGGCCCTGAAAACAGGAAAACAACTTTTCCATATTAAGACAGTGAGTGTTTTCTGTCTGGTTCATCTTTATTTAGTTTTTAGACACCAAACTGATGCTGACAACAGACAACTTTGAGTTTTATTCCCCCAGTTGCTGCGCAGCAGCTGGGTTTCCATTACAAATGTAAGCAAAACTTCATTAATGTGAGAAAAAATAATAATAATCTCCTATTGTATTATACAGCTGTGGGAAAAAACTATGAGACTACTTAAAATAATCAGTTTCTCCGATTTAACTTTTTATAGGTTTGTTGGAGTGAAATGAACATTGCTCTTTTATTCTATGAACTACTGACAGCATGTCTTCAAAATTACAAGCAAAAAGTTTGTATTTATTAGCAGAAAATGAGAAATGGCGGACATAAGGAAAAATATGCAGAGCTTTCAGACCTCAAATAATGCAAAGAAAACAAGTTCATATTTATTTAGAAACAACAACACTAGTGTCTGAACTCAGGAAGAGTTTAGAAATCAATATTTGGTGGATTAACCAGGAGCTCAGTGCAGAGGATCTTCATTTCTTCCAGAGCTGCATTTACATATATATTTAATACAGAAAATGTAATTTATTTTTAACGTTGTTGCTGGTGAATTTTGCAGGACTCATATTAGATGTATGCAGCCTGCGAAGATAATGTTGCAACATCAACTAAATAAAAATGACTTTAAGTAGATAGTAAAATAAATAATAATAATAATAATAATCAAAACTGCAATCATAAGTCTGTTTAAAAGTAACAGTTTCATTGCATATTTGTTTCATTTACTGTAACAAATTATCATTACTTTTATTCAGCCTCCTAATAAAACAACCAAACACTGCTATATGTAGCTGGCTGCTGGTCGTGATTAGGGTGATGCGTTCACTGATTGGAAAAGAAATCTGATTTCTGAGCTTCCAACTGACCAGTGACAGGTAAGGGCCAATCTAGATGAAATAAATCATTTTCACAACACATTCATTAAAAGGTCCCACAAAGACTCGTTTTAAATAACTAAAATCTCAAAATCTGCGTATGAAAATCAGCTGTATGGTGAACTCAGGAAGGATAACTGGTTTTGTGAGGCACCTTGTGGTAAAGTCAATTTAGGAATAAATTAAAAGTGACCTGAATGGCCTTTCTATTTCCAGACAGTCTCATTAACGTCTGCCTCCTGTTTTCGTACGATGCATATGCAACGATCCTGAGTTTGTGTTTTTTCTTTTTTTTTTTTTTTTGTTTTTCTTTTTCCTGCCATAATGCCTTTGGGCAAGTTTCTTTCGGATGACACAAATATAAAGACTCTTTGATCTTTTTAGCCCGCGCGACGCCGAATTACCCCAGAGTTTCAAAGAAATGTGACGATCCCCGCGTCGTATGACATCACTTTGATCAAAACTGCTCTTTGAAAAAATGTGCAATGCACAAGTCATAATAACATCACTCCTGTAACGCCGCGTACGGCTAATCAGGTAGCACAAAACAAACTCTTGGATAGCCACGGAGCTCCAGGGAAAACGCCTCGTTTCATTTAACTCTTTTAAGACGATCAGTCCTTGTGGAATTAGTTTTACTGTTCCCACTGCAGAAAGCACCTTCAGATGGTTTTCAACACTAAGCTGGGGTTTTTAGATCTAGCGTAGCTTTTCTTTTAACGGTAAAATGTTTTATTTTGCGCTTAAAACGGGGCGTTTTTTCACGTTCGTGTTAACATGGCATGAATGTTCAGTGGGTGATGTTAGCTTGTGTTATTTTTTTAAGTTATAAGTCTTAACTGGCTCATGGTCCTGTCTAGAAATGAAAGTACAAGTCTAGTTTCTAAATTCCTGGAAGCCCCAGAAACGTTTCAGCTAAAGTATCATGTCTGTCTCAAATGTGTGCAGGAAGGAAGGAGGAAGTACGATGGCATACCAGAGCCGTTGCAGATAAAAACATAAAACGAAAACAAGAGAAAATTTAGAGCAATCTCAAACTCAAAAGGTTTGAGATTCAAGGTGAGTTTTTCTAGGAAAAACTTGAGAATTCCTGAGTTTCAAGAGCTAAAAAATTCAACTTTCAGAAATGTTGTGGGTTTTAAAAGTCAAGAATGTTCAACTTTTGATACTTGCTAACGCCAAAGTTTTTTCTAGTATTTTTTATTATTTTTCAAACTCAGAAATGTCCAACTTGTTTTCTAGAAAATTTCGTAATTTTTTTTTTTTTTTTTACAGAATGTTTTTTTTTCTTTGTTTCATTTTATTTTATCAACGTATCCCCGCAAAATAAAGCATAAATGCTTGCTCACTTCTGGGCCATCTGGCTGTGTTTTTTTGTCCAAACATTATCCAACTTTGCACTGCTTTCAGGACAGGCCCAACGTCTCTCCTGTAGTTCAGACCTGAGCTCACTGAGCTGCTGTCAGTCCATCCTGACACCCCCTCTCTGTCCTCATCATGGACATCCGAACGTGCCTGAAGAGTTATCATCAACATCCATGTGACCCCCTTACTGTGAAGTGTTTGTGGAAGTAAATGTAAAAATAAAAATATATACAAATAAATAAGTTCAAGTTATTCTCTTTCACTCAGTGCATAAGATAACCAGCCATTGAGCAACAGAGAATAAACGCAGTGATAGTTGCAAGTCTGTCGTACAAAATTGATACTATGTGGCTGGAAAACACACAATGCTGCCCCTTTAAAGTTAGCTGCTGACTGCATGAAGAGCTGGCGGTGACAGCCAGGAGGCTGAACACATTTGGTTTTACCACGTGTGGTAATTCTGTATGCGATGCTTCATGCAAGAGTAAGGGTCGCTCAACCATCAGGAAGTAAGAGTGGCGAGCCTGCATGTCCTCCCCGGAGGAAACCATCTCCTCACTGGCGGTTAGGTAACCACTTCCAATTAGGGTATGATGGAAATCATCTGAGATTTACAGGGATTTTCAGGAAACGGCTTGATAAGAGTAAAAAAAAAATATATATATATATATATATATATATATATGTAATGTACAATGCAACTTATTGGTTACTTAGAGCATCCTTTCTTTTTCTGTGTGCTTCCTCTCATTTTCCTCCTCATCGCTTCCTCGGTTTATGGATCTTTCCGCACTTCCCTCTCTGCCCCCCACGCCTCCTTTTTTTTAAAAACATACATCATCCCTCTTCTCTCCCATCATACGTCGTCTCTCTTTGTTCGTTCCGATCTTTGGCTTTGTTTCCTCGCACATAAACAAGTATCTTTTGAGCTCAATATGGCTGACGGCAGACTTCCTGGTAACTGCTGGGCCCTGTTAAGCTGCATTTCACTCGCCGCGCAAGAATTTAATATATCATATGAGCACCGAGGGACTAAATGAATTTGTTTTACCACGGAGCAATTACACCGCAACAAACAGCAGCAAGTCCCGCTACGCTATGCTCCTCCTCTTAACTTAATTTTGATTTTTTTAGCTCTTCTTCCCTTTTGTCTTCCTACTTATTCCTCTCGGCAAGGAACTTTGGTTTCCTATCTTTTCATTTACTCATTTGATTTTTATTTTATTTTATTTTTTTTATTAAATCTGCTGGATTATCTCAAGCACTTTCTGAAATCTGCACATTTTTTATCATTATTACTTTCACTTCGGGGATGTTTTTGCTGCAGCGTGGGACTGTTGCTGCCCAGACACAGCGTTGGGCAACGCAAGGCTATCTATCACCGAGCCCCCGCCGGGGTCCCGTCAACCATTTCCTAACAAAATACCAACAGTCTGGGTCCGGAGCTCGCCATACATTACAGCTGCTGTTGTCTGAGGAGTGAGTTCTCCTCTGGGTCTCTTGGATTATATCAACGAGTTGTTTTTGTGTTGCTTTTGCGTGATTCTGAGGAGTCCGCCTGTGTTTTTCCTTTCTCTAATTTTCTCTTTTGCTCCTAAAAATGTGCACAATTAATATAAAACTGCCAGCTTGTCGCAGTGATAAATCATGTCGCCCTGTGATGAACTGGTACTACATATACTACTAAAACACAGACAAAAGCAGAAACCAGAATTTTACAAGTAAAAAAAAACAAAAAATAAAGCCAAACTACTCGGTTACGCAAGTGTGCAAAATAATCCTTCCTTGGCTGTTTTGATTCAATTCAACCATCCAGTGTTCCTTGGTTCAGACTTGCCATTGATTATAGGTGATTAACTATTAATAGGAGTCTCATACAGCCGTCCCAGCAGGCTTTTCTTCGTACTCGCTCACTTCTGTACTTTAGTTGAAGCCATAATTTGCTGGGAAATTACAAAGGATTTCATCGTACAAAGGAATCAGTCAGGAGAATGGAACAACGCAAGCTTCAGTTCAATTCAGTTTGGTAATGTAGAACAATTCCACAACAAATGTGATTCTGTCCAATCACACATCCATTCAAATGGATCCTATGAAAAAGTTATCAAAAACTGCAGTCATTTATTATTCAAATTGGTTTAAAATAAAAGTTTTCTGTCAAAGGAGACCAAGCAGACTGCATTGAGTCTTTGGCTTAGAGCAATATTCTCTGTTACAGGAAGAAATCTCCAGCAAAATCAGAACCATTGACTCTGTGGGAACGGCCATCTGTCACGATTGACTGGCGGTTTCCATGACAGCAAGCTACTCCTACCGCCGTCGGTTTCCCTTGTAACTATTGGCCAATCACCAATCTCCCAAAATGAAGGAAATCTGGGCCGATTAACAGGTGAACCCTTACTAAATATTCCTCAATCTCTTGTTTGTGGTTTTATTAAAGGTGGTAGTTGGCATAATATCCGAGAACTGGGTCAATGGACAAAAAGGTACACAGAGGTCAACTGTTCTTGGACTTGGAGTCGGTAGCTACAGCGCTCCAAACTTCCCGTGTGCTGATTGATGCTCATTGAACATCAGTGTACGGCCTTAAAAATGGTCTCCTCTCAGAATGATCCAAATGTTCCATATACACATTGGAACTCCTAAATGTAGCGTAAAGACCCCAGAAGAGTTGAGGCTGTTAAAACCTGCAAAGAGTGAATGGACTGAGTTTATTTACTGCTATTCTAGTCATGCTGACAACTCAAAGCACTTTACACTACAGCCACATTCACCCCATCACACTCACTAACTCGCACACATTCATACATCAGTGCACAGATCAGTGGGCAACTGAGTGCTAAGCGCCTTGCCCAAAGGCGCATCGACAAGCGACAGGAAGAAGCTGGAATCAAACCCACAACCTGTGGTTTATGGTTTCTTCTTTTTTTTCTGTCAGATTCAAATAATGTGAATGTTAGTTAAAAAATGATTTCGGTCACTCAATTCACAAAGTGAAACATTATATACGCTGATTATTCACCAACCATTTTCAAGTCTTGATTTCTATATGATTATTTTTGCTGCTTATAGGTAATAAAACATGTCAACTAGAATTAGTATATTACTTCAGACCAGTTGAAAAACATATTTTTATTCAAAAATGTGGGTAAGCAGATTTGTTTCCTGCTTTAATGCTGTTATTTAAAAAAAAACTATCAAGAGTTCTTGCATTTATTCAGCATGGTCATGGAAATTTATAAGAGTTATAGATGACTGGAGCTAATACAGGGCAACTTGCTACAGACACATTGCAATGTGATGTCACACACTCAAGATCCTGTCCCCCAGCTCCCTCCTGGAGGGCAAAAAACTGCCTGCCAACGATGACCACCATTCGATCTGGTCGTCAACATAACGCGCTAACTCTTAAATGAACATGTGATGTATAAAAGAAAAGGTATACAGTGCTTTGCTACTATCAGAACTACTATAAAACCAGACAACAGGATCTGATAGTGTCACTTGTCGCGGGTAAGGGAAAGCAAGAGCGAGGGAAGTAATTCTGTTATGCTAGTTTGACTTTGACAAATTAACATGTAGATGAGCTGTGGAATTTGGTGTGTTTCAGTTCAATAAAAAAAAGGGCAACCCAAACACCAACCCTCTGATAAGTCATCAGTAGAGCAGGTGTTTAAATTAGTTAATCAACCACCGCTACTGTTTAGATGATCACTTATTAATAATCGTAAAATAAACATCAAGCCTGAAAACATAAAACTGTAATGGAGTAAATGTCCTGTTCTTCGTGTCAGAAATGTTTGCGTGTTTTTTTGGTGTTGAATTCACTTGCGGAGCTGTGGTCAGTCAGTTGCTATGGCAACGAGTCCTCATGTAACGTAGTGGATACATGGTGCGAGAAAAAAATGAGAAGACGAGTGGTTTTGAGTTCTTCTTTGATGGTTTTTCTGTTATTTTTCCCTTCACTGCACTAATTTAACAAAACCCACATCTCCAGGTTTTATTTTGTTAACGAAGATGTTCTACCACGGAAACGCAGGTATGGATGACAAGTAAAAGGATTGTCTTTTCACCCTCCGTTGTTGTGCGCATGTGAAAAATGATATGTGAACAACAACATGCAACGTGTGAATACATTGTGCACTCTGGTGTACCTGAAGGGATGATGTGTTTTCTGTGACTGCACCTTCACTGTTTATGCCTCTTCATACATTAAGATTCTCATTACATGACTTGAACCAAATTCGATATATCAACATTATTACTCCCTGTTGCTGGTGTCCCTTGACGCGGCCGCATCCCTGATATAAACTATCCGCCCGGATCCACGCCCTGGTTATAAATGGCCGCTGTTGGCCAGCGTGACATTCTGCTGCCGGTTCATCTACCCCGATGGTCAGATATATACGACACTGTTCTTGTGTATCATAAATCCACACACACGCACACACACCCACGCAAACAAAGCAGCAGCCTCCACTGTCTTCTTGTATTCTGACGATTGATGTGCACCTTGTTGCTAAACGGCTGAGATAATTAAACCCTGCGCTCTCCTCCCCTTTGTTTATGGGTGTGTGTGGTGTGAGTCTCACTGAACACTCTTCTGGTGCATTGCAACACACACACACACACACACCCCCGCACACACAACTATGCGTACACACAGAAAATTGGAAGACACACGTCCACTCTGTCTCTCTCCCTCCTCTTCAGCACCATGCTACCACTATAAATCCTCACTCTCTGTCACCGATCACAGCTACACACACACACACGCAACCTCTCTTCCTCGGTGGAAAGAGAGAGCGCGGGGGACGGAGAGAGAGAAAGCACCTGCTGTAAAGCACTCACACAAACGGCGTCTGTGTTCCGGAAGACTTCAATAAATGGGAAAATTATACAGTGCAGGCGGAGCGGTCGCCTTTCAGACAAAGGTGCTTCGCCCAGGCCACGCAGCTCCCGGCCGCTCTGGTACGCACAAGTAATTTCGGTTAAGCTTCCCGTGTAAATATGTTTGGCACACTTGGAATAGGACAAAACTAACTTACAAGTAATTTTTTCCACAGAAACAGGAGCTTGTTGTAAGTCAATAAAACCTTTATCGATGAAAATGTTCTCCTTCCAGTGGTCGATTATTTCACTTAAAAGACATTTTTATAAAATGGCATTTTTCCCATTTTGGAAGTGAAATAATCTACTAGGACTTTTTCATCAATTTTAAGGAGTTATTGACTTAAAACAAGCTCCTATATCTCACTGAAAAGTTAACTTGTAAGTTAGTTTTGAACCAAGATATTTGCACTAGAAAAACAACCAAAACTACTTGGTTTAAAACAAAAAAACAAGGCCTTCAGCAGAATTTAAGAAGCAGAATTAGTTAAACAAAGTAGAAAATGACGACAAAATGATGTCCAACTATTGGAAATAAAATGTAAAACTAATTCTCTAGATTTAAACAGATTTAAACAGAGAAAGATGAAGCATAAGAATAAAGTGCCTTGTCAGGCTTTTAGCAACGGCTGAACTCCACGTTTTCTTTCACCAGAAACCAAAAAGATAACTTGTTGGACGTTTATGTGATGAACTGAGACTATAAAAAACAACAGCGGACTGAAAAGAAAATTATAAATGGTTTTAATGTTTATTGTTTTACAACAACATACCCCCCCAAAACTGGTATTCATATCAATTCAACCTTGTTCACCGTTGCTGCCACTACATAAAGTACATAAAGTGAAGCGCAACTCAATTTAACAGAAAAATGGTCAAATTTAATCTCAGTAAAAATTCAGCAATTCTTCGAGGCGATTTCAACAAAATATACCCCCTACGGCTCTCCTGTACCAGACAACATTCCATTACAAGCTTTGTAAATATTCCAAAAATAATAAACTCAGATAAAATCACACATGAATAAGTCTGTTCACAAGAGAAGCTGTTAAAATCATCATGCATAATCATCCGCCAACTACCTCCTGTCTTTGTCTTTTTCGTTCATTTTTCGATAAACAGTTTTGGCGCTAGGAGGAGGTGATTTTTCTGCCGTATCAGTATCGGTTTATTTTGGAAAAACTGCGATGGAAACATTTTTTCGCGTGACACAAGTCACATGAACGACAACCGGATGTTGCCAAAGAAGACGACATGAAGCAGTTGGAGGACAATGGCGCGGCGTTTTTTTTAATGACTTTTTAATGACTTGATTTTAATTCCCTCTCTCATTTAACAGGAACACCACAATTGCAAAACTGTGGGTTTTTCCAACATTAACAGAATACCAACAAACACGTTTGTAATGGAAACGCAGCTGCGGTTAAGTTCTTTGCTCTCAACGACATCGTAAATTACGCTCAGAAATCCTGAGATGTTGTAAATAAGACAAATCAGAGGACAAAGTGACCACCGCCATCAAACAGCCGCACAACAAATACAGACAAAACAAGCATGTCCTCTGCAAGCACACAGAAAGAGAGACGGAGGGGCCACAAAAGGCTCGCAGAGAGACTACAGATGACTCAAAATGCAGTTTAGTTCTTCTCTAGAGAGTGTGTGGGAGCCTGCACTGCTCCGACTGAAACACCGGGGACCTTTTTCATGTCTGTACTCAGGAGCCTCTTGTTTCATAATGACTCCCAAGATTAAAGGACCAAAAGGAACCGGCAGAAGGGAAGCTCAAAACCCAAACCGATGGCACCGAACAGCCACGCTGCATCTCTTCAGATGCTAAGATGCTAGGCTACGTCCTCCCTACCTGAGGCCAGTGTTGTTGATTTCTTTTGCTGCATAAGACGTCTGGCTTTTAGCACACACTCGTGCAAACACACAGCCTGATGAATAAGTAAGGCCAAGCCCGACTGACTGGCTGCCATTTTCCGCAACTTTCAAATGATTATTCCACAAGAACCTGAAAACGCACACAGACTCGCCATTTTGTTTTCTGGTCCTTCTTGGGATATTCGCATCGATTTCCACTGCTTTCATTAGCCTAGCTCAACCCCTGCCTTAAAGGAACTATTCAGCTGCGTTTATTTAATAGTTTTTTTTTATACAAATAACTTTACACTAGCGCTAAAAACAAAGTGCGGTAATGAAGTATGGATTTCCATTGCAGGATTTCAGAAAATACAAAGTTAAAAAAAAAAAAAAAGCCCACTGAACAAAAAAAAAAACTGCTAATGTTGCTTTTGTGTTAATATGTAGGGGTACAACTAACGATTATTTGAGTCATCGATTATTCTACCCATTATTCACACAAGTGATCGTGTGAATAATCGATTACTCGTGTAATCGGAAAATGAATTTGCCACATTTTACAGTTTTCATTTAGTCACTTGAAACTTTTGCATCAAACTTTGGAAACATCAAAAGATGCAAACAAAATAAAATGAAAAGTATCCAGTGAAGCTGAAACTTGAGTTTTAGCTAAAACATTTTTATGCACAATTAAGGTGTTTTTTGGGGGGGGGGTTTATTAGAAATGCAAAAATAAATCTACTTTTGTGCAGTATTAGCCAAGCTGCTGCTTTGAGTATGTTCTGTCAGCAAATGTTTTTATTGAGTCTGCAAGCTTCAGTTAATAGTTTGATTACTTATGAGTTGACGATTATTTCAATAATCGATTAATCTCAATAAGTTTGATTCATTGTTTTGGCCCTAAAGACATAATGAGAACTAATCGGCTTGTTTTTGGTGAAAACTATGACAGATTAGCAACATCTGATGGCCACAAAAGTTTGATTTTAGTGACTGGTAGGACCGGTTCCATTTTTAATCTGTCAGCTTACAAAAAAGTTGTTCAAAAACTGAAATATTTCTGTTTAAATGCATCAAGTGACCAACATGATGTGTTTTTGTATTTTGCTTTTTTTTTTTTTTTTTTTTTTTTTTTACAACATTTGACTCAAAATGATTGTTGAAAATTTTTTCAATAATATGATTTGAACTGTCCAATTTGCCAAAGTCATCTGAACAAACAACTAAATGGATTTTTATGAAAATACACTAAAGTTCTGGACACGTTATGCCTCAGCTGATGTCTACAGCCATGGGAGAAAGAAAGCTGGTTTTTGGAGAAAGTAGATTTGTCTAGATTACACAGCGATACAACTGAGGTTCTGTACCGATACGACACAGGAAAATGTTGCTGAATTAACTGAAAACGTTTGTTTTTCTTATCACCTATGAAACTGAAACTCAAAAAACAAAACAAAAAAAAAATTGACAAGCTTCCTCACCTTACTAATAAACCTTCTTTCAAATCTTTCATTATATATGATGTGTATATATATATATATATATATATATATATATATATATATATATATATATATATATATATGGATGGTTTATTGTAAAATAAACGATAAACCATGGCAACGCTCAGAGCACAAAGAGTAGAAATAAACCGAATAGATCTGTCATTATGAATCGGGTACATTGTCACTGATACCCGAGCTAGAATTTTTTTCGATATCAGGACCGATGCAGATATTGTTGTAGCCTATCTAGTGAATTTATAGATACAACAATATCTGTTGTATCGTCAACATTAACCCCAAAAACATCTCAACTCCCTCAACTCAGTTCTACAAAAAAAAATACCTTTACATGTATCAAAAAATAAATACCAAGAAGTAAAAAAAAAAAAGAGGGTCTATCAATCTAATAAAATGTTATCCAGATTTATATACTGTATAGAAAATAGGTTTAAATCAATAAAGTTTTACAGCAAAAATGACGAGATGCCGTGAAAACCCTTTTAAAAAAAACCCCGAAATATCCCTTTAACGTAGCAACTGAACCAATCAGACTCCAACTTCAGCTCGAACCGTCCCATAAGAAGGCAAAGCAAAAATGCTGAACATATCGTGACGTCACGTGAGTATATATGTTTTTCCTAACGAGTTTTGTTGATTGGAGGAAACTTTGGCTAGTAGCCGCTAACCCTAAACTCAGCTAACAGTCCAGCCCGAACCCAGAATCCCAAAATGTTCACCTGACTGCAGTGTAAGTCGGTCTGGAGCCCCAGAAAGACTAGAGTCTCTAAAATGAGGACATTTTACCTGAAAGTCTGAGGAAAAATGAGTGAAAACAAGCGCGCGCGCCAACACACAGACATGGAGGCGAAAACAAGCTCAGCGTCTTCTTCTAATTATTTTTACTTCTCTGCCCCCGCAAACAGCCCGCATCACACGCCAGCAGCCTTACCTGACGACCCGATGGAAGTGATCCTGAATCCCAGGAGGAGCCAGGTGACCCGGTGCGGAACTGGAGGAAAACGTGCAGAAATAATCCCACCTCTGATTCCAGACACAAAACTGCCTCAAAAGGAGGAGGAGAAGAAGAAGAAGAAATAATAATAGTAGTAAAGCCTTTCTCCTCCTCTTTCCAAAAGGTCCGGGGTTAGTGTCTGTGGCGGATGAGCACAGCCTCAGAGGCAGCAGAGGGGGGACTCGGATCTTTTCCTCCAAGATGCGGGGAAGCTGAAGTCCGCTCCAGTTAACCGCAGTTACGCACACTCTTCCCCCCCCTCCAACCTTCTCCTCCTCCCCGCCAGCCCGCCCGCCCCCACCTCCAGCTCCGCCGCGCTCTCTCCTCCGCCTGTCCCGCGCCTCACTTCCAGGACGGAGGACGTGAGTCGGCGACCCGGCGCGCTCCCTCCGCGCTCTTCCAGGAGGTCCTCCCTTCTGGCCGGGACGTGGCGTGGAAGGAACGAAGGAAGGAGTCGCTCTACTTTCTTCTTCTTCTTCTTCCAAAAATAACTTCCAGTCTGCGATGTGGAATCCGCGACGAACACGTTTAAAGTGTGCACGTGTGTGTGTTGTTTCCCAAGTTTATTATTATTATTAATAATAATTATTATTATTTTAATGCACTTTAATCTGTGATGATAACCCGACAGTTGTATAGAAAATCTAATTTATTCTTCCTTATATGCCGATGCAGTGACCATCAGAGCTCGGATGTGCAGGTGGAGTTTGCAGCAATATCTGCAAAGAATATTTTCCTCCTGGGAAAAAAAAAATGTCCGATGTTCAATCAACCAATCAGATCATGCATAGACGTTTCATCTGTGTAAAGGCTATTAATAACTTCAGAAGATTTAAGAGTATTTTTTTATCCATTTGCGTTCTCCACTTCTCCGCTCCTCTAACGCGTCCCTCAGGGGTCAACAAGGAGGAAGAGGAGGTGGAGGAGGGGGCTCCCGGCTCAGTCACTGGATGTTGCCCCGTTTTGTCCACAAAATGCCAAAAAATAAAAAAATAAAATAAAAAAATCCTCCCCAAAACAAGAACAAGTCCACCTGGAACGAGTTCCTCTAGATAATCCTCCTTTCGGCGCAGGGAAAGAGATGCGCAAAGCCCTGAGCCGCTTCTTTTAGGACTGTCCTCCTCACACCGATGGGAGGAAAGAGAGAGAGAGGGAGAGAGAGAGGGAGAGAGAGCCGCTTCCTTTAAGCCGCAAAGTGAGAAAAAATGGCTCAAAAAATGTACGAATTCTGTCTAAATCTTTGGATTTTTTCCCCCAATCAAAAAGTGCGGAGTCGTCTCTTAAAACGGAACCACATAACCACATATCCCTCCTCCCATGATGCTCCGGCGCTCGGAGGCAGGATAGTTTCCCGCTCTGCCTCCTGGACCAGAGGAACTGTTGATGTTGCCTGAGATTAGACAGACAGACAGAGACAGGAATGGACCAGGAATGGACCGGAACCAGCAGCTACAGGAACGCGGGAGCTGTTCTTTCAGCACCACACACACACACACACACACACACAGTGTGAAACACTCTCTCTCTATTTAACTGCTGGAGTTTCCATCTCGTCAGGTCGGGTTTTCGTACACTTTACTACTCTGTATTACAACAATATTATAAATTATATTATTAGTAGTATTTGAAGAACATATTTGGAGAGAAAAATATCAGTTAAGCTTGGGAGAGAAATGGGAGGGAAAAGAGGAGAAAGATAAGAAAAGTGGGGAGATAGTAGAAGAAGCACTACCTGCTGCTGCGACTGGCGCGTTTGATGCACTTTGTCGCCCCCTTGTGGTCATGGGAAGAACATAGAGAAATGGGAAAAATGAAGACGCAGAAGTGGAGGTAAATGGTGGAAGGAAGACTGCAAAACTTCCTACCCTAATTTATTTCACAGTGAAACTCAGTCGGAATGTCTTAAGAAATGTCTGAATATCTTCATATATATATATATATGGAAATACATTTTGCATTTTATTTTGAACTTAAGGCCCCGATGTCCAGAGCAGACCCGACTGTAAGCCGGCTTTTTGTTTTGATGTAAATATGTAAATAAGCATTTGTGTTACCTTTCAAATGAAATCACCACGTCGATAATGATGTGAACTGTGACATGCAAATGTGAGTGAGTCACCGCAACCTGAAGCATATTTCCAGAAAAGTTCCTTACTATCGAAACTAACCTTTCATCTGTTTGGAGCCGCATTTGTTCAGTAATAAGTGAAACATCTATTAACTTATTTGCTCAGCGATTTTGATGATGCCATTTGACAGAATGTTGCTTATTTCATAATTGGTGACTGTATGTCTTTATGATGTAAAGTGCTTACTTTGGACCAGAAAATGCTGAGTCACTGCTCACCATTAGCATCAACTTTAGCTCATATATTAAAGAAAAACAAAAAACTATTCCAATCTAATCTAATCTAATCTAATCTGTCAGCTCTGTTTCTTTAAATGCAAAATCTAACAGTCAATTAGTAGCTACGTTTTCATTGTCGTATGAAAGTTTGACATTTTGAAAATACATTTTCTTAGTGGAAACAAGGCAGTTTTGAAGAAAAGAAAAAAAACGTGTTTTTTGAAAAAAGTTTCAGCGGCAGGATGAGGTGGATTTTTAGTTTTTTTTTTCTTGTTTTTTTTTAAAAATAGAAATTGGTTTATTTTGCAAAACTGTTTGTCATGTGATCGAAACCGGATGTTGCAGCTGGCGCAAACCACTACGAAGACAACAGGAAGTAGTGGGAGGATTATTTAATCAAAACGCCAAATTGTGAATTTGTGTGTGTGGGTGTGTGTGTGTGTTGGGGGGGATGAGGCTTCCACATTAGTGGAATACTGACAACATTTTGTGCACATTTGTAATAGAAGCTAGTTATACAGAGTGAAAGGGGGGGGCGGTGATGTAGGGACACCGGAGTTTGTTGTGGTTCCTGGTGAAGCTGTCTGTGTCAAATGAATTGTGCACTGAAAAAAAAGAGTGGAACTCCAACTTTATTAAAAAAAAAAAAAAACAAGTTAATTTGTTAAATGTAATCACATTGGATTTGTTAAACTTACTTTATTTAACACGATAACTTAAATTTTATATATCTTCTTGGACATGCATAATTTGACGACTCGTAACAAATCAACTTTTTCGTAAAAGTTGGATCAATTGTTTTCTTTTTTTCAATGTGAAGAAGAAGAAAAAATGATACACAACTTTCAATTTTGAGGGGGCATTTTGAAGAGAGGAGTGCATTCGTATTTGCCCCATTTACTCCGATACCCTCTTAAAAATATCTCATGAAACGATTATCTGTCCCTCTACTGCTCCCTGTTTTTCTGTCTTTAGGGTCAGACAGGGTTTGGGTGAGTTCGCTTCCAGGGAACATGATTAGAATAATTAGTGTGGATTCTCAGAGTCAGACAGCGGTGCACAGCGCTGTGGATAAATGGCGACAGAACATTTGTCTCTAATTTGAAAGACAAACAATGCCGTTCAGCTCTTTAGCCTCGACAGGCTCTGCTCTTTTCCTTCACTTTACTGTGAACAGATATGCTGTTCATGGAGTTAAAAGAACAGTTTTCTCTCGGATAATTATTCTGTCTCATTGACCAATCAAGCTGCTGCTTGGCGCAGTAAGAAAAAAAAAGAACAAAAAAAAAAACACCTTTGTTATTGTCAGAGACGACCTTTTAGCGCAGGATGCTAACCTGATATTAACCTGTGAGTGCTTTGTGGACAGATAGATAATGGAATCCGATGCAGGAGGTTTTGTTTTCGCTCTTTATGCTGCCATCATTCGTTCTTGTTGTTTTTGATTAATTCCCGCAATTTTTATCCCATTCTGCTTTGAAAGTTAGTAAGCTGTGTGAACTGTAACAAAAAAGTGTAATCTGGGGAAACGGATGAAAAAAAAAGAGCCTTTTAGGCTAATTCTGGCACTTTTACAAAAATGTTAATGTCAGCTATGCCTAGCATATGAATTAAGATAAATACTTTATTTGTTTTTTTCGTTTTTATTATTTTAGTATTGTAGTTTATCTAGTCTGCTCCAAAATTAATATTTGTTTTGATTTTCTCTGAAATTATATTTCTTGCACTTTAAATGCACACATTTGTTTCATTCCATTGTTTCTGTATACAAAATACCGTAACATATTCAAATGGTAAACACAGGATTTAATCTCTGTCTATATTCTGTTCTACATTTTGAGGAAATAACTCAAAGAAAAAAAATACACAAAAACACCTAAATGTCAGAAGTTTTGATGACATATCAAACAACAGTAATTAAAAAGTATCGGTATCGGCGATGCTGGCCCTGGATTTACTTGGTGTTGGGTCGATACAAAAATAGTATCACTAAATATATTTTATTGATATAAATTGATGAAATGATTTTAAAAAAAGGGCGCAAGATGCTGTATGTTGTCAAATTTAAGTAAACAAAGAAACATGCTGAAAATTAGAAATGCAATGATTGCAGTTTTCAGTTACCAATCTTTAAAACGTCTGACCTACCTATTCCAATTTTGGCCCATTCCAATTTTTTTTATCTGAAATGTTGCTAAACATAGCCAGAAAATGGCTGAGATGGTAACGATGGGGCGACTATTGATAACTATGAACCTGCAGACATGGGCGGGGCTAACAGTCAAACCTCTCACGGCGGAGTAAAAGAGGACTGATTTTTAGACTCTTATAAAATCGGTGGGTAAGATCCGCTTCACTTGTGACTATCGGACAATTGCAGATCTCCCAACATTAAGGAAATCGGAGCCGACTTATCAGTGCAGCCCGATTGAAAATACCTTTTATCGATTTGTGCCCTTCCCTTGTATTTGTGAAAATGTATTTACAGTGATAGCAAAACGCTTTACCCTTTCACGCACATTTTAATCCTACTTCAATAATGTCTCTCTCGAACATTTTTCAAGCACAGATTCGTTCTGTTAGGAGATTTGCTGGTACTGACAGGTGACTTTTGGAGAGCGTGGAGCGTATCAGGCGGAAACGCTGAGGAACAGATGGCCGGCGAGATGTTTAGGATCACTGGCAGTCCTTCCTGCCCTTTCCCTCACCCCGGTGTCATGCAGCTCCTAGGTGGAAGGCAGCAGACAGCCAATAAACCACTCAGTGGTGCAGAAAATGTGCTGGACCTTGTCCCTCTTGTCTGCGGAAGGCGAGGCGGTCTATATTAAGTTGTGTGGTACGGAAAATATGCTGTCAGTCAGAGACGCCTAAACAGGAAACGCGCTCAGTTATGAGTTATTTCATCAAGAAGATGCAAGTTTGTAAACCGAAAGTCAGAATGTGCTCGTTATCTGCAGTAGCTGAACTACTAATGAAGGGAAGTGTAGCTAGCTAGCTATTCAATTAGCCATATTTAGCGCTTATTCTGCAAAAATATTCCAGGCCAACACAAACACCTGAAGTGTCTGAAAAACTGAATCTGTTTTATGAGGTTGGTAAAGTTCCAGGTGCTATGTGGCATCCTCTTCAGAGCTGAAGTTTTCCAAGCTTCTGACAAACAGCCCTCCTTATAAACTGCCCCGCTCAGCTCCTTCAGACTAGCCAGCAGGAATTAGCAAACACCTGGAGGAGCTGCCCATCTGCTGAGCTCATTGTAGGAGCTATTTCTCAGTTCAACGCTGGTAAAAATGTTTTCATAGGGTTAAAAGAGGAGCCATGTTGTGATGACTTCCTGAAGGCTGAGTTACAGAAAGACTAGGAGCTTCTTAAAGGGGTGTAATGCTGCCCCTTTAAGGCAAACTCACCTGTTTGCCTTTTTTACTGTTTGAAAGCTGTTTGTTTTACTGTTTGTTTTACTGTTTGAAAGCTAAATCCAACCAAAGGTAAGGTTGTAGATTTCCCCAGAATTTGGAGTGAAGCAGTTATTGGTCGCGTTCATACTGCAGACCATAATGCTCAATTCGGATATTTTGCGAAATCTTTTTTTTTTTTTTTGGCGTGGTCATTCACATTTCTAAATCTATATACAATTTGTATGTGGGCGCTGTAACATCACACTTTGCGAGCGTGTTCAGAGTTCATGGCAGTAAACATGGATGCAGATGGTGGAGCTTATCTTGTGATTTTAAAGTCGTATTAACGGTTGTTATTTTTCTTCCAAGTTTTTTGGATCAAGATGCAGGACAGTGATGTTTGTGGCGTATCGGTGACGTTTAGGTCGCACGGATGCGACTCGGCCGTACAGACAGAGGTCACATCGACACATGTCAGGTTTAGAGCCACATATCCAAGTAGCCTGGGTCACATTTCTAAAACTCTGATCTCTGTTGTTCAGACTGTCATAAAAAGATCAGATATCGGAAGCATTAAGACGAAACAAAAAAAATCAGCTTTGGGTCACTTCAAGCTGCGGTGTGAACGTAACATTTTGTCAATTGAAATCCTGATCTCAGGGAAACTGAAAGACAGAAATCAGCTCCAAGCGTAAAGACTCACTACAAGTAGCCGGCTCCATCGGAGACTCGTCCATTTGTAGTCTCAGACAATATCTTTGGTCCACTATCAAACATAAGTGTGGATGCATCAGTTTGCCGTCAGCAACAGAATCTGGGAACCATCTGGGCCCTTAAAAACATACAATACACCAGTGACGCGGAGCCTGAAAGAAAGACAGGAATGAACCTTAAATGTAGCACCACGGGCCCCTCTCTGCCCTGAGTCATGAGGGTAATTCATTCCTGCGGTTGCCCTCAACGAGCCAGGAGATTTGGTTTTCATTTCATTATCTGTCCTGATGCTAGGCATGGCATGCCATTTGCTTTAGCCTGAGGGAAGATGAACACAGGGGGGGGAAAAAAAGAAATAACAGAGAGAGATTTGGATGAATTCCCGGAGTGAGCAAAATGGCTCGCAGAGAAGATGCGGCGCTTCCAGCAGGAGAGAGCTCGGTCGTGATTCAACAGGCGCCACCGTTCACCGCTTGTTTCCGATCTTAAAAGATCTTTTCCCGTCGCTTCCGCTGTTTGTGCGTTGGAGTGGGCCTGAGTCAGCGCAGCTTCGTTAGTTGTCTGTGTTACGTTTGGTGTGAACGGCTGAGAGGGCGGGAACATTTGAGTTGTCCCGGTCAGGGGTGTGAGTCGGCGGAGCCGGTTGGCTTAAACATCCGAGAGAGACATCAGGATAGATAAATAATATTCAGCGACAGACGAATGCGGTGGGGAACGGCTCTTAAGGAGGAAAACAAGATTTGGCCAAAAAAAGAGGTGGCAACCAACATTTCAATTAATCAATCAACCAACATTTTACTTAAGAACATAAATTTCCTGAGTTTTGTGAGGATTTATACCCATTTCACTGGATTCACTGTTTGATTAGGATTAGAAATGATCACTGCGGGTGATAATTTCTTGTTTACTTGGTAAAAGGCCTTCTTCCACCATTAAGGTCAAAGTAAGTATGTTTCAGCAGCAAGGCAGTTCAGAATGCTTGACACCATACAAACATCACGCAGTCACCAAATTATAGAAAGAGCCATAAAAGTCACCAAGCAAATGTTGATCAGTGTTCCAGATCTAAACAGGTGGGGTTTTAGTCTTGAGTGAAAGGAAATTAGTGTTTCAGATATTTTGTAGTTTTCTGGATGTTTATTCCAGATTTGTGGGGCCCAGCAGCTGAATGCTGCTCCTCCGTGTATGGAGAAGGTAAAACACTGTTTTAACAAAGGGGGTGATTATGGTAAGACGTACATTCCCCTTAATGTTTTACCAGAAACAGAGCAGAGAGAATACAGAGTAGAGGTGGGCAGATCCATCAAAAACATTGATAATATTGACAACAAGTCGGTACCAGAGAGATAGATAGATACTTATGAATTTAAATAAGTACAAAAATTACCTAAATGTCAGATGCCTGACAATATGTCAAACATTGGTATCTGTATCTGCATTGGTATCAGTAGAGGTAGTGATATCTGTATTGCATCAGTATCTGTATCAGTGTCTCATTAGCGATTCTGGGTATTGGATCAACAAGAAAATGTATAGTGCCGCACACGTCACCTCTAGTTTGGAGAAGAAATACCCCTCCCACACTTGTTGCTACAACTGGGTATGTTGGCTAAGTAATGGGTGACTTCCTGAACTTCACCAAAACGAACAAACAAAAACATCGATTCAGTTACTTCTTAACACAAAAAGCAAATCGGCCAATCACACAGCAGTAATCAAAGCATTTAGGCATCTGCACACGAGGGAAGATTATTTTAAAACTAAGCATCAGACTGTAGAGGAAAGGAGATTTACAGCAAATGATTTTGATTGGTCTAGAAAATAAAGAAAGAAAATGACTGTTGAGCAGCTCTCTGTGCAGGTAAAGACAATCGAGATGTGAGAAGTGTTTTAGTGTTGCGTTTTCTTCGTTCTTGTGTACAAGAGCAGCTCAATAGTTCAGAACTGCCTTTAAGGCATTTTGTTTTTGTGGTAGATGTGTTAGACAGCTGGCCATCTGCAATGTTTCACAACTTTTTTTTTTTTTTTTTTTTTAGGTATAAACTGAAGCAAAATTTGACTTGGCAGTTTGTTTAAATAATACACTCGCTCACAGTATGGATCAGTGAACCTCTGAGACGTCCTCTTGTCAGGCTGCGGTCTGAAAGAGGATCCAGCCGGGAGAAGCTGGATTTCTCCGCTGAAGGTTTAGAGGCTGAGACTCGAAATTAAACTCAATCTGTGATATTTCCCTCCGAGCCCTGGAATCGATAGAAATATTGAGGCGATGGACAAGCGGGGGGGAAAGCAAGTAAAAACACGGGCCAACATCAAGCCGATTCAAATCCCAAGTGAACAAGCAGATGCTCCAAGTGATAGAGCGTGGAGATGTGTTTGATGTTTAAAGTCTGAGACAACTTTCATTTTGTGGGAAACTAAATACAGAATGAACAACCAATCAGGACGGATGCTGTTTGACTCTAGATGTGTTTCCGTTACAAATGCGCGCACAAATCTTTGCCAATATTCTACTAAGGTTGAAAAAATGAAATTTTAAACATTTGCAATTGTGATGTTTCCATTAAAAAAACTGAATTAAAATTATGAGTGAATAAGTTTCTTCATGGGAAAAGTCATTAACAATCATGGCAGCAACGGATGTAAACAGTTACATCATTTATATTCATAAATCAGCCATTTAGCTAGCGCTCATCATCTGTAAGCCAATCAGAGGAGACGACACCTATTCAGGCATCAGGAGTGACTGTGGCTTTTTGGAGAAATTGCAGTCTGTGACTTTATGGAAAAGCTAAGGATTCAACACATTGGAATGACAGAACGTTTTATGAACTCTGACGGAGCCTGATAGACGTCAGAAAAAGAAATCCATCCTCCGACCACTTCCTGTTGTCTTCTTTGATGTTTTTGCCAGTAGTAACGTCTGGCTGTACACGTGACTCGCCTGACAAAACAATTTCTTAAATATGGCTGAAAAACCGCCTCATCCTAGGGCAAAAACTTTTTCATCAAAAAATTGGTTTTGTTTTGGGGTTTTTTTCCAAAATTGCAAATTCCAAATTCCGAGAGTTGAATTTTTGCAAATTCAGTTCGCGCAATTGAATTGGAAACCAACTATTTAGGTCTAGTCCAAACAAACAAGTGGGGAAACAAACAGGTTTTATATCTTCTGACCTTTGATTCACATGAAAACCATTTAAGATCACCAATAACAATTATTTACACAAACCTCCATATTTGTGTTTGCATGTGTTCACAGAAAAACAGAGATTTGAGGTTCTGCACATTACATGACAAAACAGCAAAGCAGAAGAAATCTGGAAGGATTTAAATTTTTCTCAGGATAATCTGATCTCAAAATCTTCCCTCTGATACATTCATCGCCTTTCTTCAACATCGCTTTGTTAAACTTTTACTACTCTACTATAAAGCTTTATATATTTTTTTCAGTGCCATGGCGAAACTTGGTTTTACTGTTGTGAGATAATTTTTCCATTGAATTCTGTTCTTTTCTGTACCAAGAACGTTTCTCCTGGACGTTTCTTACTGTTCTCCAGGGAGAGCCGAGCTACGCTGCGTTCAGGTTCGTCATGTTAAAATCATCGTTAAGGTCAGGCCTTTCAGAGGAAATCATCGTCAGTCATAAAGGAGCTCATTAAAGCCCGTTCAGGCGCCCTCCGTACAGAAACCCTCACGTCTCTTAACGGCGCTCCGTTCATCACAGCTGCAGACACGGCCCGCCGTGACGAGCCGCAGCGAGACAGGTTCTACAGGATTCTGTTCAGCTGGATGTGTAGAAATACAACTGCAGGCAGACTTCCTCCAACTCTTTGACACGACATAAATAAACCAGCAGGCGGCTCTCAGCAAACTGAGTGACAGCTCACTTTCAGCTGGATGCAACAGGAGCAGCAATCAAGGTTAAAAATACGTTATTTTTTGTTTATGTGTAGGAATAATTAAAGGATGAACAGTAGGAACGTTTTCCTCAACCTACAGATTTCTTCGCTTTTTGCTTTCTTAAATAAACTTCTATTTTAGAGTAAACTTGAAGGAAAAAAAAACAACAGATTTTGAGATTAATCTCAGAAACTTTCTAGCAAAAAATAAAAAGAAAACAAGGAAAATTTTAAGCCTGAAAAGTAAAAAAAAAATTAGCAAGAAAAAAACAAAGTTGAAATATTGAAAACTTTACTCGGAAAAAACTCAAATTTTGAGATTAACCTCACACATTTCCTAGGAAAAATTTGGACATTTTGAGATTAATCTAAAATTTTCTAGACAATGAAGCCCAGGCGCAAATTCAAGCTGGGACACTCCAACCGGCTTCTCGTCATCATCCAATCACCACGCCTCCACCTCCGCAGGCAACCAGCGCCGGAGCACCACTCCGCAAGGATTCCTTCAAAAGGTCAAGCTACCCTCAGGTCCACCTCCACCTCATCTCCACCTCCATCCAGGCGAACATCCTCCAGGCTCTGTGTGAGTCTCCCCAGATTGAAATTCAATCTCACAAGTTTTCTGAGTTTGGATATTTTGATATTTGAATAGTCAAAAAGTTGTTCTGTTTTTATTTATTTATTTATTTTTAAAAGATATCGTCTTAGTTGGAAAAGTTGAAAATATACCTGAAAAAAAAAAAAAAACAGAAATTTTTCAGATCAGAAATTTTCCAGAAGAAACAAGGAAATTTCTGAGCTTGAAAAGTTCAAAACTGACTAGAGATCAATCTCACAAACATTCATGAAAAGACTTGGAAGTTTTTGAGTGTCTAAAGTCGACTATGAAAGTCATCGTTACCAGGCGTCGGTCAGACTGCTGAAATTAAAATGTACTTTTTGATTTTTTTGTATTTAGCTGCTCAGTCGCTCTGTTTCATAAAACCAGTTCGGTTTATGTCCTTTTCCTTCCCTAATAAACCTGTTTGTATTTTTGGAAAATGCCTTTTGTGTTTACTTAGGTTGTCTTTATTTCTGTACCATTACTATTATGGTTATGAAACCACCACAGGTGGGATTATGTGGGATTACCGAAAACAAATTATTTTCTGTCTTAAACAGCTCTTTCAAGATAAAAGCACTTTCCACTCTAAGTTGTCTAGATTTATCTCAGAGTGAAGAAAAAAATAATGGCAGTCTGGATTTATCTGTCAGCCTTCTGTTTCCAAATTATTCACAAATTATTCTAATTAGATTCTGAGATAGTTTTCCAATTAGCAAAGAGGGGGAAAAGAAATTAGTATGAAATAAAAGATAGTGGATGAGAGTTTGGAGTGATTGGAGGACCAAATGATTATTTTAGCTAAAAAAATAAAAATAATAATAAAAAAATAATAATAATAAAAAAGAATGACTGGTTAAGAAAACTGAGAACTAAGAAAACAGAAAGCGGTTGGAGGATTACCAGTGAGACGTTTGACTGTTTTCTTCATCACTGGCTCCTGTGTGTCCCATTAGCCGCTCCATCTCTGCATCCAGAACGCCACGGAAACCATCTGACAACAACTCCGACTGTCCAGCAGAAACATGAGTGGCTAATAAAGCCGCTGCATTATGAAGCCCATCGCAAATACGTCTCCAGGGTGTGTTTACAGAACGTAATAAATGTGACAGACTGCTGGAGCATTCGGGTTAGCAATATTTGGCTCCTTACGCATGTGAGAATACAGAACAGATGTGGATTAACAACCCAAACTGGGCAGAATCTGTAAAAGGTTGAAGCACTGAACTCACAAACTGACTTTAAAATGTCTGGTTTTTGCTTGAGTTAGATTGCTTTGGGAAAGTTTTCAAACTGTTGTTACTTTTTTACTTTTTCACTTTGGATTTTGTCAATAAAATTTTTTTTTTTTTTTTTGGTGAAAAAAACAAACCACAAGTCATTTCTCCTGCTAGTGTTTGATTTGGTTCTATTTACCCAGAATGCCGTGCACTATAGAAGAAGTCTTAGAAAAATTGTAGACAGAAAAAAAAAGAGAGGTGAATTTCTACCAAAAAAAAAAAAAAAACAGAAAACAAACAAATTTGAAATTTTCATATCTCAGAAAAAAAAAATTTTTAAATGAAAATTTGAATTTGACAAGTCAAAAAAATGGAATCTTAGCTTTGAGCTAAATATTTAGTCAGAAACTAATTTTGCTTAAGCTAACTATGTAGTTGGCAAACTAAATATTTATATTGAAGGTATATGTAGTTATAAAACTAGTATTTAGCTTGCTAACAAAACAATTAACTAACTAAATTTAGCTAAATATTTAGATTCAAGCTAAATATCTTTCTAGCTGCACAGCTAGCTTAATAAACTATTTATTTTGGAGCTAATAATTAGTTTGTTTAGCTTGTTAGGTAAATATTTAGTGTGGAGCCAAACACCTTGTTAACTTAAAAAATAGCTTCAAGTTTAACATTTTGTTAAGCTAAATAGTAACACGCTAAATATTGAGCTTGCTAACCACATATTTATTTTGGAGCTAAATGCTTAGCTTCCTAACTAAATATTTAGTTTCACTAAATATTTTGTGCCAAGCTGAATATCTAGCTAGCTAAAAAACTTTGCTTGAAGCTGAACATTTGGTTAGTAAGCTCAATATTTATACTCGAGCTAAATATTGAGCTTACTAACTAAACATCTAGTTAGGAGGTAATTAGTTGGCTTACTAAATATTTGATTTTGAGCAAACTATTTCTCTTGCCATTTAGCTTGTAGCTAATATTTAGTTTGTGAATTAAGTATTAAATTGCTAATTAGACATAATTACCAATTATGTCTAATTATGTCAGCCTAAGACTTGCTAATTAGACATAATTAGCAATTTAGCAAGTCTTAGGCTGACATTTAGAAATGAATGAATAACATGGCGTAAATATGACTTTGAATATATGAGGCCCCATTTTCGTTCCTCTAATGACTAAATGATAATAATGGCTAAATAATCCAAATTATTGCTCTAAATGTTGGACCGTCTAACTTTACAAATGGCTCCCTGTAGAACTACGCATCCGTTTTTTGCGTCCACTTCACAGTCATTTGCTACTATGCGTCGGTTCTGTCGCATAATTTGGCAGTGAAAAAAAAAAAAATGCAACCAGTCCTCAGATCAAAGCAGAGCCATATGTCCAGGCGGCCATGATGGATATAGGAGCTGACAGATGATTAGACAGCTGATTAGCTGTACCCTGTATCACTGTGGCTTTTTGCGTGCGTGTGTGTGTGTGTGTGTGTGTGTGTGTGTGCAGGTTGCGTACCGATCTTGAGTGTGAGTGTGCGTGGGAAGGCGTGTGAACATCCATCTGTGTGTGCTCTCACTGTAGTCAACAGCTGACAGAAAAAAAAAAAAAAAATCAGTCATTTCAGACAAAGATTTTTTTCTTCACCTTCTTCATTGACACACAGTCCTCGAATCATCTACGAATCTGCGCATCGCCTACGTTTCCATTAATACTGTTATGAAAAGAAGTCCTGGAGAACATGATTCAATGTGAGCTCTGCAGACGACGCCAAACAAACAAAACCTGGTGTCAGGAAGCGAAGGTACTGGAACAGACACGCTCACTAAATGAAGACTTCTCAAATAAACTCGTTTTCTTTGACAGATAATTACCACAGAATCACAGAATTAACACTTAACATCCCTTTATATTTGTTTAAAATTGATTTCCCTTGCCTCTCTGGCAGGAATGCAAGTAGATGCATACTTAAATGTGTGTGTTTTTTTATATATTGCTACATGGCTCTATAGTCTGGATGCCTAATCAGAATAAAGCTAGAAACTAACTTTCTTAGCTCACACAGCTGAGTTTAACAACTTTAGGAACAAAAGAAAGTTTCAATATAGAGCTACATAATTGAAGAAAAGCACCGATTAACTTTGTATTTAAAGAAATGATGTCCTCAGACAAGCAGATGCCGTGAATTACATGATAAAATGTTAGACGTTTTTCCTTTGCAGACATTGCGATGTTGCATCCCAGAGTGGTTCTGCCGAGGTGCCACACTTTTAGACTTCAAAGACGTTTGTGACCCAAAGCCTCGTGGTGCCAATTGGATCATTTTTTGAACAATTTGATTGGCCTTCCCCTCAGTGTACGCCATCAAAGTGGATTCGAGCGAACCAATTTTTAACAGCTGCAGCTTCTCAGGAGGCGGGCGTCTTTAAAAACGATGCTCCCTGAAGGGGGCTGGGGGGGCGAGTTTCTGCTGCGTGTGTGCTGCTAGGAGAGAACAAAATGTTCAGCTTTACCTGCGTTTAATAACACGTGGACCGTTAATCTGTGGGGATTTCACACCATTTGAGAGACACCAGATTGGGCTTTGAGATGCTAATGAGTTGGGATGTTCTGCATGTAGTCTGTCAATTTATTTGAAATAATTCTGGGAAACCCCTAAGATGAAAATGTTTTTAGTGTGCTTTTATTATTACGCTCCTAATGGTCAGTGTGGAGGTAAGTCATTTCAAAGGGTAACTGGTTACGCTTACAACTTACTCAGTTATTTCAGTTGCTTCAACAAAGTGGTGTAACAATTTGCATTGAGCTCCTGTTCCAATTACGTGCTTTTGGATTTGTCAGATAGATGGTGCTGTCATTTCAAATCGCTACCTGATAAGAGATTACATTTATATGTTTTGGTTTTTTATTGATTTTTTTGGCTCTAATGTTCTTTTGACTGACAGGAAAGAGGGCTGTAAGAGAGGAGGAACACATGTGGCAAAGGTCAAGACGCCACGACTTGAACTTCATAGTCTTGACTTTGTAATTTAATCCTTGAAATTGGGCCTCCGTCGCTTTAAGAAGTCAGGAAGTCATCACAACGTCGCTCCTCTATTAACTCTTTCAGGTTTTCTTCCAGCATCTCACTGAGAAGTAGCTCCTGTAATGAGCTCAGCTGATGCTCAGTTCCACCAGGTGTTTGCTAATTGCTGCTGGCTAGTCTGAAGGAGCTGAGTGAGGGTGGGGGGGGGGGGGCTGCTATGTAAGGCGAAAGCTTGGAAACTGTGGCGCCAAGGAGGAGCTGCGTCTCGAAGGCAGTGTTTTACAGGGAGTTTCAAGGATTCCTCAAACATGCGAGAAAGAATCGAGCCAACACTACAGGTGTGTTTTTGATGAGGAAATAACATAGCAAAACTTTCACTTTGGCTCTGTAAGCTTTAAGAATCAGCAATCCAACTTTGCGTCCGGTTCTTTGGCAGACAGAGACGTGTCCAATCCTAATTGGCGGCTCATAAATTTTAGCGCGTACACAGACTAGTCCGATATGAAATAGCCACTGGTAAACAGAGTCAATCTGATTGGTCAAGAGAAATCTAAACAAAATTGTCGGCATGAGTTTGGTGTGTCCTTTCAGGAAACTTACACACCCCAGTCGTCAGCATCGTCATTCAACCCAACAGATTTCACCTGCCCAAAACTCTGTGTCATCGTTTTTATACCTCACCAGAAAACACATTCTTGGGATTTGTGCCAACCAGTTAACCCAATATTTAGCCGCACTGTTTTAAATCTACTTTCTAGTCATGTATTCAATCTCCCAAACTACTTTTATTGAGTTTTATCTGGGAACTATTGTCTGTCTACCAGACTTCACCCACTATCTGCCTCCTACGCACAAGGAAGCATTTATCTCCTGAATAGAAGAATATTGTAAATGCACCCTGAGCCGAGCTTTAATGTTACCCAGCTAAGAGCTCCTACAAGTAAAGGAGGGGGGAACACATATGCCTGTTAGGATATGCCGACATATATTTGTGTACAGTAACAAGCTCCTACACTTGTCGAAGTATTACTTTGTACGTCTCAGTGGGAAATATATCTTGCTCCAGTATCCCACTCACTTGGACTTCCTACTGCTTTGCATGCCATTTTTCCCCCTTGTATATGTGCTATAGCACTTGGATAGGAGACTGTATGATCCTGGCATTCTCTGGCAGGCATGTCGCCACTCACAGGGACTCTACGTCTCTCGATCACTCCTTCTCTCTCGCTCTCCCGCGCGCTCTCTGCATGTCCCTGGCATGCGCAGGCGGAGGCTTCACTTCTGATTTGCTTAGGGGGGCATGATGGTGCCACTGTGCACATGTGTTAGTTTTTAGTGTCTGTGTGCATTTAGGGGTTTTTTTTTTCTTTTTTTTGTCTTTGTTGTTGTGTTTGAGCCGTTTAGGAAAGGTGTCGGAACACCTTTCCTCCCCCTCGCGCCTGCCCTCTCTTCTGCTTTGGCTTTCGGCCAAATCAAGTTCATGAGAACAGTGGAACATATGCTGGGCTCCAAGGCAGCAGAGCAGACAGCCATACTCTACTGGACGCAGTGTACCTCACTGTTGTTCTCTCCATAGCATCATGTTTGAGACACAAGTTCCTTGACTCAGCACACAGAGAACTGTGCCGTTATCTCTGGCTTGTGTACAGATGTACTTCATAGACCATCCGTTCTATGAAGTACATCTGTTTTATAGTGTCTCAACAAACCAGGTAATCACATGGCCGATCAATGGAAGCAGTCAAATTGCTCGCGCACAACACACGGCTTGCTCCGGATTGTACTAACCCTGAAGTGGTTACGATCTGCTGACAAAGACGAATCTGGCAAGGGCCGACTGCGGAAGAACTGGCTTGAGTTACACTGATGAAGAAAGGAGGGTTCCTGACCTGTGTGGCCGACTCAAACTTTGCCAAGCCTGGTGGGAGGAGCGCTAGCGCAGTCATCCACAGGCCTGCCATGTTTTTGAGTTTAAAAAAAGAGTTTTCATTTGACAGGAAATTTGAAAACAAATGTGTTTTTGGAAGACAATATCAACAATACCTAAAACACCAGCAATAGGCACGCTGCAACGTGACGTGGCACATTCAAGATCCCGCCCTCTAACTACTCCCTGTTGCAGGGCAAAAAAAAAACTGCTAGCTGATGATGACTACCGATGGTTTTAGCTGTGTAGATGTCAACATAACACACAGAAAATTTAAATGTATGCAATATATAAAAGAAAACGGATGCAGTGCTTTGCTACTAATTGTTGAGAACTGTGCAATAATAGCCAGGGAGACGGAAGTAGGTTAGTTCTGCTAGCTTGACTATGACAACCTGAACATGTAGGCGTGTTGCGGGATTCGGCGCGTTTTGGTTTAATAAAGAATAAAAACACAGGTGACCGACACGCCTATATTCAACTGTATTCCGGAGAATACAGTTTTATATTTTCAACCCTGAAAACATAAAACTGTAACAGACTGAATGTTTTGTTCTTTGTGTAGGAAATGTTTGTACTGTTTGTCTTTGGTGTATAATTCTGATGCATGAACGGCGTTGTCAGTCAGTTGCTATGGCAACGGGTCCGTGTGTGTGTGTGTGTGTGTGTTGCACAATCAATACAAAGAGGAACAAAAAAATACGTTGGTTTTGACTTGTTCTTTAACAGCTTTTCTGTTATTTTCCCTTCGCTGTGGTGCACCGCACTACATTAACAACACCTACATCTCCAGGTTTCACTTTGTTAACAGAATTGTTCCAGAATTGGATGGCAAGTAAAGCAATCTTTTTTTTTTTTTTGCCCTCCAGCATTGTGCGCATACGCAAAATTTACAAATGTAAACAACGACATGCAACGTGTCTGTAGTCTTAAAAAACTGGAATAAATATCAGTTTTTTGCAATTCAGTTGATTCATATTAATTAAAGGGTCATAAAAAATCTGTGATCTTTTATCCGTGACTTGTCATGTTCTTTGCTATGGTTGTTAGTGTATAGATTGTTAAAGACCGGCAGTGGTTATGGAGTTTCGGTAAATTTAAAAAAAAAACAAAGACCCGTGACCTCAGTCTCCCTATGTATTCACATATTGACCGTACTATGTTACCATTGAGCTTCCAACCCTTTCATCAAAGAAACTCTTTAACCAACTTTAGTTTGTCTGTAATAAACAAACAAACAATGATTAGCCTGGTGAGGGAGGAAGTAAAGCCTGGAGGCCTGCCAGGCTTATGAACAGTGAGATCCCCAGATCAATCCAGCAGCATGAAGTTCAAATATTACTTTCAATCATCTGTGCAAAAAGTCACATGTTCTTACATGTGATGTACCTTAATGACACCTGGAGGGAGGAAACTTTTTCCATGCATTGTTAAAAAGGGTTTATCCATTTTTAGCCACGATTTGCCACATTTGTCCCGGGGACGTGTTGGAAACAATTGCATCAAGCTTGTTCTAACTTTCATTTTTCATCCTCTGTCAGCGTCATCCCGTTGGGCCAGGAGGCATATCCTGCTGAAGATTTCTTACCAAATTTATTGGATCCAAGTTATTGAACAATACAATGCCGCGCCGCTGAGGTAGATTATCTAAAACCGCTCCCTGTCGCTGACAGCAGTTACCTGAGCACTCTGTCACCGAAATTAACTTTTGATATTGATTCAGATCTCGTTCTGGGGCAGATTGGAGGGGAAGATTTAGCACATCAGGACGTGGCCGTGTGGGAACGCTGTGCCCTGCCGGAGCAGCGGTGAACCTTGGCCGTTTCCTGGACTCTACCAATCTGTCAAGTGCTAATAGTCAGTACTTTCAAAGTGACTCAACTTTTTTCTGCTGTCATAAGCCGTTTTAAGCTGGACATATCGTTTTTAGCATGTCATTGTCTAACTTTTGGTTTCCTTTCAGGAATCTCAGGTTAAACACTTTGCCTTTTTGTAGAGATGCCTAACTGTTAATATTACTGAGAACTGTGTGTGTGTGTGGGGGGGGAAGAAAAAATCTATTTCAGATCAGTTCGAAAATCTAAAAAATAAATTCAGAAGCACAAAATCGAAGGATATTGCATCTAATTTCAGAATTTTTTTGTGAGTTTTATATAAACACTACATAGTTCCAGTTAGCTATCGTTTCCCCCCATTTTATTTATTTCAGTTAGCGACAATCTTCTCATTTTCAGTTTGCTTTTTTATTACTTTTAGGTAAATATAATGACCTAATATTTGAATGCATTTCAAGATGCAACACTGGATGTGTCTTGGTGGAGAAGAGGAATGTGGGGGTTTGCTATGAAAGAGTCTGTCGGGTTAAATGGAGGATAAATAAGAGCGACAACAGAGATGGGAAGACCATAATGACATACAGGTAGAAGGAGCAATCATGGATGACGTTAAAAAAAACAAAACATAAGGAAATAAATGAGCAAATTTCCAAATAGTCCCCCCCCCCCCTCTGGGTGCCTTGAGGCGTTTTTATTGTTGTTTTTGATTTCGCTGTCTTGTTCTAAGTCTATAAACCAGAGAGTGATGGAGAAGAAAGAAAATGGGATTTCCTCCAGATTGCCGCTAAACCGTAAACAGTCCCTGAGCTGGGCAGTTCAGTCTCCTGTCCTTGGATTTTGATCAACTGCTTTTTACAGTTGGTTAAACAGCAGGTAATTCAGCTGGGCCATCAAGTCAGTCCGAAAAATGGGATTTTGAAGCAGCTTTTGATTTCTCAGAAAACATGAAAGGGAAGGTGGACTTGTTAAATGAAAGCCCTCGTGAGGCAAATGAGGCAGAAGGGACTTTCAGATTTGTGCTCTTTGAAGACATCTGGTCTGTTTGCAACTTTGTACTCTAAGGCCTCCTAAGGTGGAGTGCTACTTTTCCATTCTGCTTGTCCTTGTAGCACACCGGGGAGGCAATAAACAAAAAATAACAATGGCAAAGTATATTTTTGTTAGAACAATATATAGTTTTTGTATTAATTTTTTTTTTCTTATCTGTGAGAGTCTTAAAAATTTCTAAAGGAAATTTCATGTATTAAAATATGAAAGAAGAAAAAATATTCTCATTAGAAACAATTTTATGACATTTAGTATGCATCTTGTGGAATTATGTGCATTTATGTATTTATTTATTTATCTACTTTAAATTCAACAGGAAAAACACCAAATTAAAAATGTAACCACAAGAAATTTACTTGCAAAACTTCATAAATTCAGCTGTAGAAACTGAACAGCAACAATTCGCCTGCATATGAAGCGTCTTTCCGGTGAACCCAGCCGAAGCAATCGGCACCAGATCGAGTCGAACAGCTCCGAGCCAATCAGATTGTGCTCCTTTGATCACGTGACAAAGCCTTAGCTGGCTAACCGACAAAGGGCGTCTTCACGGTTCTTCTAAGTGGCAGAAAAACATTATCTGAAGTGAAACTGTAACTTTGATTACTGTGCTTGTGTTTCGAAGTACCGAGCAATTAACTTATTGACTCGAAGGAAAAGCTCCGCTTCTAGAATAAAATGCACAGGTGTCATTGATAGCAGCGCTCGGATGGGGGCGGTGGTGAGTAAGTGGTTCGTAGTCAGAGCGAATTTAAAGTAAAAATAAATTCCTATACCTAGGATAGGTATAGCATAGGATAAAAATTCACCGTCCAAAAATAGTCTAATTAGAAACAAGCATATTAAAGGCTGCTGATGCTGTCATTTAGTAGAAATACTGTTACATTTGGAGTCAGAATTTTATTCCAATATTATTTTGTGGGTCAAAAGAGAGGAAAAGTATGAGAATTCATCAAATAACACTTTTTATGAGTCATTTTAAAGCTATTTTAATTAACTCGGGGACTTTATTTGTCATATTTTATCATCTGTCCGTCTGGTTCAAACAGGATGTATAACATTGTGTAATTTAAGGTCTTCAGAAAAGAAAAAAAAAGAAAATAAATTTAATTTTACTTTAGAGTATTATATTACTCATCTCTGAGATTCAGTGATAACGCCTAAAAAAAAATATGAATCAGTACTTAATGGTTATAGACAAAGAGATCAAAAGATTTGCTTTGGGGTACATAATGTTAAGTTATTGATACGCAATGGGAGGACAAACTGGTCCAGAACCTCCGAACACTGCAGCTGATTATGAAAAGCTGTAAAACTCAGGTTCAGGTGCTGTTCTATTTCAGGTCAGGATGACTGAGTGGTTTGCTCATTATACCTGAGTCAGGCCTGTGGCCCTGCTCATACGTTTTCTATAGGACTGAGATCAGGCCACAACAGAACAATTTAATTGGTGGTATTCTTAGGCTTGTTGTCTGTTTGGAAGACCAGTTCGAGCAAAGGGTTACATTTTTGAGCCTTGTCGTGTTGCTTTAATATTTCCACATAGTTTTGTTGTCTCATGTTTATTTTTTAGAAATGTGCTAGTCTTTTCTACAGCGAAACATCCCGACCACATGATGCTGGCACCTCCATATTTCAAATTTGGGGTCGTCTTCTTAGGCTTGCACTTCTTCAAAATTTAAAAATGGTCAAAAACTTGCCAATTTTTAAGGGGTTAGTTACACTTTTTAATCTTCATAGATTTTTATTTTTATTTTTACATTTGTTAAAATTATCATTATGTTGTGATAGTATAGTATGAGAACTGAATACATATATGTAAAAATATGTATATATCAAGTTTCTCCCCAATGTCCCCAGTGCTAACTGCAGAAACAACCAATCAGAGCCAGGAGGAGTCGCTCTTGGTGTTCACTCCTTCTCCTTGCTTTCTGATACACAGCAGTTCACTACAACATAACCAGCCACAAACGCTACTGCTAGTTAGCATAGCAACCGAAGATGGTGGATGAACAGTTTTCCTGGAAGGGTAAGTTGTTTTTACGCCATTATCACATTTAGCAGAATCAATTAACAGTGCTAGGACCCTCCTCCTGGCTCTGATTGGTTGGTTTTGACCGGGAGCAGAGCATTTATTCAGTTCGCTGCCGTAGCTCAGGAAGGAGGTGGATCGTTTCACAGATCATCTGTCTCATACTGTTACGGCATGGTGAACGTTTTAACAAATATGGGGAAAACAAAGTAGCATATTGGAGCTTTAAAGCTCGTATTAGTTGAGGAATTGTTTCAGTGTGAATAATGACATCATTATAAAATTCTGCCTAGATCTTCACCAGGTCTTGGAGTTTTGCTCTGGCAACAATACACACAGTCAGTAACGAAATCACGCCGACATCTGGGACACCGCACCTCATCTCTTTTCCAAAAAAGTGTGGTAGATGGAAACTTCCCCTCAGTACTTCTGTGTAGCTTCAACTTTTTCACTGAAAGTCACTCGCGCCTGGATGTCAAGCAACCCATGCACAGGTGGGTCAAACACAGTCCGTGCATTAATATTCAGGAAATCCGCCAGCCAGATGTGAGGGCCGGTCGCTCAGAGAGCCTGTCAGGTGGTGTTGGGCCTCGCCTTGACGCTGATGGGATTTGAGCATCCAGTTTTATCTTTGGCATCAGCAACGTCTCCTGTGTGTCCGGCACCGTGCTGATACCACAGCCCCCTCCCCCCCTCTTTCCTCCTCTCTCCTGCCACTCGGCGGACGTTATCTCATCTCGGCGCGTTGACATCAGCAGTCTGTCCTGTCCTCGCCGATTCTCTCGGACTCCCCGTGAAAACCCTCTTCAGCACTTTGCTGAAACCCATTACTGTGCCTCGACACACACACTCACACCCCGGCAGACAAACACACCATATCAAATACAACAACACAGATAAAGGTACGCATAAATGAAATCACACCAAACAAATGAGAGGCCGCAGTAAGTCGTTCTGTTTGTACTTTAAAGGAATTTGAGGGTATATAAAATATTGTAATAGCCTGTCAAGAGACACACACATCTTTTTACTCCCCTTTTTTGCTTCCTGTCTTTGTCCTTGTCATCACACGGGCCGTAGGTCATGCGCAAGTGAGTGTTGGGTATTAGTGTGTCTGTGTGAGAGTCCAGAGAGACGATTATTCCGAGATGCCAGAGAAGTGAGAGATAGCGATCTCAGTAAATCTAATAGAGCTAACGGGTCCCACACACACGCACGCGCGCGCAGACTTTTTCTGAAGCACTTTAATCCATTTAGGGAGCGTACTCTGTATTTGAGGAACGTACAAGTACATTGGAATAGGATTTAAGAAATGCCCTTATCTCCCTGGCCGTGTGTGTTTGTGTGCATGTGTGTGTTCTTGTGTCTTTACAGTAACCCCGTCTCTGTTCTGACTTGCCTGCCCCACGCGGCTGATTTCATCAGAGCTGATAGCCCTCGTACATCACCAAATCTCGCCCTTGTCCCTCGGCTGTACGAGTCTTTTCCACGTTGTGGCTTTCACTTCAGGAGGTTGTTATTTGGTACGGATCGCTGAAAAGAAGTGCACAGTTTCTGCAAAAAGGAAAACGGGGCCAAAAGGGGCTGTCAGTGTTTCGTTTTGGTTATTTATTCTTTCATGAAGGAGGCTTAAAGTAATAACTTGCTGCGGTGTTGTACAATAGCGGTTTAACCTTTGTGTAGGTCTTTTGTCTGCTGTCTAGACGTTCGTAAGATGGTTTATTTTCTGTGGAAAATCCCCTGCAACGTGTTGAACGGGATTTATGCGGTCTTTACAAGAGCGGCTTCCTCGGGTTGTTTGGAAGAAGTAATAAAATAAAGCAACTGCTTCAACAGCTCTCCTCAGATCTGGCGTCAACATGCCATTCTAGGCAGATTCAGGTGTCAGCAGCCAACTTTAAGCACAACTGTCGTGGAAAAAATTACTTTAACAAAAGTCTGGATGAGAAGAAAATAAGACATTTTTTAAAGCCTTGCAAGGTGAGAACAGAAAAAAACAATCAAAGGAGTCTGTCAAGTCTGGTCTGACCAACAGTGGATCAGACTTCCTTTTAATGATTCTGGTCACAGAAGAGACTTGATTGGACTAGAGGTGTGAATCCCTGATTGTTATGTACTAATAATTCTGTGGAGCCCAACACAGATGGTCTGGCCATTTGTCTATTATTAAGGAAAGGAGGTTGTTCTCTGATGGTAAAGAGGGCAGATAAGTTCTATTTTGGGGAAGTAACACTTAGATCGTCTCCAGGATCGAGGATTTGCTGTTACACGGCACTGTAGAAGTCTATAGGAGAGCAGCCTGACCAATCTCATGATGAGATCATGCAGACACAATCTAAAGCACAAGAGGGGTGAGGGGCACATTATAAAATTTTCCATTACAACAACCGTTAAACACCAGGTGTTAAAATCTAAATTGTCAAAGATGCAAATCTGGGCTTTATGAAAGGGCTCAGAGGGAAAGCAACAGGAATGTCTGATTTTGGTTTGCCAAAATCCGTGTACTGGTGAAAGAAAGCATACAACATGTTGCTTGTATTTTGGAAGTTCATTGAAAAGGTTTGTGCTATTAATAACACCAAGACCAACGACAAGAGAGTAAGTGCATTCACGTTGGTTACCAGCTTGTGGTTGGATGTAAACGCCGTCACGTGAAACGCCGTTGGTGAATTCAAAGGTTTATGGTCTATTTACAATAACTCCCTTAGAGTTCTCCTCTGTGGTCCACTCAAATCAGCCAGAACTTCAGTGTCTGCCAGGTGTTCCCCTAGCCTCTACTTTACTGAGGTAAAGTAGAGGGCTGCTAAGGAGGAAACTGTCCGTTTCCTTCACCAGGAAGTGGACATTTGCCAGATTACAGGAGCTGTAGATCTTGACAACTATTTCCCCCCCGTCTGCATCTCCGGTACATCCTGCAGAGAGAGAGCCGCCTTTCTTCCAACCAAAATATCAGGAAATAACTCCCTATATCAATGAAAATAGGAGAAAAACCACTCAGAGAAGACTGCCTGATGCTTAGGAGTTGCTTCCTTGTGAGAGTGGCGTTATTATAGCAGCAAAGTAGAGTGGAAACACAAAAAAAGTGCGAGCGCGCATGGTACCGAGGCAGCCATCTGCGGCGTCATCTTGATCAAACAGTTTCAGGCCTCGAAAATAAACTTTTTGAAAAAAAAACGTGCAAATCTGACGCACTGGATAGATTTTGGTTTCTGACAACCGCATCTGTGCTTCTATCTGTGTCGATTGATGTAAGAAGACTGTATGTCTAGTTGGGGGGGGGGGGGGGTTGTCCATATGGTAGTGGTGCATTATTAACAAACACTCATTCATTTGTTGTTCCTGCTTAATCTCTCTTAGGGTTACAAGGTATTAAAGCTTTTTCTTGAGGTCAAAAGGTGACAGGCGGTATGCAATCAAAGTGGGTGACCAGTCAAATGCAGTCAACAACTATACATGATCTTACTTATGTAACATACAATTCAGAGAATCTGTGGAAACTGAAGAACTATTATTAATGGAGAGAACATGCAAAATTACTTTACTAAGTTGGAACTACCTCTACCAGATTTTCATTTAAAATATCCAGGTACTTAAATGAATCCATAATGTCATACACTAAGAAGGTTATCAGGGTTTTGATGTAGAAACACACCCACAGCACCACAGATCTTCCACTGTACTTAACAGTGGGCAGAGTTCTAGAAGGGTTTATTAAACTACACATGTTAATATTTGAAATTTTAGGATGGAAAATGCTTTCTCTTTGACCAGTTAGTGTGTGAATATGTTAATGGTTGTTATGGAGACCTGGAGCCTCGCCATGACCTTCCTGTGCTATTCCTCTTTATTCAAATTTCTGTTACAGCTCTGGATTTCTACTAGGCCAAATCAGCGAACAGATGGACAAGTTGTGAATGACGTTGATTTTCATGAATGAACATCAGCCATGTTGTTCGACTCAGCACTTCTCTCTTGGCAGTGGTGGACGGTTGTGGATGGCGTAGACAATGTCCGTTCGTTTCGTAGTGTCGAACTGGCGCATTACATATGTCATGGACAAACATTAGCAATTGAGTAAAGCTTAAAACTTCAGGAAACAATCCTTTTTCAATAGCTAAGGGTCCAAACCCTCCGGACTGGGTTTTACCAGGAACCCATTTTCTTCCAGTTCTGTCATATCCCATAGCTTCAACCTACATCAACCTGCCTTCAACCTAAGGCCGACTGTATGGCAGAGTAGTCATCTTGTGATGGGAAGGTTGAAGGTTCGATTCCAGCTTCCTCCTGCCACATGTCGATGTGCCTATGGGCAAGGCACTTAACCCCAAACCGGCCTGCGTATTGGTGTATAAATGTGCGTGCGTTTGTGTACGTGAATGTGACTCTAGTGTAAAGCGCTTTGAGTGGCCAAAATGACTGGCAAAGCTTTATATAAGTTCAGTCCATTTACCATTTACTTGGAGTACCTAGAAGTACAAGATGTTCAGAGCTCGGAGACGTGTCTAAGATCAGGAAGGCTAAAACGCAACCACCACCGAAGAAGACAAGAGCTGAATGATCTAGACTGGGACAAGACATATCAGAAGACAGATTAATCAAAGGGTTTCTGGATGGATGAAATCAGACTGGGGGGCCAGATGGATGGTCCCCCACTGATCTGCCATCTGATGGATGGCAGATCAGTAACAGTCACAGAACTGGTCAGTTCAGGTTGAGGATGACTTAAACCGCTAAAAGAATAAAAATGAATATTTAAATATTTAGACTATGTGAACTAGCTCATTGAACATTAAATTAGATGGAGCTCTCCCTGAACATCCGTGTTCCACAGAGGCAACACAGCACAACCTACAGGACCCAAAGGATCTGCTGCCTCACTGCAGGAACACCTTCATTATGTAACCATGTACTGTATATACAAGGTGGAACAGCAATTATATAACTCAAAGAGGCAACGCAACTTAAGACTTGACAACTGTCTAAGACTGCTCTCCTGAGGCATCGCCTTCACTCATGGACTTCAGGATGACATTGAAAAATAGATTCAATAAAAATGAACATCTTGAGTCATTTCTCAATATTTTCCGTGACACATAACCACAAAATATGTTTAGACTAGGCCGGTCGCAATAAACAATCGTTTTCTGATTTTTTTTTGTTTTGTTTTCTTTCTACCAAAAACTGGATGAGCTTCAATCTGATGTTTTGGTCTTTTCTTTTTTTTTGAAAGGCAATTTTGTCTACAAACACTCCGTAATTGATTTTATTAGGTTTTTTTTGTTGTTGTTTTTTTTTCTTCATATATTTAAAATGTCTTCCTGTTCCAGTGCTAAATGTTCACTAAAATGTAAAGTTTATTCATCTTTGAGAATGTGCTGTTGCGTTATGTCTTTGAAAATTGTCTCAAAGCAACAATATCGTTTATCGCAATAACTTCTGGGACAATTTATCGTCCAGTAAAACTTATCGTGACCGGCCTGGTTTAGACGTAAAAAACGTTTGCTGTCACGCAGGTGCTTTGGAGAAGGAATGAATCTAAAAGTTGCAGACTTTTAGATTGGACTCCCTCTACAGCACAGCTTGTTTCTGTACTTCTGACTGATTAAAGGTGCATTTCTGCTCATATCTGCTTTATCTTCTCTCATCTGCTCTTGTAGGAAAGTTGAGATTCTGAGATGAACCCCCAGCAGCACTTAGAGCTGAAAGTACATGTTACAAAATTATTATATATATATATATATATATATATATATATAATTTATTATTTTTTTTTTTCACATTCCACCAACAAAAAGTTCTGCTTGTGCTCTTTCGGTTTTTTTTTTTTTTTTAAAGCATTTCTTTGCAGACTGAGGTTGGAGTTTTATTTTCAATCATTCATTGCTTGATAGTGAACACAAAATGATGTCCTTTATTGTGCTGATCTGCAACATTCCCCCTCCCCCCACCCTTATTTAAAGCTGAGATGTCCCACAGCGGTTTGTCACCTTTTTTATTTTTTTGCATCGTGAACCCTGTTCAACTGAATAGTCAAGTACAGAAATCCACTTACCCGTCAACAGGACTTTTATTACACCGTCAGCATCTTCAGGTACACCTCTTTTTCTCTTCCAGGCGCATGCTTCCCTCTCTGACACGCTCGCTTCGTACTCCCTCCCTCCACTTCTCTCGTCGAGGTCTTTTTATTTATTTATTATTGTTTTTTTTTTACTTTTCCCCCCGTTTTGCTGCTTGCTCAGCTGTCCAGAAGGGTGACTTGCTGTTTTAGCTCACTTTGCCTCGTCATCCATTTTCTAGTTTTCTTCCCCCTTCATATTTATTAAGCCTCCCGCCTGACCTCAAACATGGCTTTAAAAGCAGCGCTTAGCTGGGAAGTGATGGATCACTGTGTGTGTGTGTGTGTGTGTGTGTGTGTGTGTGTGTCCATTCCACACAGACGCCACAAGGAGTCAGAGAAAAGACGAAAACAATTAGAGTTTGCATAGTGGAAAAAGAACAATCACAACTTTATGAAGCCAGGAATTACAGAAATCATTCAGCACACCTGATTCAAGTGACCTCATGACCTCCTCGGCATGCCATCTAATTCCGCCCTGGAGGAGCCGCACATCACCTCCAGCTTCCATAAGAACTCTCAGATTTTACATAGAAGAATAAATCGTGTTTGCTTCCTGAGTTCCCACCTGAAACCGTCAATGTGGAAATTACTCTCTGAGCCTCGATCTGCCATCTTTTCTGCCTGTCACTTTGAAGAAGAGGAAATTTACAGTGGATGAAGTCCAGACCTACCATCAGATTAAAGACAAATCCATATTGAATTTTTTTTTTTTTTGGGGGTGGTTTCATTAGGGATTAAGGTTGACCTGAATTAGACTTTGATGACAGACACAGCTGGTGACCTCAGCTAAGAGACGGCGAAGTCACTTTAAAACTTTAAATGAGTTGGAGGTAGGAAAAATCTTCAAAGTAAAAATACATGACATTCCGCGAAACATGCGAGTCTTCATGCAGTGACCCAGCCATGCTGCAGTCTGTGCTGACAGGAAGTTCTTGAGCAAAATTCGTGCAGGAACTTAAGTTAATGTCGGCCCTGATCCCTCCTGACAAGAACACACTTCACCCGTCTGTGTGTGTGCACTTGATCTAAAATAAAACATTCCCACAGAAATGTCTTGCACATTAAGAACACTGACATTTCACACACACAGATTTGTATTTATACCAATATTGGGACTTTAATGGTGATCTACCTTTTAAAAAAAGTTAGCTAGTCAACACATGTTCATTATATTTTTTGTACAAAATCATTCTTGGGTAATGAAACTTCAGTTCTGCCTACTCTGAGCTCCTTTCTAAATGTTTTAGGGCCTCTGCCATTTTTATGCAAATAAGCTGCTGGTGGCCACGCCCCCCCAACTCAACGTTTGCACTCGCACTTTATACATGTGAAAATAACTGCAAAACGATGCACAATCGTACAACTTTGACCCTGAATCAGACCCAGAAACAGAAGAACTGGATGTTCCTGCAGAATTCAGCAGTGGTTTCTGGACGGTAAGTCAACATCTGGACATCTGTCTTTTCCAGCAGCCATTGAACAATGCATTAAAGAGCAGCAGACCAAGTCATGTCGATAACAAAAAAAAATTTTTGTCTGTTATTTCATCTGAATTAGGACTATTTTGCTCTGCTGATTCCAAAAACTACATCTATTTTTCTCCATTGTTATGTTTGGTAGGTAGGACGAGGTAAAAGCTCAGTAGACAAATAACTCGTAACAGCTTTTATTCATAACTCGCTCAGCAATACAGTAACATAAGCTTTTCCGCCATCTTATCTCTTCTTCTACTCTTCCTCTCTCTCTCCTCTCAATCCTATTCTGGAACGCCACCTAGTGGTAGACACAACATTCCCCCCTTACTTGAAAAGGTTGCATGTACCCATTTAACATATGACTGAACATCAACTTCATTTAACGGTTTGTACATCACAAAGATAACCTTAGTTGTAATCAAAGTAGGTGGTAAATTAAGTACACAAAACCAAACAAATATATTCAGCAACCCTGTACTTTTAAACTCTAAAACTTGAAGTTACTATGGAACAGAATTACCAAATGTAACTATTGTACAAATAAAATTCAGGTATTTGTAGCCAGTTTGTTTGTAATAAGAATTAGTTCACCTGAACCTTAAACATGTAACACAATCACTTATGTATTTACATATTAATATTTTCTTTTAACTTGGTTGAAAGTCCTTGAACCACACAGGTCAAGCAGCAGTTTTAGCACTTTTCCTTCGAACCACAGGGTCATGCTTTTCTGGTTTTGTCGTTTTACATGGAATACCTGCAGAGTAATGCGAAAGTCTGGCAGCATTCCACCTTTTATTGTCACTGAGTACATAAGTACTTCCTCCAATCTGCTTTTGAACAGACAGCGGTGGAGTAAATCTTGATGAGCCTTTGCGAACACGGTCAGGTCTTTTCACCCTCACCAAATCTCCTGATTTGAATGTTGGTGTCTTTGCTCCACGGCGCTTGTCAGTATATTGTTTAGACTTCTCTTGTTTCTGTTTAACTGTTTCTTGGACTGTAGTGCATTTTCTGCTTTTCTCTGGATTTGGAAAGATGTTCACTTTTGTTTTCATCCTCCTGTTGTGCAGTAGTTCTGATGGAGATACTCCAGTTGTGTTATGTGGTGTTGCTCTGTAGTTTTGTAGGAAATCAGTTACTGTAGTTTTCCAGTCTTTCTGCATGTGTTCAGCAGTTAGGATTGTCTCCTTAAGAACTCTATTCCATCTTTCAACAGCACCATTACACTGTGGATGGTACACACTTGTACGCAAATGAGATATTCCCCTTTCTCTGAGAAAATCTGCAAAATAGGTGGAAAGAAACTGTGGTCCATTATCAGTGACTATGTAGTCAGGGTTCCCCTCTCTGCTGAAAATAGAGCGCAGAAATGTAATAACAACATCAGCAGTTACAGTGTGAGAAAATGCCACCTCTGGCCATTTACTGTAATAGTCCACTAATGTTATAGCGAATCTACATGAAGAAGCAGCAGTTTCAAAGGGACCCACGATGTCCAGAGCCACTTTCTCCCATGGCCTGTTCGGCAGTGCAATGGGTTGAAGAGGAGCAGGAGCAGTTTGAGCAGATTTGTCATTCATTTGGCAGGTAGTACATGAAGAAATAACAGACTGAACCATTTTGTCCATCTGAGGCCACCAGTAAAGATCACGAAGTCTCTGTTTTGTGCGAACAACACCTTGATGTGTTTCATGTGCCAGATGAATGACAGCAGCACGTAAAGCAACAGGAACAATGTATCGATGTTCCCCTCTCATGACCAGATCCTGAGATGCAGAAAGTTCATTCCTGATGTGGAAGTATGGCATTAAGACTGGGTCGACAGCCTTCTTGCACTTTGGCCAGCCCTTCGCTATCTGTCCACGGAGGAGTGTGAGTTCATGGCATTGAGAGGAAGCAGAAATGAACTCATTGACAGACAGAGCTGACACAATGGATGCAACCATGTCAGGTTCATCTACAGGAGTAGAGTCCATAGGAAGTGGCAACCGTGACAAACAGTCTGCAGCCTGGTTTTGTGATCCAGGCCTGTATTCCAAATCATAGGTGAAACACAGTAACCGTGCAGACCAGCGTGCAACTCTCATTCCAGCACGCCCAATGCCTTTGGTAGCGAGTAGTGTTGTCAGTGCCTGATGATCAGTTCTTAGTGTGAAACGTCGGCCCCAGAGATAAGACCTCCATTTTTCCACAGCCCACACACAAGCAAGAGCCTCTTTTTCCACTGTAGAGTACTTTCGTTCAGTAGGGGTCAGAGTTCGAGACGCAAATGCCACAGTGCGTTCAGTATTATCTGGGTGTATTTGGGTCAACACACCACCCAGTCCGTAGTCTGAAGCATCTGTGGTGACAATGGTTGGGAGAGATGGGTCAAAAAGAGCAAGAACAGGACTGTTCAGTAATAGCTCTTTTAGTTCCTTAAAGCTTTGATCAGCTCCTTCAATCCATATGAAACCAGAGTCAACAGTTTCTCTCAGTACAGCCCGCATTGGTTCCACTACTGTGGCAAAATTGGGGAGGAATTTACTGTACCAGAAATTAAACCCAGGAAGGAGCGCAGAGATGGTAGATCATGTGGTGGTGGGGCATCACGGACAGCTGCAATATGGTCCGGATCAGGAAGGATGCCGTCTTTGGAAATGACGTGGCCAAGAAATTTGAGGCTGGACTGTTTAAATGTACATTTTTGCATGTTCAGTGTCAGACCTGCATCTGTGAGACGCTGGAGCACAGCATGCAGGCATCTGTCATGTTCCTCTAGAGAAGATCCTGCAACAATTACATCATCCAAGTAATTGTGCACACCAGGTAGCCCTTTAAGCACAGTTTCCATCATTTTTTGGAATGCAGATGGAGCAGAGGCCAACCCGTAGGGAACACGGCAGTAGCGGAAAAGTCCTTTGTGTGTAATAAAAGCCGTGAGATCCCGACTGTTCTCATGTAGTAGAAGTTGGTGGTATGCAGATGCCAGATCTATGGTGGAGAAAACATTGGCACCCCTGAGCTCACTTAATAGTTCATCCATGTGAGGCAAAGGGTGACTGTCAGCAACAATCGCTTTATTCGGTTCTCTTAAGTCAACACATAATCTTGGTCTGCCTTCTTTTCTTGCTGTAACCACAATAGGAGAAATCCAGGGAGAAGCATCAATGTGTTCGATAATGCCCTCCTTCAGAAGCAGATCCAGCTCCTCTGACACAGCTTCTCGTACTGCAAATGGAAGACGTCTGAGTTTTTGCTGAACTGGGACTGCATCCTCACGTACTTTAACTTTGTGCACAAACCCAGCAACGCAGCCAATAGAAGCAGAGTCTGTTTTTGTTAGTAACACAGGTGCAGCAGAAGAAGCATGTTCAGGAGGTGGAACATGGAATGAATTGTGGCTAATTGTCCATTTCAGTGCTTTTATTAGGTCCATTCCGAGTAATGCAGATCCTCCTTGAACCACATACAAAGAAGCAGGAGCAGTGTTGTTGTCAAGGGTAACTGTGGCTTCCAAACATCCTATTACAGGAATGTCCTCTTTCAAATAAGTCACTAATTTCACATGAGGTGCAGTTAGACGACTCTCAGGAAAATGTCTGTTGTACAGAGTCTCTGGTATGATAGAAACTGATGATCCTGTATCAATCAGTAATTCGCAGTCAGTAGACTCCCCTGACGCAGTTTTAATGTTCACTTGGCAAAGCAGTCTATCAGTAGTATTAACTTGTTTTGTGGTCAACATGAGCACAACCACTTCAGGCATTACTTCTCTAACTTGTTTAGCAGAGCGACAAACTTTAGAAAAATGTCCAGTTTTACCACAGCTGTTGCATTTTGCTGCGGCTGCAGGGCAGTCTTGTGCATTCGCCAGGTGATTTGTCGATCCACATCGATAACAGGCTCGCGCTGTTTGCTGCACAGTGCGCGTGTGGCTATTTTTAGAAACGGCTTGTCGGTTTCTAGTCTTTCGTTGAGTAGATCCGCGCTGGGTAACCATATGAACAGGAGTAGCTCCACTGAGGAGTTTGGACGACTGAAGAGCATGTTCCACTTGACACGCCAGCGTGATAGCGGTGTCCAACGTAAGCGAACATTCTAATAAAAGTCTGTTTCTCACTTCCGGTGAATAAGCCTTCTCAATAAGCTGATCCCGTAGCATCTCATCTTCCATGGTTCCATAAGCACAGGTGATAGCCAACTCACGTAAAGCAGCCATGTACTGAGGCACAGTCTCATCCGCCATCTGCGTTCTCTGTCGGAATTGGTGTCTTGCCACAACGACGTTCACCTTCGGAGCAAACTGTAGTTCCAACGCCGTCATTGCCTCCTCATATGTATTGCCAACGTTAGGCAAGGTGTAAAATAAACGTTGTCCTTCGAAGCCAAGTGCGTGAATTAGTAGAGCACGGCGTCTAGCATCGGACCAGGAATTTCCAGTAGCATGAATAGCCGTTAAGTAGTTCTCGAACATCTTCCGCCACGTAGAAAACGGAACCGTTGGTTTTCCACTGCAGGGCAGGAACGGTGAAGGCATGGGTAGAGACGTCATCGTCGCCAATTGTTATGTTTGGTAGGTAGGACGAGGTAAAAGCTCAGTAGACAAATAACTCGTAACAGCTTTTATTCATAACTCGCTCAGCAATACAGTAACATAAGCTTTTCCGCCATCTTATCTCTTCTTCTACTCTTCCTCTCTCTCTCCTCTCAATCCTATTCTGGAACGCCACCTAGTGGTAGACACAACATCCATCATGTCAGGTTTTTATTCTAATTTGATTTAGAGAAAGTCGATCTTCTGACTAATAATTAATGACATTTTTGTGACATTATCAATTCATTTCCATTAATATTGCTCATCTCCAAAAATGTTTTAGGAGAAAAAAAAAATGGTTTTCTAGCAGAGTGTATTAATTAAATGTTAAAATTTGAATTTCTGTGAATTGAATAATAAACACTGATCAGGGTAAGTCCATGTGAATTGAACATTTTGTCTCCGTCTCTCCTCTGTCCTGATGGAGTCTCTCCTCCTGCTCGTCACTCATGGATCCAGATAGTCAGGAAACCGATCCACATGTGAGAACAGGTCGTGATTTTGATGCTCATGTTGCTCCATAGTTCAGGAAGTCGACCTGATGGAGCAAAACCAATGTGGTTTTTGGATTCAGCTCATCAACATGACCCTAAAACCCCAGACAGTTTTTCAAATTAGGGGATCAAATCATCATATGCTCTTCAATTGTTTCTTTTTTCAATGACAACATTTTGTTTATTGTTTGATTTTACTTTTTTTTTTTTTTTTAAAAAACAAATCTCTTTTTGATGCCAATGTAAACAATCATTTTTGCTTAAGAGGTTTTAATTATGTTGTATGAGATGTATAAGATGTGTCTTATTTACTTTCTTGCGTTCTACACAATTGGAGTGCAAGGCGGGGCAGGAGGATGCGTTGGTCTAAGGTAAACAGTGAGTCAAGAGTAATAAATAATAGATCCACAAAACTTCTTTAAATCAATCCCTTCTTCACTCAAAAGCACTACTTCCCCAATGAAACCATGTTATGGACAGTATTTATTCTCTGGAAGTCGACTCTTGCAGTCTGTACAGCACAACACTTTAGACTAAGACAAGGAAATGTATTGAAAACTTAGAAGGTCATAATCATCACATCAATAAGAAAATAACTGTTCAATACTAAAACTGAACAAATGAATCTTAATTCAAGAGACAACTTCCTACACAGATATAGTTCAACTTATACAGACGTCCCATGAGGTGTTAAATGTGTGTTTATGCAAGCAAATATGCAAAGCATGTTATCGTACAATGCAACTGTAATTTTTATGACTACGTGTGTGTCTGCACAGACGCAAACTAACAACTCAGCACAAAGCTTAATTAGCAAATGCCCTCAAAACGAATGGTAAAATGGGAAATAAATTAATTTATGGAGGCATTAATGCTTCAACAGCCGTTCTATCATGAACACCCACAGAAAATGTTTGGTCGTCTCTCCTTCTCGCTGCTGCACACACGCGTACAGAAACACACACACAGCAATATTTCACTTACAATGGTAAGCCGGGGTGCTTATTAAACCTCTCCTCTCAACTTGCACAGATAAGAAGCTGCTTTATAAAATGTCTTCCTATTCAAGCTGCTATTGATTAATCTGGGGAAGCATTTCAAAAAAATCTATTTCCTTCACACTCTCTTGCAGCTTAGAGAGACTTTGACTCCTGATCTGTTTCTTTCCGTCTTTTGTTTGATTGATTGTGCGGAGCTTTCCTAATTTCCTCAGGCCCGTCTGTCCGAGCAAAGCTTTGTGTGATTTAAGTGAAAAGATGTGCAATAAAATCTTGCATGGGCAAAAGTACTAAGGTTATACTTAACTTTTTAGGGCTAAAGTGAAACACTGTTCTAATAATGATTTCTGTAACTCCTGGATTTCAGTCCACCATAGAGCACAGTCTGCTTAGTATCAGATACTAGCTAGCTAGTAATATAGTTAGCTATTTTCCTATCTAGATAGCCAATTAGTTAGAAATATAGGTGGCTCTCTTCCCAGCTACCTGGCTAGCTAGAAATAGCTAGCTATTCCAGTTAGCTAGAAATATACTTGGCTATCATACTACCTAGTTAGTTAGAATGTAGGTAGCCCTCTTTCTAGCTACCTGGTTAGCTATAAATAGCTAACTATTCCAGTTAGCTAGAAATATAGTTAGCTATCTTACTACCTAGTTAGTTAGAATGTAGGTACCCATCTTCTATAGTTAGCTATCTTCCTCGAAATAACTGGTAACGTCTAGCTAGCTAGAAATATAGTGAGCTATTCTAACTAGAATAGCTAGCTAGGTTATTTCCAATATTGTTAACGGATTGAAAAATAAACCTTTACAGAAAACTTGTTACTTAAAAAAGTTGTAATGTTTTAATTTGTACTTCTAGCTTACTGGGATGGATATCTACTGTATATGTAAAGTGTTATGTGCTTTTCATGACCAGGTCAGAGCTGCTATGGGGAGTTCTGAGAAAGCCATGGACTCGTCCACAGGTGCCTCCAATTAACTCAATTATCTCATGTAGTGCATTACACCACATGTCAGAGTCAAAAGAAATTATATCACCAAGGCTCTCTGTCATTGTTTAAAACAATTGGTTTGAGTTAGCTTCTCACACAGAGGGGAAAAAAAGTGCAAGTCTTCTTGTTTAGTGTATGCAAACTTCTGTGCATTGGCTGTATTTAACCGTCTAAAATGTTGGGTCACTGATGAACTCATTTATTACGTGCATTCAATTCGCTGCTGTTTGGACTCCCTGGTATAATACATTTTGCCACTTTAAAACTCCTGTTCCTTTAATCTAAGTGACAGGAGTATTAAGTAGATCATTAATTGCTTCTCACTGGGATATGTGGGAAGATGGTGAGTGAGCAAGACAGAGAAAGAAGAAGAGAAGAACAGGTGACATTCTTCCTCATGCTCCGTTAGATGATAGTCACATGTTCAGAACCGTCACCTATAGTTACATACTGGAAAACAACTTGTACTTTCTCAAATTTCATCATGTTACAACTACAATCTCATGTTGCATTGTTTGGATTTTGAGACAGAATAAAACAAAGTACTGTATAACCATAAAGTGTCATGTTCTGTGTTTTTCTGTTGTGTTTGTTTGAGTTTTCCTGTGTCTTGAGTCTCCTCGTTGTCCTGTCTTCCCCTTGATTACTCCCAGGTGTGTCTCATTCCCCTGATTAGCCTCTGTGTATTTAGTCCCTCCTGTGTCCTTTGTTCCTCGTTGGGTCCTTGTCATTTGTAGCTGTCGCTTGTGGTCTATGTTTTTGTCACTGTTGTATGCCGCCTGTTTACCAGTGCTACCGGTGTGAGCCCTGGCCTCCGCTCAGCCGTGCTGCCTGGCCGCGGACTCTGTCAATTGTGTGTTTCTGGACTTATTTGTTATTAAAATCCCACCACTCACCTTACTTGGGTCTCAAGCGTCTGCCTCACCGCCACCAACCAACACCAATCCATGACATAAAGTGAGAGCAGAAGGCCGGTTGGTTTTCAACTTTTTTCCCCCCCAAATAAAGTTATGAAAATCATAGTATAAGTATTTGCAGACAACAACTGCAGGTCGTCTGGTGCAGGTTTAACCAACTTTGAACAACTAAAGCTTGTATTTTTTCCCCCCATTCCTCTTTGCAAATTAGCTCAAGCTTATTCAGACTGGATGGAGAGCCTCTAAGAACATCAATGTTTATGTTGTATCAGAGATTCTGAGCTTTTAATATGCATTTGTATTTTTGACAAATACTGTTTAGCTGTGAATGCATGTTTAGGGTCGTTGTTCTGCTGGAAGTTGGACTTTCTCCCCCCGTAGTCTGAGGCCTTTTGATGTCCAACATGTTGCCTTCCAGCATTTCCATTTTCTTACCACCATTTACGTTCCCATCAACTCTGTCAAACTTTCCTCTCCCTGCTTAATAAAATCAGCTGACGTGTCAAATAACATGCTGAGAAAACTACCTAGAAGCCGGAGCGGTATTTTGACAGCTACATTACTGTAGCATAAAGAAACCCTCACAATGGAAACTATAGAAACATGACTTTTAGCTGCTTCCATTCACTGCTGCTGTATTTAACACTCCTACTGAACAGCTTGAGCCAGTCATTGGTCAGAACCGATGCAGATATAATGTCTGCTTAAATATTTGGAACATTTTTGGGTTTCTGAAATAATTTAATGAAATATCAGCAGTGAAACAGGCCATTGGCGTTATTAGGCAGTGTTGGAACAAGTCTACTTGGGCCAAGACCAATCGTCATCACAGACCTGTTTGGATTGCCGGTTGTTTCATCATCCAGCCTCTTGCTTCCAGTTGTCCTGGTGCAGATGAAACTTTACAACCTCAAACTTTGCATACAGATTGGATTGCCGAGCCTGACCTGGAGCAGCCAACCTCCAGACAAAAAAAAAACAAAAAGCTGTAAAAACAGAGAGGCAGGACATGCGGTGCATTACAGTGTGTCGGATCAAAGAACATTAAAAAAGTTAAAAAAAAAAAATCCTCTCCATCCTTATTCTGACCTGAGGCCGCAGTGAGATTAATGTGAGAAAAACACATCGGTGTGTTTGAGGCGTCGGCCTTAAATTACACACACAAATGATCTCATATGCTGTGAGTTAACTGATTACAAAGCCAGATTAAAATATTGTATTCTTCAGTTACAGGGGATTTAGGTGTGTTGTTGTTTTTCAATCTTTAAATGAAAGAAAGAAATCCCTTGCTAATAAGGTTTAATTATGTTTTCTTTTGCGAGCGTCTACAATTCCTTGACAAAGTGCCTTGGAAAAATATTTCGAAAAACGACTCGACTCTAAAGACGCGTTGTGTTTGGAAAAAAATAAAGATGTATTAAGCACTTTTTTTTCCGTCTGCACTTTGTGTTCCTGTGTCATGATGAGTAGACCCAGAGGCAGCGGGCCGGAGACGTCAGACAGTTTTGAGAATTTAACGAAGAAAAACGACAATGTCCACTTACAAAAATCAAGAGTCCAGGGAACAAGAGAAATCCAAAGATAAAAGAAAGGAATGGAGGACACAGGAACATGAGTAACAGGACGAACGCAACGAGACAAACTGGCAACTAGTGGCAATAAGAGAGTTTAAATACTAGGAGATTGTGGAGAGACGACGGAGCAGGAGCTGCAATAATTCAAACACTAAGAAGAACTAAGAAGAAACAAACATGTTGAAAAGGAACAAGACATGTTTAATAAGAACCGAGGAACCCAAAGAACTAGGCAGAGAAATAAACCTAACTAGAATCACTCTGACTCCAAATAACAACTAGACCAAGAGGAACAAAATAAAATGTACTAGAAACACTACGAGGGACTGAAATGAGGGAAACAAGAGCATGAAAAATCAAATGATGGAGCTGGAATGACCAAAAAAAGTGAAAGTAGAACATAACCGCTTAAACACCCGACCCAAAACCCAGAGTCTTGACAGTCATTTAAATAATATGTATCTGTTTCTGTACTGTTTTTTTTTTTTTTTCTGACATTACGCATTTATTTGTTATAAATTACACGATCGCCAGGGCTTCTACAAACTGCTTAAAGGTGTAGTACTCAAAAAAATATCTGTCCATTCTTCTCGCATTTATTGAACAGAAACAATTTGATATGAAACATGCAAAGATGACAGTAGGATTTAGAGAGTGAGCGATAAAATAACGCATCATTTCTTGCGGTGTATTTTTACCATTTACATTCGCACAAAGCTTTGATGCTTCCACTGTGATTTTTTTTTTTTTGCTTTTCTTCTTATGCCGTAAAACCAGCTCTCTCTAAATATCTGCTGTTTGTCCTGACAGGAGATGAAGAGACAGACCAGTTCCAGAGAGAAGATATGCATTTTAAACAGATTCCCTCATAACTGGAGCCTAATTAGTGCTAAACTGCTTGACCATGTAATTAAACCTATATGTACAAAATGAAAATCAGATTGCTTTTTAAACAAGGCTGAGAACAGAGTTGTCTGCATCTTAATCACAAAGACGTTTAAGTGGGCAAGAAGTAAAAAATAAAAAATAAATAAAAAAGAGCAATAAGATAAACGAAAGAAAGAAAAAAAACCGTCAGGGGAACAGTGGATGTTGGAGGACCAGAGATCTGTTCTGTGTCGAATTCTCTTCTGATCTCTTCGTCTCCCCCTCATTTAGAAAAGACCTGTTTGTGCCCCCTCAACACACACCCACACTGTTATCACAACAGACACACTCTCTCCAGTGCGCGCACACACACACACACACCACACACACACACGCAACCCTGCAAACACCCACATCCGCAATTCTTCTCTCCCTTACACTCTAACACAGCCTTGCACACACAAACGTTTGGAGAAAAAAAAAAAAAGAAAAAGCGGAATTGCCTGGAGTGTTTGCAGCCCACACTGTTTCCTATGTGTGGATAAGCTGACTGACTCTCTCTCTCTCACACACACACACAGTAATCGGAGACAGGGGAAAATTATATTTTGTCTTTTGATCCAAAGCCGTTTGATTTTCTCCGCCTCGCTCGCATAGCCACTTAGCAGCTGTACAGTTGTATAACAAGTCTTTTCCCATTTTCTACTTGCAGCATTGGATTTCCTTTTTAAACGTGTTTTATGTTTTTGAAAGGGTTTTTTTTTTTTTTTTTGTAGTGCATATTTCCTAATGACATGGAGACAAGTACTTAAACCCCACATTAGGCCTCAGATGCCCTCGTTATGGGATTTCGTCCCCTCCAGGGATCCGCACTCGCAGATGCGTTTGAAGCCAGGCTGACGTTTGCCCATGCTGTGCACATAATTGCAACATTTTTGAGTGCAGTCTTGGTGAATTTGGGTCTTGGCCCCATTGCAATTAAAAGGTTTTAATCAGGTTACATGAGCATCAGATGTGGCGCAGAAAGAGTCTCCCTGCTGTCAAGAGTTCACATTTTAAAAAGGGAAACACCCCAGGAGAAGAACTAAACTGAAAGGCCTGAGCAGGACATGATCACTGAACTTGATCACATTTTGTTACAGTACAGCAACCAACTTCAGTGTAGCTTACGGTCGTATTTTATTTATGTAGCTGGATAGGTAGCTGGCTAGCTCGGATGATAGCTAGAGCTATCAGCCTTGCCAGGCTAGGGAAATATATTAGCTATATTGCTATCAATCTATGCTACCCACATCAAACTGTTTAGTTAGCAAAACCTGGTGCTGCTGAGGATAGTGAAAGAAATTCCGTCGCCATTTATTTTGTGACTCTGTACTTCTATACATTAAAGCAAAGCGGTAGCTCTCATTAAAAGACAAATGAACAACAACAAAAAACATTCAGTCTCCCATGGAACTGAAATGGAGACAAAATCTTACATTTCTCCATCACAGTAGCCAAATGAAGACAACAGAAGCGATATGTCCAGAAATTAGCATGAGTATTTGTTATAGAATCATCAATAAAAATCATCACATCAGTCTTATCATTAGGGTTTTAGGCTTTGACACTATTGCTGGTGTAGGTCAGTGTCCCCGATATCCAGTAACTTTTAACCAAAGGTACTAATTTGATCATTTCCCTGAATTTCCCTCAGTCGCCTTCCTCTTAAAGTCCCTTTGTATCTTCCCTCTCTCTCTCTCTCTCTCCCCAAATCTCCCTTCTTTTGTCCGTCCCTCCCTCTGTTCCTCTCTTTGCTCTTTGTCCCTCGCAAAGGAAATATCACGGAGAAACAGGCAGGTACTCTAAAGATAGAGAGTGGGCAGAGAGAAAGAAAGAAACAAGAGAGGAGGAGAGCACTGGAGAGAAAAACAGCAGTGAAGCGGTGAGGGGAGACCGAATGTAAGCACATCTCACATCTCAGTTTGGTGAATTCTGTTTCGCTGTGAATAATTGACCAGATCTCTGTTCTGCATCCAACAGTCATGTTTATTTAACGCTGATGTCCATGAAAAAAAAAAGAAGAGAGACAAATACAAGTTAATTATTTAAAAATGACAGATGTAAATGATTAGCGATGTCAAATTGTTTACATGAGTCCTGTTTATGTAGCTTGTATCTGCCTACTGGAAAAACGCTTTCAGATTTCCAAAATGTCTCGTGTATCAGCGGCTTTTTCCGCGGCGAACCTAAACGTCTTCGGTCTTTGAACATAATCTCTCACTGCACATCACAAACTCATCTTAAAATGTTTGAACTCGTCTCCCTTGAGGGTTTTTTTTTTTTTGCTCCATCTTAAATATTAGCACATTCGAATCGACAGAAAGCAGTCGGGGTTTCTAGCAATTTTATATAAGATCTGGATAAATCCTTGAAGTCTCACCAAGACATCAGGCTTTGTGTCTTTTTTTTTTTTTTCAGGATAAACACTAACCAGCATTTACTGACCTAGTCATTGCATTCCTGTGTAGTTCCACTTTATTCTCATCGCCCATACCTGCTCCATCTGGGATTTCTCCCGTTGAAGTCGATTTTTCCGGTAGAATTTCAATGAACAGCGAACATGAACAAAGACGTCAACTTTCTGCACCATTTCAGACTTTGGGTCTTGCCTGTAGTTTTAGCGACGGCAGCGGAGGAAGTGAACGAATTTGTTGTTCACGCTTCCAAATACTGAATTAATTCTCTCTTTTCTGGCTGCAAACGCAGACAACTTCTGGTAAGCTTCATAGCGTCAATCCGACGCCTTTGCATACATCACGGACTAACATTAGTGATCTATGTAATTGAAAACTTCGACTTCAGCTTCCTCTTTAGCAATGGTTGCCAAGATGTTTCATCCTCAGTTTTGGTTTTAGGATTTTATTTGATTTCTTTCAAGAATTCAAAATCACAAGACTCGGTTTCAGGCAGACTTGATGCAAATGCATTCAATGTCAATGAGAACGTTTTCAATTCAGAGAGATAAGATTTCGCTTGGACTTGGGACAAAAGCCATAAAAATGGACTCTGACTCGAACAAAAAGGATTCAAACGTCACCTTAATTCCTTTTTTCAGATATAAGATGTTCATTTTTATCAAGAAAGCTTCTAGTTATTGTAGCAGGTTGTCAAGATTACACTTTAAGTCATTTTGGCCAATGATTAGAAACTACTCCTTTCATTCCACAGCTCAATGAAACCATGTTTTTTGCTGTTATTTGATGCTATTGCATCTCTCTAACATACCAGAATTCAATTGCTCTCCTGACATTTACTTCCTGAAATTAGTAGCAAAGGCAAACTGCACAGCCCCGCTATGAATTAATGTCATTATACGGTACTTGAAAGAGGAGAATCCAATAATATGGGGAAGCTTTGTGAGCTTTCCCACAATACTGTGTTTTTACACAAACAGAAAGGAATCATTTTAAAGACTGGCAGACAAAAGGCACATATAAAGTGGTATTTGCAGCAGGTAAATGTGTCCAATAAAGTCCTTAAACTCCACATATCGGTTGAGTTCATTTAAGCGAGTGAATCGAAGTTTGTTTGTACAGTAACTGCTCTCATTACAGCAATAAAATGTAAGCGAACAGCAGTTTATTTCTGTTTTTGGCTGTCAAAAACCGCGGCAACATGTTCATTGATGGAAGTTGTAGTCTGGAGTCATGTAGTTGGAGTCTTTTACACTATTGGTTGTAAGCTATTACATTGTAGTAACAGGTGGCCTTGGTCGGACTGACCAAGACAAGACAGGCCCTCTGACCTGTCTTGTCTTGTCCAACAGCGGACAGATGGCCCAGGGATTCGAACCGGCAAACCCACTTGTTTCAGGATGGACTCCTACCACAGTGGCCCCAGATAGATTGTTGCAAATAATCAAATCAGAAAAAAAAGACATTTATTGCAAGTGTCACTCACATTTACTGTGTACGTTAGGCAGCCATGTTGGATTTCGAGGTCAGGGTTGGTGACTGGCGTATTCACACCTGCCCTCTTCGGCTCGCCTAGAAAGTCCGGTCTGAATGTGCAATCGAACTCTGCGGACCAAAACAGGCGAACTCTGGTCCGCCAACAAGCCTCAGTCTCGCTTTGGTTGATATAAACTCTGATGTGATTTGAATACACATGTGAACGCCAAGCAGATCGGAAGTTTACGACAGTGCATTCTAGGTAAATACAACCAAAACAACAACAAACAAACACTAGCAGTTTGGTACCTTTGCTAAAGACAAAACAAAAATCAATCCATCCATTTTCTTACACCCTTGTCCCTAGTGGGGTGAGGAGGGGTGCTGGTGCTTATCTCCAGTGAGACATTTCGGGCGAGAGGCGGGGTTCAGGTCACCAGTCTGCTGCAGAAAACAGAAATCCTAAAACCCCTACAGTCTTATGTGTGGGAGGAAGTTGAGCTCATGTTTTCAGAGGTTTTCTCGTCTTTTCCTTCAGTGGTTCTTGGTGGAGCGCCACCGCAGGCGAGGAGGGGAACGGGTTGCTCAAAGGGTTTGGTTGGTGAAAAACGAAATAAAATAGTCCCCCGATCAAACCACGTCTACCGGACCGCCAGGTGTGAAAACACCCTTGATACCAAAAATACCAATACTCTGCTTAAAATCTGTTTAACTTTCCAACTTAACTTTAACTTTAAATTCTTCATAAACAACATGGACAGTTGCTCAACGTCTTCATTTTGACTTTTCGCTACTCATTTTGCTCCTGAGTCATTTTGTAAATGAAAGCCACTGCAGTTGTCACCCATAAGCAATCGAGTTTGAGTCGGTGTGTACGAGTGCTTTCGATGTCTGTGTGTAAGTGTGTGTTTGGCATGCGAGCGCTGTAAGCCCATTTCCCAGAGCAGGAGCTCACAAACACTATCCAAACAGTTCATCCAATGAAATACTTGGGGTGAGAGCAATCGCCCTCCCTATTGGCTGTAAATCAAGAAGGACAGGCTTATCAGAGGAGATTGAAACGTGACAGCTTTGTCGTCCAGGGCGGCACAAGACGGATGGATTATCTGGGACATGTGAGCAGCAGGCAAAGAAAAGGAACAATGGAGGGGGAAAAAACACAGTAACAAAAGGGGAAAAATAGTTGGAAGAGATCTGAAAGTTTTCAACCAAAACGTTTTTGAGCCAATTCCCAGTTTATTTTTTATTTTTTGTAAACTCAAGTAAGTTTTCACAGTAAAACGACGCTCACACGGTGATTTACAATCATTTCTGTTTGGTATTTTATTCTCAGGGACAAACAGATTGTCCAGCAAACTTTGGCGACCAAGCAAAATGAAAGGTCCTCAGAATGAGAAAGGAAACAGCAGAAGCCACTTATGAAAACTTTCTTCCTCCAATTAGGCTTTGAGGAACTCAGTGATTCAGAAGAGCATCCGGGAAGTTCTAAACCACTGCTTTGTGTTACGCTGGGTTCACACCAAACGCGTTTTACATTCAAAGTCTAAGCTGCGGCACGTTGAGGGCCCGTCGCGGCATGTTTGACGTGTCACAAGCGTCTGGCAAACAAGCCGGCAACGGAAAGCAGCGGCTGAAGCGATTTTGACGAGTCTGACGCGCCGTCGACTCACCACAAGACGCGCCAAACGCTTGGCGCAGAGCACAATGTCGAGCATTCAAAGTGAACACGCGTCAAATACGTGTTTGGTGCGAACGCAGCATAAAGCTTTAACAGTCTATACGTTTGAAGAGATCTATCAATTTTCTGAGCTGTTCATACAGCAGTGGATGCTTTTTGTTTGTCCAGGGAACAGTTGGTCTAGAGTTCACATCCATCAGTGATGTCATCCTGATTACGCCGGCGGTGCACTTAGTTCAGATCTGTTTTGTTTTGTTTTTTTACATCCTTTTTATGGCTTTTTGCTTTAAAACCAATTGAGCCTTCCTTTTGTTCAATTTCTGTTTTAAATGAAAGATTACGCTAATGTGTCCCGTAAAGTGCTCTAAGTGGGGTCCGTCTTAGTTTTTTGAATTTTAGCTGCTCTATTTGTGTTACAATGCCTCCAAGTCAAGTCAAATCAGAGTATCGTACAGCAACACCAGCGACGTTTACTAAAGGTACCAACAGTATTTAATCTTGAGAATATAAAGCTGATACGGTAGACATACGTAAGTCATAATTAAACAGTCGGCATTCTTGGATCGTTCTGGAATAAATACATGAAGGTAACTGTAAGAAACTACAGGAAATATAGAATACATGGTGCTCTAAATTTAGCCTCTCTAGAGAAGAAACACTGCCCTCATTTGCAGTGATAACCACGAGTGAGATAAATAGACTTATTTGAATTTCTATACACTGCAACAAATCTTCTCAAAACAAGCTAAAAAAAAAAACAAACATAGAAAGCAAGAAATTCCCCCATAAGCGGAAAAAAAAATCTGCCAGTGAAACCAGTACTTTAAAGAAAATCAAATATTCAAGAGTTAATGACCTAAAATAAGCTCCTGTAACACGGTGAAAAGTTATTTGTAAGTTTTGTTTTTTTGCAGGAGGAGCTGGCCAAAAATACTTGGTAAGATTTTGTGTTTTTGCAGAACAGAAGGACGTACTTGTTATGATCCCGTTTGAGTTTTTTGGGGGTTTTCTTTTGATCTGTGTTGATCATTTCTTCCTTTCTTTATTTATTTTCGTCTTTAAACCTTGCCAAATTATTTTATGCATTTATTAGTTCTGTTCTTTGTGCTTTTTGGATCCTTGTTATCCTCTTGATTTCTCCAAGTCGTGGTTCAGCTCCAGTGTCAGTTTTTCACTTTCCCTGCAGCCAGTTTCCCCCCATCAATCAAGTAGCAGTTTTAATGTTTCATATAATAAAACTAACAACATCATGTAATCTACCTTTACATGATGTTTAAATTATTTTATTTATTTTCTGTTTTAAAAAATTCTGAATGTAATTGTGAAGGTTTTGATAATCTTTTCTCAGGATTATTGGCTGTATTTCTGGAAGAAGTTTTTTTTTTTCTTTTTTTTTTGTCGCTGCCTGTCCTCTCTCTCCCTGACCCTGTGAGGACAAGCAGGTGTAGATAATGAACGGATGGATCTGATGACTCATTTTCTGCTGCTGTCCAACAGAAACGAAGTTGCATTTATTTTCAGCTCAATCAAATCCCACTGTATGAAAAGAATTTGCTTTGCCTCTGAGACGTCTCATCGTCACCGAATCCCAAAGGATGTCTCTGGGTTGTTCCGCCCGTGCGCTCCGGTTGTCCCTCCCGTCCGGTGACTCACCGGTCACTGAGAGGAAACTCCTTCAACGATTCCCTCCGCCAGGTCCAACACTGGAAGCCTCATGTCAGGACCCCCCATCACCTCTACCTCTGCTTCAATCCTCATCCGTTTAGAAAGCAGCTAAGTCGGTTTAGAAGTGCAAATGTGGCGCTGGCCTCTGAGGTAACCAATGCTTCCTCCTCCACTCCCACCCACATAAATTGTTGCATCATGCATTTATTATTATTATTATTATTATTATTATTATTCCTCCTTTCAGTGGCGAGGATCCCCTATGTGAGATGGAAATGTTTGGCTTCGAGGGCAAAGCCGATAATCTTACATAAATAGAAGACTGCGAGCATCCAAAGGTTAAATGGCTGCACATTCTCACTTCAGAGCGTCATGACATGAGCCAGAGTCGCACAGCAAGAGGAAAAGAGAAAGACGTCAACAATTACGCTCTTTTGTGAACATCAAGGTCAGCAGAGTTGACCTTAAGCTTTGGAGTGTTAATGCATGTTGACCCTTACCAAAGGGTCTAGCTAGTATGCTAATCCTATTTCCCTACAGCAGGAATGAGCACCCCTGCTTAAAGTGTTCTTATTGTTAGAAGAACAAGATTACCACACACACACACACACCCCTACACACACACACTGAAACTCACAGTACTATTTAAGCCAAACAGACTGGAAAACAGTGAAGCCTGATAGAGATTCAGATGAAGCAGGAAATGTTTTATTAACATCTGGAAGATTTATCAAGCAGGACTAAAGTCATTTCTTTAATCCTCTTAGTGAAGATCGGTCCAGTGTAGAGTGGGACGATACCAGTTAACCAGGCGAAACATGAAACTGCTGCGCAGGCCGCTCAACTGAAAGACCGAGTTAGCTAGCTGTGACAGGTCGAGCGGCTAAAGCCGTTCCTCTGCCTACATTACCCAGAATGCTCTGTGGTTCTGGATTAGAGTCACAATGTTATGTCTCATCAGAGCAGTTAAAGTAAACAAACCGTGATTAAGTTTTATCTTCATGACACACAGGTTCAGACATCTGCACTTGTGTGAATTAGTTTCCACTTTTGGCAAAGCTTTTGTTTTCAAGTTTGACTCTGTATCTTTCATAAACTGAACACCTTCAGCCAGCAGAGTGTCTCACTGGCAATAAGATGATGTACTGCATAAAAGAACATAAGCTACAGGAAGTAAACATATACCTGTTAAACCCTGCTGTGTGTGCGAGCTCCTGCTTAGGCGTCTCTCTGATACAGTAAAGTGTGCGTGCTGCCGAAAACCACATGGCTGGAGCCACCAGTGTGGGGCAGGGAGGTAAACCCTATCACGCTTGAGAAAGTATTCAAAGTTAGCTTGGAAACTACAAGCTAGGATCATGACCTTTTTTTTCTTTTTACTTCATTTTTTTCTTTTGCATTGTTCCTGCAGTAAACACTAGTCTGTAGGGAACTCCTCGCGTTTGGCAAAGCGCTCTGTCCGCTTGGCTGCCTTCAGAACGACGTGGCTTTACTTCTGCTCGGCTGGTGAGAGGCTCAAGACGTCCGAGTGGCTAACAGTCGTTACCTGTCGGCAACAGGCCAGGCAACGGCATAAAAAGGTGACGTAGCGGAAATGAATATAGAGGTGTTCTGAATAATAATAATAATAATAAAGCAGATCAGCCGGTTCTAACTCCATTATTTACTGCTTCTGCAGTTCAGGGGAAGCATCAAGGATGGAAATTGCTTGTTTTTCTGTTGTGTTCATCATCAGATCTGCTTGGTCAACGTTGGAACATGAAAAAAAAAAAAACAATGCTTGGACTATTAGAGACGCATAAAGGCGGTTAAAAAGTCGGCCTTCTATCACCTGAAGAACATTTCCAGGGTTAGAGGACCAATGTCTCAGCAGGATCTAGAGAAACTCATTCCTGCGTTTATCTTTAGTCGCGTTGATTACTGCAACGGCGTCTTCACAGGTCTGCCTTAATATATATATATATATATATATATATATATATATATATACCACTGTCCCCAGTAGCCAGGAAATATCCTTCCTTTCTCTTAAGGTTTTATTTAATTAATTTATTTATTCTAATTAAAAATACTCCACCTCTAATAATGGATGACTGCGAAAGGACACGAACAGCGTGAAGCACTTTGGCCCTCTGTGGCACACGCATGCATGAAGCTCTGAGACTTCTACACAACAGGAAGAAAAAAAAGAAAAAGGAAAGAAAATCCACTGGTGACATTGAGGTAAATTGCTGCTGGCGTTTGAATGTGGATTAGAGTGTAGGCATCAGCACCTTTCACTTCTCAAAATAACAGAGTGTGCGTGCGCGCGCGTGTGTGTCGGTGTTAGCGTACATGCGTATTCTAGTGATAATCATAGAGTGGGATGGGGGGAACAAAAGAATGATTGTGCAGCTGAGTGGTACAGCGAGCAGGAGACGGTGAAGGTATTTGATGCGGAGAGATGGAGGAGCTTTTTTTTTTTTTTTTTTCCATGCGAGTGTGTGAACATATTTGTGTGTGTGTGTGTGCGTGAGTATGTTCCTGTCAATTGACATTTAGGGGCCTCCCCATCTCTTTCCTGCCTCCATCAGTCGGCCATGTGGACCAATAAATCTCTGTGTGTCCTCAGAGTGGCAGCGTTTTATTGAGTGTCTGCTGCACTGTTGAAGGGAAAAAAACTAAAATACTTTTAAAGGAAACACAAAACAACAACAACAACAAAAGGTTACGGCTGTAAATATCAGTAATCTTTGGTCTTCAGGAGGGTCTTCAGGATCAGTTGGTGTGGAGACACAACTTGGAGGGACCCTGACTGGGTTTAATGAGGCTGGGAAAGAGGAGCTCTATCGTTTAGCTCTCACTTTTCATATTGTTCATAAGTATAAAGAGGAAGATGGCGACCTCATGTCTGAAGAAATTGGATGAAGCGGTCTTGTGGCAACTCATTTTGATGTATTGACTCATTTCTTCAGGTTTTTCCGGTACGTCACACAAGATATCATTTAGGCACGTGCGTAAATCTGAATCGAAAGTTTACAAAACGATGAGATTTTGTAGGACACTCAGGGGCCCCATGACAAAGAATTGTCCTAACTTTTCCCCCCTGAGGACACTTGAGGGTAAAGCAAAGTTTAACTTCTGAATTTTAAGAAAATCAATATCCAACAAAGCCTTTCATTACTCTAGTGGTTAGCAAATAGAAATATGCACAGCTGTGTTTTTTCCACTGTAACTTTCTCATTTAGAGGTGACTCTAAAGCCAAACGCTGCCGCCGTTCCAGATTTTCCAATTGCCTTCGGATGACTTTAATTGATGCTTTCGTCTTGTAGAAAAGCAGATTGTTGCTGTAAATGACACTTAGCACTGTCACGCTGACCAGAGGGGGTTCAGTGTGACTCATACCACTGGATACTTCGGTGCAGCTCCACAGTCGGGCCCATTAAGTCTTGTGATGAGTCACCGGTTGCATCACCTGGATAGCTAAAGCTCAGCAGACCAATGGTGTTCCTGACGATGCCCCAATCTCAGTTTCTATTACATTAAACATTACTACTAATTCTCACAAAATTAACCCTTTAATAAAAGAGCTTTATATATATATTTTTTTTTTTCCAATAATAGCACAGATATGGAGAAACAGTTCTTTGCTAATTCACCAGGCCAATGACACACCACTATTTATCACATTTTAAAATCCTTCCAGATGTAGTTCTGTTTAATTTTGTCTGCAACAGCAACAGTTTACCCATAATTCAAAGATGTCTTTAAAGCTGCAGAATGTAACTTTTATGAAAAGTTTTTTGTTCTGTTTTTTTGTCATATTTCTAAAGTGTCACTGTGTCGTCACAATTTATGAGGCAAATAATCTGTGAAAAAGTCGATCTCCTCCACCTTCTCCCTGAGCTGCTATTGCACCACTCTAATCAGAGCCAGGAGGAGGGTCTTAGCGCTGCCGATCATCCTCAAGTACTCGCTACTAAATGTGGTAATGGCGGAGAAACAACTTAACCGTGACAGGAAAATTAACAGCTGCAACCCCCATGACACGACCCCAGATAAGTGGAAGAAAATGATGATGGATGGATGGATGGATGGATGGATGGATGGATAACCGTTTATCCACTGTCAGCGGTGGCCATGCTAACTATCCAAGCATTCACGACAGGCTATGCTACGCTAGCTGCAACTTGTTACTGACAGCGCCAGGGCCCGCCTCCTTGCTGTGATTGGTTGTTTCTAGTTAGCGCCAGGAAGCTCAATTACATTTTTTCCTGTATCTGCTGCCTTATAACATACTGTCACAACTTAGCGGCGGTTTCAACAGATATGTAAAAAAATAAACATTTCACATACTGCAACTTTAACACAGAATCCATGGCAGACACCAGAAACAAACGTGAGCTGGTTTCCAGTTTAAAGGTACACCAAGGTCCTAAAAAGTCTCACTTTTGAAACGGTTGTGACGTTACATCATGATCTGCACATCTGATTCAATAGTGATGTGATCTGAACAACCGTTTTTCTTGACTGCTGGTCTATTCCATAAAATCCTGATAAAATGCTGGTCCGCTTTTGGTTGACAAGTGAGAAGATGTGAAGCTGTCGGGGGGTTGATTGTGCTTTTCACAGACTCAACAGATTCTCCACTTCATTATCCTACAAAAGGAAAGCGTCTGTGAGAGAATATTTTAGACTTTCTGGGTCTCTAACGGAAACAGAAGCTTTATGTGGTAGCACCGTAGCACCTTTAGTAGAATAAATGAAAGCGAAAGCTTCAGCAATTCATTTGGAACCTTCTGCTACGCCTCCGCCTGTGCCTTTTTATTATTAGTTTTTATATTTCTAATGAGCAGCTGACTTATTTGCAGCCATTGGCATCCAGCCCCATTTTTGTCAGGTTGAATCCATCAGTGAAGTCATTAATGCAGAAATGACACATCACAGAAATGTTTGCGCTACGGTAATCAAATTAGCGCTACTCGCCATATGCTACGTGTGGCTGACACTTCTATATACAGAGCACTGTTTATACTGTAATTTGATTTGCAGTGTTTTCCTCTGGAACAGCTGTGCGCTACACTCTGGTATCAGGTGTGAAATGAGATAAGGCCCGGATTTTGCCGCCTACTGAAACGAGCAAGCGCGCGAGGCTTTAAGCACAAAGACAGAAAGCAAAAGAAGGTTTGAGACATTGCACTTGTTTTTTTTTTTTCTTCTATTTTGCAAAAATAGAGGGTGGGGGGGGTGAGCACATGAGTCATCGCGGCACAAACCAGCGCTGCCAACGAAAGGCTCGTTATAGCCGTGCTATTCATGTTCCCACCGATGACGAACCGATGGGTGTAGCTGTATCTATTCGCGGCTTTGTCTTTAGTTGTGGTGACGGGTTTCAGTTCCAGGAACAGAAGAACGCGTTTCTACAGTCTTCCAAAGCACGGCGACCTTCCAGCTGTGAACCAGGTCTTCAACATCTGGATGATGATGGTTCGCCGTGTGACGACGCGAGTCTGTCGTATTGACAGGATCCGGTTCCCTACTGAATGCTGGAGTTTATGTCACAGCATCACATTTGGTGCCACTCCGTCTTTTCATCATCTCTAACGCTTTTCACCTCCATTCCAAACGTGCTGCACACCCATTTTACATTTCAATGGCATCAGAAGATGCGCAGCAGCACAATGACGCTGTACAGTTCCCTTCCTACGCAGATCGAGCCGAGCAAGTCAACCAGGCTGAACTTCAGAGACGTCAGACAATCAGTGCTAACGTTACTTTTTTTGTTTGTTAGGTTAAACATTACTTGAAACAGATGAAACAAGACAGGACACAAACTAATCCGTGATCCAAATAAATGGATTTCTTCACAAAACTGGGTTTATCGACAACAGCATGAATCTGCTTTTATAAGATTTAGTGGACAAATTAAGTCATTTATACAACCACAAAGTTGTGCTTGACTGCAAAAGACCATTAATTTACACACACACACACACACACACACACACACACACACAGTTGTGTTTCTCTATCTTTGCGGGGACTTTCCACTGACAAATCAAAATAAATTGGACCCATACTCAAACATTTGCAAAATTGTGTGTAGCTCGACTGCATTTTGGTCATTGTAAGGGACCAGACTTAAACCAGCACGAAAGGTGTTCAAAAATGGCAAAAATAGTTCAATTTAATAATTCCAAAAATGGTGAACAAAAATGGTTCACTGAACAGTAACCCAAATGAGAAATAGTAGATTTGGACCCAACTTAACTGAGGTCAACTGAACAGCAACAAAACTGACCTCCAAACAAACAAAAGGCCGTTTAAATGGGAGTGTAGTGACCAAAATCTACCACCAGAGGGAGTCGCAACATAACACAGGAACAAACTAATTCAAAATTAGCTAAAACATCCTCTGAAACAAATAAAACAAATACAACAAGACTAACTAATTAAGTGAGAAAATTAAATAATTAAAATCAACTTTTAACAACAAAGTCCCCTCCATGGTCTTTTAGAAAAAAAAAAGTATGTTCCAGGTTTTCTCCTCCAGCTTAGTAAACCATTCAGACAGGGATTAACTAAAGTGTGCACCCAATAAAAATATATGTCTCAATAAAATTACTAACTCAAGCATAATGCAAGCTGAATCTAACAATGGAATTTAATATAAATGAATAAATACTAACACTATGTGGTGGTAGGAGCATCTACGTGCTACAAATTTCGCTGCGCAACAATTATGAAACATCAAAAAAATATATATTTTAATAAAAGAAATGACTCTGTGACACTTCAGGAAAAACAAATTAAATTGCAAAGCTGCTATAAAAAAATTCTAACCTTAGTTAAATCATTACTTGTCAAGCAAGAATTAGGCTAGAGATTTAACTTCACAACTGTTTACTAATGTGGCAGCTGATGTCGCCCTAGAGGAGAAGCTGCCCTGGGCAGCTGCCCACTTTGTCCATAATTTTATGAAGTTGTTTCTTACATCCCTGAGATAAACTAACAACATGTTCAAGGCGAACCTGACGCAGCCTTCCCCATAGAACCTGATGTACGTTGATATAAATAGACTTGGATGAATGACGAAACAGGAACCGGTGCACAGCTTCTATAATTGTGGGAAAAATGTCACGTATCCACAAGGCCCCTCATGCACTGTTGTCCTGCATAGTGCATATCTATACATAATGCATAATTTCTAATGGAATTTTCTTCCAGAAAATTACAACCCCATTCAACGGCTGGTGTTCTAATGAAGACTGCTAGAGGCTTTTGAAAGTTTTAAATTGGCTTTTGCACCGGTAAGCAGGACTCCAGGTGTGCTTTCTTCAGCATCTTTGCATCGGCTTTGTGATTCTGTATTGATGTAGGTTATGGCACTTCTGTATAAAAACGGATCATGTTGGTAAAACATACAAAAAAGAAAAGAAAAACATTTCACATGAACTTTTGAAAATTAAGAAGCAAACTTAAATTGCAGCATTGTTAAATATCGGCTTTTATATTACTCTTCATTTTCAGTCTCAAGCTTGAATTATGAAAAAACATATTAAAAAATCAAATATTTCGAGTTTACTTTTCACCAGTACATGCTCACATATTAATGACGTGCTTTGATTAAACTAATTTATCTTCCATATCATTCGAATACTGAAAAATTAACTTTATAGCAGGTGAGTCTCTCTAACCTGAGAATGTGAACCTGAACTGGGCTGATTCTACCTTTAAATAATTTTAACAAGCTCCTGGAGAAGATTCATAACTTAGAACTTAAAAGTCTGAAACGGGAACAGGTTTGTAAAAACAGTCTGTGTGCTACACTCAGGAGAGAGAGTCATTCATTTGATGCATCAAAGAGTGATGTCATCGCTGCTGATGTCATTGTTACCATTGAAGCTGAACGTTCTACTGGTCCATTCACATCAAACACGTTTTGAGCGTCAGGCGAATCTGGTTTATATTCAAAGTCTATGTGGAGTGTTGGATACACTAGATGTGTCAAACACTCCAACCGGTTCAAATTGCGCTAGACGGTCGAAGCTCCTCCACATAAACATTGAATCCAAACCAGACACGCCTGACGCTCAAAACGTGTTTGGTGTGAACGCACCATTATATGTCCAGTGTCACATTAGCTCAGTGCTTCTCAGTTCCAGTCCTCAGGCCCCCCTGCTCTGCATGTTTTAGATGCGTCTCTATTTCAGAACAACTGATTCAAATAACTGCATGACCTCTTCTGCAGTCATCAAGTACTGCAGAAGCCTGTTAATCACCCACAGATTCAATCCAGGTGTGTGACAGAAGGGGAACAATTAAAACATGCGGGGTAGGGGATCCGCCTGAGGAGGGGAATTGAGAAACACTGCATTAGTTCCATCATAGTAGGACCAAAACCTGGTCCTAAGATTATGGACTCATTGATCTGGGTCATGGGTAATGTTTAGAGGTAAGATGCAAATTAGGTTTTAGTTAATGTTAGGGTTAGGAATAGACTAGTTAGGGAAAATGAGTGGGTTGGGCAAAATCGCAGCTACTAAAATGAAGGGAAATCAAAGCAAAGTTCTAATATGGGTCAAAATAGTTTTGACAAACCTATATAGCATTTTGTTTATATGCTATATAGCACATATAGCATATATATATGCTATATAGGTTATAGCATATATAACCTATATAGCATATAGGTTGATATAGCATATGATATGAATAAACAATATCATCATTGTTTATTCTATAAATAAACAATAGAATTGTTTATTCTATAAATAAACAATGATGATATAATGTTAGGTTGAATTTCTGCCAATTGCATAGCTGCAGTAGACTAGTAGTCTAATGTGTTGAATGTGCTCAGACACATTCAACACATTAGAAACCAATCAGAACCAAAAGTTTAACCTTTGGTTCTGATTGGTTGATTCTGGACAGTAGCAGAACCAGAGGAATTTTCACAGATTCTCTGGTTCATATTCTACTGTCAGACGCATTTAACAAATATTCATCCATCCATCATCTAACACACTTATCCTTGTACACACACATCCACACCTTAGGACAATTTAGAGAGACCAATTAATCAATTAATTAATGCAGAGTTTTAGCCAAACCTGGGTCTGGATAGTGGCCTAGCTTAGTACCACCCGGGTGTGGGTCGGCATAAAGGCCGAGCCGGGCACAGCTTGCCCTTCCTGCCAATGCCAACATGAAGACCCTCCATGCAACCAGTGGAGATTGGTTGCATTGACGTCTGTCTTTCCTTGGACCTCCATGTTTGTGTGGAGGTCTCTCTTTGCAACCTGGGTGTGGGTTGGTGCAAAGGCCGAGCCAGGCTGTGGATGGAGACCCCTGGTTGATTCAAGGTCTGTCTTTCCTTGGACTCCTCAGGTTGCAGGGGGGCCTCTGGTTGGGTGGAGACTCTAGGATGGTTGTTTTCCAGAGCAAGTTTTAACTTGTCCTTCAGGTCTGCAACTTGACCCTGCAGAAATCTTACTGTTTCCTCCTGTTCTATGAATTTGGAAGCTTGCTCAGAGTATCTTTTGAGCTGCTCCTCATATTTAAGTCTCACTCTATATTCTTCAATCACTACTTCTATGAGACCTTTGTTGCGGGAGGCATATTTTTCAGCCTCCCGCTTGAAGTAATCCAGCTGTTGAAGAAGGATCTTATCGGCTGTAACTTTGGAAGAGCAAGAAGCCTTTGAGCCACCTGTAATCTCTGGCACATGATCTCGTTTGACTTGCAGGTGACGTTCTTTTTGTAACATTTTTTGCAGTCTTTGAATCTCCTCCTGCTGTGATTTGACTTCAGCCTGACATGCAATCCTTCGGTCTCGTTCCTCATGGAGATCAAAGATCTTACTCTGCAACTCTTTTTTAAGATCGTCTACCTGCTTTGTGAGATCAGTGACGTGTTGGATTGTCTCGTCCACCACTTCCACTGAGGGGGTGATCTTGAAGCCAGCAGACCGAGTTGTTTCTTGCTCGACTTCCGAAGTTGTTGGATTCTCAAAGTCGCCGGAAGGACTTGATTCCCCCTGGATCTCTGATGATACATCTTCCGGCTCAATGGGGCTGTCGCTGTCATCCTCAAAAGGGAAAACGACAGCGTTGTAGTCGACTTGGATGTTGAGGTCCATCATGTCGACCCATGAAAGCTTAGCTGGAAAAGCTTAATGTTCACATGCAATCTGTTGTTGCTTCATGTCGATATTCTTGCTTCTCTGAAAGGCGTGCTATATATCTGGAATCGATATCCCGCTTGTTTCAATTACTTTCGAATGTGCTCTGAAGAGTGATCTGCCGTGATAGAACTGTGGAACAGGTCTGACAAAACGCTGTCAGTGAGCTACATTTAAGAGAGAGATTCCTTTGTGGTGTCATAGAGTTATGACATCACTGCTGATGTCATTGATACCATTGGAAAAACATTATTTTCCTATGGGAGTTGATAAGCAACCAGTCCTAAAGTACTGCCATCTGGGGACCTCACTTGGAAGTGCCCTTCTAAATAAAATTACTGCTATTCATTATCATCTGTTGAAAAAAGGCTGAACAATTCTGACGCTTTTCTTACAACTCTAAAATTAAATTCTAAAATATATTTTGTTTTTCTTCACAGTCACCCTAATATTCTTTTGCACCAGCAAAGACAATCAGGTTTTTTATATCCTGATCATCTAGTGGTGGCAAAAGCAACAACAAAAAAGCTAATATGCTCTGGACTTAAGATGGAGTAGCTTACTGGTGCAATAGCCAATTTAAAACTTTCAAAAGCCTTTAGCAGTCTTCATTAAAACGGGGTTGTAATTTTCTGGAAGTAAATTCCATTAGAAATTATGCATTATGTATAGATATGCACTATGCAGGACAACAATACATGAGGGGCCTTTAAAAAATAAATACAAGACTCAATTCTCTTATTAAAATATATTTTTTAGATGTTTCTTGATAGTTGTGCAGCAAAATTATGGCTGAAATTTGTAGCATTTTGGCAAAAACAAAATTTTGGTCAATTTTGTAAATGATATTTTGATATGATTTATTTTTTGTATTTGTATTGGATATTTTTAACTGCATCGTATTCAGTCTGTTTGTGCTAGATTCCAGTTTTTTCACATTGTTTTTTCAAATGAAAGGATTATGAGTGTGTCTACGATGGTACATGGTGATGTAAATGATGCGCTACTGTGAAGCATGTTGGCCCAGGGAGCCAAACAGCCTAGAACCATCCCTGGACAAGAACATCCATATTTCAAAGTACAGAAAGAAATAAGTGTTGTCAAAGTAATGACACATTTGCTGGCTGCACCATTAAGACCGGTTTCGGTATCCCTTCATATAAATGATTAAAACTTTGCAACATTTCTCTATGACGTACAAATGTCTCACCTGTAAGTAGATGGGCATTTTGTATGAGTGTAGGTGTGTTCTATGTTTTTATCTCCTTGTGGGGACCTTTGTCTGTCTACATTGTGAGATTGTGGGGACCACTGGTCCTTGTGGGGACAAACCATGGTCCACCTGAGGGGAAATGTTGTTTTTGGGTTTAGGGCCAAGGTGTGAATTGAGTTTTGGTTAGAGGTCAGCTGTAGAAATGAATGGAAATGAGTGGAAAGTCGACTGTGTGTGTGTGTGTGAAAACCAGGTTTTTTGTGATGACCTATTTCTGTCTGCAATGTGGAATTGTGGGGACCACTGCTTTTTGTGGGGACATTTCGTGGCGCCCATACGGGGAAATGCTGTTTTTAGGGGTTATGCATGTGATGGTTGGGGTAAGGGTAACGGTTCGACTGTAGAAAATGAATGGAAGTCAGTGGAAAGTCCCCACAAGTCTTGATAACACGTCCTTGTGCATGTGTGTGTCATACAGAGAAAAGGAAAGTATGACACCTCTGTGTTTGGAGTCGTTCCCTCTCAAGTCACATTTATTTTACTCACAAATCCATAAGTTGTCTTGCTTTCATCTGATTCAATATGAAATGAGATGTGCACACACACACACACACAGATGCACAGAAAATGGAAAAAGCCTACTCCATAATATGGATGACTCATTTCCCAAGACTGGACAGGTTGCATAGCACAGGTTATGGTCAGCCGTTTCATTCATGTGCTCCCTCAGGGTGGGCGTGGCGTTCTGCCTTTACATTTGCATTCAAAACTGGACCTGTGCAGGTCTAAACGGAGAATGTGAACGAATGCAGATTACCAGCTTTGGCTAGGAAGTAATAAATTATCTTTCAGTTTAATACTTTCACATGTTCATGCATTACTTTCATGGCCTGAACTTTGAGAAAAGCAGCTATTTTAGTATGAACAAATCAAAGAAAAGCAGGAGAAAAATTCCTCGTTTAATACTTGGAACTATTTTTATCGCTGTGATGGATGCTGACTCCACAATGGAGCGCCCTTCTATGCCATCGCTCTACAGAAATCCTGTGTTTCGTCTCTCGCCGAGGAGAATGATTCTGACTGCGAAATGTATTCTGGAGTGTAACTCTGGTATGACGGTGTCAGGCTCTGCGGTGAGCAGGTCTTGGCAGGGGCAGATGTCTAAAGGTGTATTTATGAGTTGACAGCCATCTGGTGAGGCTTGAGCTCGTCCTTCCGTGTCTTCTCATCCTAGGCGAGAAGTGAAACTCACGGAAATGCGACGACGTTGTCCCCTGACGACACTAACTTTATGCTCACGTCCCCGACAGCAAAGATATGAAAGTAATCAATCAAACTTTAGGTTTTGCGCATCTGCCATTAAGAGTACATCGGTACATGCATGCAGTCCAACAACAACTTTGTATGTCAGACGCCATCGAAACTCTCATGCAAGACAGCAAAGAAAGACATTGAAGGTTTTGAAAGGACTCCACGCCAAGCCAATGCAAGAAGCTGCAGTATAGCACAGAGCGAGGGGGAGGGAGTTGGAGTCGTCCTAACTTTCTCCCCCTGTACTGCGCCTGTGAAGGTCAGTGCCCACCAAATAGCATTTCTGAAACAACACAAAGCTGATTTTTATTACTATTATTCTTACAGTTAATTATTACGAGTTTTTATTTGCTTGGTTTAGACTGAACCTGGTAATCACTGAAAAGATTCACTGAACTGTCAGATTGGTTTAAAACATGTTAAAGCTCATCCAAAGCTTCAATAACATTATTGTCTTTTCTCTTTTTGACTCAACATGTTTTGTGTATAATTTGTCTTCATCTGTATAACAAAAACCAATCAATATTACCCCCTCCCTCCCACACTTTGTCCTCCCCGACCAAAAGAATGATGCAACTTCAAGCAACAACATCATGGTGACTTGTTGACAATATGAGCAATTCAGCTTATTCAATGAAAAATCAATTCCAGCCTACATTTACTTGAAAACCCGGTGACTTTTATGGAGGCTTTGATAGCAATTACAGAATTTATTGCAGTTTTTTGTTGTTTTTTTTCTTTTTTAATTAAAAAGATAGGAAACAACCAACGCGCTTTGTGTCGCACACAAACGAATGCGAAAAACGACCAGTGTGACATCACGTGCAGTTATGCAAAAACGCGGTTTATAGATTATGACACAAACTACAAGACTACAAATGTCGAAACACTAAATTGTGATTAACGAAAGCATACATTTTTGACCCGAGTTCAACTTGCGAATGAAAAATGCAGTCGCTTCCTGGACATGGCAAATGTTTTGTCGCGTCTCATGAACGTATGGAGAAACACGCCGCGGCCCTCTGGAGCGCTACAAACGTGTGTGAGTGAAGAATTTGTGCAATCGCACCATCAAAACTGTTCACCCTGAGGCATTCGAACAGCAAAGTCAAACAGCACTTGGGTCAGAAATATGTGAAGGTTTGTTTCAAAGAAAATAAATGCATTATTGAAGACTTGCGATTCAAAATGTATTCCCAAAAGTCTTTCAGAATGTCTGCGCTGGTGTTTAGAGAAATGTCTTGTAATGTAAACTTGTCCCATGCTCTGAAAAGTTTCAGACCCTGAGTTTGATGGTGTTTCATGAAACTGGCTTTTCAACTTTCACACACTAATCACTGAAAGCTAAACTGGCTCCCATTTACTTCCCATGGATTTCACACGACCTCGAACCAGCTGCTTTTTCACTGACCACATAAATGCGCAATTTAACATTTAGAAAGTAACTTTGTTTATTGCGAACACGCCAGTATGGGAAAAAAAAAGTTTTTTGGTAAAAAGTTAGGATGATGTGACTTTTTGGTCGTATCAAAAGTGTTTCTTTACACATTAGCAATCAAACACTGGTGCAAACCACAGAGACGACGACAGGAAGCTGTTGGAGGATGATGGCTCGTCATTTAACGACTTACCGCACGAGCAGACTCACTCATGTGATTCTAACTGCGATTCTTATTTGATGGAAACACCTCAGTTGCAAAATTGTGTTTTTCCAACTTTAGCAGAACATTTAGAACGTTTTGCACACATTTGTAATGGAAACACAGACACTTTTTGATAACTCAGGCCGCCACAGAAATGCAGTGTGGGTAATAACTTGGTAGTTTTTTCCACAGCGGGACTGGATAGAAAATAAGACGCCACTTCATGCACACAAAGTCTCACGTCTCAATCAAAAGATCTTTGACGCTTTTTGTTTTTGTCTCCCGCTTTAAACTTCTATAAAGTCTGACGTGTCGATCGCAGTTTTAAAACTGAATTCTTTATATATTCTGACCTTTTTTCTTTTTTTTTAAGATGTACGTAAAGTTTTCCTATAAGATCTGATGTTTTTGTTAAAGTGAGGAACACACCCGTCTGCATCAGTGACTTCTAAGAGAATCTGTACCTGAAACATCCACTGAAAGACCGTTTACCTTTCCAGGACCTGAAAGGATTTTGTTGTGACAGTTTGCAGTTGTGTTTTAATTCCTCGGTTGATGTACTGTAGGTCAAATAGTACGCTCTGATATTTTGTGAGGTGCGCGAGCAACGTTTTTAGACGTTGACGAAACATTTAGGTACTTTCGGATCAGCAAAAAACACCCAACTCAATACATGCATGATTTAAGAGTAAAAGTTGAAATGTTTTTGCAGTGGCAACATAAAATCCCCAGACTGAAATCTGGGGAAAACACCCAGGTTTACATAAATGATCCGTTATTAATCTGACTGTTCATAAATTACAATCCTAGATTTAACATAGAGGGTAGAGTTTTAGTGTCACACAACAATACAGGATATGTTTCAGTGTGTGAGCTTCTGAAAAAAAAAGAGAAGAGAAAACAATCTACATTCCATTATTCTTTACCTTGAAGAACCATCTTTAGATCAAAACCTTACAGTAATGGCCTCCTGTCTGACCTCATCAGGTTTCCAGGTGCCGTAAGGGAACTCATTTCTGTTTCTGGGCATTTATGAAAGCACAGCTGTCCCAAGGTCCTGCCATGGCATTTGAATTGGGTTCAGGATTGGACTTTAATAAGGCCATTGCGCCACCTTGATTTTTTTGTTTTTTTCTCTCTCTTTTTCAGTAACTCTGTTGTGGATTTGCTGCTGTGCTGGTAAATTGTCCTTTCGCATTGACCGATTTCAGGGAGCTTCACCCATCAGGCCCAAATCATCAGCTCTCAACATCCAGGTATTGAAGTATTCAACTTCATTTTACCAAAATGTTGAACTCTGCCATAAAACCAGCTTACCAACCTCCACTCAGTTACAACTTAGTTTTTGTTTTTTTAAGAGAAAAACTTTCCAAACAAGCTATAATTGATCACTCACGACAAGAAAGAAAAAAAGTTTCTAACTGAGATGTGATGCGATGTAGACATTAACTTTGGTTTTTGTTTTTTTTTGTTTTTTATTCTTTACTGAATCCTGCAGTTTGACAGGGTGAGGTCAGCTCTGTTTAATGAAACATCACACATTAATCATGTTTGCTCCAGAATTTCCTTTAAATGCTTCAAAACGGGGCATTGTGGGCATATGTTGGACACGAAAAGTCTGCAGAGATAAGCCTGTTGCAACAAGCTAATTAATCCCATGACAAATTAACATTTTTTGAAGGGCGTTTTTGTTCACAGGGACTTCATAATGCATTTTATTTATGGTTTCCATTGCAACTGGATTTCCTTCTCTTTTTATTCATTGTTTTTGGTTGGATTATTTTTGAATTTTCAGAAGATCGTCCAGTGTAGAGTGTTCCTTATCAAGTTAAAATTTATTAGTCTTTATTAATGGCAAAATAATGGCTAATTTTGTTTGCCATTATTAGCTGAAAATTGTCTCAAAATGACGATATTATCGTAAATCGGAATAACGTCTGGGGACAATTTATCGTCTAGCATAATTTGTCATTGTGGCAGCTTTGTGCCCTATTAAAATGAAAAATAATACCATAATAACTCAAATATATTTTTACATCAAGCATTGCTCTTTGTGTCATAACATGGACTACGAGGTGACAGTCTGTGGGACTTTCTGATCAACTGCTACCAAATGATCACTTTGAGTAAAAGCCATTAGTGTTTTACCCAAACACTAATGAGTCTCTCCCTCCAGATAAAGAAATGGAGACCTTTGAGAATAATGAGCCTTTTTACCCCCAAAGTTTCCAAAGTCGTTTTTGGTTCAGATCCATAGAAAAAAAGTAGTTTCTCACTAGTTGTGTTTCCAAAATAAATGTGCAAATATTTGTTGATATTCTGCTGATGCTGACAAAAAAATATTTTTTTTTACAATTGTGGTGTTTCTATTAGATAATTAAAGTTAAAATCATTTCACATGGTAATTCAGTAAAAATTATGGCAGCGACGGATGTCAACAGTTACATGAGACATAATCACAATTCAGCTAGCGCTCATCATCTGTCAGCCAATCAGAGGAGACGTCAGTGTCTTATTCAGGCGTTGGAGTGATAAGCCCCGCCTACTTTGGAGCGGCTACGTGGGAAATTGTAGTCGGCCATTTTACTGAAGAGTGATGGACTCGACCTGGATTGAATAACTCAACTTTCTATGAACTGTGTGACGCTGCGAGAGCTCTGATGGAGCCAGCTGAACGTTGTCTGAAAAAAAACAAAAAAAACCATCATCCTACCATTTCCTGTCATCTTCTTTGTCGCTTCCGCCAGTAGTAACATCCAACTGTAGATCATGTGACTCGTATGAAACAAAAAGTGTTTCCGTGGCAGTTTTGCAAGATGCATCTCGCTGGAAAAACCCCCGCCTCATCCTAGAACAAAAACATTTAATCTAATAATGTAACTTTTTTTTGACATTGCTGTGTTTCCATTAAGTGAATTTATTTTCGTAATTTCAATTTGGACAATTCTATGGCTAATGGAAACACAGCCACTGCTAGTCTACACATGAAGTAAGAAGCACCAACACCAGCTGATGTGTTTCTATCAGTTGGCTCCAGACTGATTCATTTACACTCTAAGTGCTTAAACTCGGGATAAATTAGACGATAAATATTGAAAAACTTCTGAAATTATTTATTGTGGCCCCTTTTTAAAAAAAAAAAAAATATTTAAATGAACCAATAATCATTTGCAATAATCAAGAAATTATTATTTTGCCTTTCAGTATCAGTGCTGGAAAACTTTTGGTAAATTAATCATGTCAATAAATGACCTAATTGCTGCTCTCCCCCTTATCTTTGCATCCCTTCCCTAAGATTAATCATCGCCTCACAGTATCAGTCTTCTTTTTAATCTTACCATTATCTTTTTCTCATCTCTTCACATAACCTTTCCCCCTCGTTTCCGCCTCTTTCCTCTCCTCATTTTTTCTCTCTCTCTCCACTTCTCGTCCCTCTTGCTCTCCCTTCCTCCTCTGACCCTGATTAATTATCGTCTCCTTTGCTTCCTTTGAAAATCGTCCTTCCGTCTTTCAAGAATGCCGTCGGAGCAAAGCCGTGAGTATGTTGGCTTTTGTTCTCAGTCAACCAAACTGGAGCGATTGGCGTCAAACTTATCGGTGAAATCAAACACTTGTTGAATCTGTCACTGACCCGCGGTTGTGGAGGATGGAGTTTGCGACAGTGTCTTTCAGAAGAGAACCGATAGGGACATCTAGAGAGAAAATCCACCTTGTTTTGCAGTTTAGTTTGCACCGACTCTTTCATTGTTTTTTTTTTCCCCACAGAAAGTCTTCTCTGTGGTAAAACTGCTTTGGAAAACGTTGCGGTTCTCATGCATGAAGGATAAGTTAGAAACCAATCATTAGGAAATGATGAAAGCAGTGGAAATGATTCATGGACATAATTTGCCGTGGTTGACCCTGGGGAAAGCTGTTGTGTTGGGAACATTGGGTTTATTATCTTCTATTGTACGTTTCATAATTAGCCGACGCCTTCGTGCTCCTTCACCCTAAATATTTTACAAACCCTCTTGCCCTCTGTGAGACTCCATCTGATCTTTGCAGGACGTCCATGAATAACCTAAGTAGTTATTAAGAATTAAAATTTGGAGTTTAACAACCTTCAGAGATTTTCATTTCGCTCCTGGTGCATGACTCTAGGTGTCGTGCAGCAGTTTAGGTTCGTGGCGGAGGAGGCAATAAGTTCTCTACAACTTTTCTACAAAGGAAAGAAAAGTTGTAGAAAAAAAATTTACAGCTTAAGAAAAGAATGAATACTTGAAATCTGCTTGTTGAATTTATGCGGGTTTATGGAGGTTTGATGATATAATTAGTCAGATTGAGATGCGACATGTCAACAGAGTAAATCAAAGAGAGGCAGAATCTTTAACACACTTGATTTAAACACAGAGGCCATAAAAGGCTTCTATAAAAACATGGTGATGTATTTTACACCTGTGGGATAGCAGCGACGGAAATGAAATCATTTCTAAAAGTTAAGAGTCCAGCCAGTCCTCAACACGTTTGACCAGTTTTTGTTTTTTTTTCTTTGACCCACTCAGTGGTGCTTTAACTAAAGCACTTGGTGAACATAAATGTGCAGCTTTGATGTGCAGAGCCAACACCTCAGCACTCCTCATATTACCACGCAGCGTTTTCAATTTAACCTTTACTCCAGGCAAACTCCCCTCACATCCAAGATGACTTGGTGACTCTGATATAAACAGCTATCATCATGAATCCTGCAGTCCCTGGAAACCATCTGTGCTTCTAAAAAAAAAAAAAACCCTGATCTTTCTGGGTCATGGAAGTCTTTATATCCACATGCGTCGTAACTGAACTGTAAATCTGATGTTCACAGGGATATTTACATTAATTCACCAGTTCTTTGTAGATATATTTTTTTTCCGTTTGAGGGATGCAAAAATTACTGGTAACCTAAATTTCCTCAGCGAGCCCAAAGTCAATTAGATACAACTCAAAAAGTAAAAGTTTTGCTTTGTATATTTTACCATTAAAGTGAACATATTGTGCTTTTAATTTCTTCCTTTTCAGGTTTAAATCATTAAATCACAGCTGCTCATCTGCTGAGATTAATATAGGAGCTACTTCCCAGTGAAACGCTGGTAAAAACATTATTAATGGTTAACAGAGCAGCCATTTTGTGATGACTTCCTGAAGGTGGAGTTTCAGACAGAGCAGGAGCTTCTTAAAGAGACAGGCCAACTTTTTTTTAAGTCTCACTCCCTCCCCCTCGCTCTGCTACAGCTAGATCACCACAATGGAGCTTACCATGAATGCTAAGGCTTGTTAGCATGGCCACAGATGAACTCTTTCTCTGTTTAAGCAGTGCATACACAAGCATGACTGGCGGCGCTAAGTCATGCATAAGAAGAATTGCTGTTTTGTTATATGAAAGGAAGTGTTGATGGCATTAGCACTAAGGTGTAAACTGAGTTTCGGTTAGGTTTGGGGTAAGCCCACAGAAACGAAAAAAATGAATAGATGTTGATTCAAAGTCCTTGTAGGGAGACATACTATGTGTGTTGTATCAGTAATACCTTATCTGTTTCCATATTGACAAAGTTACCATTTCTAATTACTGCCGTCTGTTAAAGAGCTTCTTTTAAAAAAAGAGCCTTGAATTTTCTAAGTCACTGAGACTCTCCTCCTTTAAACGTGTGTCTGTCCTGGGTGACCTCTTAACAGGACTTCCTCCAGTGTCCACAGCATAATTATATAAAGCCTAGGCCATCTGCAATTCATCCATCACTGACACACACACACACACACGCATCTGCACCTGCATTGAAGGCAGACCACAGTTCAATCAAATTGTACCTCAGACATTGTCCAGTTAAAGGAAAATGTATGAACTGCGGTAGCAGGTTTAGACCGAGCAGCATTCACCTGAACAAAGACTTTAAATATCAAGACAATCAATCCTTCAATTAAGAACCTGGTGGAGAGGTGTAATTACATAATGTTTGCTATTAAAACAGCGGGCAAGCCAACATAAAATCAGACAAGGAGGCCCAAGCCTTCTTTAGCCTCCAGAAAACAGCAGGGGAAAAAACAAGGTTTTCTAAATTGCACAGATGCTTCTGAATCAGGAAGTAGTGCCAGTGACTGAAACTTTAAGAGCTCTCAGTTTGCACTGGTCTGACAGAAATTATTGTGTTTCCTGTCCGGAGAAGTGCAATTCTGGTTTACATCGTAAACACATTGAAGCGCTCCATGGGAAGTGGTGTTGTGGTACGATGCGAGTCAAACTCAAGTTTCTCATCAATAGTTTTTTTTCTTTTTTTAGATTTGGGTTCTCTCCAGGTAACTTCAACTTCCTCCCACAGTCCAAAGATAAGACTGGTAGATCCATCGGTCTCTCTAAATTCTTCTTAGACTGCATGGTTGTTTGTCCTGTGTGCCGCCCCCGTGTTGCCCTGGCAACCTGTCCAGGGGCCATCCACACCCCTCAACCCTCTAAGTCTTGACATGTATTGATGATGGATGAATCTTTGGAACTAAAATCCCATCAGAAAGAATTATCACTCTTTTGTTTTTCTCCAGATTTAGTTAGATGTTAAAAGGCATATTTGAAATGAACCTTCTGTGAATTAATTGGAGTCAACCTGCGGATCTGTGACGCTACATGAAAGGTCTTACATTGTGACGGTATCAGGCAGAACACAGTCGGTAAACCCAAAGAACTGTCTGTGGATCGCAGAAGTTGCATTTTGTCAAGTCACATACATGTTGCTGCTCTTCAGTAGTAAGAACAGCAACATAATGTTGGTCTTGGTATGAAACTCTTCAGATAAATCTGCTGCTTTTGTGTTTGACATTATAGAAGCAGCGGTTTTCTGTTGACAACCAGGATGTTAGATTGACCTTTGACCTTCTAAACACCTAAAACCCGTCCATCAAGCACTGAGAAAGTGTTTTACATGTGTAGAGGAATAGTTTACACATTTAAATCTCCATTTCTCAGAGTTTTGGAGCCACCAACACGTCTTCAATCCAAGGGCCAAGAAATTGGGTGATCGAGGAGACTATGTCAAATCAACTGTGTGGATCTTTGAGAAAAAATATTTGCATTTATTGTCTGATATAACAACATGCTATAAAAGTGAAAGGGATAATTCATCATTGGGAAAATTATTATAACCTTTTCTCTCATGGACTTACTTCTATAACAATCCAGAAAGTCTTTGAAAAAGCCACTTCACCCGACCGACACTTTCATTTTCTTTCCTTCGATCGATCCGTCCATTCATCTTCTTATCTTACCTTTCCCTTTCTTATCGCGCTTCACATCATTCTGCTCGATCTGTCCTATGTCTCCTCTCAACTTTTTAAATCAGTGTCGGGAGGGTCCACAGTTTGTTTTGTTTCTTCAAATCAAAATAGGTTCTAAAACCCTAAATCCACACTGGTTCAGGAGACAGCTTCATTGGCTCTGTTTGAGAAAATGCTTTTTTTTTTAGGAATTGGATTTGAATTGGATCCAATTCCAATTCTTTTTTGTTAAGAATTGGATTTGTTTTCCACAACCAGAGAATTTCCTCATATTAACAGGGCAGTATTATGTGTTTTCCAGGCACATAGTGTCATTTCATATCACAATGAAGTAACTATTGTACCTTCAGTTGTTATAAAGATACTATATATGTCAAATATAACTTAAAAGAAATCTGACTTTGTAACTTAACGCCTTCAAATTGGGCCTCTATCGCTTTAAGAAGCTCCTGCTTTTTCTGAAGCTCCGCCTTCAGGAAGTCGTCACAACATGGCTCCTCTATTAACCCTTTAATAATGTTTTTATCTTTGTTTTACTGAGAAGTAGCTGCTTTAATGAACTCATTAAAGGAGGTCCTTCAGGTGTTTGCTAATTGCTGCTGGCTAGTCTGAAGGAGCTGAGTGGGGAAATCAGCAGCTCTGTGAAGCAGAAGCTTGAAAACTGCAGCTCTGAGGAGAGGCTGCGTCTCGAAGGCGGAGCCAGGGCCACCCAGGCGTTTCGCACAGTTGAATGGTCGCCGTGGAGATTAAAGGATTTTTTTTTTAAACCTTCATGAAAGAATCACGAAAGAATGTTTTTGATGATGGAATATCATAACATGTTAAGGTCAAAAACGTAATTTTACATTATGCTGGCGCTTTAGCACTTGAAACATCTCTTCAAATAAGAAATAAACACAAAGTCCTAATCTTGTAGTTCTTTACAATTCTGAACTATGTTCGGCAAATACCAACGAAGCCGGTGGTTGTAATGTGGAGTAACTGTGTAAATAAGGGCTTATGAATACTTTTGGAAGAATTATAGAGGCAGGAGCTCCAAATATTTGAAATCTCATCAGTTTCAGTTTCAACAAAGTTGGGATTTTATCCACAGAGCGATTCTGTTGAGACTTTGGCACCTAATTAACAAGAGCTTTCACACCACTTCAGGTAAATGGGGCTTTCTATAAAAATGCAATAAAAAAAAAGATAATAAAAAATCTTTCGTTTGAGTACATTCTACTTTACTTCTGGATAAAAATGTCAACTGTTCCCTGGCGCCCTTTGTTTTTGCTCTCCGTTTTCTGGAATGAGAACCAAACAATACAGACAACCAGAGAAAACATCCAGACGGAGGTCGGAACAAAGCTTGGACATTAAATAACAGGAATCACAGCTGCAAAGATAAACTGTCAGGGCAGAACAACAAGACAAACGCAGGCGGACAGACATAAGCGTGAGGTTGACATGATGAAAACAGTGCTGGAGTGACTGGGTGTTGAAGAGATAAATGCTTTGTGACATGATGGACAGAGAATGTGGGGCTACAGCAGCACTTTGACTCAAATCAACACACACACACACACACACACACACACACACACACACACACACACACAAACACAAGACTTTAAACATTTCTCTTTAAGTGAAAAATGCTTTCTCTAAATGCCCAGTTTGTAATTATTTTTTGTGATTTATGTACTCTAATATTCTGTGTTTACTTGCATCACTGGACAAAAAAAAAAAAAATCAATATATTGTATTTAATTATTTGTTGTTGTTCTCTGTGAGCTCAACTCCAACCTCTAAGTTTGGTTTCACTGGTAAAAAAAAAAAAAAGAAAGAAAGAAAGAAAAGGAGGTTGTATTTCTGACACTATCAAGATATTTAATTATTTGTTTTCTTTGGCAAAAATTGGAATAAATTCAGGGCAGCAATCTTAAGTGTGAAAATAAACAATCTAGCTGCAAAGCTGAAAATCTTTTCTGTTGATTAAGCAAATTTACCTGAACACCCAATTCTTTTCACACCCCTTTTTTCTTAAATGTGACCTATTATGCTTCCTTGAACAGGTTAGGATAGGTCTATGTCCTAACCTTCATTACATTTTTTAAAATGAAATCATTCTTAGATAATGAGTCTGCTCAGTTCTTCCCATATTGAGCTCCTTTCAGAATGAGCTATTTAAGGGCGTCTTGTCACTTTAAATCCAAATAAGCTGCTGCTGGCCACGCCCCTGAAACGCAACACTAACACTCAGATGCAAAAAATAGCTGCAAACAGATGCGCAATTGTACAACCATGCTTCTTGAAAGGCAAAAGTGGAGCTTCCTGCGCAACTAACAAGAATGCTGCAATAAGTGGGTTCTGGATGGAAGGTCGACAACAAAACACTTGTCTTTTCTACAACGCATCCAGTTAGGTAATGGGCTCGGCTCGGGTTGCTAGGTAACGGGGCTGGGCTTCGCTGGGGCTCCTGATTTGTGACGTTACATTCAAGGTTTTTGAAACGGCTCGTTTTCCTGACACTGAAAAACATTATTGCCAAAAAACGTCTTGTTGGTTTAAGAGCTTGGACTGTTTGTAGAAACAGCAGAAACCCAAAAATGTGCAAACTGTAAATTCTGAATATGTTCCTTTCAAGTCAAACCAACAAATAATCTGAATTCAACAGGACACATATGCAGAAAAAACTTCCTTTCAATAATAACATTTTATGTGTGAAGTTGTAAAACGGTAAAAGAGGGAGAGCTGAAGATACAGATGGAAAGTTTATAACTAGATAAGACATCTGCAGTGAAGGACACTGGGAAACTGCTAATCCGGTTTGTGTGTCTTACGTTGGAGCTTCCACTTACACGTGATTTTTCAAACTCGGGTTGCCTGACACCCACACTGACTGTTGAGACGTTCGGAGGAAAACGCGGCTCGGCGTGTAGATCAACTGGGTCTCCCTTACCGCCTTGGCACACGGCGCTTTCCTTTCCTCGTCGATACTCCCTCCATCCGCGCCGTAGTGGTCAAACTCGTTCGGTCTACTTTCCCACTAATGTATGCTCCACTCATTTCTCGGCCACCTGTCACCATCCCGTCTTTATCCGTCCCTTCAGCCCGCAAATGTGTCTGCTTGCCTTACTGTCATGCCGCATAAATGTAGGGTCATGATTAAACAGTGTGTGTGTGTGTGTGTGTGTGTCACCTCACATCTGCGTCCCTGTTAATGACTTTGACAACACGAGGAAGACAGTTTGTACATATTGACCTCGGACAAACACTCAACGTTCTTAAAGAACCTTTGCATGTCAATAGGGATCGGATAACTCAAGTATCCGCCTGGTTTTAATTATGTTGACCATCGATTTGAAAGAAAATCAAACAGCTGTTAGAATACGAGGGCTAAAGATACTTCACAGTCTTCTGATTGCTGAGGTTCACGAAAGCTACGTTTTATCAGCGGTACGGGTCACCGAGAGTCCAACTGATTTTCAACCTTGTGGGCCGAACAAGCAACAAAAAAAAAAAAAAAAACACCAAAAAATACCCGGTCCAGCAACCTTAACGCATTTATCAAAAACAGGCAGATTAATCAAACTGCCTGTTTTGACCTAAACGTCTCAGCAGGGCGTTTCAGATTCAACGACTGTCAGTAAGGTGAAAGTTTTCCGCGACAGACAACAACAAAGCAACGAGCTCCAACTCCCGTTGCGTCGTATGGGGGAAGATTTTTAAAAAATCATGGCCATGACTTAACTTGTGGGAACAACTTAAGTATAACAACTTTTTAAGTTGTGACCATGTTTTAAAAAGTTTTTCTCCCATGTCACCAGATGTTGCTAGCCCTCGTATCGACAACTGCAAGCTCGAAATTTCACATGTGTGAATTGGGGCGGTTCCTGGGCTGGATGAGGACAAACGACATTTCACCAACACCAGAGTTCAAAGTGCCTTTCACCATAAAAACATAATACAGTATTCAATATGAGACAAGCAATAGACATTGCTTTTCGTGAAATGGCATCATCAAAATCATCAAACATACACATATTCCGGGTCAATATTCCATTTAGCAAAGGTGAGGTTTAAGACTTGACTTCATTTTTTTCCCCAATGAAAAACAATGAAGACCCCATTTACTTCCGCTTCCTACTTAATTGCTCTTTTGTGTTTGCACTATAAAATTGGCGGTTTTATTGCGACACAAACTAAAGTCCAAGAGGTAAGAATAATTTATCAGAGTTCAGTCCCATAAACACAACAAGGCTCTCAGCGACCTGATGCGTTCAGACAACGCTACTCTGTCACTTAATCCTTTAACCACAACTTCTGACCACTGGTTTTGTCGTCTGGCAGAAACATTTCCCGTTGGCTCCCCGGAGGATTTGCCTGCACACAGCACAACGTCGTATTCTTGTTAAGCGGTGAGGTACCAAACTTAAATGTCAGATTTCTTAAAAAAAAAAAAAAGAAGAAGAAAAAATGGATCCGCTCTCAGTAGTTTGCTGCTTTTTTTTTCTCAATGATATCAGAATGAAATGTGGCATCTGGAAATACTGGAAGGTTCCATCATAATGTGTTGCATTATGCATTTAGAGAGAGTGACATTTACAGCAGTGCAGGCGAATATCTACAAACAGATTTTTTTAATGTCCATTTTCTTCTCCACTCTGTTCTTTTCCTGAACATGTTTCTAAACCGTTACAGTGAAACAATAAAACTGATTTGACTTTTTTTGTGATCAAATGGTGCTTCTGTTGAGCTCCAGCCTAGAGAAAGAGCTGTGAGCGTAAACTTACCAAATGGAAACATGCCAATTTCGAACACAGTCACTTTTTAATATAATTTTTTAAATATAAAGCTAAGATGAGATGGTTTTTTGGCTATATTGAAATAGGAGTGATAGGGGGAAAAAGTTCTAACAATTCTAACAGCCTCTGACCAACAGGAGGCCCTCCACAATTTTATTTATTTATTTTTTTTGTTCATAGAAATTTTAAAAAATGGGACCCTGTCACTTACAAAATTAATTATATTGTGTTTTCTAACATTGTTTTTAGCAGTAAAAATCAAATGTTGCAGCTCCCAGACCAAAACGCCCTGAACCCCCTGGATCTGCATGAAATGTTTCGTTCCTGCTTGGAGCTTGATGGTGACATGTTCAGCAAATAATAAAGTCAGGGTTTCAAAAATAAAAATAGAGAGACAAAAAGACAAGAGTGTCAATTTGTAACCCAGTGTTTCTCCAAGAGGTGGGTAGACTGCGATATTATCAACCATTTAGCATAGTTAGCTTAGCTTCAGTTTACTGTTTGCCTCCATTTCACTAGCATTTAATGAGTTAAGAAAAGAAATTACCAACATATTCATATATTTAACTAGCCCCTGTACCTTTTACCACTTAACAACAGATGAGCAGCAGCTCCTATCCACGTCCCTCCTGACCCGTCAGAGAAAATCTGTGAAAAATGTATTTCATCTGCTGCTCATCCTTCTTCCACTTGGTCTGTGCTATGCTGTAGCTAGCAATAACGATGTTGTTTCTCCACCTCATTCACGCACATTTAGCAGTGAGTGAACCAGGATGATTGACAGCACTAAGACCCTCCTCCTGGTTCTGATTGGTTGTTTTGGTCGGAACGTTGCATTACTTTAGCCAGTGCAGGAGATTGATTGTTTTCAACAAACTGGCATGACATGGTGACAGCTTTAACAAATATGGAGAAAACATGTTATTAAAGTTTTATACTGCAGCTTGAATAAAATGCAACAATAAAGTTTTTTTTTTTTTTTTTTTTTGAGAAGTCTGGATTGCTTCATGTAATTTTTGCATGTTGCCTATGACTGTTGCTCATGAGGAGAGATATTTCAGGATCTAAAACTAATAGAAAAAATTTAAGCAATCTACTTGCAAACTGTATGCAGACTTTTGCATGTAAAATTCATGAGCAGTAAATATTGTGCTAGTATCAGTATTGGACAGCCATGCTTTAATACTAACAAATTGCCACATATTTCTTAGCATTCTTTGCTTTATTGTATCCTTGTCTTGTGGTGAATACTTTTTCCCTGTATCAATCCACTCCATTACATGTAACTATTGGATGAAGTCGGTGTGGATTACTTGCGGTTGTTTCATGTCAACAGAAATATATTTACTGGAGGAAAAACACTGATGTGCTCAATACTCGTTTTTTCCTGACAACTCAAAACTGAACCTTTTATTTCTTCTCATGTAAACATTTCTGTCATTTAAACTAAAAATGTTTTCAAAAACAAACATAAATTTATAAGTTACAATGTTATTCATCTGATGTTTCCTATAAGTGTTGAGAAGGTCCAAGGAAGGACGTCATCCTTCGAAAACAAAAGCAGCATAATTAAACTGTTATCTAAAATATGGCTCTAATCTGGCCTTTTGTTCCAGATGTGTCCTCTGAACTTCTCATATTGCTGCTATCTGACACAGGATGAGCGAAGGGTCAGCATTTAACCGAGGTGAGAGTTCACCCGTCCGAATGGCTGTACGTCCGAAACTTTGACCGAGACGGCCGGCTGATGCGACGCCCGCACGATGACGTTCTACTTGAACCTGGCGGGCTTTCGGACCAATTAGTGTCACATCATTTCTGAAACCGAAGGTGTCCCCGTTCCCGACGCTCGCGCGCCGTTGCAGCCAGGCATAAATAAGGACGCGCGACCATCGCTAATCCCCCTGTCCCATCTGTTGCATGGCCTCTGTCAGCTAAATGTCACCTAATAACATCATAAGCTTGTCAACCTTTCCCCTTTTGTCTCACGTACACGGATGAACGCACACACTTGATCTGGCACACGTAAAGCACTGCGTGTGACACCTCCTGACTTGTCCTTTTTTGTTGTCTCTTCCACTCAGATTTTGTTTTTGTCCTCAATTGCTTGCTGTCCCTTCCCGGTACCTTTTAAATCCTTGTCATTTTCTTCCCATGTCGTTACAGTCTATTTCCACCATAAACTTTTTCAGAGTCAACCTTATCTCTGTCTTGTCCACAGTTCTTCCTCTGTTTTCACCAATCCTCTCTTCCCTTTTCTTGTCCAGGTTCACTTTGGTGAAGTGCACAGTTTCTTGAGTGTTTAGTGGAAGTGACAGGGAGGGCTTATTCACACCGCCGCCTGTCCTTTCCCAGTTCCATCACGTTGTTCACACATGTGCCAATGCATCGACCACAAGGAATATCCTGGAGTTAAACTCCTGAGGCTACATTTAAAAATTCTATCGCAAATGCTCTCAGTAACGTCGTTCCCATCATTGATTGTTAATGTTCATTTGGAAGTAATGCACTAGAAAAGATTGATAAAAAACGACAAAATTATAAATAACTCAATTTCACAAAGAATTTTTTTTTTTACACTCAGTCTAAGTGGTTTTTAAGCTTTTCAGAAAAGAGTTAATGCACTAAAGTTTAAACGGTGACTCATTTGCAGAAGAAGTTCTGGCGTAGCAAACATTTACCCCCCCGTGACTGATGACCTGTTTCTTTTGCTGGTTTCATACCTGGAGGTGAGTCCAGATAACAGACGGTGGCCAGGGTTCAGAGCACCAAAATATAGGGGATTATTGGACTGCACCACCCACTGCTGCTGGAGTCAGAGGGGATGGGGTTTAACTAGCTGGATATCTTGGTAGCTAGCTACCTAGCTACCAAGATATCTAGCTTAGTAGCTAGCTAGATACCAAGATATCCGTTGATATGTACATACCAAGATATCTAACATGTTTAGATAGCTAGCGCTCTATTTAAACATATCTAGCTAACTAGATACCAAGATATCTAGCTAGCTAGATACCACGATTTTTAGCTAGCTAAATTCTAAGATATTTAGATAGCTAGCACTGTAACTAGCTATCTAAATACAAGCTATCTAAATAGCTTGGTATCTTGCTGGCTATTGAGGTAGGTAGGAAGGAAATAATTAATTACGAGGATATCAACAAGGAAGGGAAGACTTGATTTACAACAACCTAACAGACAGAAGAACACTGATATTAAAAGTATCAAGGAGAGGACTGAATTATGCTGCGCGGGGTGTGTCTTACACTGTCATGAAGTGAACTGCTGCCGTAAAAATTGGGAAAAAGGAAGAGAGAGCTACAGCAGAATGTCCTTGGATGGCTGAGAACCTATAAATATGTAGAAAATGAATATCTGGGAAGTATCATAACTTAAACTTAAGGGTTTCTTCTCATTAAGCAGTGAAAGTAAATAAAATGTGTAACATGTCTTCTGCTTTAAGTATTTACTCTCTTGAGGGTTTGTTATTTGTGCTGTTGTTGCTCCTCCTACACTTTGGACTGAACCATTACTCCAAAAATAGTGTGTGGGGGTGGGGGACAGAAAAAATCATTATTATTTTCTTCTCAGATGAATGGCGGATTTATTTCGTTCTTTGTTTTTATTGCCTTTTTATATTAATATTGTTTAAAGACAAAGATTTATTTCATGATTTCTTTGGGGGGACTATACTAGACCTTTCCTAGATTGGGGGGCCCGGACCCCCCCAACCCCTCTGGGATTTACACCTATGTCCCTGGATGCAACAGGACATCTATGGCTGTTGTGGCAAACGTGTCAATGAGCTTTACTGACATCACCATTTAAAATAAAGCAATATTCACTACGACAAAATAACAATTATGTACAGTAAACAGAAACAAAGTACCTCACCACCCAGGTCACGTCAATATTCTAGGATGTGTAGTTCTATAGTTCCAGCCTTGGCCTCATGGAAGCATTTCAGCTGTAATTCGTAAAGCGAGCTATATACAGTGGATACATGCATGGTGACAGTCGTCTTTAGAGCTGGGCAGAGATTTTCAAATTCTTTGACTTGTTCTGAGCTTTTAGTTACAAAAACAGTCGAGCCTCTCATGTGGTTTTGTAAAGGACAGATACAGCAGCAGACGCATAAATATCGATAAAAGATTTACTAGGACTGTTGAAGTCTCTACTGGGGATTTTTTGTAGTGACGTGAGCTTGGTTTTACTCACTTATTAAAATATCAGGATAACAATATAAAAACTTCTTCTACAAATCATTTAATTAAGCTGTCAGATTCAGTTCTAATAACAAAATTAGAATGCAGCCAAAGTAACAGTGATGAGACACTGCTTCATTAGGAACTCACTTTTTGCTCTATTTAGATCTGAATGAATATCATCAAATAAATCCTGAAATATATCCCTCCGAAAATGAATCTGTGTCTTTTATTAAAGTCACGGTTTAAGTTAATTTAATTCACATTGAGTTGAATCTCTGAAAAGACAACAAAGGAAGCAGGGTACACTTCAGTCTGGAATACCCAGCATGTAGCTATTACCCATCCACCAATCCATCGTCATCCACTCAATGGAAAACAGGTCGCATGGGTAAAAAGTACAGCACGCTGGTACTTGCCAGTTCATTCTGGGGGAACACACAGTATGAAGGGACATGTAGTCCTTCCATCAAGTTCTGGTTTAACCCCAGAGTCTCCTACCAGTGGGTCCTGGATGATGGACCTCTTCACCAAATCTCGGAGACCGAATCGTGCCACCCTGCAGATCTCATTTTACAACCATGGTCCATATCTCATGACCAGATGTGAGGGTAAAAGTTTAGAGACCGATGTCAAGAGCTTGTCAGTTAGCTATCAAGCTAGGTAGGTATCTAGTAAGAAAGCAAGCTAATAAGCTATAAGACCGTTATAGACGAGCGCGTGACCTTTTGCTGCAGACAAAGCTCCAGTCAATCTGTTGTTGTTCTTTTAAGATTATTATAAGTTATTCTACTGAATCCTCCCTAGTAAAACTCATGAACAACACAAGATCCTTCAAATGAATTACTTCCCATAATGGGACACCAGCAGTCCCATTTTTTACCAGCCAACGACGAAAAGACTCATCAGCTGACCTGCAAAAAGCACTGCAATTCACTGGTAATCTCATCAACATAACCGGATAGAAAATAAAACTTGAGGTTTCAACCCGACACCACAAACAGAATCGGTAACCAGGTCAGATCAACCTGCATTTGTCAGTTGCTTCTCAAGTCCCAAACTACATCCTCACTTCTTCCGCCTGGCGGTTTTCATCACCAGCAGGTCCACCGGTGCAGAACATGGCCCGCTGTGATTCCATGTCTCCAAGTTAACTCTCGATGTGAGAGGAATTCTGAGAGCTGAGAATCACCTGATCCGGTTCCTCCACCAAACGCGCTCAGCCCTCCTCCGTCGTCCTTCGTTTGGGTTGACCTGGTCTGTGCAGCAGCCTCTACTCTGAGATCCAACTCAGAGAACACATACATGCTAGGATTTAAATTTGTTAAAGAAAAAAATGAAACCCATGTATCATTTTCTGATTTATGTATGTTCTACTGTCTACTGTGTCAGAGTCAAACTAGACATTTTCTTGTGTAAGTGATTCCTCTTCATTTTTTAGTCAAAAGCCTGCAGAAAACTCAACAGGAATCTCAGAAGAGATGAGAGGAGACATAATGTCATCTCACATCCAGCATTAAATTATACATCCCTCTATATAAACTGGATCCTTTTGTCTTATGAGGTGCTTTGAGACGATACGTGTTATGACTCGGCAGATACATAAATTGAAGTGTAGGGAAGTGAAATGAGGTGGGCAACAGTTACATCCCTGTAGAAATCCCAAGGCAAAACGCATAATACTTGCATAAAAACATGGTACTGAGATGCTATGGCAACCCCTTAAATAGACCATTCAGGTTCAGAAACCATCCAATGTGGACACTAAAGCAAATCCAAAGTGATGAAAAAAAAAAAAAAGAGCTCATTGCCATTTATTATAAACATCTGATGGGAGTTATTGTTGCCAAGGATGATACAACCAGTCTCTAGGTTTAATGATCAATCTTTTTTTTTTCCACATTGCATCAGTTTGGTTTGTATTTTGTATTTTCTCCTATACTTGCCTTCTATATAAAATACCATAATGTGACCTGTAGGAGGTTTTTGTTGTTTGTTTTTTTTTTCTTTTAAATTTGATTTCCTTTTCGTCAAATTCTCCATGGCGTGTTCTCTGAGGGTCTACGGCAATTTCCATTGTTAGCCTTTTGGGCACCAGTCGTTCAATAACCAAATGCCAAATATATTTGTTTAAAAACTGCATTTCTAAAATTACAAACAGAAGTGATGCTGCGTGCAGAGAACCAACTGAGAATCATCAACTTGAGTCGTTCTAGAGACGAGTGTCTCTTCGAACGATCGTCCAACGGACTCTGCAGAACATCTTTCAAGAAGTTCGTCTTGGCCTCTTACTGAACACGCATACAATAGAAACTCCCACCATTGTTCAGCCCTGCACTAAGAGCAGCAAAACAGTCAATGAGACCGTGGATACATTTTAAAGGCAATCCCACCTACGCTCAAATCTGCATTTTAAACCAACACAGGCCATAAAAGTTTTATTAAATGCTTCCAGGGTTTGACAAACTGAACAGAGTGGCTACTGTCCGCTGGGTGGGGAAGCAGAAATCACGGGTACGGAAAAAACATACATGGAGGAATAAAAATTGAAGGATGAGGACAGGATGCGAAAAAAAAAAAAAGGGGGGAGCTTAAGGGAGACAAAAGCGGAAACACGAGCGTAGTGAAAGATAATCATTGTTAAGAGATCTGGTGAGGGAGCTGAGGGAGGAACAGCGAGTGGATACAGAAGACATAATTATGTCACTGGAGGCAGATTGGAGGAGTTGGGATTTACAGAGGCCAGTTGCATGTAGGTTCACAGGCTGTCGGATTTCATTACTCACTTTTGACTACTCTTATCCTTTCTCGTGTTTCATATTCAGTTTTCTTCTCGTCGTAGACGAAGCCCTGTGCCTTGGTTAAAACGAGAAAACAACAAAAACACAGAAAGCCAGGGAGGGGGAAGGGTCATCCATCTCTCAGTGATTAAAAGTTTGCAAGCAGGGCAGGAGTTACAGACTTCCACTTTTCATGAGAGTAAAATGGGAAATCAATTTCTTTTTTTTTTTGTTTTGTTTTGTTTATGGGCACTTTTGGGAGCAGAAACACAGCAAACAATCAGTCACAATCACTACTAATGTAGGATGTGTGTGATCTACGACCCAGGTCAACACAAAAGAAAAATGTGTAAAGAAGTCTAAATGTGAACATGATTCAAATTTAGCTCACCAGACAAGGCGGCATTAAAACATATGATGTTGCGTTCATGGAAAGGCGAGAAGTAATGCTTAGCCATGTGTCTGGGAAAACTAAGAATCGCTATTCTCAAAAAAGATGCTAACTCAGAAGCTAACCTGAAACAATTAAGTCTGTGGCCCTGAATCAAATGCCTGAATTAGCTCCTCAGTATGCAGTGAAGGTCTGCACAGTGCTGCTAATGACCCGACTATTTGGGTCGAAGCAGAGACACATGTAAAAGTTGCAGACCTCTGACCTGAAACTTCGCCGTCGGTTGTCCACTGCCCAACGCACCTGCCGGCAATCTCCAGATCTGACTGTGGGGAAGAAAACAAAGTCGGTACAAGTCAAGCCAGTCTCCTTGTCTTTTTCCCTTCTCAAGTACTCAGTGGATGTTTTATAGCAGTGGTGCCCAAAGTCGGTCCTCGAGGGGCGGCATCCTGCATGTTCTAGTTGTCTCCCTGGTTTAACACACCTGGATCAAATGATGGCTCTTTAGAGGCCTGAGAAGAACACCTACATGCTGAAAAAGTTCTTACTACCACCAGGGAAAGAACTAAAAGATACTTTGTCTGAACTCAGCCGTCGTCTCCTTTGATTCCAAGTTGAAGGCAAAACTCTGGTCCATCCTCCGGGATCAAATCAGTCAGTCGACTTTAGTTGTATAGCACATTTCAACAACAAAGCAGTACAAAGTTCTTTACATCATAAAAACAGAAGTTAGAAAAAGCCAGCAGTATTTTAATGTCTATTCTCTCAGTGTAAGGACTTTAGACCTGGGGTTCTCCGTCTTCCTGGTTTTAGTGAGAACACCAGCAGCAGCGTTCTGCGTCAGCTGCAGCTGTCTGAATTTTTACTCAGACCTGTGAAGACACTGTTGCAGTAATCAAGATAAACACGGATGAGTTTCTCCAGATCCTGCTGAGACATTAGTCCTTTCATTGTAGAAATGTTGTTCAGGTGATCGAAGGCCGACTTTGTAACCGTCTTTATGTGCCTCTGAATGTTCAGGTTCTAATAACCGAAGCTGTCTAGATCATTTCTCTTTAGGTCCAAAGACAATTACATATTTTTCCCTAATAGATATTCTGTTATTGTCACCTTTTTAGGTTTTCTGTGTTGGATTTTGCTTTTCTGTATAGATCTTCTGTGTTTGCTGTTCTTGTTTCATATTTTTCTTTGATCCATTTCCCTTTTTTTTTTTTTTAAATCTTTTGCTTCCTCACACTAAGGGTCCTCGTTTATTAATCATCACAACCACCCTGTTTCACTAAGCATTCCCTCAGAGAATATCTTCCTCCTGGTTTTCAGCTCTGCTTGTCAGATCTCTGTTAATCTAAGTTACGTTTACCTTCACAACAAATAACTAACAAGTAATAAGTGTGGATCATATCAGAACTTACCAAGAGGTTGAACAATGCTCTCCCAAATACAGAGAAGGCCCAAGGATTTTGCTCAGATTTTCCCTACGGCTATGTTTTCATTACCATTCAGCAGGCGCCGTCTCACAGCCAGACTGACACCTTTTTTTTCCCCCCAAGATTGCAGGATCTCCATGCTTCTTTTCTATGTGACCAAAGCGACCTGCTGGTCTGATCCAGCTGAGGCTCAGAGACTGAACCAAGCAAGAAACAGAACTGTCCATCATCTAGGAGAAGAGATGAAACTCTGAGGAAAGACGACCAAAGTCAGTCCCGAAGTCGTGACGTTGCCATCGCAACTATTAACGCAAGTTCCCCCCTTGCTCGTAGATTTTGCACAAATTTCCGCCACTCATCACAACTTTTACGTAAATCTGGTCATTCACATTAACACTTCCTGTATTTTCTTCCTTTTTGGCCAGCCGCTGCAATTTGGCTGAATTTTAGCCAATCACCTTTTATTCCCGCTGTAATTTAACTTCCTGTTTCACAACGTCTCTTGAAAAGCTGCGAGGGAAACCTGTGACAGCAAGACATTTGCTTTTTATTTTTGCAAAAAAACATTTCGAGATGTTTGCAGGATTTGCTTCATGTTAAAGAGGTAGTACTATATTTTCCAACACGTAGTGCCATTTTACAGCATGGTCAAGTAACTGTTACCTTTGGTTGTTAGAAAAATGCTCTATATATCAAATACAACTTAAAATACATTTTAATCCTGATTAAATACCTTGAAATTGGGTCTCTATCTCTTTAAAAAAGCTTTTTGTGAAACTCTGCCTTCAGGAAGTTGTCACAACACGGCTCCTCTATTAACCCTTTAACGTTTGTACCAGCACTCTGCTGGGAAGTAGCTCCTATAATGAGCTCAGCGGATGCTCACTCCCACCAGGTGTTTGCTGATTGCTGTTGGCTAGTCTGAAGGAGCTGATCGGAAGAGGGCTGCTCTGTGAGCTGGAACTTTGAAGCTGCAGCTCCAAATAGGAGCTTCGTTCTCAAAGGCGGAGCTAGATCCACCCAGCTAAATGGTTGCCATGGAGATTAAAGGATTTCTCAAACATGCATGAAAGAATCAATCCATCACTCCAGGTGTGTTTTTGATAAGGAATTACATAATAACATGATGTAGAACTCAAAGAAGTTGACTTTGTACAACACTGCCCCTTTAACTTTGATGTGAAATTCTTCTTTTGCAATTTGATTTTATTGGTATTTTATTTTATTTCAAAAAGATACTTGAAAACTGTTGTTTACACTTAAAAAAAATCAACTATGTTAACACCTTGTTTCTCTGGGAAGGTTATATTCAGTAATCTAATTTGTTTTTGTATTACCCCATAACGGCAAAAAGTAAAGCATAAAAAATGTACAACTTTGACCGCAACTCTTTGAAAAAGGAGCCGCAAAAATCAGCAATTTTACGCCGCAACGATCCACAAACACATAAGTAAAGTCCACATAATGGTTTCTCATGGAAGATACAGAATCAGGCTGCATAAATCTGTGCACAGTGACATGGGAAACTGCTGCGGTTCCCAAAACGCGATGCCACTTCTCTCACTCTTAATTGGTTTAGTGCCGCGCAGTTTGGCATCAGTCTTTACAAGTTCACTGCCCAGCTAATGAGCAATGACCACTTGGGTTGGTGGAAAGCCGAAGAGTCCAGATGGCCAGAGAGACGAGAGGTTCAGACACATCACGAATGCGGCTTCCGCTCTGAAAATATATATTCAGAGCGCCATTTAACAGATGAAATATTAAACCAGAAACGACGGCTGAGCATCGCCGGCGAAGTCTTAAACATAAAACTATCATATCTTCGACTCTGAAAATGGCTTAAGAAAAACATTTTATGTTCTACTTAGAAAATATATTTCTAAGGTTTCTGAGGTTAGACTCATGCTGGTCGCCATGGCAACCAGCATTTGTCACAAGCCTGCCAGTGTGACTGTGTTGGTCATCCTGGAGTATTACAACCAACATTACAAACTCCACTGCTCAAGACATAAACACGTTTTCCTTACGATTATGGCACCAGTAAGGGGAAACAGCTGCCTGTCCGTAAAGTTCAGTTATGTTGTACTTTTTATTATGGCCAGTGGTGAGATAAGCAGTTATTCAAACTACATTTATTGCCAAGACACATTTCAGCAAAGACTAAAATTGACCAAACACAAATGTTCTTACTCTTTATTACCATATATGTGCATGAGTGGGTTAAAAAAAAAAAAAGTGCTGGTACTTTGTAACGTCAAACAAATATGCAACAGAAACATGGGGGTATTTTTATATATATGAATCTATATCAAAAGATTTATTATATCGTACAGAAATTACAAAGAACAAATTTTTCTTTGAAGTCAAAGAAAAATTGATTTCTTTGATTTCGAAAGAAAAATCCAGGAGTCAGAAAAACTTTTAAGTTGAAGTCTCATGGTGTTACCATTTAGATTTAAGATTTCAATCAGCTTATTTCCTTCTGTGATGTATATGTATATAAATCATCTGAATATATTTATGAACGTTTTGAGGATTAGCTCAGTTTTATTTATGTTTGGCAGACAACAAAGTGCAGAAAATAAAGTACTATTGTGAAAATGACTGCAATACCATTTTTAAAAAATTGATAGATAGAATATGCACATTAAACATATTAAAACTCAATAAAATACAGAAAACAATAACACTGAAGCTCTAACTGATCATTTGTCTTAATAAAATTGCATTTAGTTGCTTTTTGAAGAATAGTTAATGCAGTTAATAGATATATATTTACCATGGAAACAAACATTTCTCTACAAAAGACAGCAAATGATCTCATTATTGATGTTCAGCTGATATTATCAAAACATCTGAATGTTCAATGAGAATCTCTGACAGAAAGGTTTTTAGTATAATACCTAAAACATGTTTTATACAGATGTTGTGTTGAGTCGCTTCTTCTTTTAGCTGCCATTAAAGAAGAGGAACAAAGATTTTTGTAAGTGGAGGACTCCACTTACAAAGTGGTGTGACCAAACTTGGAGGAAAGCAAAGCTAACTTCCATATTTAACAGAAATCCACTTCAACAGTTTTAAAGATCACATGTGTGAAAATCAACCCTGGTGATAATCAAGGTGGGGGAAAAAATGGTAGAGAACGACTTCAATAACTGCTGGATTACTTCTGTGCTGCCATTGATCGTCGGACCTCGATGTTCCTGATACAGATTCCTGTTTGCATCCGTTTCCTCCTGCCTCTAGCATCCAGTCAGAGTACGTCTGCACTCCCGCCTTAAGGCCCCTGGATCAGCTACGATCAGGACGCCGATGTCACAAGTCGGCTTCGTCCGTGGGCGAGCGATCGTCTTGATCTGTGATGTTGGTTTTGTCCCTCATCGTTCCTTCAAACACACACATTCCCATTTCACCGCTTCACCCCTCCTCATTCTGACTGCACTGAAGGCAGCTGCTCTTGTACGGTTCCTCCATTCCGGACTTTTCGTCTTCCTTTTGCACCAAACAGAGAGTATTTTCTAACTCAGACTACACTCCTCCTCCTCCCCTCACTCTGTGGGAGTCCGTCACTTTGGAAACACATGGCTGTCCTAATCTGCCTGATTGCTGCCCTCGCCCCGGTGTGTGTGCGTACGTGTTAGTGTGTGTGTGCCCTGATACACACTGGGATCCGTCCATGACTCAGGCTGATGTCACTTTGGAGCCAGAGAAGAAAGGCTTCGTCTCCATGATGAGGTGAGGTTAACATGTGGATGAACATATGTGTGTGTGGGGGGGGGAGGGGGGGGGCTGTGGGCGTGTGTGTGTGTGTGTGTGTGTGTGTGTGCGTTTGTTTCTAATACCTTGTGGGGACCATTTTCCTGACACATGCTACGTTGTGGGGACCCACTGCTCCTTGTGGGGACCGAGACCTGGTCCCCACAAGGGGAAACGCTGTTTTTGGGTCAGGGGTCAGATTTAGGACTAAGGTGTGAATTGAGTTTTGGTTAGGGTTAAGTATGTAATGGTTAGGTTTAGGATAAGGGTAAGGTTTAGGCTGTAGAAATGAATGGAAGTCAATGGAAAGTCCCCGCAAAGATAGCTGCACAAACGTGTGTGTGTGTGTGAATGCCAGAATGCGTTGTGTGTGAAAGTACACATCACTCTCTGTGTTACAGGTGCCTTCTGGCGTGAGAAGTTTGTCTGAGGGTAAATGTGAGGCTGTTGTCCATCCAGTAAACGTCAGGCTGAGATTCCATTAACTCTAAAATTGCACAAATTGAAATGAAAAAAAAAAAAAAGATTTGCTTAATGGAAACAACTTCCAAAAACAAAAGCATAACGTTTTTTGATAAAACAGGTTTTGCGCTTGGACGACGTGGTTTTCACGTCACACTCTTTCCTCGTCACACAAGTCATGTGGTCCACGGCAGGATGTTACTACTGGCGGAAACGCAGAAGATGACGACAGGAAGTGGTGGGAGGACGACTTTTGTTTTTGTTGTTCATAAAAAGTTCTGAGTCATTCCAACATGTTGAATCCGTGGCTCTTCAACAATTTCTTCAAAACGCAGCATACATAGAACGTTCCCAAGTAGGCGGGGCTTTTCACTCCAACGCCTGAATAAGACATCTCCTCTGATTGGCTGATAGATGATGAGCGCTAACACCATGGCTGAATTACCTATTGTAACTGTTTACAGTGATTTTTAAACAATTCAAACTTATTCACACGTGATTTTAATTTCATTTTTTATTTAATGGAGACACTAGAATTGTGACTTTGTATTTTTTCAACGTTACTAAAATAGCAAAAACGTTTTGCGCACATTTGTACCAGAAACGCAGCTACTGTTGATGTTTAGGGTGAGAAAATCTGCCATATTTTGATCTACAAAATATTCAGTAATAAATATCATAGTCATTTCTGTTTCAAGGCTATATTCAGACATGCTGCTAAAAATGACACAAAGAGCCACGATGTGCATGTGCAGTTTATATAAGACTGGACAGCACATCAAGTGAAATATATCTCTGGACTCAGCCTGGTGTCCCAGACCCACAGCCGTCCATGTCATTGCACTAAATAAACAAAGACAGCATGATTATGTTGAGCAAAAATACAGTAATATCACAGTAATATGTCACTAAAAGAAAAGAAACTGTTGTACATCTGGAACAAACAGGTTACTATGGTGACAGTAACCGTGTTAATCAGTACCAGATGTATTATGTATGAGGATGACCATCCTCATTCACAAAATGCTTAAATATTGAATCACAACCATTATTGCAGAACTAATGTGTGTAAAGTGTAAAGTGTGTAAAGAGCTGAACAGGCTTTCATTTTCAGCCAGTTGGATGAACCTTTATCTAATGTACGTCTCAAAATATTAGAATATGGTGTAAAACATCAATATTTGTTATTACATTAAGTGAAACTCTTATATTATGTAGATTCATCACACACAGAGTGAAATATATCAACCCTTTATTTATTGTAGTTTTCATGACTGTTGTTTCCAAATAATAATTTTAAAAAATTAAGTTTCTCTGCTTAATTTTTGCTATTTAAAATCTACATAAAAGACTATTTTAAGCAGAAATGTCAGCCTGCTCATTTACTGTGGAATAAGGGAAATATTGGAAACTTATGTAATCAGGCCCTAATCAGCTTATTAGCTCAAAACCCTCGCTGGACAAACCAGCAGTATGTGGTAGCTTAAGCTTTATTATGAGGATTTGATTTTCTGAACTGTTCTCTGCTTCGTAAGGTCCATTATCCTACTGACTGACTCAGTTATTGATTATTCTTGGCCATTTTTTTTTTTCAAACTGTTTTTACTCTTTTTGAATCTCGGTGATGACAGAAACTACCCATGAGCCTCGGCTGCAGATTGGGAACAGCTGTGGAGGTTCTTTCACCCTTGAAATTTTAACAAACTTTTACATTTTCCCTTCTTCCAAGTCTTAACTTTAATAACAAAATGTTTGGTTGATGCCTCATATGTTCCACCCACTGCCAGGAGCCTTGATGAATGACAATAATCAGCTTTTCTCACTTCACAAGTCAGTGAATCTAATGCCTGGTTTATGTAGAGCTTGTTGGTTTTATGCAATTAATTCTTCCGACTCACTTAAAGACATGACACTTTTGTTCTGCGGTTCTATACGAAAGTAAACCCACTGACTTTCCACACAAAATGCACATCTAAGGGGCGTGCTGTGGTGGCGCAGGGAGTTAGCACGCCCCACACTTGGAGGCCCTGGTCCTCAACGCAGACGTCGCAGGCTCAACTCCCGGTCCCAGCGACCCTTGCCACATGCCCTCCACCTCTCTGCACCCCCCTCCTGTCTGCCCACCCCTGGAAAATGCAAGCCACTAGCACTGCAAAAACTCTTAAATGGGAAAAAAATAAATGCACATCTAAAAAAAAATTTTTTTTTTTTTTACAATTTTTCTAATTGAATTAATTGTCTGATAAGAAAAAATATTAGTTAAAATAAATTTTGCTATTTTAAGAAGGCTACCTCTACATCAGTGACTGAATTGTGGGTTTGGAAAGAGTCACTATAAATATATGGAACATTTTTACTTGCTTTTAACTAAATTAGGTGCTCCATAAAAAATAAAAAAAAACAACAACAACAAAAAAAACATCAGACGAACACTAAAAACTCAAAATCTTAAGAGAGTATTCTTGGTCTAAACTCTTCTAATATAGGAAAATGGTATAAGAAAAATAATCTGCCAACAGAACTAGTGATTTTTCATCAACATAAGAAAAATTATTGACTTCAAATATATATTTCTGAGAAGTTACTTATAAGTTAATTTTGTCTTATTTCAAATGTCCTTAGATATTTGCACTAGAAACTAGATCAAAACTAACTGGTAAGATTTAGTGTTTAGCAGTGAAGCGACATGTTACAAACGTCAAAATAAATTTTACAATAGAAAACACTGTAATTGAGGAAAATTAAGAGGAATTAATGCCATTTATTACACATGTGCCTTTCAGCACGAAGCGACAGACAGCGAGCCTTTCACCCAACGCTGCAGGGAGAGCGGCGGCCGTCCGCTCCGTCTTCCTGTCACGGTGTGTTCACTTCCTGTCAGTGTGTTCTCACATTCAGCATCTATCTGCAGCCTGCTAGCAGACAAATTACACCTTTAAGATCCGAGCTCCTTTGCAAACATCATTACTCCACATCTCAATGCCCTTCAGTGTTCAGTCTCGCTGTCAGGTAGCTGGATGGTTTCCTGAGCTTTTTGTTTTATTATTGTTATATGTTTTATGTGACCATGTGTCGGATGCCCCCGTTGTCACACAGAGATGTCGAACGGTAACTGTTTTCTGTTCATTCGTAAAACTAGCTTACGTATTAATCGGTGAAAAGCTTAGATTTCATTTTCGATTCGAATTATTTTCACTACCCTGACTGTTTAGCTAACCATTTGCAGTGCGCACATCTAGTGAACTTTATCTGATCCACACAGCATTCGGCGAAAACAAATTCAAACAATATGTAATTGACCTTTTATATTTTATTGTTAGCTCTAATAAAAGCTGCAGTTTTACAGCGTAAAAGCCTGAGCACTCCTTGTACTGCCAGATGATTTGTTGATTTTGCTTCATTGTTTCTTGCCTTTCTGGTTGTTTGTTTTTTAGCATAGAGCTCAGCCGCCAGCAGTGACCTGTTGTCACTGTTGCACAGCACGCTTGCACAATATTATACCGAAGAATCTTGCAGCAGGCTTCGTTTTAATGAGGTAATGAGTGAAGACAGGAGATAATAAGGCGGAAATGAGCTCAAAGGCCAAAAACATGTGAAATAATCAGAATCTGTTTGATGAAGATAAAAGAGAAGCAGCAGTGTATGGTGTCCATTGTAAAATGATACTATATTAGCACTCAGATAGCATGAGTGATTCAGCATCTCTGTGAATTTCTGCTTACTTTCCATCTGTCACAGCTAACAACTCACTGAAACTGAATTTCCTTTCTATCAACACTAAGGACATGTTGACCAAACGTCAGGCAGGATATACTGACAGAATGTGGGAAAAGGCACGGCTTTGAATCGATTAATTATTCAGTCTGTGTTGCAGGAAGTTTTTGCCAGTCTGGGATTGATCAAAATTTTGGGGGTCTCCACCCTTTGGATGTGTCTGAAATACAACCAAAGGCGAGGAGTCCTAATGTGGTCAACAAGGGTTGGTGTCCTGCAACTCACTGTATCCAATATTAGCCCATCAGTAGAGCTTGACTGCATGCTAGTGAGGCAGTTTCACCATTACATTTGAGTATGTAGGTTAAGGCAGTGTTTCCCAACCCTGGTCCTCAAGGCATATTGTCCTCCATGGTTTAGAGGTTTCCCTGTTTAATGTGCCCGATGCAACCGTTTGCAGTTCAACAAATGCCTGTTATAATCAGTCATCATTTGAAATCAGCTGGACTGAAGCAAGGACATACCTAAAACATGCAGGGCAGTGATCCTTGAGGACCGGGGCTGGGAAACACTGGGTTAAGGGACACAACTAAGAGTTACAGCACTGTCGTTCAGTTTGAGACCACTGCTCAGTCGGAAGCTCACTTCTGTCAGAATTGGACTGATTACTAGGTTAAACAACGTTTAGGAAATATTGTCTCTGTTTCCCAGCTCTCAGTTCAAATTCTGTAAGAGAGGCAGGGGAGTGAGGTTTTGGCAGCACACGTAGAAGAAGGTTGCGGAAACAGAAAGTAAACGATAATCCTACAAAGGTGGTTTCCAAGGCTTTCCTCTTTGGAGACTCTGACCTTTCTTGTCAGGAATACTTGAAGTAGAGATACAAAGAGAGGAAAGTGTTCATTTGCTGGGGACTGTGTTATCCACGGCACCGTACAAAGAACAAAACTCTATACGGTGGAAAGCAATAATAGTGGCAAAGCCTTCATGAGTAGAAACTCTGGTAGTTAGACAAGCTTGTAACATTGGTAACAAAATGGTCTGATTTCACCAGGGGAAAGCTAATAATCCTTTAATTGAGTAAACAGAACAGCCAACAGGGTTCCAACATCAATGAGGTAGTGATTGAAATCTGGAGATATGAAGCGGGGGTCGAAGGTCAAGGCAATGGTCAGGAGGAAAGAAACATGATCATGATAGCAGACAGTAATGATAACTAAAACTGAAGTTGAGCTGTCCTACTGGAATCTTTCTGTCGTTTTATTATTTGTATCCCTGATTATAATGAAATATTTAACTCCATGTATTCTGGCTGTGGCTGAATAACCGTTTCAAACTGAGAGGTGGCAGAATTTTATTGCGAGCATCATTGCCTTCCTACTGGGCCTTTGTTTCACCTGAATCCTCTATTAAAGCAAACTGCCAAAACCGTCGCATTAATACAACCGTTCACACATCCTGATGATCAGCAGCTCCTCTTCTCCATCCAGGGCCGCAGTTACCTAAAATAACTTATGAACTTAAGTGAAACCTTATTGGGAACAAACAGAGGAAACAGAGGGACTCAAGTGAAAATGCCAAGCAAATGTCATAAAGCTGAAATATCACAGTCTACTTATTTATTTTTTTCCAAGTCGGATATAAAAACAAGCCACCAGGTGATGAAGGATGTGCGATCTATTAGTGTGAGGGACGTTATCAGTCCCTGAAGTGGAGGCGAGAAGCCTGCAGTTTATTAATATGGATGAGGCTTGTTTACTCCTTGTAGCTCTAATTCACTCTCATTTGCACAATTACACACATAAACAGGCTCTCTCATCTATCTGTCACTTCAGATCGTTTGAAAGATTAGTCTCCTCCCTCGTCCTCCACTCGGGCTTTGCTTAATGGAGCTTCTGAGCAGCTGTACGACCGTTTATTATGTCAACTATGAAGATGATAATTAGCTGTAAAATATAAAAATGAAAAAAAGAGGACAGCAATAGAGATCTTGTTCACCACATACAACCCTTTTTTTTTTTTACTCCTTATTCATTATCTTCCCCAATGTTTCATCTCGGATCGGTTTACAATTAAGAACTGAAAAGATTTTTGAAACAAAAAAAATAAAGGTAACAGTTATTAAAGTTAAGGGGAGAGTAATATTTCCTGCGAAATTTGAACACACCTTAAAAAAAAAACTAGAGTGCGGATCAGTCTAAAATGGCCGCTGTAATCAGAGTTATAGTGACTTTCAAAACAATTCAAAACTCTTCACATTTTGTCACATTACAAACAAAACCAATGTGTTTTCTTGGGATGTTATGTGATAGATTAACATAAGAACATGTAAAATACCATACTACGACAAAATGTAAAACAAAACAATGGCGGCTTTCAAAACTTTTTACAAATCTGAAAAGTGTTACAATAATTTTTGGAAAGCTCCGTGTATTTTGATGTTCCTAAGTAAAATCTAGAGGAATTAATTACTTTTCAGAAGACGCCCAGTCGTACTTTGAGCTGCTTTCACACTTGCTGGCATTTTTTTAAAAAAGTACCTGTTAAATGAGTCTAAACGTGGACAAACTAGATTAATGGGGAGTTCACAGTATCCTGATGCGTCATGACTGGTTACATTACTGTTTCCACAACATCTCTGTTCATTTTTTAAGTATTAAAGGTTTAAAAAAACAAACATTAAAACTGGGGAATTGAATAAAACTGTTAGATGAGTGCCCCCAAGTGGTCATATAAATTTGGGCTAATTAATCTGCCTAAAGTTTCACTTTTTCTTCCAGTCATCCCATATCCCTGCAGGTGAGCAAAGAGTCTCAGCATAGTGCAGTGTACGATTATGTGCTGTTCTAATTGGATCATTGCTCTGATATTGCAGAGGAGCTGTGTTGTTTCTGTTGTAGGGATGAGGTAAGGATGATGTGTGAGAGTTCAGGCGCTCATCTTGAATATTTCAATGTTTTCTTTTTTTGTCTGTAGCATCCTGATTGAAGTGGTGATCAAACTGTAGAAGCTAGAGTTAAAATGTGGAGGGAGGCCGTCTGGGAGCGTCGTTTTCAGAAATCTCCAAAGCTGTGAGCGTCTCGCAGAGCAATATTTAATTTATCTTCTTAAATTAGCTAGAATGTGACAGGTTTGTTGAGAGGAAGCCATAAGAAGTCCCATTTAAAGCGTCCTAAAATCCCTATAGAGGACACACCGACACACGTGGAAGAAGAAGCTGCTCTGGCCCCATGAAACAAAACTTTTCTCTATGTGCAAAGACCTAGTCAAAGTCAAGAACTAAATACCGGTAAGAATCTGTGGCATGTCTTCAAATTTGTTATATAATTGAGCTTTACCAAATTTTGCTACAAATACTCAAATAGTCTGGAGCAAAGCTGGTGAAGACGTAACCTACCTCTTAAAGATTCCCACTAGTGAAATGTAGCTCTGAATTCAGAAGTACACCAAGCTTATCAGTTCTTCAGTCAGGATTTCTGTCGTATTTTGGGTAATCGCATAAAATCCCAATGAAACAAACTGAATTCTGTAGCGTTGAAGAAGCTGGAGGATGATGAAAACCTTCTGCAAGGAGCTGGATCTGTCAGAACGGAGCTGTGTTCCTCTTACGGTAATTTTTGCACTGCAGTGATTACAGTATTCAAATTTATGAAGTGCCCTAATGCTCACACTAAAGAGAAACAAATCACCCTTCAAGCCTCTGTGACTGAAGAGCAGACGGCACACACCGCTACACACACATTCAAACAACCAAGTCCGTCTGGGAAAAGCAAGACAAGCTCCAAGCTGTCAGAGTGCATGTGTGCGTGTACAGGTGTGTGTGTGTGTGTGCATGAATGAGACAGACTTTCTTCTTAATTAGCAACCTACTCTGATGACATCAGGCAGGGCTCAAACTGTGCTGGGTCGCTCCGAGTGTGTGAGCGTTAAAGAGCCTCGTTTGATTTTCCTCCTCCGTGACACATGAGAGCTGAAAACCCTCCCGAATCACTTCTGAGGCTCACAGCCTCACCATTACTGCCATTACCGCGAGGAACCCCGGCCCACGCCGGCAGGCCCCACGACGCACGGCGTTTGTGACACGTGCTGACGGATTGCACAACAGCTCGGCCCGGAGCGAATAGGGGAAAAATAAAAAAAAATGTTCTCGGTTTGTTAGCGTGTTGATGATCAGACGCTTCGTTACGACACAACACGGCCAGAACCCGAGGCCGCTAGCTGTCGAACAGCCAGGAAATTGCTTTTGTGGATTATTGCATGTTCCCGTAAATGAAATCGGCGAGGTGCAGAGAAATTACAGTTTCCTGAAACCAGTCGGTGAAATAAGGGGAGATGGTTCCTTGTTATGCTCGGATCGGCTGAAACCAGAAATGAATATACGCTGAATTAAAAATGCACACAACTTTCCTTTTTTTACCGTCTCACATTAAATCAGATTATTTTAGGGAGAGAGAGCTTGTAGCTTTCTTTGAATTCAAACATTTTTATACAGTAAGATAACTATGTGTTTGAGAAAACACATACGATGGTGTCATTTTTATGTAACGCCGCAAACAACTAAATACTCCTGATTTATGGATATCAATTTGTGCCCTCTTTGAAGGCGACTGTAGAGAAGGTCAGTTCAGTGAGTAGATCATCCGGGGCTGGGCTATAGTCCAAGTGCAGGGTTCCAACAGGCATGATTTATTCATCTGGAAGGGCAACTTTAAATAGCAACATTGCTCTAAGAAATCAACGGCAGCCATTGATGCACCTTCCCTCACACGCAGCAATGTGAGAAACTGACCAGGTTATGGTGAGCTCTGGTCTAACACACACACTACTTGACACTCAACATTCAATTCAATTCAAAACTATTTTATTAATCACAGAGGGAGACGCATTCTCATAAGAGAGGATGCTCCGCAATTTTATTTATTTCTCTAAGAATACTTTTTTTTCTAGCCCATTAGACAGTCCTTAGAAAGTCCTTGCATCTCAAGGACTTTTGAAGACAGCGTTCTGGACATGCAGTTTAAGGAAGAGGCCTGGCCGGACGAACATATTGATATTGCTGGAGAGAAGAATGGATGAGCAACGGATCCCAAACATTATTATTGTAACCATTTACTTTAGCTGAGCTCCAGACTGGCTGGTCAGTGTTTGTTATTTTAGAGTTGGGTCACTGAAATAACGAACACTTCAGACATGAGTTTTATTTGGAAGGATGTTCCTGTGTTTCTGAGATTTGTTGAATTATTGAATTTTGTCCTGCCTTTCCCTCCCATTAGTTTCCCCACAGTCGTCCTCGTTTCTTGCCTCTCACACCTCCGTTGTCAGATCCCGGTGTTGACATACAGTTACGTGTCAGACCTGTTACCCATTGTTTTTCTGTTGCAGTCGTTTTCACCATCTTGTTTCCAGCCAGGGTTATCAAGAGTTTCTCTAGGACCGATTATTGAGCTCTGTGTTTTCACTTGTTTCATTGAAATGTTCGAATCGCCTGACATTCTGTCAGAGTTCTGCGCCCGCTACAAACGCAATTCATGATAGCTGTGGGATAAAACGTACGGTGGTTCAAATGTCTGAGTCTGAGGCAAATGATACAAATAATATTCCATTCTAAACCACAGATGGTTTTAGCACGCAGCTGCAAATTGTAAAAGTCGGTGGAATGATTCCCCTCCAGAATGATTGATGTTCGAAGAAAGAGCACAGACTGGGACAAGCCTTTATCAGCTTGTCCCAGTGAAGAAATGGCTCAGATTGTGCAGTTACATATATATTTACATTTATAAGATCAAAACAGGAAGAGATGAGCTGTATTCTTTTTCAGTAAAAGGAAGAAAATAGCCCTTTAGCTGTTCTAGAAGCACAGCCCTCTCTCCAATGCGTTTCCCCTCTTAACGGATTCTGGCCGAGAAAGAGTTCATCTAAATTTAGTTCAGCAGCCTGCCCATTGCCAGGACTATTTGCTGGAAAAAGCAGTGGAATATACATTTATTGGTGGATTGTACATGCAGTTTAGAAGAGTGTGCTTGTAAGTTTCTTGAAGCTGACAGAGTAGAAACAGTCCGATCATTTTATTTATGCTTCTTACACTGTCCCACAGCGACACCTCTGGTTTGAAGGAGTAACAGCGAGTGATAGAAGCACATCATATTCGGCCTTTATCAGCTTGTAAACACGACAGTCATTGTGTAGGACAAAACGTGAAAAGGTTCGAAACAATCCTTCAGGACGATTTACTAAAGCTTTGGACTTGTAAGCTTGAATGCTGTTGAGAAACCTAAACGTTGTCGGCTGTTTCTCCTACCTAAAAGTGCTTGTCTGTGTCTAAGCGGTGCTACTAGAGCTGCTGCTCCATCTTCTGTCGTTATTTAGTTACTTAACTCTGTAAAGAGATACAGAATAAAAAGAACAGAATGAGGCCATTACGCTGCAGTAAGGAGCTGGTAATGGACTATAAAAGAGCTGTAAAATCCACAAGCTCAATCTCCAAGGCCAAGTCATGGACACACACACACACACACACACACACACACCAGTTGTATCTTTATTTGAAGCCAATTGCCTTGTGAAGTGTCATGGATCAAATGATGAGACCGTATAAAAACATGTACAGAGGAGCAATTGAACTTAAATACCCCACACAAAATCACCTACCAGGTTGTACTGCGAGTCAAGTGAGCTTTAAAATTGATTTTCACTCAAAGTAAAAATGTTGCTATAATAGAAGACAATGAGCACAGAAATATAAATTGGAATCTAGATTGAAGCAGAGAACAAAACATATATGCGCTCTCTCACTGATGTCCAGCATTGATTCAAGAGACCTTAGGGACGGGGTGATGGAGATTTGAGCCGAAGAACAAACCTTCATTTGTTCTTCATAGCAAAGAACAATGAATCTTTGCTGATAGCATTAGGTTCCTTAGATCAATCAGCTCATCTATCCATCAATCCATCCATGATGAGGTTGCAGAAGGCCAGACATCCCTGTAATTACAGCACATTTTCAGCACTATAATTAAGATAATTTATCTGAAGCTAGCTACTCTTCTGATTAATGACAGGCTGGCATCTGTAACTGAGCAATTGGCTACCGTCTCATAACTTACGTTAGCTTCGAAGAAGTTGGTGGCAAACATGTTTAGATTGGTCACCCATTGGATTGCCTTTTCCCTTCACTGCCCACTAGCACAGATAAGCTAGCGTTTGCATTGGATTTGCTGGGATTATCCTCGTTTAGGTTGGAAGCTCCCAAGCAGATGTTAACTTTGACATTGTTAGCAGCTTACAATTAGCCTGTTGCGATACCTGCAGACTGTTCATATCGTGTGTTACTCTGTAGACAGACATGATATGTCAGTCTACAGACATATCGTCTGTGCATATTTTAGATATTGTGCAGTAGGAATAAAACTCTGACAAGCAGTTTAAAATCGTTGGGGACGTCTTCAATACTTCTACTTTAAAATGTTATTGAAGACCCAACTAGCAGTCTTTATTAGTAGAATGTTAAAATAAGAGTAACTTAGGAACTACTTTATTCCTCATAATTGAACATAGTCTACAGGTTATCAAGCTTACATTTAAATGAATTGTGTAAGACATACAGCAACTGGATAGGACTTTGCAACTCAGACTTGACTGACAACAGCTCTTATAATGTTTTAACATTGGGAGATTTCTTTCTAAGTCTAAGTCTAAGTAGAGATTTTCAATTTCAAATTTTTCACCTGCCAAGAACAACAAGAAATGTTCTGGCACAAATGATGAAAGACAGACCTTCCCGTTTGGACGACTGATTGCTGAATGGAGCTCAAATCTCACTGATCTGACACGATTTAGCGACGCGAGGTGTCGAACAGCACAAACGCAGCACAGGTAACCTGTCGTTTTATGCACTCCAGTACCAACCTGTTATCTAAAATCAGGAGGAGTCTGTGACCTTGCTACGTTGTTTTTGTCCCATTTGCTTATCTGGATGTCTGACAGCACAAGTAAACATTTCTTTTAGACTTTGGTTTTGGCATTAATGATGACTGAAGCACCTTTACTTTGCAGAGAGCTTATTGATGAATGTTAAACCGCAAATAAAATAGATTCAGTGGGTTTGAGCTTTGCATTTGGAAGACGGGAAGAACACAAGGAATTTAAAAAAAGAAAGGAAGGACATAAGGACAAAGGAAGGGAAGAAAGCAAAGAACCAAGGAAAATGGGACAAGAAGAACAAGAAGGAGATAGGAAAGAAGGATGTGGTTAAGGAAGGAAAGAAAAGAAAACAGGAGTAAAGTAGGAATAAAAGGAATGGACATAGACAGGTATGGACGAAAGAAGGATGCAAGTGCACTAGCAAGCTAATAAGTTATAGGAAACAAAGTCTGGAATGCAACTTTTTTTCCCCCTCATACCAGACCGGGAAAATTATGAAATGAGATCAGATACTTTAACAGAATTTCTCCAAGTTGGAATCTAGCCTGAAAGACATGTTTTACTGCAACTATAATCCTATTTACAAAAGTTGCAGCTGCCACACTTGGGGTAAGTAATACTGGAGCGTTCTGAAAAAAAAAAAAAAAAAAACTAAATCTGAAAAATGTCTACATTTGCACCTTTATCTTCATAACAGAAACCAAATCACTTGGGAGAGAACGCAGCCACCAGCTGTGAGGAAGAACAAGATGTGACGTAAATCAATGTAAAAGTGTCTAATGACTCGCGGCTCCCGGAGACCGCAATCAGAGAGAATGTCCCGATTCCCGTCACCTCTGTGCCACGTCTCATCTTTGGCCCACAGGCTCAGGCAGTCTGGAACGTGCTGCTCATCATCCTGTCTCATAACTTTCTCATCAATCTTTCCGTCTCCCCTCCCTCACCCAAATAATATTATAACAACCCCAGCAGTGAAGTACAGAGAGACAAGAGAACGAGAAAAGAGGGGGGGACAACAAAAAAAAAAAAGAAGTAATTCGGGGCCGAAGGCGACACATCAGAAACTAGACACTCAATTTCACTTTCGCAGTAATCTCTGCGTTTCTACCTGTAATCTGTACAGTGAGAGCCGGGCATGAAAGGGAAGGGCTCCCTCTTTTTCTGCGGGGCACAATTCCACCGGTGTGCTTTCGAACAACAGACAGGCTTGTGCGAGTTCGTGTGTGTGTGTGTGTGTGTTTGTGGAGTTAATAAAGCTGATGGCACTTTGAGCTACTGGTTTGATTAAAGAGAGTTACTCCGTCTTTGTGTCCGTCTTTGCTCCCTAATTCTCATTCCAGGCCCCGCTTTCATTTCTCTTCCCTTCTGTGACCGACTCGGAAAGAAACGATGAAAGGAAAGAGAGGGGAGAGGCGGAGAGAGGAGGGCTGCCGGTTGTTAACCTTTATGAAGATGCCACTTTGTTGATTTCTCTGTGTTTCATCTTACACTCAAGTAATTAAATCCATCAAACGCACACATAGCCACACGGCTTCAGGCACTTCGCCGGCTGCTAATTAAAGCATCTGTTTCTGCCTGATCTCTGCTACTTTGGCCCAGAATGTTTTCCGTTTCCATTCCGCCCCTCCATCGCCCCGAGGACCCGACATTAGCATGTGTGCATTTGATCAGCTACAAGCTGGAGATGCATTTTTATTTGCACTGTGGATGTGGGTTATGGTTGGGAGAGTCAATAAGCATCCTAACAACCCTTTTAAACCCACAACTTCTCTTGCCATAACCACTGAAGAGGCTCATACTCATCTGAGACTTCATTCATATATATATATGTGCGTGCGTGTGTACGTACGCATGTACATAACCATACATAAGTATGTACGTACGTATGTACAAATACATCCCTGAGTGTTGTTTTAAACATGCCAAACTCATAGGGGACAATGTAGCGCAAAGCTAAGACCTATTTCAGCTAATCTGATGGCTTCAAAACAAGCACAACTTCCTATAAAGAATTAAACATGGCGTCAGGAAGTTCATGTAGGCTCACCTCTGTAAGCTTCCTTAAGACCATTTCTGATATTGACCGCCGCCAATCAGGAACACCCCACAAGAACTTTGGATTTGGAATTACTTTGACCTAGAGGTCTAGCGATCCCAGTTTAGTCCTTGGTAAACTTTCTCAAATCCTTCTCCATTTCTAGAGCAATGTGATGAAACAGTTTTCCAGATTTTTTGAATTTTAATACTGACTTTATGTAATTTTTTTACCTCATTATTACTGTCATCCTCTGCACTTCAACATGAACAAAAACGAGAAAGTTGGTTGGTTTTAAAGGAGGTCAAACCACTGTTTTCAGCTTGAACAGCAGGTGGAAACATCAAAACTCCTCTACCACTTACTGCGACAACACTGAGGAGACACGCTGAGATAAATAAGTCAGAAAGTGAAGCCTGTGTGGGCCCTGCAGCAAGGGAGGGTGCTGCTAATAGTGAGCCTCAGTGGATGTCGGAATGGGCTGTGAAGCATCAACCTGATGGATCGATCACAGCTGAGGAAAAGATTTGCATCACTCTTCTAAATGGCACAGCTGCAGTGACACATTAGGCCTTTAAATACAGCCCTTACATCGATACACAGCTAAAGGGTTGCCGTTTAGGTTTCAAACTAAACTGAAGCAAGTTGATGGAAGCAGCGGCACTCTGAATGAAGGTCAGTTCTCAGTGTGATACAGTGAAAACAGACATCAATATTAAAAACACGAGAGCAGCTAAAAGTACAAAACACAACTCACACCCAAGACGCTCTCAGAGACTTTCATCCTGTGGGAGGCAAAGTGATCACAAAGGAGCTTGCAATAAAGGTACATTCAAGAAGGTCAGGAAGGAAGACAGACACACATCACAAGGTGAAAAATGTTCCAAAGCGTCTACAGGTTGTAAAACTCGGCTTGATCAAAGCAGAATTCACACTTACACTCAAGGGGGTTATCATCACAGGAAATCAGGTAAAAGGTGTTACATAATTTAACTCAATATAAAACAGATATGCAACCACTCAAAATAGCTTTATAGGTTTTTAACCCAATAATTTATTCCATAAACCAGGAAATATAATGTTTAACATTAAACCAAAACCCTCCAAAATAATCATCGGTCAGATTCCCGTTCACTGGAGTCATCAACCAAACCTAAATAATTGACTGTCCACATAATCCCGTTCCTTTTTTTATGAGAATTTTGTCCTTAAAAGAGTCCCATACTCTCAAATCAACGTCCTGGAAGCGTCTCTCCGTATTACTCCCCAGTCTCGCTTCCTTCAAAATCCAAAATGTCAAAAAAACCCAAAAAAGATTAGAAAAAATGAGTGGTACCACCAAACCCCCCCCAAAAAGAAAATAAAGTCCAGATCTCACCGGGAGCGTCCTTCTCCCCGCCGGTGGCGTCCTCTGTGCACTGCCCTCGTCCTTTTGCACCGGGCGGCGTTTCCTGGGTGCAAACTTCGGTCCAGTCTCTTGGGCACGATCTGCGGCGCTGGGGCGAACTTTAATCGTTGTTTTTATCTTTTTCTTTAGCTTTCTCTTGGTTTAAACAATTAATAAAGCCGAAACTCCCGCTGCACAGATCTGACGCTGAGCGTCTTCCTCGCTGCCTGTGCGCCGCCGCACACGCCCCCTTTTTAATTACAAAATTTTCACACACCTGAAACCAAACCAGATCTACCCAAAATCAGCTTTTTACACAGTGGAAATTCGGAATATTTTTAATAATGAAATCCCCACAACTGTTCCACAAGACATTTTGATACTTTTACCCTTTAATATATTAATAAAAAAACAAACATAGTGGTTATGTTACAAGGTGAATGATGGGAAACCTAGAAGTTCAGGAAACATGCACACATCCTTGCAAACCTTACGTTTAGATAAGATGGACAACCTGGCAAGACTCATTAGACCTCTATAACCCCTTGTGCACAATCGACCAATGTGGGGAGACCAAAGTGTTAGACCCCTTTATAGAACAAGTGACATTCAGTGAAGTTGTCGTTCCATAGTAGGAAGATGGCATATGACTGTGTTACTTGTTAAAAATAAAATAAAGACTTGGAGTATAACTCAAACTACACAACAAGGTGATGACTGTTCGTCAAACTGATGAATGTCAGTCATTACGCTTTTTATCCAGTCTTGAATTAACTTTACCTTTTTCAAAGTTTCTCCTGAACCTTGCTTCATTCACTTATTTTTATTCGACTAGCCAAGCGACCGCAATGCAGAACGTGGACATGTTCGTGAACAGCTGGACGACGGCCAATCAGAGAGAGGGTATTCCCACCCTTCACTATTTTTGATTTTTTTTTTAGGCCGCAATATGGGCCAGGGAGAGATGTCCAGCGTTTGAAACTTTTTTTTGTCCCCTTCTTCAAAAGACTGGGACTTCAAAATTTTGCTAGATGCGGTTTTGAGAAATCAGGTCACATCTAGAGACTTGCCTGTGTAGAGTGTTAGAGGAAAAGTGTGAGACTCACACCAGATGGATTAGAACGAGCAACCTTGTATTTAAATGGAAAGCATGAGCTTGGCACAAAGTAAAGTTGAAAGTTTCACTTTTAGGTTGAACCTTTCTCATCCCCACCCTGGGAGGAAATCCAGAAATGGGCAAGTGATACCTGCATAGGGGATAGGTTTATTGTCAGAAAAAAACCCAGAACATAATTTGTTTTTCAGTCTACTGGGCAACATGGTCGAAGCAAACTATCTTTTCTGTCAGAAATCCATAACTCTGCAGGATGTTCTCATCAGCCAATCAGAGAGCATGAATCTTACCAGCGTGCCCCCGTGCACTCCTCCACTCCCACCGCTTCCCCATGTCCCTCAACCATTTTTTTTCCCTCCTCAAGCAACAAGCACACACACACACACACACTGCCTAGCAGGAGACGTCGGGTTGGCAGATGAACAGCTCTGTCATTTGTCAGCCATATCCCAGAGGTAAAATAAGGAGATAGGCATCACAAGTCTGCATCAGTGTGTGTTTGTTTGAGCGAGTGTGTGTGTGTGTGTGTCAGCTTAATTGGGCGTAGCAGAGATGTTGCATGGAATGATCAAAAAATCGATCCAAAACTTTGCCCGACGATTCCTGGCTTGAACTTGAGGAGCGGTGAAGGGGAGAGAGAGGTTTGAGCTGCAGACGGAGAGAGATGCGGAGGAGACACAGATACAAAGGAGACCCTGATTGAAGAGCAAACTGAACGGAGTTCACAGTCTCAGGCTGAATACGTTTCAATGTATTCATAATCATTCTCACTGTGGCCACCGAAACGAGCCCAGTGGAGCTCGTGTGTGTGTGAATATGTTATCACAGCGCGAGCTTTATTCCCTGGAGAGAAACCGCCGCTGTAAAGCCGCTCTGCATAAAACAACACTGCCACCCAGTGGTGAGTTGGTGCAATTGCTCTTTTCAGGTGACAAGCGCGTGGGGTTTTTTCTAACATGTGTCTAGTCAATGTCCGTCTTACCAATAACGCAAGTTAGAAAATTAAGAATGAGGACAAATATCACATTTATTTTCAGTTTAAATGTCTGAAGCTGTGCAGACTGAAATAATGGGATTAAAACATGTTCATTTCGAAGGAGGTGTTCTCCGTTCAACCCTCAGACATTTACTTTGGTGTTTCTAGAACGGTTAAAGTCAGAATGAACACAACCGTGAAATTAAAATAGATCTCAAACATGTCACAGTCAAAACGGTCTATGAGGAGAGAACGAGGAAACAACTTACCCAGTTCTCACTCTTCAGTCTGATTTTTCCTAAAAGTAGACCACAAGATGCTTAAAAGATTCCAGAAATCTCGCTATAGCGGCTGGGCTAGCTATAGCGGCTGGGCTAGCTATAGCGGCTGGGCTAGCTATAGCGGCTGGGCTAGCTATAGCGGCTGGGCTAGCTATAGCGGCTGGGCTAGCTATAGCGGCTGGGCTAGCTATAGCGGCTGGGCTAGCTATAGCGGCTGGGCTAGCTATAGCGGCTGGGCTAGCTATAGCGGCTGGGCTAGCACATCTTTGTAAGCACATTTCTTCACTTCCTATTTTCAATAAAAGGACATTTCTTTGTAAAGAACTACATTTTAAATTTTCCACATTATTAGTTTATATTGACGTGAACTAGTGTTGAAAAAGAGATATTAAAAATGTTACAAAGTCTCACCGTGCTCTGCGGTTAGCTAGGCACCAACCTCATCCATTATTCTGTGATTTCCTGCAACAGTCCCCTCCAGTGACAATCTAATTCAAGAAACTGATTAGCATACGTGAGCTATGGCGTTCATTAGCCTCATTATAGATTCATAACTCTGACTGAAACAGATGAGATGCTTGTAACGGGGTTCAGGATAACTGAAGCCCCATACACAGGCAGGGTTTGGTTCTCCGATGTTAGCATAATGTTAATGAGCCATCTTGAAGTAATTTAGACCAAGAACTTCTGCCTTGAGCTGCTAAAAAATGTTCAGCCAACATGGGGACTCGAAGGGAAGTTAATGAAAACGTGAACAATACAGACGCAAAATGAATCCGCTGAATGTTCACCTTCTGTTAAAAGATTTGTGGAAGACTCCCTGAGATGCATTTGTGCTCAAAATAAAACCAGAAACATGTGCAAAGCTCCAAATAAACGCATTCATTTTTATTTTCATGTGGCACATCCCAAAAGGAGAAGTGAATCAAATCTGTTTTATCATACAGAAAGTGAAGGAAAAGAATGTGAGGCATTGCCATTTTTCTTAATGCAAATATAGTATGTCCATGCACCTCAAGCCTCTGGAGGATCCTCCACCTTGAGGTTCCAGAGGCACCAGCAGCTTCAAATAACCGTTTTTTAAGGGCATTTTAACAGCTGCTCTCTTAATCCCATGAATCTGTCTATCAGAAACCTTCCTCGTTATGCCTTTATCGGTACAAACCCAACTTTGTTCTGAATCAGTACGATAACGCTTCAGTTTTCATTAAATATCTAATGTTTTCATAGCTTGTCATGCGGCACTACACTAACTGGTGATTTTCGTCAGCAGAGAGATCCTTTCTCTTTCCCATATTGCTTGAAACCTGTGGCCTGCTTAATAATGTGGAACATCCTTCTTAAGTAGATTTCCTTTAATTGAGCTCACCAGACAAACTAATCAACCAGCTCTCTGAAATTAATGATAGTGATTCAAAGAGCCCCGACGCACAGCCCAGCTATAAGTTTAATAGCACAACAAAAAATGTAATCTTTGACACCTAAATCCAATTTACGTATTAATTTGGAACACGGTGTAAATAGATCCATAAAAATTTGGCCCAACAACATAAAATGAAAAACGTTCCTACCGTGAAGCCTGAGCCACTATGTGCCGGTGTACTGTGGTTTTAATTCCTTATTTGGTGATTTCTGGCAAAGACACACAGACATGGGAGCCCTAAACCCACCCAACAGAACAATGTTGCTTTTCATCAGTTCATAACATGTTGCAGCATTTCTCATTGGGCCAGTCCATACCTTCTTTGGTTAATTGTAACCTCTACAATACATGCAGGTCTTACAGCAGTGGGACATCACCAGGTTGCGTTGTTGATGTTTTGGCAGAAATGTCTTCTAAAGCCTCTTTTCTGTTCTCAAGTCTCACTCTAGCTGGCTAGGTTCTAACCAAGTTAGAGCCCAACTGTGTCTCTCAACAGATTGTGTTCCTCACAATGTGGGCAAGAATGTCTGAACGTGGGCCGACGTGTGGTCGACTTTTTGATGGTGTCATTTAGCCCGTTTCTATGAGATCTCTCGGAACATTTGTTCATTGCGGGTTGCTCTGTCCGGCTGACGCTGTATTCGCTCTTCTGAAAGTGTTGGCCATTCTTCAGTCCAGTAGGACCGTCTCTCTGTGTTTTGGTTTCCATTTTAAAACTTGGATCATGTTTAGCTGAGCATCTTATCGTTTCCTGCACTTGTTTTAAATTTTTCCCCCCTCAAACTTTTTAATCAAAGTTTTATGTTTTCACAATGTGAAGCACTTTGAAGTGTTGCTAAAATATACTATGAAATAAACTTGATTAACTGATTGAAAGGTGGTTGTTGTTTTTCCAGAAGAAAATTCAAATTACAGTTATATTTTTTGTGGCTATAAAAGGAAGGATTTATCTCTGCAGAATTATGTTTGCAGGCTGTACAGGATCTTGTGGTTTGGTTTACACCACTGGAAAAGTTAAAGAGCATTAAATTAGTTTGGAGCCATAAATTGTTTCAACAGGCCATGGGGGGATTTATTTATTTATTTATTTTCTTTTTTGTCAGAGACAATCAATTTCTGGATGAGGTTCCCAGTCATGCTACAGTGCTGAGGCCTTCCTGAGTCAGTGTAATGCTGAGTGGGAGGCAGTGAAGGTATATTGACACCTGGGTGTCTGCTTGACTAATGGGGCCACAGCTGAGTGTGGATGGCTTCTATCTGGCTCCCCATCCCATGCTGGAGAAGGTCATCACTCATACAGAAGGAGAGAGAGAAAGTCGGGGGGGGGGGAATGGAGGAGGAGACGGGCCATGAGTGTTCGACGCAACACCAATGAGAACCCACAAAGATGAAGACAGACGGTGGATGCAAAAGATTTCTCCTGCTTTTGGTTTATCACCACTAATAATTTGGTCTCACAGTTAATTCATGGTTTAACATGGAGGCCCATTAGCTTTTTTTTTTTTAGATAAATATTAAATCATGTTGGATTGGGTTGCTAGCTTCATGAAATATGAAAATAATTATTTGGAAGCAGAATTTTGTCTCGGTTCAGGCTTACTTCGTCCGATACAAAAAGTTGTTTGACAATGTGAAACATTTAAATGAAACAACAAAAAAAGAAGCCAAAGTACGAGTCCGGTTCCTACAGCCTACTAAAAATGTTACACATGTATTTCTACAATATATTTTAAATGAATGTTTTATTATGCTGACACTGTGATTCACCGGAGCACAGGCTCAGCTCTGAACCGTCACCGTGACTTTGCCACAGGCGGAACAGCTTTTTTTTTTTTTTTTTTTTTTTATGTTGGACGGTTTTACTTCTTCTTCTTTGTTCTGGTTCAGCAGAAGGTGTAGTGGTCAGTCCCCGGGGTGTGTTTTAAAGTATGCAGCACAGAGAAGAGCAAATATTATTCAGGTTGTAATTTAAAGTCAGGTCCTGACGCCACTCTGGGGGCAAAGGGAATGATTCAGCACAAACGGAGGCCTCAGGTAAATAAATGATAAAAAAAAAAAAAACATCTACCGCCACGTTAGCAGCGGGATGCCATTCAAGTCTCACATTAAAGTGCTTAAAGTACATTTAATAATCCTGAAACCTTTATTAGCTGAACAACACAGGTCCAAGTTTAATGATCTAGTTTTCTTTTTTTTTTTTCACTTTTCCTTTCACAAATATTCAGTGTGACATTATTCCTGCATTTTACAAAAAAATGTATGAAGTTTCTTTCTTCAAAATTCCATACAAATACCTCATTATGACAATGTAAAAAAAAAAAGTTTTTGAGTGTTGTGTAAAGAAAAACAATGATAATCATGGCTGTCTGTCTGTCACTATTAATATAAAACCACTATAAAATTCAGAGACTGTTAATTAGATTAGGGTTTTTTTTTTTTTTTTTAAATCAGCACAAGAAAATATACTTACTTCTGTCTGTGTGCAGCATGGAGTCTATATTTGGAGAGAAATCTCAGATATTCTAAATGGATGCTCTCTGTAATCGTCCCGCAATCCTTAAAGGGTCGACTTTAAGGACTGAACTATAAGGGTTTTTTTCTATGTGATTTTGGAAACTGACTGGGAAATGAGCACATGAAAATTTAAATGTTGCATGAAATGATTATTCTTAAAAAAATAAAATAAAATAATGAAAAAATTTAATATATAAATTAGATTTAATTTCAAACATAATTTATCCAGTAAAAACGTTTAAAACACGCTCCAACACGTGATGTTTGATCCAAACAGCAAAGAATTACAGATTCAGAGGTGAAGGTTTCAGACGAGCACATCCTCTGGTCAAAAAGTAAACATTAAAATAAAACTATGTAAAAAAAAAACAAAAAAAAAAACGAGACTATGAAGCGGCCACCTCCAGAAACCTGGAGAGACACGATCCTACGTAGCCTGCCGCTTCCTCCTGGACACTAGGTCCAAACTTTTCAGTGCGTCCGACGTTCCTGGTTCGATCCAGGAGTCTGTGGTGACGGTTTCCTCGGAGCTGTCGCGGTTCAGACTGAGAGGAGACGACTGAACAGGGGAGGACTCGTCATCGGACCCGTCCAGAGGTTCTGCGGAGAGAAACAAGCAGGCAGCGGCTCAAGAGGCAGCCAGGAAAACACAGTTTGTTACAACACAAAGTCCTAGAATGTATGTTTGACTTTTACATTTTTTTTTCTTTTAGTATGGTGGAAATGTTTGTTCAACATTCTCTAAAAACTTTCAAAAATACTTTTTGGTTTGTTAAAAAATGTCAGACTTTTAATATAAGACTTTTTAATGCCACATTGAATGAAATTTAAGACCAAAAAATCTGTAAGTATAGGGGAATATTGGCAGCCTTAATCTCCATAGCATCATAAAATGTTTTTTTTTTTTTTTTTTTAACTGAACACACCCAGTCTCGTATGGGTGGATGGTGAAAACAAACGTCCAGGCAACGTCAATAAATTTACACATACACTTGATACATGCAAAAAAAGCTAGCTAGCTAGCAAGCTAGTATAAGTATATTATTAAATCAATCAAATTTTATTTGTACAGCACATTTCAGCAACAAGACATTTCAAAGTGCTTTACATCATCAAAACACAAAAAAATCAACAACTAAAACATTACATTTAGTCAAGTGCCATCGTTAAATTCTTAATCTATTATGCATCTAGTTAGCATTAGCCTCAAATCAAAGAACATAAAAAAGATGTCTGCACGCATCTCAAACGTCTACCTGAAAAGTCCCACTAGAGAATCAGATACATGAAATATAATGAGATGAAATAGTTCTGCCACAAACATTAAGTCATTTTAAGGCCTTACTTTTAGATTTATTAATTTAAGATTTTTTTAAGGATGCGCAGACATCCTGCATCAGCTGACCTGTCCTGTTCCGGCTCCTGACCTCACTTCCTGCCACCTGCAGGTTCAGCCTGCCACCTGAAGGGTTGGGGTATCTTCTCTGAACGGAAGCAGTTCGTTCCTGGAGTTTACAAGACCAGCAGAAAATTCAAGAGACGGACTGTAAAGCGACGAGTCATACAGGTGCAGATAATGATCACCTGGGGGCGCTGTGCCTGCTTGGCCAGTCTCCTCCTCTCCCTGGCCGACAGCTGACGGATCCTGTCCTGCTCTGGAGTTGGGGGCACCGGAGAAGCCCCGCCCAGTGGGTCTGAACACAACAAGCAGGATCGGAATCAAAACGGAAAAAAGCAAATGGAATTCTGCACCAAAACCTTACAGGGTAAATATTAGCTTTGCTTTCCTGTGCTTGACAGACGTGTTATTAGGGTGAGCTGATGAATCCATTTTATCAATTGTATTGAAATTTTGGTTTTTGAAAAAGTTTAGTTTTTGTCATTTGTAATTTCTTCTTCTTTTTTTTTTTTTTTAAGAAAGCAAGAAAACAAAAATCTATAAAAATTGGAAATCAGATCTGGTATGAAAAAAAAAATTAATGTATATTTAATTTCCCTTTAGGACAAATAAAAGTTTTGTAAAATGAACTGATCTGGTTGGCTGAGTCTATATGATAGTTTTGATAGTTAACGCTTCAGAAACAGACACTTAATACTGTTTAAGTATCAATTCAGAACAAAAAAGAGAAGAAGAAGCTGTTTAAAATGAGTGAATTGCTGCAAACAAACCCCAGAGACGGCATTCATTAGCAGTCTGCTGTATTGTCCTACCAATGAAAGCGCTCTCTGACTCCAGCAGGAAACCTCTTCTGGATGCACCGCTCACACTCCTCTGTAACACACACAAACACACACCATTGGTCACAAATCACCTCCAAAAATACTACAAAGTTTCATAATTTTAAAAAGCACAATTTCTCACCAGATAGTCATTCTGCTCAGGTGGAGACAGGTCTAAATAATCTGGAAATGAAACATGTAGGTTAGATTTTCACCTTCAAACAAACTTTACTGAATTAAAGCTGAATGATGCGATTCTACTGCAGTGATTTTATGAAGAGGGAAATTATGATCCCAGGAAATTAAATCATAATGTAAACGTTGATACCATCCTGGACTGTAGATCTGTGGCTGTTGTGGTGATGATAGGGGTCTCTGTAGTCCCGCCTCCTCCTACTGGCTACGCCCACTTCCTCCAGTTTGTCCTCTCCAGAACCCGTCCTTGACTCTCTGTCTGCCTCAGACACACAGACCAGTTACTGTGGTTTGGGTTTTCACTAGTGGGCACACTTCCACTAATGGAAGTGTGCCCACCACATTAGCTTACATTACATTAGCTTCTGCTAAATACCTTAATGGTGTAGCATTTTAGCATGAGCTTCAACTGAATACATTATTGGTGTAGCGCTTAAGCAGCAGCTTCTGCTAAATACCTTAATGGTGTAGCATTTTAGCATTAGCTCCTGCTAAATACCTTAATGATGTAGTATTTTAGCATTAGCTTCTGCTAAATACCTTAATGATGTAGTATTTTAGCATTAGCTTCTGCTAAATACCTAAATGGTGTAGCATTTTAGCATTAGCTTCTGCTAAATACCTTAATGGTGTAGCATTTTTACATTAGCTTCTGCTAAATACCTTAATGGTGTAGCATTTTAGCATTAGCTCCTGCTAAATACCTTAATGATGTAGTATTTTAGCATTAGCTTCTGCTAAATACCTTAATGATGTAGTATTTTAGCATTAGCTTCTGCAAAATACCTAAATGGTGAGGCGCTTAAGCAGCAGCTTCAACTGAATACGTTATTGGTTTAGCACTGTAGCATTAGTGGAACTAATGATTAGTATTTTGGGTTTAGTGCAGCTAACGTTTTAGCTAGCGGTGCCCACCACTGCCACACATCAGCCATGACCATGTAGTACCTGTGTATTTCAGTTGAAGAGAATCATGGATACGCAGTAGATTTCTGGGCTCTGTGTTTCGGGAGTTTGGCCTTCGGACCGGAGCCTGGAGCCTGAGCCGAGCCATGTCGAACACGTCCACCGCCGGACACTCCCGATGTCTGGACAGATGAAGAGAAGTTGTCAATATTCAATTACAGTTTAGTTCTATTATTCTGGAAATGTTGAGCAACTAAAAGGATCTGCACACTAACTACGTCTCTGTACAGAATGGTTAGTAAATGATCACAAGGTCGTCAGAAAGACTTGAGACTTATTCAGCGCATACCCAAACTTAGCATACATAGCGTTAGCAGAACAAATGCTTATGATTTGCTCTTTTGGGTTAGCGCAGCTAAACCTTCTGGATAGCGGGACTCCCCCACAGCAACACACAAGGGACTGCAGTTGTGGGACGGCGCCGTCTCCGTTTTCAGATGACTGAGTGAACATGCTTTGGTCTCGGCAGAAGAAGCAGCGGCTCTGATTGGGTCTGACCTGATATTCACAGGCGAGTCCGGCTCCTCCCAGTTCCCCCGCCGCAGATCGCTCTCCAGGCGTTTCTGTTCGCTGCGGAGCTGCCGACGCAACGCCGAGAGCTCACTGAACAGGTCGTGGTGGTCTCCTGAAACCCAGAACATTTTATCTAATTAACTCATCATAGTGCTGAGCCTGGATCTCTGGATAAAAAAAAAAAACACACACACTGAGTGGGAGTTTGAAGAAAAGTAAGACAGTGGAGGCAGAATGAACCCAGCAAACAAACCAGGTCTCTGCTGGAGCTGAACGGAATATATATATATATTCAAAGGGTTACCGCACCTGCAGCTCTGAGCTGGTTCCTACGAGCAGGAACAGGAGGGGACTGAAGACCTGATGACAATCGATCCTGTAAAAAAAACAAAACAAATACAAAGGTAGAAATAAGAAAACCCAGTTTAACTCTTCTTTATATAGGAAATGGTCCACTGTGTGTTACTCACAGACAGGGGAGAGGTGGAGGTGTGGGAGTGGACAGTGGCGGGTCGGGTGGCGTGCTGCAGGCGTCGCCCGTGTTTCCTCTGCAGGGTCGGGATAGGAGGAGAAGGCTCTCTGTGCACCTAAACACATTCAGATGAGAACTAGCCCGAATTCTGACTGACACGCTCAGATCGTCCACTGGATTATACAGGTAAAGGGTTTTCCGACTGTTTTAGGGTCATGTTGATGAGCTGAATCCAAAAACCACATTCGTTTTGCTCCATCAGGTCGACTTTCTGAACTATGGAGCAACATGAGCATCAAAATTCATGACTTGTTCTCACATGTGGATCGGTTTCCTGACTATCTGGATCCATGAGTGACGAGCAGGAGGAGAGACTCCATCAGGACAGAGGAGAGACGGAGACAAAATGTTCAATTCACATGGACTTACCCTGATCAGTGTTTATTATTCAATTCACAGATATTCAAGTTTTAACATTTAATTAATACACTCTGCTAGAAAACCATTTTTTTCTCCTAAAACATTTTTGGAGATGAGCAATATTAATGGAAATGAATTGATAATGTCACAAAAATGTCATCAATGAGTCAAAATTTCTCAATCAAGCCTGATACTGGGAACCGTAGCAGTAGATGCTCCAATTCTCCACAATTAATATATTTGTATTGTCATAAATTCAGCCAATAAGATGGTGAGAATGCTTACAAGCCCACAAGAGAACTATCGCCATTGGAATATCAATGATGACATCACAGGCTTTTTCATGCATCATACACAAGAATTGTAGTATATAAAGACAGAGTTCCATAGATCTTTACCCACTTTTCACTGTGCGGCTTGTGCGAATTGTGTTAATTGTGTGGAAAACATTGTTTTGAGCAAAGCCTGTTTGAGTAACCAGAATGCCGAAACCAACGGTCTATCACCTCAACAATGAGCTCTTTGACATCTTTCAGCAGGAGATCAAGGAGCTGCACCAAGATGTTGAGGCCATTACGATGGAGAAATTCAACACCGAACGCTACTATGAAGACCTTCTCTCAGAAGAGAGGGAGGAGAAGCAGGCCTTGCTTCTGGAAATTCAGGAGCTTAAGGAGAAGCTGGAGAAAGCTGAATCCAAGAACCAAGGCCTGGTGGGCAGAGATGAGACAACGTGTTGCCCCACAATACAGCAACTCCAACAAGAAATGAAGGAGATGGAAAAGAAACACCTTCAGGAAATTGAGATGCTCACCATCGAGTTTGAAATTGATGTCGCTGTGGCTCAGAAAGAGGTAAAGAAGCTCCAGGAAAAGCTGAAGAGTGAAAAAAATCTTGGCGCAAAAAGTGATTCAGCGAAAAGGGAAGCCATCAAGATTCCCCTAAAATTCTGTAGCCACTGTGAAGGTTTGAAGAAAGTCTCTACTGAACATTCAACAGAAATCAAAGTTCGAGATGGGGACATTCCTTATCTTGATGTCCAACAGCTTCAAGAAATGCTCCAGAGAGAGAGAAAGCTGAGGATTCAGGCTGAAAATGAACATCTGGATCAATTCAAATGTGCTGAGGCTTTCTTTGACATGATGGAGCAAGAACTGAAAACGGAACAAGAACTTAGAGTTCAAACTGAGGCAGACAAAGAGGAAGCTGTAGAGATTGCAGAACAACTGCTTAAAAAGCTTGAGGACCAGGAGAAAACGTCCAGAGAGGGTCCAGCTGAGATCACTTTGGATGATGAGAACAAAACTCAACTGGAACTCCAACAGCTGGAGAAAACCATCCAAGAAGAAAAAGCACTGAGGGTCCAGGCAGAGAATTTCTTAGAAGTATTGGACCAAGAACTGAAAACAGAACAAGAACTTAGAGCCCAAACTGAGGCAGGCAAACAGGAAGCTGTAGAGATTGCAGAACAACTGCTTAAAAGGCTTGAGGACCTGGAGAAAATGTCCAGAGAGGGTCCAGCTGAGATCACTTTGGATGATCGGGACAAATTTGAACTGGAAGTCCAACAGCTGGAGAAAATGCTCCAAAAGGAGAAAAGACTGAGGGTCCAAAGAGAGACTGAAAATGCTTCTCTCTTGAAAACTGTAAAGTTTCTTCAGCAGGAAACAGACAAAAAACTGCAGAAAGAAAGAACTCTAAGAGAAGAGGCAGAAAGAGGTAAGCTGGAGTTGGAAAAGGTAAGAGATCAACTTTACCAAGGTTTAGAGAAAGCCTGTAAGATAACAGAGACGCTCTCAGCTGAGACCAAACTCCTGACCAAGAAGCTTAAGGCAGAGGACAAGAAACAGAGATCTCTACTCAAAGATGTCCAGGAACTCACCCTCATGCTGGAAAGGGAAAAAACCCTTAGAATGGAGGCAGAGAACTACGAGATGGGGGCCGTAGAGATTGCAGAGGCTTTACAGAAGGAAGCAAAATATAGAACCTGGAAGAACAAAGATTTGAAAGAGAAACGCCATCGCATCAAAGTTCAACCTCTGTAAAGTAATGTGAATGGCCCTTTCTTGTTGTTAGAGTATTAGTACTTTAATTTATGTAAAAATAACTGTTGTTTCTCTGTTTCACCACAACTGATTCAAATGATTGCATGACCTCTGCAGCCACCAAATACCACAGAAGTTTGTCAGTCAGTCATTCATTTGAGTCAGGAGTTTGGTAGGAATGAGACACCTAAAACACGTAGGGCCTGGGTACTTGAGGACTACGGTTGGGAACCACTGCGACGGCGGTTGATTCCCGTTCTGTCCACCCAGTGCCGTTTGTTTTCCCACTTCACCCACCTTGACTGCTGGTGTTGGTCAGAAGGGCTGATGGTGCAAACATTTGCAGCCTCACTTCTGTCAGCCTGTAGCTACAATCCAGTAGCTTGCCATCAGCAGAGTGTGAATGAGTCTTTTGAGATAAGCCCTTTTTCCACTGCAGGGTCCGGCCTGGCCCGGCCCGGCTCCGTTCGACCCGGTCCTTTAGCCCTGGTCGTTTTACATTAAGCAGGAATGTCACGTAAATAGAATTCCTGTTAAAGCTACCGAGGAGATCTCAGAACAGTTTTCTTCTTGGTTCTCCCGTCCCGCTCTTTCTGAATGCGATCATGAGTGAGGAAGCTGAGGGAAACGTTTATCTCAGCTTCGCATTTAACAAAAAAATAATAAAATCTCATCTGAATGTCGTGTCTGAGCTGGACTTGCAGCCAGCTGAACTACTGCTGCGACTGGTGGGATTTCCCTGCTGGAGCGGCGCCAGATGCAGAAATCCCCTCGTTCACAGTCTTTACGACTTCTGATCTGCTCAGTTGGAGAAATGTTAATTACATTCACCATTAAAATCTTTGGCTGAAGAGGCTACTGATCCCAGTGTGGGGTAAGAACAGATTATGACGGGAATTTATTGATGCAGCACATTGAAATGACAGACATTGAGAAAGTCGAGTGCTCTTCTGACCCAGAGGTCTGGTCTTGGTCCCGCCCCCACAGCCAATGAACCAATCAACAGCTAACTCCAATCCAGCCCGGTCTGGCCGGCCCGATTGGAACCGCAGCTCTTGGGGTTCCAGGGAGCCGGGTGGGACCGGGCTGGAAGTGCCAATGCAAAAACAATCAGCCGTGACTTTAAGCCAGACCGGCCTGGGTCAGACCGGGTCAGACCGGGTCAGACCGGATCTGGCTGTACAGTGCAAAAGGGGCTATAGACACATTCACTCCCTTCAGATACATGAAGTGGCCTGAAACACGCCATACAGTGCCATTTTGTTTTAAATGTTGCAAGTTCTAAGTCAATATTTCATTTTTATTGTACTCCTTTATTTTTTAAAAAATGTTCAAAAACAAAAACATAAAGGAAAGGACTGTTTTGTTGTTGTTTTTTTTTACATGGAATTCAGTCTCTTTACTGTGATATAAATTGTGTTTGTTTCTGTTTTAAATGTTGAACGTTTTACATCATCATTATATGTATTCAAACTCATAATGTAAATAGTTGTTGATTGTGTTTGTCTTTCTTTTGAATGTTGCAAGTTTTATGTCAATGTTGTATTTGTATTATGTCCTTTTTGTAAAAACAAATACTAAGAAACAAACAAAGAACAGAAAAACAATTTAAAGATGGAAAGGTTGGATCTATTCCTCCTCTTACATTAATGTAAACAGCTTCTTGTGTTTGTTTCTGGTCCATTTCATCCCTACTGACCGCCAGAGGGTGAAAGCACTAAATGTTCCCTTCGTGCATGCGCCGTTCAAGCAATAACATCAACAGAGTCACACTTGTGACATATCGGATGATCAATCAGAGGCTATATAGCACGACGTCATCCGAGGCTCTGTTCCCCTTTTCTTCTCATGTGCGGTTCGCCTGGTATGGTATCGGTCTTTTGGACGCCCGACTGCCGGTTGGCCGGAGTAGCGGTGTTATCGCCCTCCTAGGGCTGCGACTGATCTTCATTCCAGGTACTCTTTGTTGGGGATGACAGCATTTTCGCCACCTCCTCCAACTCGCAGCTTATAACCACTGTGTTTGTACAGATGTTGGAGCTCAGCTAACGGTTTTAGCCTTTCAAAGTTTGACATTTCACTTTAATTGGTGATGGTAGCATCTCGCCCCCTCTCCCAATTTTAGCCGACCTTATAAGTGGTTTTTTATTACTTTGATTGGTGACGGGAACCTTTTTTGCCCCTCTCCCAGTTTTATTTGGATTTTCGTCCTGTCCAGATGTGGCTGACCGCGTCTCCGCTTTGTTTCTTCTCCCCGGCTTTATCGCTGCAATTGGTGACTGTAGCGTTTTGCCCCCTCTCCCAATTTCAGTCGATCTTGTTGATTGTAGCTTTGTGTTGGGCTCCTTTATTGTGATTGGTGACAGTAACATTCTCCGCTCCCTCTCCCAATCTTGCTTTGATTTTTATCCTATACTGACCATAGTGGACTGCATCTGCCCTTTCTGCATCCCTTCACGATTCCAGTGGGGCAGATACAGCTATTGGCTTTGGCGATGCAGCGCTTCAGGCCTTTGCATTAATGACCAGAGAGCTTGGGCGTGTGATGTCTTTTCTAGTCCAGGCCCGCTGACAGGTCTGGCTGGCTCAGTCCACATTGACTGAAACATACCGCAGGACCATCCGCAGTGTTCCTGTGGTGCCAGGGGAGTTATTCGGTTCTGCTGCCTTGGAAGCACTGTAACAAACTGTTCATTGACGGCAGAGGGATGCCCCCTCCTCCTCATAATCGGCCTGGTGGGTTTTACCCTCTTGCGATACAGCAGAGACCCATCAGGGACTTTTGTGTGCCAGTTCGTCAACCAACCAAGCACACCCGGGCCACAGACATTGGTCCATTAAATCAGTATTTAAAGGTCCAGCCATTTCACATGCTCACGATGGCAGAGTTTCTTCAGGCTGTGACAAAGGGAGAATGTTTTACATCAATCGACCTTACAGACACGCACTTTCATGTACCTATTGCGGCGGAACATTGCCGCTTTATCAGGTTTGCCTATCCGGGTCGCCACTGGCAGTTCTGTGTGCTCCCGTTCAGCCTCTCCCTTTCCCCGAGGGTGTTCACTCGGTGCGTGAAGGCAGCCCTCTCCCCTCCGCAGGCCCGTGGCGTGAAGGTTCTGCCATACCTCAACAATTGGCTTCACTGCGCCCTGTCGAAAGAGCATTCATCTCGCGATACGAGTCGCCTGCTTGCTCATGTGTCCCAGTTGGGCCTCAAGGTGAAGTTGGAGAAGAGCTTTCTGATTCTTTTGCAGAGAACCACTTTTCTTGGAGTGCTTTTGGATTCTCCATGACAGCCTACCCATTTGTCCAGAGGGTGGACGACATTCTCCAGCCTGTGAGTCGATTCAAGCTGGGCGGGCAGTTTCCTTACAAAGCCTTCCTGCAGCTGCTGGGCAAACTAACATTAGTTAGTCAGGTTGTGCCCTTAGGCCTGCTGTCACTGCACCCTATGCAGAGGTGGATCAACAGCTGGCGCCTGGATGCCAAGCTACACAGGCAATGCAAACTTGTGGAAACGTGGCCATGTCTTTGTGCCCTGAGTCCATGGAGAGACAGGGCCTATTTGTCCAGGGGTGTGTCCATGGGGGTGATTGTGTGTCACAGAGAAGTGGTCATGACAGATGCCAGCTCTATGGGATGGGGCGCTGTGTGGCAGCACAGGGCGGTTCAGGGCCGCTGATGTCCACAGGATCACTCCAAGCATATAAATGTGCTGGAGCTACATGCTATGCATTTGGCTAACGGGCACTTTTTGCCCCACCTGGAGGGGAGGCATGTCTTGATTCGGTCAGACAACATCTTTGTTGTCTACCACATCAACCACCAAGGTGGCACCAGGTCAGCACAGCTTCTGAAGGAATTCAGGAATATCCTGGAATGGGCAGCTGTTCACCTATCCACCCTGCAGGCAGTGTACTTGCCAGGGCTGCACAACCGGGGAGCCAGCTGTGGGAGAGTAGTTCCTCCACAGCGACATAGTCCGCCTGATCTGGGACCTTTTCGGTCAGGCAGAGGTCGACCTGTTCGCCACAGAGGAGTCAACTCATTGTCCTCTATGGTTTTCCCTCAAAGGGGCTGCAGGTGCACTGGGCCAGGGTTCCTTGGCCCATCCTTGGCCCAGGGTCCTCCTATATGCCTTTCCGCCCCTTTCCCGGATTTGGCCAACTCTTCGGAGAGTTATTGAGGAGGGCCCAGGATGTTGCTGATGGCTCCGTATTGGCCGGCACGGCCGTGGTTCCCACTTCTATGGTGTCTGTGTCACGGTGTCCCATGGTGTCTTCCGAGCAGGAGGGATTTACTCAGTTCGGGGTCTGATATAGCACCCAGATCTTCAACGCCTCTGGCTGTGGGTGTGGCCACTGGGAGGCTTGAAAAGCAGCTGATTGGGTATTCAGCTCCTGTAAGGCACACTATTTTGAGTGCCAGGCCATTCTCCACTTGTCAGCAATATGAAAACAGATGCCATCTGTTCTCCTGGTGGTGTTCTGCCCCTGATGATGATCCAGGCACCTGTGCGGTTCCCACTATTTTGGAGTTTCTTCAGTCTCTTCTTGACAAGGGCCGCTCTCCTTCGATGCTTAAGGTCTATGTAACAGCTATATTGTCGAGTCATGCTGACATTAATGGCTATACAGGGGGATGTCATACTCTGGTTTCCCTTTTTTTGCATGGTGCTCGTAGACTGCACCTGCCAGCGGTTCCACGAGCACTAGTTTGGGACCTGTCCTTGGTCCTTAGTGCTCTGTGTGACCCTCCATTTGAGCCTTTGGTTCAGGCGGACCTCAAATGGTTGTCATGTAGGACTGCTTTTTTGTTAGCTATTGTCTCGGCTAAGAGGGTCAGTGAGCTACCTGCTCTTTCTGTCAGCCCATCATGTCTCAGATGGAGTTCAAATGGGTCTGGTGTTGCCTTGTGGCCAAACCCAGCGTTTGTCTCTAAGGTGTTTTCTCATTCTCATTGTAACCAACCATTGAGATTGGCGCATTTGTCAGAGGAAGCTGGCGATCGTTCTGAGTTACTGTGCCCAGTGAGGTTCTGGAGGCATATATTGCAGCCACTGCTGCTATAAGACACTCGGACCAGCTGTTCTTGTTTTATGGGGGCCTTAGATTAGGTTGTCCTCTGTCCAAACAGCGTCTCTCCCATTGGATTGTGGATGTCATTTGTCTCGCCTACGCTGCAGGGTGCTGCCAGTCGGCGTGAAGGCACACTCTTCCAGGAGCGTTTCCACGCCCTGGGCAGCCTTGAGAGGAGTTCCACTGGAAGCTATATGTGCTGCTGCATCATTGGCTTCTCCAAGCACATTCACTAGATTTTACAATTTGAATGTGGCCTCCTCTCATCCTCTGGACCAGGTTCTTTTACAAGGGTTCTCTGGGCCTTCTCAATGAGGTATGTGCTGAAGATTCCTTGCGACATCGCTGGTATTAGTCATTCAGTGCTTTCAGCACCGCCCTCTGGCGGTCAGTAGGGAACGAAATAGAACGAAAGTTATGTATGTAACTACGGTTCTATGAATCCCGGATGACCGCCAGAGATTCTCTGTCACTCAGAATCCTTGCATTTCGCGAGAAGATTCTGTAGGAACAGAGGATCGGATGACGTCATGCTATATAGCCTCTGATTGATCATCCGATATGTCACAGGTGTGGCTCTGTTGATATTATTGCTCGAACGGCGCATGCGCGAAAGGAACATTTAGTGCTTTCAGCACCGCCCTCTGGCGGTCATCCGGGATTCATAGAACCGTAGTTACATACGTAACTTTTGTTTTAAGTTGAAAGTCTTACATCATCATTATATGTCTTCAAACTTTAATCTAATGTAAATAGCTGTTGATGTGTTGTTTTAAATTTTGAAGGTAAGTTGCATTTTGTTATGTCTTTTTATTATTAAAAAATTGCTTAAAAAAATTAAAAAAAATAAAAGCAAAATAAAGGAGGAAAGGTAGAGATTTAGAGATCAAATTTCTCTAAATCAAATTAGAATAAAAACCTGATTTGATGGAGAAAAATGGACGTCGTTTTTCCATTCAGTGGAGCAACATAGTCCTAATTCAGTTGAAAAAACATGGACCACTTCCAAAGAAGCACTGGGTTATTTTTTATAACCCAGTGCTGTCCTTTCCTTGCTAAAGCAGAGGAATGCTCAGAGACGTCATGAAATCGATAAACACATCCTTATTTCCTCTTCCTTGTTGAAACCGTAGGAGCGTTCAGCTTTAGAGCTGCAGGAAGCTGATGGGCTGAATAACACAAACTGACCTCGTCCATTCTGGCCTGCCTCTCTCGCTCATACTGCCTCCTCAGATCGGCACGCTCCTTCTCTTCCGCCTCCTTCTTTTTCCTCTCCGCTTCTTTCCTCTTCTGTTCAGCCAGCTGGATCAGCTCCTCGTTCTTGGCCTTTTGCTGTGAGACAGCGTCACATTTAGAGAGGGACGTGCCAGGACAGGACGGACGGACACTACGGGACCCGGGACCCTCACCTCCATTTCTTTCCGTTTCTTCCTCTCCTGCTCCTCCTCGTACTCCCTCTGGATGCGGGCCCTCTGCTCCGCCAGCCTCCTCTCCTCCTTTTCCTCCTCCAGTCTCATCCGTTCCCTCTCCTCTACTTTTTTACGCATTTTCTCATCAATCTAAGAGTAATGGCGCACCGCCAGTGAGATCCAGAGGACATAAACTGCTCAGTTTGCTGGTTATGGTTTTAGAAAGGGCAGGACTACTTTTCCAACTGTGTTGGAGTATTTTTTATTTTTTTTTAGCATTTCAGAAAGCCGTTACCTGCTGCTTGAGGTAAGCTTTGTACTTGTCCTGTTCCAGTAGCTGGAGCTCACTGGGCTGGCTGGCAAAAACGTTACCTCTGGCAAACTGGGAGGTCTGGACATGAGTGAAGCCTGGGAGAAATGAGGCGAAGAATGAAAATAGTTGATGTTCTAAACGCAGACCAGAGGACAAAGAAATGTCCCAGCAGTACAACAAAAGATCAGAGTTTAGCTGGTAAACTTTGCAACAACACCATTTCACCAAATCCTGTTTTGAATATAATTTGACCTTCATTATCAAGTTTTGGGACTTTCTTGCTTAGATTTTACTTTCTGTAAAGCCTGCTCTTACTTTACCATCAACATGGTATACACATACTGCACTAAAACTAAACCCCTCTTTTCTTTAACTTGTATGAACCAATAATCTGGTTAACAACTCAATCATCTGGGTTTCCTTAGATAACCAATATTTTATCAATCTAAAACTTGCAGTACACTAGAATTAGTCCAATTAACTTTATGACTGGATTGAGTAGACAAGTGTATCTGATAAATTGAAAATGAGCAAGAATTTACTTTTTGAACTTTACGATTGTTATAGGAAGAACTTCAAAATGCAAAAGGAAGAAATGGGAGTGAAATAAAATCTGAGAAACCATTTTGTTGCCAAACAAAGTGAAATAGGCCGTTCATCAGCTGATCAAGCATTTTAAGACGGCAGAATTTAAAAGCCCAGCTCTGGATCCAGAGTCACTTTCTGTCATGACGTCCCGATGGCAAAAAAGGTTTTCCCTCTTTCAACATGGTTGTCAATCTGTGCTACATTAGCTGCGTTTTTATTCATTGTGTAATTGCACAATTTGAAGTTACAAAATAAATTTGCTTTCAGATTTGGAAAAAAAAACAATGTAATTTTTCAATAAAAAGTTTTGCAGATAGGGGGAGGTGTTTTTTTTTTTCCATATCGTTATTGTTTTGCCTGCAAAGAAAGCAATTTTTTTCGCATCACACAAGTCACATGATCAACAACTAGATGCTGCCACTGGCACAAACCACGAAGAAGAAGTCGACAGGAAGTAGCTGGAGGATGATGCGTGACTATTACTTGTTGCGTGAACAAACCTATTTATGTGTAATTTTAGTTGCGGCTAGTTTCTTATTTAACAGAAACGCCGCAATAGCAAAATTATGTTTTTCCAACATAATATAGACAGAATTGTGCACATATTTGTCACAGAAACACAGCTACTATGAATCTGAGTTGACATCAATGTAAACCAAAAGCTAAACTGGGGAAAAACATCTCAGAGACCTATGGAAAAAAAAAATCTATTGGAATAATGTCATCTTTTGCAAACGCCTTGCTACAACTTGAGACTCAGAGAATCCTGGTGCGTTAAAGGAATCGGTTAGAAAAGCAGGAAGGAGAATATCTACCAGGTAGCCTGTCAGCAGAGTCGTAGCTGCTGGTCTGTGTGACCCTGGCGGCAGGGTGAGGCTGCTCTGCCAGGCAGGTCGTCATGGCAGCCGTGGCTCTCCTCTGCCACAGCTCCGGGTTGCTGTAAGCCTCTTCGTTCAGCTTGTGCATCTGCTTGAGGTCAGCTGGGCCGATGGAAAACCCAGGTGAGGATCAATGGAAACTTCCTCATACTTTTTTTTTTGTTTTTCCACAAAAACAAAGAGAAGGAATCTGGACCCACCGATGAGATTGCCCATGGTGTCCCTCAGAGGAGCTCCTCCCCCACCCCTCCCCCAGGGCTCGTGGTTTTGCATGTCGGCCTCCAGCCGGGCATCCAAGCGCTCCCTCTCCTCCCTCTCCAGAAGCCGCCGCTCCTGTTGCTCCTGAATCTGCAGCACGGCATGAGTCCGTTACGCAAAGCTAATTTTGACTCATAACCTAAAGTTAACTTCTGAATTAATTAAGTTAATATTAACCATTATGCTAGTGTAAGACGACAGGATAGTGATAGCACTTATGCTAGCATCAGCTAATTTCGACTTAAAAGCTAATGTTGACTTAATGAATGGATTACAATTACTTAACTAAACATGATAGTGATCACATTTAAGCTAACATTAGATTGTTAGCTAATTTTGACTCAAAAGTTAAAGTTGACTTAGGGAATTATCTAAGTTAATGTTCCCCAACATGCTAGAGTAAGCCAACATGATCTTTGATAATGATCTTTTAAGGTAGCACCAGCTTTTTAGCTTACTTTGACTCAAAATCTGAAGCTAACTGAATGGATTAAATTAATATCACCCAACATGCTAATGGTAGCTTTTTAGCTAATGCCAGATTTTTAGCTGTTTTTGACTAAAGTTAACCTACTGAGTGGATTAAGGTAATGCTACCTGACATGCTAGTTTAAGCCACCAGTTGATCTGATCCAGCAGATTTCATTGTTTGCACTTAAGGATAATGGAACAAACATCTTTTCTGTCTAAAAGGGAATTTGCTCCACCCAACAATAAAACAACAATAAATCCGATCAGAGAAGTAGCCTGGAAGAGCATGGACCAGTACGTCATGTCTAGGGAAAGTAAGCGGTATGAGGATAGGATTGAAGAGGATCTGGGATATTAAACATCTGAATGAGGGCAAAGATATCAAATATTTCTATTGGCTAATAGGAGAGGCTCTAAGGACACAACTTTCCTCTATCATCTAGTCTTATCTAAATCCATTTTACCTTGGTGGAAGGAATGTTACTCCCACTCCTGCAATCTTCCTGTCAACATATCACACACTATGTAATGAGCACATAAACATCCCAACCATGATGATCTGGGTGATGGTAACACTAACGCACTATCCTAATCAGAGAGAAAAAAATGGACTTTGTAGTATATTTGGATAGATTTCTCCCTACCTGTTGTTTCAGAGCATCTCTGTAGCTCAGAATCCTTTCCCTGGAGCACCTGGACCTCTCTGAGGGGAAGTGTCCGACATGCGAGTGTGCAACAGCAGATTCACTGCGGCACCTGCCAGAACCGTTTCACAAAAACAATGACTGGAGTCGAGGATTGTGTTCTTTCTGAGCTTCTATCACACCTTAATGCACTTACTGTAATGGAGGTTCTGGAAAACTATAGCCACTATGCTGGCTGTGAGGACTGTGGTTCCCCATCTGGGTGGGCACAGCTCCCCCTGGTGGCACATTCCAGTAGGACGTGGGGATCCCAGCATTAGGAGAAGGAAAATGTCCATCTGGGAAGAGATAGGATATACTGGGTTGAACCTATAACTAGACACAAATCTTTCAGTGTCGATTTGATTTTGATTTTTAGGGTCACGATTCAATTCAGAAAAGATAATCTATTTAGAAACAATTTTCAATTCAGAAACCAATTTTTCTATTCCAATGGTTCAGAGATACTGTTTAAATTATGTGATTGACAGGAGGACACACAAACAAATAGAGTGTCTATTTAAAACAGTTTTTCACTGTTTTAAATAGACAAACTGTATCAGTTTATAGTTAAAAATAGGTTTGTGCATAAAATTCTGTAACTTAAATTAATAGTATTATAACTTGCTTTTTCTTAAATTAAAATGTAAAAAAAAAAAAAAAAAATCAAATAATTTCTCAAAACATATAAAATATATTCAAAATATTGCAGTATATTTGCAAATAGGAGCGGCAAAGACATAAAAGTAAAACGCTCAGAGGAGGAGCTTTGCCCTGGAAGGCGGAGCCAGGTCCACAAAGTCGTTTCACACAGTTGAATAGTTTCTATACAACTGTGCAAAATTCTGTTGGAGGATTTTGCACAGTTGAACTTTGAGAAATCCTTTTGCATTAAAGGATTTTTCAAACATGCATATAAGAATCTAGGTAACGCTCCAAGAATGTTTTTGATGAGGGATTAACATTATAACATGATATAAAGCTCAAAAAAGTTCATTTAACATAACACTGCCCCTTTAAGTGTCCTGAAGTGCAGAAAGAGAGAGCAGCACTTACAATAGCCCGTATTTGGGTCAAGCAGTTCCTGTTTCCGTAGTACTGATGGGGTTCTCCGTATGGGGTTCTGCAAGCTTCCCTTAGTGAAGACGGAGGCTGAGGGAGGAAGGCGTTGTTTCTGGAAGAACCCAGACAGACAATGAGTCAGAGCATCATAACAAGAAACATTCACAGAGACCCTGCTTTTATTGTGAAGGAGTCCAATGAAGTTCCTGTTGTACCTGTGTGTCTCAATAGGATTTGCAGACAGGCCGCTGTGCTGGCTGCTGGGAGACAGATGTCCTTCCCCCAGGCCCAGAGCGGAGCTGTACTCCAGCAGAGGAGACTGGAAGGCAACATGTGGCAGGCCAGGAGGAGGCATGTCCCTCCCTCTGCCAGCTCCTTCCGCACTGGCTGTGGTTCTGGATGACGAGCCGCTCTCTGCTGTCGCTGAAGGCTCAGTCACAACAGGACCTTCCCTCCTGCTCAGACCCAACTGTCTGATTCGGTCCGGCTGCAGCGGGCCGGACAACAAATTTATCAAAAAATGATTCAAAAGAAACATGCAGTGATTTGAAGCCAGACTGTCAGTGGCGCCACCAGAAAAAGTTCACAAAGGTGCCCAGACAAGGCCAGAAATTATTTTAGCAGGACAAAGCTAAAAAAAATCACTTGTATATAATTATGTGTTGTTTTGTATTATATAATAATTGTTTGGTTTTACATTTACATCTTAGTTGAAAACGATGACTTTGTATTATTTTCTATGACATAAACATGATTCTCTGGGATGGCCAGCATTTCTCAGGTGGGGGGCTCTGGTCCCCAATGGCCCCCCACTTGGGGGCGCCACTGCAGTCTGTGTATCATGTGACAGCTGACCAGTTTCTCAGGGTCGTTCGCTCCTGTCGCAGCAACCTTCAGCTCCAGATCCTTTTCCCTGCAACGACGACACATGCAAACACATCATGTTTCAACAAACATACAGTTAATCTCTCAGGATACACCATGCAAACATATTCATACACAAACATTCTGTTCATTTGGTCACTTTATAACCACAAACTTCTACAAATCTTAATGCATTCCTTCCGAGTCCATTTGGTTCAATACTTTGCAGAGCTAAATAGAGAAAAATCTCTATATTGATGTATATATCAGCATATGATGATTATTCTTAATGATTTGACAAAATGTAATGTTTATTGCTTATTTCGTAATTTGTTACTGTATTATGTTATTGTATCAAGCACTAGTGGTTAATAAAATGCTATGGACTGCGGGGCAATGTACCTCTTCTTGTTGCGGTGCTGCTCAGCTATCTGCTCCTGTAGCTCCTGCCTGTAGCGCTCCTTCTTTCTCTGCAAAGCCTCGTTTGTATCGGCCGCTCCTGGACGCATAACGAGAGCAAGGTCAACTCTTTATTCTTAGGGAACAAGTCACAAGATTTAATATCTGAGACATTGGATTTTACATTTTTATTCTGAAAACTGCTCATTTACAGTTATTGCTTTAAAAAAAAAAGGGCAGAAAGCTTCGTTACCTATTACAAGTCCAGTCACAAAGTGACTATTCCTGTTTTTTCGGAGGTCAGGTTGGAGCTGCAGGAGAAACCACATCGTTAGAAATCACCAAACAGAAATAATAATATCAGACAAAACAAGTGATTCCCAGTTTGAGAAGCATTAAGGTAAATCTAGTCTCTAAATCCTGTAGTATTTTTTTTCCCCAGACACATGACCTGTGTGCGGGGCTGCACAGTCTAACAATAGGTAGCACTGTAGCAAGAAGGTCCTGTGTTCGATTCCTGGCCCGGGGTCTTTCTGCATGGAGTTTGCATGTTCTCCCTGTCAAGGTGTAGGTTCTCTCCGGGTACTCTGGCTTCCTCCCACCATCCAAAACATGACTGATAGGTGAATTGATATCTCTAAATTCTCCTTAGGTGTGTGTGTGAGTGTGTGTGGTTGTTTGTCTAGTCTGCCTCTGTGTCGCAATGCGACAGACTGGCGACCTCTCCAGGGTGACCCCGCCTCTTGCCTGGAACGTTAGCTGGAGATAGGCTTCAGAAGCCCTCCTGACCCCATTAGGGACAAGGGTGTTAGAAAATGGATGGCTGACCTGTGAGTAAGTGACTGAGAGAGGCAGTAACCTGAGCCATGTAGCGTCTGTAGTCCATCCGCAGTTCATGCTGCAGCTGGTGTTTCTTCTTCTCATACTCGGCACCGAGCGGCAGACCAACGCTGCAGCTCTCGTCTGTCAAACACACCCAGCAATTTAAAGCAGAGACAAACTGTGGGCAAGGTTTTATGCTGAAAACACAACCCATTCACCCATTTATAAAAAATATGAACAGTTTTTTCATCAAACAAGAGAGATGACTCCAAAGAAACTTGACAGATTTCCTGTCTTTTCTTAAGGGCAGTATTATGTGTTTTCCAGGCACATAGTGCTCTTTTATAGCACAGTCAAGCAACTATGGTGCCTTAGGTTGTTATGGAAAATGCCTTATATATCAAACATGACTTAAAGGAAATTTGACATCTTAATTTATCGGTTTGAAATTGGGCCTCTGTCTCTTTAAGAAACTCTTGCTCTTTCTGAAGCACCGCCTTCAGGAAGTCATCACAACATGGCTCCTCTATTAAACCTTTAACAATATTTTTACCATTGTTGCACTGAAAAGTAGCCTGAATAAAGTAGCTCAGCAGTTCCACCAGGTGTTTGCTAATTGCTGCTGGCTAGTCTGAAGGAGCTGAGTGGAGAGGTTGCGAGGAAAAGATGCTCTGTGAGGCAGAAGCTCAGTAGGTTGGAAACTGAAGCTCTGAGAAGGCGGAGCTAGGTCCACCTAGGCATTTTGACCAACTGAATGGTTGCCATGGAGATTAAAAGCTTTCTCGAAGATGCATGAAAGAATCAAGGCAACACTCCAGGTATGTTTTTGATTAGGGAACAACATTATGACATGATGTAAAGCTCAAAAAGTCGATTTTATATAGTACTGCTCCTTTAAATTCTCTGAATGTTTCCAAATTTCTTTTTTTTATTATTTTGTGAACAATAACAATAAAGAAAATACCTTTTCCTTGGATGGTAATTCTCGGAGGGATGTTCTCTTTCACGGTGGACCCATAGGCTCTGCTGGGTTTTGCCTGTCAGTCAAAACCAGAGGAAGCTTTTGGATTAAAACGTAAGTCATAATTGCTAGTTTTAACAGAAAATACATGTTAAGTTTTACAAGCATAATATAGAATTCAATTTCAGTAGCATTTAATAATCATTTAATATATTTAATGGCACCTTAAAAGAGCAGAGAATTCTGGGAATTTCAAGAGTGAAATTTCGCCATGGAAGGTGTGCAGGAGCTTTAAAGTTTTTGTTTGACTTTTCTTGGGCGGAGGGTGTGGAACATTGTGTGATTTTCCATAAGGACCTAAAAAACCCATCAGAAACAAAACAACCCTTGGAAGGGCAGAACAGCCATGGCCACCGAGTAAAATAAATCTACAGCATTAGTGTTTGTTGTGATGGTTTATAATGTCAACTTGTTCTGCAGAAGGCTCAGATACATATGAGCACCTCAATAGCTTTTTAAACAGCTGTTGTCAGCATTAAACTACTTTGAAGCCAAAAATTACAACATTTGTGTTTCTGCCAGGTTTGCCCATGACTACATGTGTTACACAAACAAGCATCTATTATTTACGATTTTACTGTTGCAAATGTGTCCTCGTCACCTTTTAAATAATTTAACCTTTACATGCCCCAACGGGGCCTGTAAGAGACAAGTTTATAGGAACAATTGTAGCAGACATACCCTCATTTCCATGTAGGGAGGGTCTTTTTCTAGACTGGCCTTATCCGCGGCCACCCGCGCCTTGCGTTCTCTGATGAAGTTCTCCAGCTCGTCATCCATTTCCCTCAGTACTCAAGAAAGCCAGGATGTCAGCCACCCACTTCGGTTCACATAACTATCAAAAGTGGATATGGAAAGAGAGCTTGTTAGCGACATTTACATGGGCTTAAGCGCTCAGGCGGTTACTGTCTCTTTAAGTCTCCGTTGTCAGGCAACGACAATGGAGAGCGTCACATTCTTCACAGAGAGAATCAGCGAGTTTAGCCGCCTTGTCTAACGGCGACGCCCGTCGTTTCTTCTGTCCTACATTATCAGCGACATGTTAAAAGCGTCAAACAATAATAATGAAGAGAACGTTTGTTTAAAATTAGCTTAAGGTTATCCTGGCTAACCCGTTAGCTGTATTCAAAAGCAAAGCGAGTCAGAGTGTACTGGACGGTAAATAAATCAACAAGTTATTCTTAGTTAATTATAAACTTCCTTTTGTCCCTTTTAGAATTGCCTTTCTACCGCCAGAAACTTAAACAGGCTTACATTTAGCGGCAGCCGAGCTCAAGAGGTTCACTGAATTAGCGTAGCTATTGCACTTTTACTCTGTAGCACAACAGTTTTGGAAATCGAAGTACTTCCGGTTTAGGTTTTTGACTATCAAAATAAAAGCCCGTTCTTTGAATCTACTTGTACTTTTCCAAATATATTGAATAAAAGGTTATTTTGTAAATGAAAAAAATATATACAACGTGAAAGATAACGCACATAAACCCAAGCTAGGCAGTAAATACATAGCACATCTCACTCCCTCCGAATAAAATTCTGCATAGAATAACTATTTTTATTCTTGCACTTTTGGTTTAGAATATGAATAACTTGACAGTTATTGAATATTGCTATTCATGTCAAGATGTGGATTGTCATCAATATCAGTGCAGCCCAAATGTTTAAAAAAGAATTCACCATAAAAGTAGTAATATTGAGTAGTTTGATTTTCAGTACAGTTGCTTCATTTATACAATATTGTTCTCAACACATCTGATCATCTTCATTGTTCCACGTGTTTTTGTCACCACCATCACACACCATCAGCTTCACAAGATGTGGAAGCTTATGGATTAAATTAGCTAAATTGATCCATTTCTGACATTTAGCAACATTAGCTCTAATGCCATATTTACAACAGTATTAGAGTTATTGCAGATAAAGAAAAAAGGTCTAAACTGTCATCCAAAAAACTCAGAAAATTTTAAATTAATATCAGAAATTTCCGAGAAAAAATGTGGAGTTACTAAAGCTGGAAATTTGCTAGAAAAAACACTTGCATTTTGAGATTATTCATATATTTTCTAGGGGAAAAAAAGAGAAAATTTCTGAGTTTCAAGAGTAGAAAATTTACCAGAAAAAGACTTTAAAAAAATTCAGATTAATCGAACATTTTCTAGAAAAATATACTCAAAATTTTCCAATTTTGGAGCTCAAAATTGTCCTTGTTTTTTCTAGGAACTTACTAATTTTAGCAGAAATGTACTTTTATGTATCCACCTTTTTCACCAGTTGTTATAGTTTAAGAATTACCATAACACAGAAATATAGTTCCAAATACTGAAAATTGAATTTGTATTTTTTAAAAGAATTTATCAAATTATTAGTTATACATTAAAGAAACAAAGAAAGACTAAATTGTACTCCCTTTTCAATGTTTAATAAAAAGAATGCAAGTCATCAGCTTTTGTTTGTCATTTATTGCTCATATAAACGCTCTCTAAATTTTTTTTTGGTAAAAATAAAATCTATCAATAATAATCATAAATAAAATCATTACAATGACATTCACATGAAATTATATTGCACAATTCCAAGTCTCAAGAATCACAGAACACAAGTGTTGTTGCTCAGGCTGTGTGTAGGAATGTTCAGAGGTCAGAGTGCCGAGACTTTTCCTGGGGAACAGAAGATCCAGACTCCGTCATCGATCCGGTCCGCGTTTTTCCTTTTTTTTTTTTCAAATCACCTCCTACCATGTGCAAACATTAAGATTTCCACTTCAACCTATGAGATTTACAGCAGAACATTTTGTTTTTAGTATTGATTTGGAATGTCTGTGTCTCCAGAACACAACTAAAGAAACATTAAAAAAAAGGAAGAAAAAGAAAGAAAGAAAAAAAAAAGACGTGTTACATCATGTCACACATTAAGACTTGTTCTTTAGTGAACGTGGCTCTTTATTACAGATACAACTAGTGTTCTCGACGAACAAAATGAAGTGCCAGCTCCTCATTTCAGGCCGCTGTGAGCTCGGTTTGCCGTCATTTCACAGCCTTCACCACCCAAGCACAGACATTTACCTCACAATGTCTCACTTCCTGTCTCTCGCTTGGCATTCTGTGATTGGTCAGTTACAGAAAGGGTGAGGAACAGACACCGCCGGTGGAGCCCCCCTAACCCTCCATTCCACTTGGTGAACCAGGGCTGTTCTGTGTTTGTGCTCAGCTGTTCTCTGCTGCTGCTCTCAGTTCAGGACAGAGCTCCTTCAGCAGCATTTCCATCAGCACCTGACACAGAAACACAGACCGAGCCGTTACACATAGCTCTTTAGCTCTGGATAATAAAAATACCCGAATCTGGTTCGACACTTTGCGTGTCCATCTTACATAGATGAGATGTTTGTTGGCGTTGGCTTCCTGCAGAGCGTTGAAGATCTTGATGATTCCGAAGCGAGCGTTCTGCTGGCCGACGAGGTTTGCAAGTGCATCTGATCGAAACAAAAACACATACATATCTGTCCATATGTGCAATGAGTAAATGACAAATTACTGAATACAAAGTCTAGCAAAAGTTATGAGTTCTAGAATTAGGCCCAGAAAATGTGCCAAGCCCGGAGGTTGGGCGCTAGGGCGGTCATTCATCCAGTGGCCCGTCGTGTTTTTGAGTTAAAAAATGTTTAAAGTTGACAGGAAATTTTAAAATATCACTTGATAATTATGAACTATCAAATGCTTGGAAGATTAATATCTGATCACCAACTATAAAGTCTTAAAAAAATCCAAAACATTTTAAAAAGACAAAGAAAAAAAAGAAAAAAAAGTAACTATTAGCCTATAATACTCTGGGGGAAACCCTGGAGTGCACTAGTTAAAAAAAAAAGAAAAAAAAGAAAGAAGCAGAAAGAAAAATACAGATGTTCCAATAATTCAATCTTCAAAAGTCTAAAGTTTGATGAATAAATAAAATTGATATATCATCAAGCTCTACCTCAGTCTTATCCAGATATTCTCATGTTCCAAACACAATGATGTTGTGATAAACTACACACAACATAGTGTGTGTGTAGAAATAAGAAATAAGTGTTTATTTGTGAGGTGTAGCAAATTAGTTTAATAATAATGAAATTGCAGTTGTGAATAAATTTGTAATGGTTTTCCATACTGGAAATCAGCAGAGGCCCGTGAAGGCAGCAGCTGTAATGTGAGGAAGTCAAAGTGGTACACAGGAAGTTTACCTGGAATGTTGTCCAGGAGTTTCTGCTGAGCCCGCTCCTTAGTTTCGCTGCGTTCCGAGTCGGTCCGGTCCTTGGCGTGAGGCGCCAGCTTCCCGTTAGGCCAGAAGGTGTCCCTGAACACGCTGATGTAGCACACCAGCATCTGCTCGCAGAAGATCCAGTTTACTGTGTCCCGGATCTGTCTGAGGGAAGGAACGCGCAACGTTAGCCCTGATCACAGACAGACGAAAAACCAGAAAGAACCCCGCGAAAAAAAGCCAGTATTTACTTGTTGATAGTTCGTCCAAATGTAACCTGGACTAGTGCAATTAGAGTCTTCCTCACCCACTTAAACACTAGGCAGGAAAACAAGACAGAAAAGCAGTTAGATGAATCCACTCTGACGTAATTTCAGGTCATGATTCTGTTAGCGTTAGCCGCTCACTTCCTCTGAGTTCAAAGATTTCCCCGATCAGCATGAAGCAGGGCTCAGCCAGGGCGTTTCTGCGCCCGTCCGCCTCGTCGCCGTAGTCCGACAGGTCGCTGTCATCATCACCGTCCTCCTGCAGACAACCAATCACAGCCGCGACACGCAGGGTGAAGCTAAGCATCTCAAGTTCTCATCCGACCTGCTGGGAAGAGCAGGAGGCCGGCGTCTACCTCAGTGTGGGAGAAGAAATCTCCAGGCAACCTCTCCAGAAAGGAGGCCAAAGAGAAAGAGGACTTCTTCTGAATAGACATCACCTGAAACGCAGAGCAGCACAGGAAGCCACGGTTTGAAAAACAACAAAGATGTGTGTTTTTGATTTCAATTTGGATGAAGAGACCATGTTACTTTGAGGTACTCTGGAGACGGGCTGAGGAAGGCGTAGAGTGCCTCCGACTGGCACAGTCGATCATCCGTCAACAACCGCTGCAACAGAAAACGCCAGAGTTATCGTCAACAGCGCTTCAGTGGTTTAGAGTCAACATAAAGTTAAAGATTCGAGATCTGGTTTCCCACGGTTACATGAAAGAGACATTTGGTTGTTTGGTAATGTGTCTTGTATGAAAACCCAGATTTACAAGGTGTGGAAAATAAACAAGCGCCATCCGTCAGCCTTACTACGGTAAACCCATTTTAAAACAGGCTACATGAGCTGATAGTCCAACTAATCAGCTGGATAACATCAGATTTATTTGTTACAGAGCAGCACAGTGAGACTAAATAATTGCTTACCAACATAACCTTCAGGAACTCTCCTAATGTTTATACAGTGGGAGTCTGATGCCCACTTTAAACACACATCATACTGTGAGCTTTACCTGGAGGAAGGCATTGAGCTGAGTCTTACTCTTCTCCAGGAACTTCTGGTCGATGGATTTGAAGGGAAGTTTACTGAGCGATGGCAACTGGAGTTTCTTCAGACATGGAAAACACTGAGGAGACCAAATGAAAACACAGAATAATGTGGTAGTGAAAGAATATGAGCCTAATATTTATCTGATTTCCACAAAACAGTTCTGATTTCCAAATCGATTACAATGCAACAGAAATGATTAGCAGGGATAGATGAAGAGTGTAGCAGCTGTACCTCGGTGAGTTTGCGGTGTAACATCTGGAACTCGGTGAGTTTCCTCTGGACGCTCCAGCAGCTGTTAGCCGACTCCTCTCCTTCCGTCAGGCTAACACACACGCTGTAGCAAGCTACGGTCTCGCCGCCTTCCTCTGCCGCCTGGAATCATAAAAAAAATAAAAAATAATCATGGTTCAGAAGTTCTCCACAACGCATTTTCCAAGTTCTGTCAGAGCGGTGAGGAAAGTGGGCGCGGTTACCTCGGCAGCGGTGATGCTGGCCCTCCAGTGGCCCAGGTTCTCACACCACCAGTCGGTTCTAGTGATGTGCTGCTGAAGCTCGCTGTGCTCCTTCTCCATGGCGCCGATCTCTTCTTTTAGTTTGCTCACGATCTGCAGAAACACAGAGACAACCTTCAAGAATAGGGAAAGAATAAAAATAAATATCTGACGTCAGAATACTTGATTGAAATTAAAATCTCAGATTTTTTTAAAAATTTTTTTTACATCAGATCAGGTTTTAATCAATTTATTTTTCTTGCTCTTTTTTTTTCCAAAAAGAAGAAATTACAAATGACAGAAAGCATTTTCTAAAAGTGACTTTTATTTCCGTCATCCCTTCTGCGAGCTGTACGACTGCAGCGACAAGCGTCAGGCTACGAGAACTTCTGTTTAATTTGGAGAATATAGATCTAATATTAGCAGAGAAAAAAACAAAAACACAATTTTACCAGAAGAACGCCTTTTAAGGAGGAAAAGTAATTTTAACGACAAAAGAAATTAATATTACAACTTTATTATCATATTATTTTGACTTTTCACTTGACCTTACTCGCATAATAAAAAAACCAAAACATATTTTGACGTGAATTTGATCTGAATTCAAACTCCAAATAAATAGATGATTTAAAACAAGATGGCGGCCTTGAGTGTGCTGACATCCCTCTGAACTATGGAAACACAAGAAGTGCATGGGTAGAAAAAAGAAAAATCCAGATTTTTAAAAAAGTTAAATCTTCAAAAACCAAAAATTTGATTAATGGATAAACTCTATTAATCATGCAGCTGTAGGTAGTTGGAAACCAGAAGAGCTAAGACAGTGGGCTTCTCATCTGCTACCTTTTTGTCTGGTTTTGGGGCGTTCTGGATGGAGCCCAGCGCCTGCCGCTTATACTCCAGTTTGTCATACAGCTGCCGTAGTTTAGTAGCAGCGTAGCTAGCTTGCTCGTTGATTCCTTTAGTTCCCTCATCACACACTTCCTCCCCTGGATCCAGACCCTGGCACTGCACACAGAAACAACACGAGGTCAGCTCACACACACAGAGAAGCCAATCTCGTACAGTAAAAATCCATGTGACGCAGACATATCTTTTGTGTGTGTGTGTGTGTGTGTATCTGACCCCGTTGCCTTTCTCCTCTGGGCTGCACTGTGATTGGCTGTGGGACTCGTCTCGTCTGATCAGCCGCTCGTAGAGGTCGGACACCAGGAAGGACGGGTAGTAGCGCTCCCTCATGGTCTCGGCCACCTGGAGAACATTTCAAAATGTTTTATTCTTGCTGCAAGAACTGCTCAAAAAGTTCCAACCTGAGTGGACATTTTGGAGGAAAAAAAAAAAAAAAAAAAGCTAAAGAAGTTCTTCTACCCCACACCAGACCGAAGGACTGTTAAGCTAAACTAAAATGTGCTGATGTAGCATCCCTTTAGCATATGGTTTATCATTTATAACAAAAAACACAAAATACTTTCAACATCAACACGTGAAAGGTTCAGGCCAACATCAATAAGCAAACCTGATTTGGTTGGCTATTTTTTTCAATTAGTCAATTAACAATAGAACAGAAAAAAGTGCTTCTTTTGCAGAATCTGAACCAAGTGAAGCTAAAACCGGGTCACATGAGGAGTTCTGGGTCAGACATTTTTACAGTTTCTTTTTTTTTTCTTTCATCTTAAATGTAACATTTTTTTGTACAGTTTTGGCTCAATTACATCTGTAAGTGTATCGTTTGTTCATCAAATGGCCTTTTTTGAGTCTTTCTACTCAACCTAATGATTGACCTCTTACAAAATTAAGTTGACGGTTATTTCAATAATCAATTCTTCACGATTAATCGTCTACGTCTTACGCCCCATGTTACCTGCTCCTGCAGTCTGACGAACACCTCGGTCCCTCTGTTCCCCACCAGACTCTGCTGGATCTCCTTCAGGAGAAACTTCTCCACTGGAATCTCTTTGCTCTCCACAAAGAACTTCTGGTAGATTTCTCCCACGATTTGGGGCACTTCATTCTGCCAAAACAAACGGAAACCAGGTCATAAAGGCTTGGCATCGCCTTTACACGCTGCACATCAACATCACCCACCCACCGTCATGCAAACAGAAAATTCAGAGATACTCCTAAAAACAAATATTTACGTAAACCAAAACAGAAAAAGCAGGTGGTATTAATGCATGTTTTTTTGTCTGCTAACTGTAAAATCTTTAACCTATTTAACTGTACAAAATCTATCTGGATTTCTTTATAGGATCCTATTTCTCAACTTTATCTAAGATTGAAGTTAGTTCATGAGGTGTAAATTTCCTTGCACTCTTTTTTACTTTTAGTTTGGGACGGCTGTGTTGAACTTTGATGAATGTGCGTCCTGAATACCTTATTGGCAGTTTTCAGCATTTCCACCAGTTCCCAGAAGCTTATCAGAGTTCTCTTATCAATCCTCTCCATGTACGCTCGAAAGTGTTCTCTGTAGCCCGGGTTACACAGAATATCATCAAAGTGGAGGATCTGAAAGGAGGTAGGACACACAATGAGACCAAAAGCGCTTTAACGTCAAACAACTTCAACAGAACGGCTTTGGTTTTCAGAAATAAAATGCTCCCTCCGGTGTTTCTGTGCCTCTGACCTTCTGGCTCTGGGGTTCGTCGCCGTCATCGGCTCCTCCTTCCTCGCTGTTCTCATAGCTGGGTCCACCGAGCAGGCGGATGCGTTTCTCGCACTGTTTCTTGGCGACGGTCAGCTGGTTGATGTAGCGCTTCATGTCCCTGGCCCTCAGCAGGTCCGCCTTCATGGCTGCCGACTCTTTGCCTTTGCGCTCTGAATGAGGGAAACGGAGAGGAAGGTGACGAAGTTACCAAGAGCGGTGGAACCACAGAACTAAAGTAATCCCAATACATGCAAAAGCTGGGACGGTAAAAAAAAAAAAATTTTTAGTTAGCATGAAGATGGTATTATTTATTGTCCATATCTTTACATTATATTTGATTGAAAAGGTATTTGACACTAAGGAGAGTAGTTCTGCTGGCAAGCAGAAAATAGTGTGAATAACTGGTTTATTACTGAGGTATCAGAGTTTCAAAAGAACAAATGTGGGATCCCACCAGGCTGTGTGTTTGGTCCCAATACATCTATGTAAACTGTTTTTTGTTTTTATTCGTTTTCAGTTGACAAACTTCTGTTTTGACTTTATAATTATTACAGGCGGCATTATCTATAATGTGAATAAAAACAGAGTTTCATAGATAGAGTTAGAAAAGCAAATTAAAGTTTTAAGAGGGATTCTCTATTTCTCATTGGAAACCTCATAATGAATTCATAAAAAATAAAATAAAACCCTCATGACCAGCGTTTAGTAAGAGAAAACTAAACACTGTAAAGTCCTCTAAAGGAAATCAAGCCAACTCAGTTTAATAGGAACAATGATGCATCGGTCTAATGAGCCAAACTGCTTGCTAAATTTTGGGAACATGCTGAATACACCCCGTTCAACACACTGTTCTCTCGGCTTCAAAGAACAGAGGCGCAGCAGGAGACTGTGCTGTGGCACACCAATTACTGCCATCACATTCTGACGATTTCCTTTTACCTTTTTGCTTCTTGAGCTGAGGCAAGCTGCTGATGGTGGTGGCGTGGATAATTTCTACCACTATCTGATACCTGGGACAGAGATGGAGAGACCAGAAAACGTGAAAAGACAAAATAAAACATAATTACGAGGATTCTTTACCAGACAAAACGCCATGAAAGTCTCTGTGTGTCACCATTATTTCCTCCACTAATGACCCACATGTAACAGTATCATGTCTAACCCCCCTTTGTAGATCCGCCACACTGCTTTAGAGACAAGCTCTGTTCCCATGGAAACCCCCCACAGGAGCAGCAGCAGCACAAAAAATATTAGTGATTAAGCCATCTGTTATTGAGTTTATACAGGCAGAGTGGTGCATTCAAAGAACTGGTGCAGGTACAGAACATTCTGCGATTAATGAGGCCATATATGTATGTGTGTGTGTGTGTGTGTGGTGTGTGTGTGTGTGGGTGTGTGTGTGTGTGTGTCTGCCATGCCTGAGTTGTTTGAGAAAATTGACATCAGTGGAAGTTGATATCAGCTTGATGAAGTCTTCGTAAGAGGCAGCGTAGGTGTAGGCCTTTTTCTGCTGCTCGGCCTGCTGCTCCCTCTGCTCCAGCTGAGACAGCAGCATCCTGTTGATGGAGTCCGGGTCGCTCAGCACCTCCACCAGAGGCTTCAACACTGCAGCAACAAGCAGCAGCAAAAACACAATCACAAGTCAGCGCCAGCAAGAGAAGAAAAAAATAAAAAATAAAAAATCCTCTGTGGGGGAAAGACAGGGTGATATGAGACTATATTAGTTCTAAAAGCAGTAGTAGGTGCTGTAGGATTTTTTGTTTTTAGTTGCTGCTGGCTAAAACGGCAGGTTTTTATGGGCAATTTTCTCTAATTTGTTTCTTTTGCAGAAGGCTGACATGGGTTGAATTTCTTGGTTTTTGAAGATTTCATTTGTGGAAACTCTGGATTTTTTTCCCTACCAACCTTTTTGTTTCCTACATCACACATTCAACAACAGTACACCCAGGGTGGACGTCTTGTTGGAAAAGCTTTTCTTTTTTTTACACTTTCTATTTAGTTAGACTTGTAATTAAGGTCAACAAAATGTAAAGGTCAGGCTAAGATTTATTTGTTTTTGTTTTTTATGAGACCAAAGTTGTGAAATTACCAGGATGCATTAATAGTAATAAGATAATTAAAAATCACATGGCAAAGTTGAAATACTAGAATATAGTTAGCAGAATAAAAGTAATTTCACCCAAACTCCAACATGCCAAATTAAAAATTATCCAAGCTTATTTTCCTTAATTAAAACAACTTTTTTTTTCTTTCCTAATTTTAAAACATTCTCCTGGTAAAATTGTGTGTGTGTTATAAAAAAAAAAAAAAATAAAATAAAAAAAAATAAAATATTGGATCTGGGATGACAAAAAAACTAAGATTTTATTTTTCAGCCACATCATCCAGCTGTAATGGAAAGTGAGTCAGCTTCATTTCCTCGTTTGTTCGATTCCGATAAAAAGATCAAATTAAAAAAATAAATAAATAAAACAAAGACATAGAATGACGTCAGCACCTTTGGTCGTTATAACTTCTGTTAGGCAGCAGCGGAGCGTGTGAGACTTTGCGTCCTTCTGAGGCAGCAGACACAGCAGCAGGATTCTCGCTACACAACGGAGGAAGGCCATCTCCGAGTCGGGACAGACCAAGCAGGGATGGAGAGGAAATGGACGAGCAGCTTCCTCTGATCTTTGTACACACACACACATACACACACACACAAAGTAAATACAGAAACAGATTAGTGTGAGGGATAATGTTACATGCACCGTCAAATTCATTTGGAGCTTTTAGACTGCAGGATGGAAGAATCTTATCATATAAACTATAATGGTTTCTGAAGCTAAATTTAGCAGTTTGAGCTTCATCATCTGTTGAGATTCGACGCTCATGGTGAGCGCATGTTAACTTCTGAAACACAGACACATGTTTCAGTCCGAGCTTCATGTCAGATCAGCTCAAACAGGGTCAGGTTGCTATGACACATCCAATGCGGAGCTGTTGTCATTCCATTTTTCCTAAACTTGACAGAACAAGACCACGCTGCCACCGCTGCTCTCGTAGTCGCCAACAGACGTCACTGTGGCGAGGTCAAATCATGAGCTTTGCCCGACGTGCCAGGATAATAAAAGCAGATGAAGCGTGAAGCGCCGCTCCGCCTGTCTCCTCGGTCGTCTTTTGTGCGTATCGCTGAGGGGGAAGTGAGCTTTTAATGTCATTCACGCTACATCAGATTGATGGGATTTCACTCCGTCAGGATGTGTGAAATTACAGGGGGGTGGGGGGGAACACTAGTGGGTGTGGAGGTTGAACACGACTCCTCTGAACACCAACAACGAGTCATAACGTCAGAATGAAGAAGGCCAATAACCAGCACTAAAATGAAATAGTTTCAATTTGTAGGGTTGGACCGATTAGTTTTCTGGCTGATCACCGACACAGATTAAGAAGGATGCAGATTTTTTTTTCCATCTGAAAAGTTGCGAAACACAGCAAGCTTTGTGAAGGTAGATAAAATTGGTTTCACATATAAATGACTCCCAAACATTTTCATTTTTGCGACATTTTCAAAGCTCGCTCGAAACTATCCCGACGCCTGGACGGAAACCTAGCTGAGTGCGTACCTTCCAGACGCGGCCTTGAGGTCGGTGAAATGGGAGTGAAGGATGCGGACGCTGTCGTAGCACACCACGTTGACAACGTCTATGTCTGCGAGTCTGGATCGCAACAGGCCAATCATCTGCCACCAGTCCTCCAGCAGCATGGAGTACAGCTGGCCCTCATCGTGACTCAGGGAGGCGTACCAGGACAGGATGTAGTCTCTGTAGGCCAAGTCGAACACTGGGAGGAGACAGAGACAGAGAGAGGATTCCAATGTAGGTTGGCTTTGTTTAGGAGAGATGAGAAGATGAACGGTTCAGTAAAATGGAGTTTGCCTGATTTCTTCTTCTTCTTTTTTTTTTTTTTTTGGTAACTAAACCATGAATTAAACAGCTGCAGAGTTAGTCCAATGGGTTTCATTTCCTCAAAGGCCAGGTGCATCAGAGGCAGCGAGGTATAAAAAAAAAAGGGACGGGTTATCACAGCGATGACTCATAGAAGCAGAGACTGACGTGATTAACTGTTAACTGTAGAAGGAAAACAGAGGAGCAGGACACAACTGTGTTCGGCTCATTCGGAACACACGCTCGCATGATGCTAATCTGAGAATACACAGGACGCCTCATTGTCGGCGTCCATTAGAAGCGCCAATTAGAATTAATGAGGAATATCAAAAGCAAACTTTGGTGATTGTGAGGGCTCTTATGATCTCATTTCACCACCTTGCTCTTTTTCAGTCTTCGCTAATGGTGAAGCTGTTTTGGAAAACATGGAGAGAGTCTCTCGTCTGATCAATACAGCCAAAGTGGACTTTGGTTGAGCAGCAAAGATATGCAGAGAAACCAAATACAAAGACCGAGTCCCAGGACAGAACGAATGTAGCAAAGAAATAATAAAAGGAAAAAACAAAACAAAACACATAAACGATAAGGCTTTCTTCAATTTAGAGGAAGTTAGGGGTTGTGCTGTCGACAGTGTGATGTCAACTCTACTTCTAGTGTAAATATTAGAATTAGATTAATAATAATAACAACTTTAACCCCTGAAAGCCTGAATGTATATCCAATTGTACAAAAAATGGTTACTTGTGTTTTTGTTGTCAGTTATATTTTAAATAACTTAGAGATTATAAATTTCAACATTGTTCCTACAATTATAATAAATGTAGGTTTGATGCTAATTAGACACGGCAGGCACTTTAAAACTGAAACAGACTCTCCAAGCTTACAATCTTAGTATATTGATTATTTTACTGTTGCCGTTACTGCTCAGATAAGACTTTGACAATATGTTTTTGAACAACTGTACACTATTCACATACAGCTCAATTACTGATGGGCAATTTGGCTTAAAAATAAAATGTGTTTTCCAACCCATACTAAATTAAATTTCCAGTCTTAGTTGGGGGTTTTTAGCCTTACAAATGACAAAAAATATATATATATTTTTTAAAGGGGGGTTTTATTTAAATTTTTCATTTAGTGAGTTAACATGAATTCAAAGTTGTCATAAATAGAAGCTGCTGATTGTATAATATTGTAGTTCTTGGGTGAGGTAGCATCACTCTGGAAACCCAACAAGTGAACTGGTGAGAAAAAAGATCATTTTATAAAAGTTAAAATTTTCAAAACAAAATATTGAATTAATGGATTAAAAAAAATGTATTATTGCAAGACTACATTGACGCAATCATAGCCAGTTTTTTGATACATAAAATCAGTGCTACAAATTGAATTTCAACATACACTTGTGAACACACTTCATCGTACGGTGTTTCCAAAATGGCAACATTTTTACTACTTTGAGCATTATTTGTGTCCACTATTTCCAGATCCAACCAGAAGGCCTTGGTCTGGACAGAAACTCAGACAGAGTCATCAGATCACCGAGAGCAGAAGCCGACTCTGAATCCAAAGCCATCAACCTACTCCACCTGCCAGTCACAGTGGAGCATGTACAAATCCCCTTCTTCTACTGTGTAGGCGTTTGTTAACTCAGTACAAATCCTGGAGCCATCTGCTGCTTGGCAGACGCTCGCGCACACACACATACACACAAGCAGCTCCTCTCATTGTGTAGATGTGTGTTTGTGCAAATGCTTGTGCGTCTCCCTCACCAGGCCTTTTACTGGTGCAACAGTGGGTCACTGAGAAGCAGTAATGAGTGGCAGCGTAATAGCACCATCACTCAGCATTCTTATTGTTTGTTTTTTTTTTAAAGAGAAAGAGACTTAAACTAACAGAATGTTTTTGTGATGAAAGATCCTGGAAATGACACATAAGCCTCCATTGAAATGGCACAGCTTTCTTACAGTCAGTACATTTTCACCCTGAAGCTCCGTGATCTGACAATTCTCTAGAGCAAAGAAACAAACGAGCAATGGATCGAGTCTTTGACTGTACAAAACAAAGGAAGCTCCCCAGAAGTAAAAATCTAGGCAGGAAACTTTAACTAACATGTTAGACAAGCATTTGCTCCACTGTGGTCTAAAGAGCAAATTGAAATGCTTTAAATCTCTGACCAGCTAATCCTTTTGCATTTCCTCCTCGTTTGCTCTACGTGGCACAAAAGATTCAAATCTCTGTGTGAAGACTCTTTCATTTCACCACAGAAACGTGTCCTGAAATGAAAAATTAAAAAATGGAAAAATAAAAAACATAAAATAAACAGCATTAAATAGCTGCATAAAGACTAAATGTAAGACATATTTACTTTTTTAATGGATTCAAGACATTAAGGCCTTCATGTTAGAAACCGACCTAACTGAATTTAAGACTTGTTAAGGATGTGCTGACACACTGTGCCTGGATTAATAAAAAATACACAGTTTGATATTCTACATTTACAGCTCATAAAGAGAAATCCAAAACATCTGAATTCAGTATTGACAAAGCAAAGCTTCACAAAAACTGGAAGAATCACTGCTCAACCCCAAGCAGGACGTTTTCACCCAAAACAGCAAAACTTGTACGGCTCGCTCAAGTTTGTTATACGTCAAAGCATCTCTGATGAATTACCTTCTTTCAGAGCTTTGTCCACGTTGTGCGACACCACCACTCTTCTGCTCAGGCCGGACTCCTGCGCAGGCACTGAAAACCGACCCTGAGGGAAAAACGGAGCACCAGGTCACTTCACTTTCAACCTCACAGTCAGGAAAGCAGAAGAGATTAGCAGTTAGCATTTTATACAACTAAGAGAGGAGAACTGTATCCGTGATAAACAATCTGTCAGAGCTGACGCAACATGTCGACAAGACAGATGTCTGCGCCAATCTCCCTCCATCGTCAATAAGTCATCGGCACACAGCAGCAAACGACGCAGCTGAAAGGCAGGCCAGCAGCCAGCTGCAAACGCAGCACTGTTTTTCTGAAGGGATGGACAATCATTTACTGGGTGTGGAGCGGAAATTAAGCAGGATTGCATGAATGCGAGAATTCAAGATTCAACCTATTAGTTCAAGATTTTTATTTTTTTTTAATTGCAAGAACAATGAGAAAACATGAAAAATACAGAATGAGATTAGAATAAAACAAAGAGCATGCAGGTATGATAACAACGGGGGTTGGTGTAGATGGAGACTTTATCAGATTTAAATTATTACAAATCAAAAGGAAATAATTTAGGAAGAACATAATGCAGTCATCGTTTAATAACAGGGTTGCTTTCTCTTTAATTTTGTAGTAAACAGGTCCACCTCTATCCGCTGATACTTTACTCTGAAACAGACCAAATGATTTTAATTTATTTATTCAACTTTAAAAAAATGTGCAGCAGGTGTTTCACAGAGATAGCAACTTAACCTGGCTCTTATGTAGTTTTTGATTGTTGATTCTATGTTGCATGACTTTGTGTTAATTATGTAAAGCACTTTGAAAATGCCTTGCTGCTGAAATGTGCTATACAAATTACATTTGATTGATGATTGATTGACTATAGCTGAAAATGAACTGAATCCAATATATATTTTCTGAAAATTGTTGTTGAGCTCAAAATAGTCTGTATAATGTATGTCTTTCTTTTGAAGATGTGCCACAATTTTTTTTTTTCAATTATTCACTTGTTTAATTAAAATTATTGTACGTTTAGTTTATTGTTGAAATACATATCCACAGACAGACCGGGACAAAAATTTTAACTTTTTTAAATTTCAGCATTTTCAGAATAAAATGTAAAAGTCTTTACAATTTTGACTCATGTCATCGGTCAAAATTATCGATATGTTTAATTCTTAAGCTACAAATTAAAAATGTTTATTTTGTTTGTTTTGGGTTTTTTTAACTATGTAGGAGGGTGCCCAGGGAACCAGTCATGTAAACACCGTCACTGGCTAAATGGTTACTTTTTTCTCAATTGTTGGATGTACCAAAATGTGTTCTCTATGAATACATTTATAAACACACACATTATAAGAAAGAGTAATCTTCCTACCATCAGCCTATTGAAGAACTCCAGACGAGCAGCTGACTGCCTCCTGTTTCGGTCAAAGCAGCTGACTTTC